>CM059215.1:2785000-3385000 GCA_030347435.1 Clarias fuscus
TCGGTTTGGAGACGTAAACATTGTACAGGTGTAATGTCATTATTGTCTTTTTAGAGTCTGTGAATTGAGCATTTAAATTTTATAGGATGGTGAAATAAAAATATTAAAATTTAGCCTTTTCATTTCTTTTGCCTTTAAGAAAAGCATACTTCTAAGAAAGAGAAAGTTTCTGTTCATGAATTGAATGTGCTTGAATTTTTAAGAATGGAAAATGATGAAGGAAGGAGGAAGGAAGGAAGGAAGGAGGGAGGGAGGGGGGAGGGAGGGAGGGAGGAAGGAAAGTTGATGAAGTGAGAGAGAAAGATTGAAAAGGGGAGAAAGAGATGAGAGAGAAAAAAACAAGTGTAGGAGAATAAGAAAAAGACAGACAAGAAAGACAAAATGAGAGAAAGCAAAAGCAGCTGGGACAGAGAGGGACAGGGAAAGTGAGAGGGAGAGGAACAAAAAGAGTACCAAATAGTGTGTGTGTGTGTGTGTGTGTGTGTGTGTGTGTGTGTGTGTGTGTGTGTGTGTGTGTGTGTGTGTGTGTGTGTGTGTGTGTGTGAGAGAGAGAGAGAGAGAGAGAGAGAGAGAAATAGTAACATAAAGACAGAAAGAAAAAGAAAAAAAGGTAGAGTAATAAATCAGAGAGAGAGAGAGCGAGAGAGACAGAGAGCGAGAGAGAGAGAGAGAGTCACATGAGGATCAAGTGACCATTAGCATGTTCCTTTGAGGCTCCACTGACAAGCAACTGCAGGAACCTCACATCCTCACACCCTCACTCACACTCACACTCTCGCTCACACACCTGGGCTTTTATATAATTGTTCTGTTAATTTTTTGTCTTCATCTGGATTCATCTGTGTTAAATGATTTACCACCAGAGCTGAGGCTGAGGACTGGAGGAGGAGTCAGGAGACTCACACACACCTGTGGAAAGAACAAAGCTTCAGGTTAAGCTGTGTGTTCATTAAACATGTCTTCAGGGAGGGACGTCTGGATAATGTTCCTTTTAAATCAGGATTGTCCCTGAGAGCTGATGGCTGGCGTGTCTGTTATGCTGCATCTGGTAGACTGTGTCATTTTTGCTGCATCTGTCAATTTTCCACTCTTCCACTGCATCTGTTACACTATGTCTGTCAGGCTGGGTTACACTGAGGGTTAGCATTGTTTCTGTTTCTCTGTATCTGTTAGCCTGTGTATGTTACACTGCATCTCTTACACTGTATCTGTTACACTTTATGTTTAAGACTTTGTGGGTCTGTTATACACTGTCTATCACATTTACACTGTGACTGCTCCACTGTGTCTGTCATTATGCATCTGTTTCACTGTCTTTTTACAGAACATCTGTTCCAGCATGAATGTTACACTCCGTTTGTTATGTTGTGTCTGTGACATTGCATTGGTAATACTGCATCACTGTAGCAGTTACACTGCGTCTGTAACACTCTCTGGATTTCTAGAATCTGTAAAACTGTATGTCACACTTCATCAGGGTTCTTGTAAGTGAGTTATTGTGTCCGTACACAGTGTCAGGACCTCCACATCTGTAATACTGCGTCTGGGACACTGCATATGTGTTAAACAGCAATGACGTCCCCAAAATCCTCCACCTTCTCAAATCCCCCGCCATCTAAACTGCGGCGCACCAAGAGCAAGAAGAAACACTTCGTCCATCAGAAGGTGGAGGTGTTCAGGGCCAGCGATCCTGTGCTGAGTGTCTTCATGTGGGGCATCAATCACACGGTAAAGTTCTTCTATATCATCAACACTCACTTTATTAAACTTTGTGACCCAGTTAATGTGACTAGCTACGGTTTATATGGGGGAAAAGCCACCTGGTGAGGGAGGAACTGTTTAGAGCTAAGTGAGAACAGGAACTAACTCGTTTCACATTAACATAAAATTGGTAAATTGCTATGGTATAAGAGGAATAAAAACTTAAGACTGTGCTGTTATAGGTAATGAATTAGCGGCACAATGCTAACAGGAACTACGTTTCTCACCGATGTGCAGGTCAGTGACATGTTTCATGTTCCTGCACCGGTGATGCTGCTGCCTGATGACTTTAAAGCCAACAGCAAGATCAAAGTGAACTACCACCTATTTAACAAGTAAGTCACACACACAGAAATCTGTTAGAAATCTGAAGTTGTCTGTATTCTCGGACATTTGCTATGTTTTCCCTTTCTTGTAATTATATTAAATTTTTCAATATGGTGTTCAAATTTATAACGCCATGGTGCATTAGCTCCACACACCTCCAGGTTTGGGGGGGTGAATCTCACTTCTGCTCTTTGAAAGTGAGATTCAAACCCCCATGGAGTCTTCTGCATGGAGTTTGCATGTTGTCGCTGTGCTTGGTGGGTTTCTTTCAGGTACACCATTCTACTCCCACAATTCAAAGACATGCAGAGTAGGCTGACTGGTGTTCAGTTGCCAGCAGTGTGTGAGTGTGGATGTTTGTGTGCTTGTGTTACATGAGGGGTTAGCACCCATCATCTAGTCTACTTTAAATGTCTTCAGAACATATGTATTGCGCTACACCTGGCATAAAAATAAATTAAAAAAAAGACTAGTACTGTATTAAATATTTTCTATTCAATTTTATATACAGTATATATTTCTTGATTTTATATATATATATATATCTTTAGCAACCTGATTCATGGTTAGAAATCGTACAGTGTGCACACAGTCACTACTGTGTTACTATTTAAAAAAGTCAAACTTGTGTTATATGTCCCATGTCTAAAGCCTTAATTTAATAATAATTAATAATAGCATGATGACCAATCAGGCTTAGGTTTGAGAATAATTTTCCAAGCAATCCAATCTAGGAAAATAATAAATGTCTAAATTTCCTTATATTTAAAACATAAGCGTATTTTATTTTGGGTTTCAGCATTACGTATTTTACATGTTAATTTGATCAAGATAAAGCATTTATCAATGAGCTTTTAATGGCCACATTTTTATTAAACCAAATTGTTTGTATATTTTACAACCAATCACAGCCAGATCATGTCATCATCCTCTGCTAACAGATCATGACAAAATCCAAAATCTAATCATAATAAACTTTGAATCTTCAATTAGTATAATATTGAAGTTATATTTAGCTGCAAATAGATTATTCCTTAAATACTGATCATATATGGCTAACTGAGATTAACTTTGTGTATTAGTATTGCAGGCAGAACCTTTATTTCATAATTTAAAAAATATATTGAAGCATTATCTCAGTCTCTCTCAGCACTATTAAATTTTCACCCATGACGTTTTGCAGATTTTTTTATTTGTTTGTTTGTTTATTTATTTTGTGCGTGTTTGGAAGATTTAGAGATTATGGTGTTGTTGTAGATTATTAACAGACTGCTTTTGTGTTCAGTGTAATGAAAACACAAATGAAGACGTTCTGAACACAGGGGACAGGAACTATTTTATTAGCTTGAACTCTCCTGCTCCAGAGTCAGAACAATGGAGGAACTTGACCTTTGTTTTTCATTCTACATTTTAAATAAACTAAGATTACTTACGATAACTGAATATGTTATCATTAACAAATAATAATGAATAGTAAGTGATAGCAAAAGAAGATTATTCTATAATATGCGTTACAATATATCTTGTATTAACAAACATTGTAGGTTACTAGATGTTAATCAGCAAAATTATTATATGATTATAATAATTGTAAAGATTTCCACAGTCTTTCTGTGACGTGAACTCGTGACCAAACGTATGGAGACAAAAGTGAAATTTAATGTTTCAATGACGTTCCTTTTTTTTTTCATTATGAAAGTAAAATTAAATAAAATAATTTTAGTGAGAACAATTTTTTTTTGGAGCGAGAACTATAATACACTATAAAATTATAGTATTAATACCGTAAAATATAGTAATAATACTATAATAGACTATACAATAATATAAAGGTATAGTATTAAGCACATGCTATGTTAATACTTTTGGCCATAGATAGATAGGTAGGTAGGTAGGTAGGTAGGTAGATAGATAGATAGATAGATAGATAGATAGATAGATAGATAGATAGATAGATAGATAGATAGATAGATAGATAGATAGATAGATAGATAGATAGATAGATAGATAGATAGATAGATAGATAGATAGATAGATAGATAGATAGATCATCAGTCAGCGTAATGTAATGATACGTTTAATAGGATTTGCTGTCTGTCTTCACAGAGAAAATCTCCCTGGACATTTCAAGTTTAAAGAGTACTGCCCACAGGTTTTCCGTAACCTCCGAGAGAGATTCAGGATCGAGGATCAGGACTATCAGGTAAACATTGGTTATTAGAGATATTTTTTAAATGTTTCATTTTGGATGAATTATATCAGAGAATAGCAGGGGACTGAATTTTTAGAATGTTTCTTTAATTTAATTTATTTTAATAAGGTTTGTATTTTGGTGTGTGTGGGAATGAGTTTGTGTCTTGCCAGTTTTGGAGGTCAGAAAATTGTAGCTGTATTTGTTCTAACAATTGTCTCTCTGTGTTAGATCTGGATGAATACATATTATTATAATATGAATATGAATATAAATTATATTTAATGTGTATAAAGTAAAATATTAAATCACACCGCATACTTTTTCATGGATTTAACAGAAAGATAATAAATCATATATTTATTTTAAAAAAAAAATTATAACCAAAAATCATGTCTCCTATTTTAAGTAAGTCTAAACAAATTTATGGACGACTAATCCATAAATCACACACTTGTTTTTTGTGATTTGTGGAAGAGATTCAGGTGTGTTTTTCTATTCAAATACATTTAAAAACACATGGTTTTATTGCCGTTGGTGTTTGCATGAGGTTTTGCATGAAGCCAGTCCCTGTGTGCTGTGTTCACTTTCTCATTCACACAAGTGCCACACCCAAAGATCATCCTTTAGCAACTTCCAACTTCTGGAGTTTAAGAACAGAGTTTCCCTCTATCCCTCAATTAATTAAAAAAAAGTATACAGATTTCAGGAAAAGAAGACCTTATATAAACATTTTAATACTAAATGTATTGCTATACATTATATATATTATATATATATATTTGATTCCTGCATTGGGTGTGTGTGCATGGAGTTTGCATGTTCTCCCTGTGCTTGGTAGGTTTCATCCGAATTCTCTGGTTTCCTCCCACAGTTAAAAAACATGCATAATTGGCGTTCCCCAAATTGCCTGTTGTGTCTGAATGTCCTACAACAGTACAAATGGGAATAAATACAATGGCCTCCATTGGCCTCCGTGGTCCCTAGTTGGACTACAGAGGTTCCTAGATAGATAGATGAATGAAAGTGTATATATTTTGTCTCGCTCTCTCTCCTGTCTCTGATATATATAATTTTATAAATATAAATAAATTATGAATAATTTTGGGCCCAAAATTATTCATACCCTGGCAAATTCTGACTTAAAGTTACTTAGTGTTTAACCAGCAAGTTTTTACTTGATTAGAAATGACACAGGCGTCTCCCAGAAGATAATGCACAATGATAATATGATGTACAAGAAGCATCATTGTGGAAAAAATTATTACTCATCTTTTATAGTATTTACATTTGAACAAAATGTGGCATTTCCAAACTTATTCATACCCTTCTCAATAATCAATAGAATGCCTTTACAGGTTATTACAGCAATCAAACACTTCCTGTTCCCAACCTCGGATAAAATGGAATGGTTGTGTCAGGAAGGGAATCCGGTGTAAACTGTGCCAAGCTTGTATGTGGCGACCCCTTGCTGGGAGCAGCCAAAAGACCAACAATATGCACAGTTTTTATAATCTTACATATTTTATATTTTATAATTTTTTATAACATCCTGCTTCTTTTTATTTGTCCTTCGCCACAGCGAATCATCTGCATCCATCCAACCCTATCCTCCACATCCTCTTCTCCCACACCAACTAACTTAATGTCATCTCTCACTGCATCCATAAATCTCCTCTGTGGTCTTCCTTTAGACCTCCTGCCTGGCAGTTTCAACCTCAGCATCCTTCTACCGATATAATTACAATTTCTGCTCTGAACATGTTCAAACCACCTCAATCTGGCCTCTCTAACTTTCTCTCTAAAACATCTCACATGGGTTGTCCCTCTGATGAACGCATTCTTTATCCTATCCATCCTTGTCACTCCCAAAGAGAATCTCAACATCTTCATCTCTGCCACCTCCTGCTCTGCCCCCTTGTTTTTTCTTCAGTGCCACTGTCTCTAAGCCATAGAGCATCGCTGGTCTCACCATTGTCTTGTACACCTTTATCAAAACACACCTGACACTTTTCTCTACCCGTTCCAACCTGCCTGTACACGCCTCTTCACATTCTTTCCACACTTTCCGTTGCTCTGGATGGACCCTAAGTACTTAAAGTCCTGCACCCTCTTTACCTCTGCTCCCTATAGCCTCAACATTCCACTTGGGTTCTTCTCATTCACACACATATTCTGTCTTGCTACGACTAACCTTCATTCCTCTGCTTTCCAGAGCGTACCTCCACCTCTCTAGATTTTCCTCCACCTATTCCCTTCTCTAAAAAGCACAATGTCATCTGCAAACATCCTAGTCCATGGAGACTCCTGTCTAACCCCATCTGTCATTCTGTCCGTCACCATAGCAAACAAGAAGAGGCTCAGAGCCGATCCTTGATGCAGACCCACCTCCACCTTGAACTCTTCTTTCACACCTGCTGCTCACAAATACTCACCTCTGCCCTTAACTTAGCTTCCACTACTCTTTCCCAAAGCTTGATTGTATGGCTCATCAGCTTTATTCCTCTGTAGTTGCCACAGCTCTGCACATCCCCCTTGTTCTTAAAGATTGGCACCAATACACTTCTCCTCCATTCCTCTGGGATCCTCTCACTCTCCAAAATCTTGTTAAACAGGCTAGTCAGAACCTCTACTGCCACTTCTCCTAAGCATTTCCATACCTCCACAGGTATTTCATCAAGACCAACTGCTTTTCCACTCTTCGTCCTCTTTAATATCCTCCTCACCTCACTCTTACTGATTTTTGCTACTTCCTGATCCACAACAGTCACCTCTTCTACTTTTCATTCTCTTTCATTTTCCTCATTCATCAACTCTTCAAAGGTCTCCTTCCATCTTCCCATCACCCTCTTGGCACCTGTCAGTGCATTCCCCTCCCTATCTTTAATCACTCTAACCTGCTGCACATCCTTCCCATCTCTATCTTTTTGCCTCGCCAAACCTGTACAGATCCACCTCTCCCTCCTTACTGTCCAATCTAGCATACATGTCCTCATATGCTCTTTGTTTGGCCTTTGCCACCTCTATCTTTATGTTACGCTACCTCTCTCTGTACTCCTGTGTACTCTCTTTACTCCTCTCAGCGTCCCATTCCTTCTTAGCTAGCCGCTTTCTCTGTATCCTTTGTCCTTTGTCCTCCTCGCCTTCTGTTAAGCTAAAATACCTTTATTTCAATATTTCCGATTAGAGTTTTTTAAATATAATATAAATAAACTATAACATACATTCCATAGTTACATCAAGTTGTGCTGGGATTCAAATTTCCTCATCCCCTGCCCCACAGAGTCATGTCACATGATCATTTGCACCCAAGTGATGTTTTGATCAATGAACCCCACACACTTTTACATTCATTATCTGGCTTTCTCATTGGTTATGGTTAGGGGTAGTCTCACTCTCTTTTTATGATTTCGCCATTTTGTAGCCTACTCCTTACTTCTGGTCTGTACTTTGACTTGAATAAACTTCAAATTTGCCTCTGCTTTATCA
This sequence comes from Clarias fuscus, assembly GCA_030347435.1. Classification (NCBI taxonomy): domain Eukaryota; kingdom Metazoa; phylum Chordata; class Actinopteri; order Siluriformes; family Clariidae; genus Clarias; species Clarias fuscus. Next base: position 2,792,769 of record CM059215.1, read on the forward strand.
GACAATACAACATCAATACATTACACACAAATAATACACAACTAATGTATAAAGTCTGAAGTCTACAGTCTGAAGCAGACACTGTTTTCCTGTTTATTTATTTGTTTTTTGTTTATATTAATAGGCATCTTTAGTGCGCAGGTCCCCCCTGAAGTACAGTGACAGTCAGGACGAGCATCTCCTGCTCACCTCATATGACCAGTTGTTAATTATCAAGCAGATTTCCAGTGAGGAAGTGGAGGACATGCACAACATCCTGTCTGAATATCACCAGGTAACAAAATTAGACAATGTTTATTTAACTGCAGTGCATCAAATTCCATATGTGTGCATATAAAGTGAATTTTCAGATTTTCAGGATTGTATGACAACATTTTTCATATTACTTAATGCTTATTAATATCACACATTTATTTTTTATCAGATAAAAAGAAACACAATTTCTTTTTATCAATTTCTTGAAATTGCTACATAAAATTTCAAGCCCTTTTATGTAGTGTTCATAACTTTTTTGAATTCAAATCTTGATCTTAATTATCATTCAGATGAAACTTGGCCAATTTAGATTTCATATATTTATATAATTTAGATTATATAAACCTGAAAAAGATGCACAATTTTTAAAATATTGCAACATGAATTTGACATGGTTAGTGGCACTAAATATTTTTTTGGGAAGAAATCCTTAATTTTGCATGGAATTCTTTAATTTAAGCAACTTTCCTACAGGTCATATGTGTCTCGATTAGATCTAAATTATTATTGTTGTTTGAAAAGAGACAGTATAAAGCTGAAAATTTTGGGGGCACATGTAAAATTATTTCTCCAAAATGGCTGAAGTAAGCAACATGACATTTTTAGGGATGCAAGGTTGGTCACTTCCACGTTGCATAAACTTTAGAAGTAGCTTCATTGGCACACAATTTTTTTGTATTATATGTATAATATAAAAAAAAAAAATCAGCAGCAATACTTTGTTTTGGCCATAAGACACTGAACAAAAGCTATGAAAGTGAGGCAGTTCAGTGAAGCTAGTTTATTGCACTTACTGGAGACCACTGGACATCAGTAAGTTACCATAACTACCTCGGTGTAACAGCATCCTTAATCAATGACAAATGCCAACTCTGGGTGTGTTGAAACCACTAGAAAGACATCCTGTCGTAGCATGGGTTAGCCAATTGCTCTAGTTGAAAAGGTGAAAAGGTTCTGGAGGTGAGTTCTTAAGACAAACATTTTGTATTGCAAAACCAATATTTCCCATAGAAAAAAAAATGTAATGCAGATAATCTGTTCCTGCCACCAAAAAATATTACTATTATTACCATTATTACCAATTTCCAAAACTATACTGTAATGATGTTTTTTCCATATAAAACAACCAAAACTATAAAATACATGTAAATGAAGTTAGAAATGAAATAAATAGACATTAAACTTAACCTTAATTTATGATTCCTCCAGTTTACATTTGTCAGCACTAATAGATCGATAGATAGATAGATAGATAGATAGATAGATAGATAGATAGATCTCCATGTTTTTCTTCTTGTCCATTAGACAAAAATTAAATATATCTCTTTTTACAGAATTTTGACATTAACAATAAAACATTGTGAATGCTTAAAAAACTACACATTTTCTGAATAACCAAGTCACTATTATGATGATGACTGATGTTGAATTCCGGATTGTGATTGTTGTGTTAAGGATGTTAATTGATTTTCTACAAAACCGATTCCAAAAAAGTTGGGACACTGTACAAATTGTGTATAAAAACAGAATGCAATGATGTGGAAGTTTCAAATTTCAATATTTTATTCAGAATACAACATAGATGACATATCAAATGTTTAAACTGAGAAAATGTATAATTTTAAGGGAAAAATAAGTTGATTTTAAATTTCATGGCATCAGTACATGTCACGGAAAACCGGAGACGGACCAGAAGACTAGCAGTTAGCCCTGTAGCATGGATGGTAAACCCAAACTCGGAAGCAACGCGAGCAGGCAGGATAACCATGCAAGTTATTTTAAGAACTCTCTCGCGGCGAGAGCAAGAGTTTACACAATGAAACCAGCGTTCTATCAACACACACTCAGTCAGGAAGAAAACCCAAGAAGGTGATAGCGGCATGGGCAGACTCAATGACTGAGCGATGTGAAGCGACATCTTGTCTCCTTTTATGTTTCCTGAATTACGACCGTACTACTTCCGGGTCCTAGTGCCGGTCGCGTTAGGAGTGCGCATGACAGTAACCCTCTGTCCATGACCGGCACCCAACCGTCCTCGGGTGGAGGATGCCCGATGATGGTAGTCCTGGATGAGCTCGGGGGCAAGGATGAACCGGGCTGGAATCCAAGACCGTTCCTCGGGGCCGTAACCCTCCCAATCAACCAGGTATTGGATACCTCTGCCCCGGGGACAAGAATCGAGGATCCGGTGTACGGTATAGGGGAGACCACCATCAATGATTCAGAGAGGAGTAAGAGGGTGGGTGGGTGGAACCATGGGGGAAGTGGTGAAGGGTTTGAGCTGGGAAGTATGGAATACCAGATGGATCCGGAGCACCGCAGGCAGCTGGAGCCGGTAGGTGACAGGGTTAATCCGGAGGGTTAATGCGATATGGACCGATGAATCTAGGTGATAATTTCCGGGATTCCATCTACAGGTGTAGATTTCTTGTTGACAGCCTTACTTTGTCACCTATGTTGTACAATCGTCCCGGTGGGTGTCGACGGCGATGCTGAGCGATGTAGCGGGTGTTGGCACGTTGGATGGCGGTGTTTGCTTGGTCCCATAGCCGTCGACACCGGAGGACCAACTGTTGGGCCGACAGTACTTCAACCTCCAGTTCCTGATGGTCGAACATTGGAGGCTGGAAACTGTAGCATGCCTCAAATGGCCTTAAGTTGGTGGCGGAGGATACGTGGAGGTTATGGGACAGTTCTGCCCAGATGAGGTAGCGATCCCAGGAGCACTGACGATCAACAACAAAGCACCTCAGGTCACGCTCCAGTTGTTGGTTGACCCGTTCCGTCTGACCGTTAGTCTGAGGGTGGTAGCCGGAAGACAGACTACAGGTGAAATTGATCAGACAGCAGAAGGCCTTCCAGAATCGTGACGTAAACTGACGTGAGGTAAGTCCCAACAGAGTGGTGCAATGATTTTGGCTGGTGGTAGGACAGGCACGGGGTATGACAGGTGGAAGTTGTAGTTCTCAAAGAATAGTGCCCACCATGCCTGTCTTGGGTTGAGCTGTTTCAAATTGTGATTGTGATTAGATGGTGATTAGATTCTGGTGATCCGTTCAGACAATGAACGGCTCTCTGGCGCCCTTGAGCCAGTGTCACCATTCCCCCAAGGCCCACTTCAACAGTCCTGGATAAAGCGACGATAGAAGTTTGCAAACTGTTGGCGTTGTTTGAGGGCCTTGGGTAGGGGCCAATGATGCACAACTTCCAGTTTCTGTAGGTCCATGGCCACATCCTGGGACAAAACCCAGGAACGTGGTGGAGCGCTTGTGGAAAGCGCACTCATCGCCCTCTCTAATGCGCACCAAGTTGTAGGCGATCCGGAGGTCCAACTTAGTGAAAATGGTTGCACCAGAGAGGGCGTCCAGGGCAGAGTTGGTAAGAGGCAATGGATGTCGGTTCTTAATGGTGATGTTGTTGAGCCCCCGATAATCGACACATGGGCGTAGGCCACCATCTTTTTTCTTCACAAAGAAGAACCCCGTGGCGACAGATGAGGAGGAGGGCCGGATGGTGCCTTTGCGAAGAGCGTTGGAAACATACTCTTCCATCACCTGTGTCTCGGTGGAGGATAGTGGGTAGAGATGGCCGCGGGGCGGGACAGAACCCGGCTGAAGGTCGTAGGGGTGATGAGGAGGAAGAAGGGTGGCGTGTCTATTACAGAACATTTCAGCCAGGTCCCGATAGGTCGTAGAAATGTTGTTAGTGTCGATTTCAGGGGCCTTGGACTCCCTAGAACACGTCCCAGCCCGGGCCCGTAGGCAGAGTTCGGTGCAGGTCGGCCCTCACTGTAGGATCCGATTTTGAGTTCATGAAATGAGCGGGTCATATTGCAGTAACCATGGGTGCCCGAGGATGATGGGAGGAGATGAAATGGAGGTGGGGTAAAATTGGATCTGTTCTTGATGTTGGTTGATGGTGAAGGTGATAGGCTGGGTCTGGGAGGTGCTGGGGCTGGAGGAGAGGGGCCGACCGTCGACAGATGTAATCCGAACGGGCTGGGATAATGCCTCGATCTTCAGACAGGAAACATTGTTCAGGGTGGTGAGAAGACGACCCTCCCTGCCGCAGATGGTACAATTTAAAGTTGGTCTCCACCTCCGCGGTAGAATGTTCAAAGGTGATCTTTGGCTGACGGGTGAATTCGTTGTAGGAGTGAGCTACGTCTAAATTGGAGCGAAGAACCGCCGTGGCCCACTCAGCTGCCTGCTCGGACAGCAACGAAATGAGAAGAGCAATGCGCAGCCGGTCTGTGGAGTATCTGGTGAATTAAACTCAAACACAAGATCCGGTGCGGTTAGAAAAACACTACACTTCCCATCCGTGCCATCCCACTTATCCGGTAAAGCCAGGTAAACATCAGAAGGGGGGGAGTGGGGGCAGTGGGGGCGGTGGGGACGGTGGTGGCGGCGCAGTAGCGTGGATGGTAAACCCAAACGCGGAAGCAACGCGAGCAGGCAGGATAACCACGCAAGTTATTTTAAGAACTCTCTTGCGGCGAGAGCAAGAGTTTACATAGAGCAAGAGTTTACAAGGTGAGTACTCACGTAAATACTGACGAAGCATCGGTAGCGGCATGGGCAGACTCAATGACTGAGCAATGTGAAGCGCCATCTTGTCTCCTTTTATGTTTCTTGAATCTCGACCGTACTACTTCCGGGTCGTATTAGGAGTGCGCATGACAACACATCTCAAAAAGCCCTTGTGAGGCTTGTGGGAGCCTTGTAACCCCTGTACAGTATATATCTTTAGAGAGAGGTGTATTGTTTTCCTTCACTATGAATCACCTGTTTAAGAATGGGCCACAAGGGCTTAATAGAGTTCAGGTCAGGTGAGGAAGAGGGCCATGTCCTTTCTTCTTCAAGGCCTTTACTGGCTAGCATTAGGGGAATTGGTGATCCTCTGCCCATCTTGACTTCTGAGAGACACTGCCACTCTGAGAGGCTCCTTTTATAACCAATCATGTTGCCAATTGACCTAATACGTTGCAAATTGGTCCTCCAGCTGATTCTTATATGTACATTTAACTTTTCCAGCCTCTTATTGCTACTTGTCCCAACTTTTTTGGAATGTGTAGCTCTCATGAAATCCAAAATGAGCCAATATTTGACACAACATTTCAAAATGTCTCACTTTCAACATTTGATATATTATCTACATTATATTCTGAATAAAATATTGAAATTTGAAACTTCCACTTCATTCTGTTTTTATTCACAATTTGTACAGTGTCCCAACTTTTTTTGGAATTGGGTTTGTAGAACAGCAGCTCTAACAGTACTGTAGTTCAGCTGCAAGTCACATGTTCATATCATTAATGTGACAAAGTTTTCTGTAAGGAGAAATCTATTTATATAACATGTATGGAAAGAGTCTCCAGTGTCAGTGCTTTGTATTAGTCAAAGGTAACTTTAATCTTCAGAGAACAGGAACTATAATTAAAAGGTTGGAACAGTAGCTCCTTCATTGCACCAGCATATTATTGATTATTTTAGTCTTGCAGCACCACACACAGGGGATTATTACTTAATGTGCATGCCTGCTTTAGGCATTGGTGCCTCAGGGATTAAGGCATGGTCCTTGGTTTGTATATTTGACTTAATTCATTTGTTCTCACTCTTCAGTACCTGTACTCTCTAAACATGGATTTGTGTGTTTCCAGCATGTTGTAAAGAGTCATGGCGTCACTCTGCTCCCTCAGTTCCTCGGCATGTACCGTGTTACTGTCAACAACGAGGACACGTACTTCATCATCATGAGAAACATGTTCAGTCACAGGCTGACCATCCACACAAAATACGACCTCAAGGTAACATGAAAAGAATAAATTGATGTTTGTGGAGGGAATAAGATAATTATGACCACTTACAACAGAAATTAAAACCCAGGTCACTGAAATGAAAGTACTGAATGTACCCAGACTCCCCCTGGTGGTAAAAAAATATATATACTGACCAGCATTAAAAATGTAAAATATAATCTATGTTTTGACCAAACCACTGATGTATAGAGAGTTTTTAAAAAATACATGATTAGATTACATACATCTGATACACTGTTATATTTTCTTTATTTCTTTATTATATTTTTTTTCTTTTTAGGGCTCTTTGGTGTCTCGTGAAGCAAGTGATAAAGAGAAGGTAAGATTAAATAAGATTTTATTGTTGGGTGTTTCAGATACATTTTCGTAGTGGTAGGTGAAATAAAGAACTTAATGATAAATATTAACTATAGTAACATCTTATACCAACCAAGAAAAAAAAAAAAAAGGTAAAGATAAGGTAAAATGCTATCCCTCACAGGAGAAAGATCTGCCCACGTATAAGGACATGGACTTCAGGAACAACATGCAGCGGATTTACATCAGCGATGAAGACAAGGAGAAGTTAATGGAGAAACTCAAACGTGATGTAGATGTGAGTCATGATCGCTCAGTGTCTCTCTCTCAAACACACAAACACACATACAGTATGCAGTATACAGTACGTATATATACACAGGACAATGAAACTGAAACACTTGGTTTTAGACCACAGTAATTCATTAGTATGGTGTAGGTCCTCCTTTTGCGGCCAATACAGCATCAATTTGTCTTGGGAATGACAGATAATGTCCTGCACAGTGGGATTTTGAGCCATTCTTCTTGCAGATTAGTGGCCAGGTCACTACGTGATGCTGGTGAAGGAAAACGTTTTCTGACTCGCTCCTCCAAAACACCCCAAAGTTGCTCAATAATATTTAGATCTGGTGCCTGTGCAGGCCATGGGAGATGTTCAACTTCACTTTCATGTTCATCAAACCACTCTGTCACCAATCTTTCTGTGTGAATTGGTACATTATCATCAGGATACACGGCTATCATCAGGATACATGTCTTCTGGATACAATGTTTGAACCATTGGGTGCACGTGGTCCTCCAGAATGGTTTGGTAGTCCTTGGCAGTGACGCTCCCATCTAGCACAAGTACTGGGCCTAGGGAATGCCATGCAGTGAGCTGGGCAGCTGTGGTTTTATGTTTTTTGGATACAATCCGGGCTAGCACCCAGACATCCCTTTCAGACAGCTGCCTCTTGCAGTTACTCCTGTTGGATGTGGTTCATCCTTCTTGGTGGTATGCTGACATTACCCTGGATACCATGGCTCTTGATGCATCACAAAGACTTGCTGTCTTGGTGACAGATGCTTCAGCAAGACGCGCCCCAACAATTTGTCCTCTTTTGAATTCTGATACGTCACCCATAATGCTATGTGCACTGCAAAATTTTAAGCAAAACTGTGCTATTACTCTGCTAATTAAACCTTCACACCTTGCTCTTACTGGTGGAATGTGCAATCAATGAAGATTGGACCCCAGACTTTTCAAATTTAGCCATGAAACCTCCATCACTAAATTGGCCAATGTTTCAGTTATATTGTCCAACCCCTGTATATATCTTTTCAGAGAGGTGTATTGTTTTCCTTCACTATAAATCACCTGTTTAAGAAAGGGCCACAAGTGCTTAATAGGGTTCAGGTCAGGTGAGGAAGGGCGCCATGTTATTATTCTTTCTTCTTTAAAGCCTTTACTGGCTAGACATGCAGTGGAGTACTTCTATGCATGCCATGGAGCATTGTCCTTCATAAATTAATGGTCTTCCTGAAAGATGCAGACTTATACCTGTACCACTGCTTGAAGAAAGTGTCTTCTAAAAGCTGGCAGTAGGTTTGACAGTAGAGTTGATTTTGAGTCCATTTTCGACCCGAGAAAGGTCCACCTACCTCATCTTTAATAATACCAGCTCATACTAATACCCCACCTCCACCTTGCTGGCGTATGAGTTGAGGTGGAACTCTCATCTCTGGTCAGTTCATAGAACCTTTGATATTTCTTGGCCCTGTCTTGACATTTCTGCTTTTGTGTTTTGTTCTGGTAATCGGGTTTCGGCCTTCCTTACCTTGACCATGTCTCTGAGCACTGAACACTTTGTAATTCTGGGCACTCCAGGTAGGTTGTTGCAGTTGTGGAATATGACACCACTGGAGGATAATGGGTTCCTGGTAGCTTTACGTTTCATTCTTCTCAAATCTTTGGCAGTTAATTTGTTAATATCATATAATATATATCAGATTAGATTAGATTAGATTAGATTAGATTGGATTACATTAGATTCCACTTTATTGCCATTATGCAGAGCCAATGAAATGCAGTTAGGATCTAACCAGAAGTGCATAAGTGGCCTATTTACAATAAATAAATACAATGTGATTATACAAGCAGAAGATGCATTTGGTAATAGAGTTACAGTATATATAGTGATATAGTAATGTACAGCTGTGCGACACTGTGCAGTGAATGTGCTATAGTAACCAGAACGTGCATTAGGTAATAAAGATGTGGAATATACAGTATATGTAGTGGTTTACAGTATAATACAGTATAATGCAGAATTGTGCAAACGTTGCTGGGGATTAGCATGTCTGGATGATGACATGCCTAAATGTTACAGCATATGCATATGTACATGTGAGTTCTTATTTGGACAGTATATACAGAATGACTATGGGTGGAATATACAGTATAATTATCGATGGTGCAAAGATGCATAATGGTTAAAAATGAAGCAGTGCAATATAAACAGAAAGTGACAGTGATGTGTTAACTAACAGTCTAGTCACAGATCAGCTGTTCAGTGCGGTAACAGCCACAGGAAAAAATCTATTTTTCAGTCTGTTAATCCATGATTTGGGTGAGAGAAATCTCACGAGAATCGTCTCACCCTTTTCATTCATTGGGAGGCATCTAAAGGGCGTTACAGTCCTGAGCACTGCAATTGCTTGAGATGCAGTTTGTAAGAATGCTTTTAATGGCACAGCAGGAAAAGTTCTCCCGTATCCTGGAACACAGGTGGGACTTTTTAAGAACAGAAAGTGCACTCCAGTGCTGAGGGTGAGACTGGAGGAGGTGAGGTTTTATATATACACAGTATATACATATATATGGTCATCATTACTACACCTTTACATCAGCTAATATAAATCTAATAGTATAATTTATCCAATTATTTTAAACAATATTAAAGCCAAATGTTAGCTAGCCTGCTTGTACCTAGCTTAATTACAAGCTACAATACTTACTAGCAGGTGGCTTAGTGATTACCACTGTCGCCTTGCATCTGTAGGGTCCATGCTCAATCCCACCTCGGGGTCTGTGTGTAGTTTGCATGTTCTCCCTGTGTAGGTTTCCTCCAGGTACTCCTCCCACAGTCTAAAGACATGCAGATTAGGCTAATTGGCATAACCAAATTGCCTGTAGTTTGTGAATGAGTGTGTGAGTGTGCATATGGGTCAGTGCCTTGAGATGGATTCGCACCTCATCCAGTATGTAAGCCGCCACTTGCCCTAAGTCTCTTGGGATAGGCTCCAGGTCCCCGCCACCCTGCACACAGGATAGACGATGATTGAGTGAATGAATACTTACTAACCGAAATGTTAATAAATAGCGGCTGGCCAATCTTACTGTTGTTATTAAACACATCTATCTGTTTTCAGTGTGACACAATCTCAGAGCTCTTTAAACTTAAAAATATGATCTTCATGTAAATACTGTCTACAGGACAACACTTAATTGCAGTTTACTTTAAATTGTTATAAATATAATCCTGTACTAATATCTGTGTTATATTGTGCATGTATGTTCAGTGTTAGCTGTGCTGGACAATGTAATCATGTCTAAATGCTGACCAGGCTGTTTAATGTTGGTTTTCCCTCTTCGTGAGGAGGTTCCTCTGGCTTCTGTGGTCTTGTGACAGCTTGGCACTGTCTGAAGTAAAGATAACAGTTTTAGTGATTTCTCAGCACCTATAGATCCGGTTTAAACAACAGCGGGAAAAGTGCAGTAGAGAAGGGTGGAAAAGATTTCATCTTCAGACTTTCAAAATTCAAATTCAAATTTTATTTGTCACATACACAGTCATACACAGTAAGATATGCAGTGAAATGCTTAGGCGACTGCCCGTGACCTTAGAATAAAAGACTATTTAAGACTATTTACACGAAAAGAATATAAGAAAGAACGTAGAAATAGATTTAACTAAGAATAAAATAATAAAATATCTGTACAGTAAAAATATACAATAACAAAAATATAAGAAAATAAAAATATAAGAAAAATATAAGAGAATAAGAAAACCTGGGTGCAAATGTAGAAAAAATATATATCTGATATAAGAAATATAAGAAAGCCTAGGTGTACCTAGGTGTACAGTATGGAAAAATATGGAATATAAATAGAGATGTCCAGGGGGTGTGCAAGTATGCTATAAAGTTTTGTACTTAAAGTGACTTGTGCTATAGAATAAATAGTAATGTAGTGTGAAGGGTGTGCAATTATTGTCCCAAGAGTCCAGAGAGTAGTGTAGTGTAGTGTAGTGTGAAGGGTGTGCAATTATTGTCCCAAGAGTCCAGAGAGAGTGCAAGAAGCATGAGTGTGGGTGTGTAAAGTGGGTCAGTCAGTACTGTTTGGTGTGCTGGTTGAGAGACCGTATCGCCTGCGGGTAGAAGCTCCTCTTCAGTCTCTCTGTATTGGTCTTCAGGGAGCGGAATCGCTTTCCTGACCTCAACAGAGAGAACAGTCCATTACTGGGGTGGCTGAGGTCCTTCATGATCTTCCTGGCCTTGGTCCGGCACCGCTTGTTGTAGATTGAGTGCAGGTCAGGGAGCTCGGTGTGGATGATGCGCTCAGCTGATCGCACAACCCTCTGTAGAGCTCGTCTGTCCTGCATCGAGCTGTTCCCGAACCAGGTCGTGATGTTTCCCCTCATGATGCTCTCTATGGTGCAGGAGTAAAAGTTCCTGAGCACCTTGGAGGGCAGTCTAAAGTCTCTCAAGCGCCTGAGGTGGTAGAGACGCTGTCGGGCCTTCTTCACCACGGTGTTGATGTGACAGGACCATGACAGGTCCTGCTTGATGTGGACACCGAGGTATCTGAAACTGTCTACTCTCTCCACTGGGCTGTTGTTGATGACAGGGGTCTGGTAGTTCCTCTCCTGCTTTGTGCTAAAGTCTACTACCAACTCCTTCGTCTTGCTGACGTTTAGAAGGAGATTGTTCCTCTGGCACCAGTGCTCCAGATTCCCAATCTCCTCCAGGTAGGCCGTCTCATCGTTGTCAGTGATCAGGCCCACCACGACGGTGTCATCAGCAAACTTGATGATGGTGGTGGAGTTAGTAGAGGCTACGCAGTCGTGTGTGTACAGAGAGTACAGTAGAGGGCTCAGAACACAACCCTGTGGTGCTCCAGTGCTGAGAGTGATGGAGGCTGAGACATGGCCGCCCATCCTTACAGCCTGTGGTCTGTCAGTTAGGAAGTTGGAGATCCACCGACACAAAGATGAGCTGAGTCCCAGGTGCTCCAGCTTGGTGGTCAGTGTGGAGGGAATTATGGTATTAAATGCTGACCTGTAGTCGATGAAGAGCATTTTAACATAATTCCCCCTTCTATTGTCCAGGTGTGTAAGAGATGTATGAAGAAGATGAGCGATAGCATCATCTGTGGAGCGGTTTGAACGGTACGCGAACTGTAGTGGATCCAGTGTGTCTGGTAGTAAAGAGATGATGAAGTCTCTGACAAGCCCTTCGAAGCACTTCATCACCACTGATGTGAGGGCCACAGGTCGACTTCAGATAATCTCTGTTTTTATTCATGTGATAAAAAGCATTTAGTGCTGAGAGAAAACATTTAATTTCGAGATAAAATGTCATTGTAAGAAAAGTTTTTAAATAGTTTTAAGTTTGTTTTGTTTTTAGTGTTTTTATGTTTATTTTGGAGAAAAATAAAAGTACACCATGTGCTGCAAAGATTTTGTTCATTCTGAGGTGAATGTGAGTCAACCTTAACAAGCCTACTGTGATGGGATTTTAATAGAGAATAACACCAGCAATTTATTTAACCTTTACCTCCATTGGCCTCTTCTCTCTCTCTGACAGAGAGCATGCCTCTTAATAAGTAACTGGCACACAGGCCATGCCTCCTTTACAGGCCATGCCTCCTTTACAGATACTAACACACAGAGGCCACGCGTTCCTGACTGACAAACAATGAGCACACCTATTTGAGTAAGATGGACACATAGAGGCCATGGCTCCTTAACAGTAAATAACAGGTACAGAGGGCCGATCTCCTCCCCCGGACTGACACATAGGCCATGCCTCTTTCACTGTGTATAACAGGTACAGAGCCCACACCTCCTTTACTGAGATGGACACACAGAACCCATACCTCCTCCACCGTAAATGACAAGTACGGATGCCAGGCCACTTTTACTGGCACACAGAGGTCATGACTGGTAATATGCAACTGGCCACACCTCCTAAACTGTGCTTAAGAGATCCAGGCCACACCTTCTTTACTGGAATGGTCACACAGAGCCCATACCTCCTTCACTTAGACTGACAGACACACAGGCTATACCTTTTTCATTGTAAATGACAGGAACAGAAACCCTGCCTCCTTCACTGATTGTGTGTGTGTGTGTGTGTGTGTGTGTGTGTGTGTGTGTTGCACAGTTCCTGGTTAGGTTAAAGCTCATGGACTACAGCCTGTTGTTGGGGATTCATGAGATGGACAGAGGTGAGCGAGAGGAAGATGAGGAGGATGAGGACTCGGTATGTGAGGAGGAGGACGAGCAGGAAAATGACGTGTCCATGTTAGCATCAACATCTCTCAGCGCCTCACCTGAGGGTGTGGCCGGCTGTGGGCCTGTCCAGAAAACCATCGCTCCGGCAGATTTTGACCCGTGTGTAGATGTTTACGGAATCCAGTGTACAGCCGGTGTGTTTATCATGACAATGAAAGAATTAGTAAACTAAAAGGGCAATATGGCATTTTTTATGTTTATGATGTCATTTCTGTAGTTCTTTATGTTTGTGAATTTGTTTGTGGCATTGTTCCTATAGTTGCAGTTTGTGTAGCAGTTTATGGATTTTCTTTATTTTTCTGAAGTTGTTTGTGCAATTGTTTGTAAAATTGGTTGTGAAGTCATTGTGAAGTTTTTTCTGTTACTATGGTTGTTTGTGTAGGTTGTGGTTGTGAAGTTGTTTGTAAATTAATTTTTAATGTTAATTGTGTAGTCATTTGTATAGATGATGAGAGGTGTATGAGATTAAACACATTAAACACTGTGTCTTCTCAGTAGCTCCACGGAGAGAGGTGTACTTCATGGGGTTAATAAACATCCTGACTCATTACGACACCAAGAAAAAAGCAGCACACGCTGCAAAGACCGTCAAGCATGGGGTGAGTGTCACAGTTAGTGGGGCTTGTCTGTCTCTCTGCCTACCTGTCTGAATTGCTGTTAAAGTGTTCTAAAAATAGATACTTTTTTTTTTTTAAATAGCTTTATTGTTTGATTGTTTTTTCACTTCTGGATTGCAGTCAGGGGCGGAGATCTCTACAGTTCACCCTGATCAGTATGGCAAGAGATTCCTGGAGTTCATCACCAACATCTTCACTCCATGAGTTTATTTAATCATAGGCTGTTTTTACAATAAGCACGTTAGCAATTACTTCCCAACTTGACTTCTGGCCATCATTCACATTAGTAATCTTGTTCTGCTCCTGAGCACAATTGTGTATGTTACCGGCCTCAGAGCTAGGGGAGATCTGTGCCGGCAGCAAATGATACACAGGCGATGTGCGCTGTGAATCGTTGAATAAACCTTTTTGATTCTCCTGTGAAAAACACGAGCACACGTGTTATGTCTTTCCACAATGGCAGCCAGTTTATTACTGAGCCTGCCAACCAGAGGAAAGTTTACTCTTTCGTATATTTCACGGGTGCCTGGTGCGCCATCTATGGGCGTGGTGGTGTAATGCCACTACAATATACTAGTTTTAACTAGTTCCCATCTTTTGTAAGAATAGAAAGGGGGAAAAACTAACAAAACAAACAACAACAAAAATACATGTAGCTGTGGGGATGACAATGTTTTAAGTAACCTCATAACAGCATATTCTTAGCCCATTACATGTATTTACACTCTCAATTACAGCAGCTGGAGGTATGCATGTAGTTGGTTTGCAATCCACCAATAAACACAAAGAACAACTGAGTTGGCCTTCGCAACATGCCTAATATCATTGATCTTTTGGCAACAACATGAAGAGCGTCCTTCTTCATCAGCTCTAGCTCTGCAGTTCAGAGGAAGAGATCAGAGTGTGCATGCATGGAATGCAGACAGACAGCGCCGATGACATTAGTTGCCTTTACATCTCGTTTGAACCATGCCCGAGTGCACCATACTGTGCTCAAGACCACCTTTTCAGGTGAACCTGGGCATGGTACAGATTGACTCAGTTTGTAACTCAATAAATACAGTGGTAGGGTTTAAACTCACAAGCTTCTGCTCACTACAAGTGAAAAAAAAGCACTGCTTATATGAAATATCAAAAACAAAAATAAAAAAAAAGTCACTGTAACCTTCTTTTGCTCTACCTCACTCTGTAATTTAGTTTGAATTGACATAGGATCATTTTAAAATAGGGTCAGGGTTAATATTAAATTATTTTTTTTAACAAAACGGTTACAAATGATTTTTATCTCATGTTGAGTTCATGACAAGGGCCACAGTTTCCTCCAGTAGCAGACCCACAAAGACCACGCCTCCTTGATGATTCTTGATCCATTTTTTTATCATTACTGTGTCAAAATTTCTTTTAATTGTTTTTAAACATCAGTAAATATTTGTATAAACATAACTGTTTGGAATTTACAGCAAACTGTGAGAGGAACCAGTATATACCTTTTCCTATCTTCAACACCGTCTGTTATAAAAAATACAGTAATTTTGCAAACTCATCATATAATTCACAATGTTCATGTTCATGTGTAGCTCACAGATATCTACAAGCTTGTGTGTGTGTGTGTGTGTGTGTGTGTGTGCGTGTGTGTGTGTGTAATTTATCAATGCACACATTTTTTTTTTTTTTTTTTTTTTGCTGTTTATTGAAAACCGTTTCCTCTTTAGGGAGACAAAAGCTCAGAGGTTAATGACGGTCTTTACCTTTTTGAGAATCCTGCTGAGGAAACAAAATCCCCTTTTCCTTTCCTTCTATCAGGAAGTGCTTATGTTTAGGAAGAGTGTAATGTGTTTAGTCAGATAACATGATTTCTTTGTGTGCATCTGACTGACTCCTCCAGTCCCACTAGCACAACAAGCCTGAGTGGAGTTCAGTCATTTATTCAAACATTTTTTGCCACATTTTAGCATAAAGGTAAGCAAAAACATCTTGAATTGTGTATTCATTTAAATTGTGTAATGATGTAAAACATATCTATGTACTTTACTTTGTGTCTGTATTGTTGCAATGAAAGTGATGACTAGTTAATTGATTGCAGGTTGGATTATAAAAATAGAACCTATAATGTTTTAAACATATTTGAGTATAAAGAAATATTTAAAATAAAGTCCTTTTAAAATTGTATTCGATTTAATGAATTTGAGTAACAAGTAAGAATAGAAATGGTTGTTTTTTTTTTTCATGTACAAATGTATTCTTGTTACCAAATGGTTATATATAAAAATTAAAACTAAACTAAGAAACCTTCTTGGTAGCAGTAAATATTAAGTATTCACAAATAATTAGTTATTTATATAAAAAAATGGTTTTTGAGTCATATGCTTTTATTCAGTTATAAAACATTAATATAAAAATGTAACATTTAAAAATGTAAATGATCAAGCCAAAAACAAATATATTCTCATTAATTCTGAGAAGAAAAAAAATCCCACTGAAAGTAATATACAGGTTTCTACATTTGGATGTAATTATTTGGATGATTTTTTTTAAATAACACTCCTGATGACTTGTTTTTAGACAATGATTTAGACTACTATTACTACTACAACAACAACAACTACTAGATAGATAGATAGATAGATAGATAGATAGATAGATAGATAGATAGATAGATAGATAGATAGATAGATGTTATTGATCCTGTGAGGGAAATTATTTTGTTACAGCAGCAGCGTCCTGAGGGGGGCAGGATGTAATTAAGCAATTGAAACTTATATAAATTAATACAATATTGCAGATGATGTCACATACAAAAACAGAGTGCAAACCTATATTATTATTATTAGTATTATTATTATTATTATTATTATTATTATTATTATTATTATCTGTTACATAGAGGTGAATCATTGTACAGTGCAATGGTAAACAGAATGATTTTCTGAACCGGTCTTTGTGATTGCAAAACTAAATCGGTCTGTTGGAGAATGAACTCCACTCATTCAGTCACCTGTTCAGTTACCTATTTTCCCTCACTGTCAACAGCCTGTCCAGTTTGTGTCCAATTATGTATTCAGCCTTGGGGATGATTTTATTGATCTTGCCTGCACGTCTGGCACTGATGCTGCTCCCCCAGCACACCACAGCACTATAAAGGGCACATGTCACAACAGAATGATAAAAAGATTTCCAGGATCTGCTGTTCAACACCAAAAGATTTCCACCATCTGCTGTTCAACCCAAGCACTTGTAGTTGTCCACAACCCCAACCTCATCAAACATGATGGTAGCTCAGAGTTGTAATGGAAATTTGAGGCGTATAGAGTGAACAGGAATGGAAGGACAGTCCCCTGAGGCGTTCCTATGTTATTGACCACCACATCAGACAGGGAATTCCTCAGACTTACAAACTGGGGTATATCTAACAGATAGTCAGCTATCCAGGACACAATGGACATTCTCACATCCGTCATGAGCAGTTGTATGAAATCATTGACTTTATTTTGAATATATAAATTTGAATTTATGTGTCATTATCAAAACATTTTGGCCATGTCTTTACTACTACTATTATTATTATTATTATTATTATTATTATTATTAATAATATATATACATATACATATATATATATATATATGTGTGTGTGTATGTTTTTTTAAATTAAGATTTTTTGCTCAGACTGTTAAAGGAGACTTGCATTGTAAATTCTAATGTATTTAATTTATGCAAATGTAAAAGTCAGATTTACAAACTTAAAGGTAAATGATGTTGTTGAATATAACTGTATTAAAATATATGCTGCATAAATTAAA
This sequence comes from Clarias fuscus, assembly GCA_030347435.1. NCBI lineage: Eukaryota > Metazoa > Chordata > Actinopteri > Siluriformes > Clariidae > Clarias > Clarias fuscus. The sequence continues at coordinate 2,810,116 of CM059215.1, forward strand.
TATGTGAATGAATGTGTTGGAGTTTCTACAATTTGTCTAAAGTGTTGTGTTTGCACAGATGGACAGTGAGAACGAAACAGACATGTTCACTCATAACTGCAACGCCAAGGTGGATTTGGTGTCTCGACGTATCAGTCTCTTCCTGCTCCATTTGTTCATCTTCATTGTAGGACTGCTCATGAATTTGACGGCCGTCTGGGTAAACTGGCAGAGACGTCGCACACGTAACACTGTGATATTCTGCATCCTCAACATGGGCATTGCCGACACCATGCTGATGCTCATCTTACCCATCTCCATGCTCGAAGTTGCTTTGGATCACGTTTGGCTTTGGGGGGATTTCCTGTGTCGCTTTTCAAATTTAATCATCGTGGGTAACATCCATGCTAGCTCATTTTTCTTAGCATATATATCTGTTGAGCGCTATCTGTCCCTGGCACGTGGATCGGCACCAAAAAGAACGGTCACATCAGAAAAACGCAAGAGGACCACCATTTGTGTGGCACTCTGGGTTTTTGCTTTGTTTCTTGGCTTGTTAGAAACAGTCCATGTTCGTGTTTTAGGATTAAGTCAACCAGGATGTTACCTGGTGCCTGTACATGACTATGAGAAGTGGTTCAATTCTCTTGTTATTATCCAGTTTTTGGTGCAGTTTTTAATACCATCTGTGATTATTGTGACTTTTAACACACTAACAGCCAGAATGGTGAGATCATCTTCTGAAGTTCAGATCCGTAACATCGACGATGTTTGGTTCCTGCATGTTTATTCCTCAGTTTTTATACTTTGCTGGCTTCCATTTCAACTAACCATGATCCTCATCCTGGTGGACCTGGCACAACCTGATTTATTTGCCTGCACCACCCTCGAGCGGCTCTTTTTCTCCTACGCTGTCGTAAGAACAATCGCATTACTTCACTGCTTGGCCAATCCCATCCTCTATAGTTTTCTAAGCAGGAGCTTCCGCAGCAAGCTTATTAACCTCATCTTGAGCCATTTACCACAAGACCTTGTTGCAAAGCAAGGAACGGAGCAACATGCTAACCAAATTGAAGGTAAAGGAAATGGAGGGAGAGCAAACAATATGACTGAAAACAATACCAGCCAATCAGATGGAGCGCCGTGAAAGAGAAATGGACTGATTCAGATTTAAAGTTTGAAATGCATAATTCATAGCTTTTTGTTTAAAACATTCACTATGCTTAATGAGTATTATTTACAGTTATACTAGAAATACTAATCATTTGCAAGAACTCAAACAATAGTGATGGTGTTTGTAAACTATCTATAACCAACAACCTTCCAGAAAATTATTTAGATCAAATGTATTAGATTTGATTCCTGGGCTGCATCACCATGTGTTATAACAAATAAATCTTTCTACAAACAATTATATAGTTATATATTGCATTAAACAAAGTACTGTATACGAAATACATAACCAAAATTAGACCTGTGCGACCAGAAGATAAGTGAAAATGGCTTATGGAGCTCATTATAGTGTGTTATGTACCAATTCTGCTAATACATAGCAACCTAGCAAACTTCATTATTCAAATTTGTTTACGTTTTATGTACATGAAGTTGGTTTATTTGTGGGATGTCTCTATACACAGATTATAACGTCATACAATTGTTCCACCTGACACTAGGGTGTGCTGTTTTCAAATGTAAATGTCTAAACACATTGTTGTAAATTGTCTCACATCAACTTGTGAATGATAATTCTTTAGATTATCAACTAGCATCTCAAAATCTAACTCATCAACTGTTTTATTACCTGCAATGTTGTCAAAAGAAAGGAAAAAAAATTATTCCCACATGTACTTAACATTGTTTCCAGTAATTACACTCTTTATATGTAATAATTTACATAAATGCAATTTGTAACAAAAAAATGAGGCAAATTAAATAACAACCGAATCATTTAAGTTTCCAGAACAGAACAATAGTACCCTCAATATTTTATACTAATTTCCTTTACTTTCCATCTTATTATTTTGATTTACCATTTTATAATCTTTTTTGTTTGTCTCTGTGCAGTATCTTCATTTTTAAACTGAACTATAAAGTTCTCTATAGCGCTGAAACATCTCATACGGAAAAAATAGTGTTCGGCCCAACTAGAAATGACATCACTTACACAACAAATAAGCAAAGTGCAGGATCTGAAATTAAATCAGCTCTCATCAGCTACACAAAAGGAACATAATGCATGGACTCAAACAATAGTGATGGTGTTTGTAAAATATCTATAACCAACAACCTTCCAGAAAATTATTTAGATTAAATGTAAAATATAATTAGATTTGATTCCTGGGCTGCATCACCATGTTTTATACCAAATAAATCTTTCTACAAACAATTTCTAATAAATGTACATGTTGTCTTTAGCTAGTTATTATGTTAAATCTAATCTACAGATAAGTTTGTATTAATAAAATTAAGAAAACAATGACCCTTATTCCTTCTTTATTGTCTTCTAGGTATCTCTCTCTCTCTCTCTCTCAATATATTTCTTTCTCTTTCTCTTTGAGTCAGCCAAAAAACTAAATCTTTTTTTTAAAAAAAGAAAAAAAGAAAGAAAGAAAGAAAAAAATAATAATTTCAGGGGAAAAAAAAGGTATGAGGTATATTACATTAATATATTAATAATATTATACCATTATTTCTTATAATATTATCATATAATGTATAGCAATAATTAATTTCATATTTATACAAGTTTTTTTTTTTTTGCCTGCCTATTTCACACAATAAATTTTGGAAAATGAAATCTTCATTCCCACAAGAATGAAGATTCTTGTCTGTTGTCTGGTTTTAGGCTGATGAAATGTAATGGTATTTTTGACCAGTCAATCTTGTAGTCTCATAGCCAATGAAATTACTCCATGAAAAGGATTTATCTTTGCTTACTTCCTTAGTTACCACCAAAAAGGAAATTGAAACCTGACACAACTCAGTAAACAATTACCTCCGTTTTTGGACAAAGTTAAGAAAATAATAATTCTTTGGATACATCTTCATCGACTTCATCGACTGAAATTTCCCTTACTAACTTTCTTGGGACCCATGGTGCTATGTCTTGCACAAAATGAAAAAAAAAAAAAAGACAAATTAGTAAACTTGGTTTACTTGGCTTGCCACTGATGTAAACAAGTTTTAAATGGCTCCTGGATGTACGCACAACATAGCCAGTGTTCGGTTATTCCGTTTATAAGCCAAAACTACTTTGTATGCTGATGCAAATTACTTGCAAAGTTTGAAAAATCTGCAATTTATTCAACTTAAAAAAAAAAAAATTAAAAGACGAAAAATCGTAAGGGAGGGCGTGTGTATGCCGAGGTTCTGCTGTATTTAGTCCTCAAAATACAGTATATGTTTAGTACTGCTTTTGATGAATTCTCAAATCAGGAGGTGTTGATTAATGTTCTGTTACATCAATTCATTTATTATTTTTTATTCCAAAAGTATCATATATAAAAAAACATTTTTTATAATTATTACCTGGGTGAATAACTATTCAAACTGGTAATAAACTATTAACTATTAGTCAGTGTATTTATTAATCATTTACGTAGCAACTTAGCACGGTACATGTAACAAATCAATAAAAAAATAAAAATTGGGATTATCACTGATTGTCACGTGCCATGACACACAACCGGCAGGGCGGCGCGCATGTGCGCACCGTCGGGAGCGCGCACCAATAGCTTTTTACGTTTACGGGGACTTACGTCGCTGCCGATTCACAAACCGAAATCCGGCCACGCAAAGCAAATCCCCGTTTTCTTTTTTTCACTCGCAGTAGCGCTCCTGTCTTTGGCGATGCGGATCAGTCGGGCTGTTCGGGACGTTTTTCGTTTTGAAACGATGTGTGTGCTTTAAAGAAAAAGCCGGGGAGTGTGTAGGTGTGTGTGTTTGTGTTTTGGAGTCGCAGCGTGTGTGTGTGTGTGTGTGTGTGTGTCGATTCCCCTCATGACCTCCTAACAACGACCCGGATTTAACGGCTAATTATTATTATTATTATTAAACCAGATCTGATCTAATCTGTACAATTCTGCAAAATCGTCTTTAATGACAGCCAGTGTGTGTCTTTGATTTAGGGAGAAACCATCAAGTCGTTAAGGTGAGTAAACATGTAGACATTTCGTTTTATTTTACCCACGAGCGCGCGCGCGCGCGCGCGCACACACACACACACACACAGACACAACCGGCTTGGATGCAAAGTGGGGAACCCGAAAAACCAACAGCCAGTGAGGACCTGGTGTATTTAACACCAATCGCACGCTTCTGAAGCAGGTTTGACATGGCAGTGTCGTGTGTGTTCACACTGAGAATGCTGATTAACGTTCCAAAAATTGGCCATATATTGAAAAAAAGATTATAATTAAATCCTCTGTGGATCTAGAAGATAAGCATACTGCATTGATGGGATTGGTTATGTGGCGTCTAGGTTTTGTTTACGTCTCCTTGCCACCGACCACACGCGCGCACACACACACACACACTCACACACTCACGGGTAGCCTGTCACGTTGCTGTCTTAAGACAGCTGGGATTTTGGAAAGGTCAGATATCTTTTTTACAGGGCCTTTTACTAGTCATTCATATTAGCTTTTTAAAATTTATTTTAGGTCTAGCTTTAAGTGTGTGTGGTGTCTGTGTGTATGTGTGCTTGTCCTCAAGACGTGTTAGACTCCATGGTGAGCTATCTTCATCTGTCAGCCTTTCCTCTAACGCCAAGCATATTCTCTTCCTGAACAGATTAGCCCATGCATGTTGACACCATTTTTGCATTTCCGTCATCTCTGGTTTGGACTATTTCCTAGCCAGAAGAAGATAAAATACTTCCCCCAAATTAAACCTAGCACAGGACAAGTCTGGCTGTCCCATTGAGGAAGAATAGAATGCATTTTATCAGGTTCTGAAGAAAAAGTTATTCAGGTTATGCAGATAAGATTTTTTTTTAAGGAAAACGTTTTATACAAGTTTTTTTTTTTAATGGTAACCTTGTGCCCTCCAAAAAGTTTATGTATGTCATCACCCAGGAAATTATGTTTTTGTATTTTGAAAACAAGTTACACCAGAACTGCATGAGCACACACATATGACCTGTGGAAATAAATGTCTATAAATATGTTTATGTAAGGCTTTGTTGGTCAGTGTCTTGTAAAAGCCTCTTAACAAGTATGATACACTTTTATGGCATGTTTTGAATGCTGAAATATTGTTTTGGAAAGTTTGAATTGTCATGTGACCAATTTGGGATGAAAATGTGGGAATCTAAATTGGGATATAAATCCAGGTTTCTTATCAAACATCAGATCTCTCAATCTTACTAGTAATGTAATTTTTGTAAGTAAAGTCTTTAAAGGGCTTGCATTTTCAGTTCACAAACCAAAGCCTTTATCCATTTTTTACTTCTCGGACCATAAATGGAACTTGGTGACCTATTCGGATTATAATATCTACTGTAAAAAATGATGTTAAATCTAAATTACTGTCAGCATAATTACATGTAATTAAAATAAGTAACTTGCTGTATAATACTTACAGTATTCCTATTTTGTTTGTTGCAAAAGTGGCACAATGTAATATATATACTTAAATAAGTATACAATGAAACTAAGTTTACATTGTTAAAATCACTTTCATTGCCAATATTTGTAAAAAAAAGAAAGAAAGAAAGAAAGAAAGAAGAAAAAAACGAACAAAGTCCTTTGATAAATGTTTTTAAAACATTACACAAGATCCTAAATTATGCAATAAGAAATTGCAAAAAAGAGAAATTGTGATCCTAGGTGAGTCACGTTGCTAAATATGATAGAAAAAAGAAGTAAGTAATCTATGGGATTTCTGTTTAAAATATCAGGGTAATTTTTAAATGGTAGCACTGGTGGCACTTACCCTCCTTGACTAAAATAATTAGTTTCTTGATTTTAAACATGAGATGACAAAGTGATTAAATTAGTAATTTTCCTTAAGGGTGTTGTATTATTACTATTTCATTATCATAGTAGTCACAATGTAAGATTTGTTTCTTTCCCACATTTTCAGTAGTAAACTGGTTTGAGCACTAGTTTAGACTAGAAATTATTGCAATTCTTAGTAGCTTTTTAGGGTATTGTTTTAGCACCATCCTAGTCGCTTTTAGTTGGCAGAATTAGATTTTGTTGCAGGAGTGCAAGAGCCTGCACCTTTTGGGCAATACTGGTTTAGTCATATTACAACAAATGGTCTTGGCAACACCCACCGCAAGGCCTCCGTTGGCTCCCTGTAGGGTGTGTGGTGGAAGAGTCAGGACATGTTCGGGTGTGTATTCTGCATTCCGAAAAAGTCTGTTTCACTCGCCGTGCCTAGACAACATTCCCTGTGCTGAATGTGTTTTAGTATTTGCTTTCCCGTCCCCAAAATTGTGACACACTTTTACCATTTGTCTTCCATGAGCGGAACACAGATTACGATTTTTCTTCACAGATTAAGATTCTGACAAAGAATTTTTGACGAAATAACAAACACGTGTCACAGTTTTTATTGTCTCACTAGAGTTTCTTCTCACAATTAGTTATAAAGCCTTTTTCTTCCGCCTTTTTTACCTTGACCGTTGCTGAAGGTGTGGTTGATTCCAGTTTGTCTACATTTCTAATTAAAGAAGTCAAGGTTTATTTTTCTCTATTTCTATTACCATTTTTCTTTTAGTTTAAGAACAAAAATAATTTCTATGCCTTCTTTCAAAAATAGACCTAATGTTGATGCTGAATTTTAGATCTCCGTAATGAATTTTAGATCTCATTTTTTTACACTGCAACGAATACCTTAAGCAAGTAAAACAGCTTGGGTATTATCACATATATGTAATATAATATTCTTATTTTCTTTGACAAAATTATTTTATATATATGTTGGCAGTTTTAAATGAGTTTGAGAAATTCTAATAGGTGATTTTGTGGTCTTTTATGAATCTTTTTATGAATTGCTTGAAAGCAATAGATATTATGATAGTTTAAATGAAAGTCTAAAATGTGCTTTTTTAATGTTTTTTTATATAAATGGCTTTGGCTTTAAGCTCTTGTAAATATATTTATTAATTTGACTATTCTAAATCAAGAGTTGATACATGCATGAATTTTACAACGGTTCATTATTATAAATAACAAATTATCAATTAAGTTTAAAGAAATCACGACTCTAGTGGGAGATTTTGATATTATTTGGAATTCCTCTTCTGTTTCTGCTTGTGCATGACACAGTTACTCTAATCTTTCCGTTACTCAGAGAACTGCATTTTTTTTTTTTTCAATCAGAGTTTCAGCTGAAACTGAAAAAGCACCAGATGGTGTCAACATATCAAGATTCAGCATGTCTCTACTTTTGTCCTGCATGTCTAGTTAAGAAGAAAAAAACTGCAGCTTCTGCTGTATGACTGAATTTCTCATTTTGTTGCTAATTTTTGCATCCCAAAAAATTCAGAGTTTCCACAAGCACATTTTATTCCTCATGTTCCTGATTGTTTCCTTCGTTTATTTATCTCAGGCCTTCCAATGGGGGCAACTAAGAGTAAGCCAAAAGACCCCGGCCAGAGATCTCTGAGTCTGGATGGTACCATTGGTATGGGCTCTTCCAGTGGACACCATTTCAATTCTGGCCCTCAGACACAAACACCAAATCGGAGCCCTGCGGCGGGGACCAGCGGAAGGCGGAGCAACACTTACCACAGCAATAGTGCAGAACATCAGCTTTTTGGGGGTGTGGATCTGAATGCAACCATCACGTCACCTGTAAGAGGTATTGCTCTTGGCCAGCATGTAAACTTTCCATTTTTTAAATACATTTTGTTACAGTATTATCAAGATGTTTTCTGTTATTTGTCTTTTTCTTAACAATCATACTTGTTGGAGAAGATATGCATGACAGAAAAAGAAGTCAGTGATAAATGTAGCAAGCAGAATAAATTGCAGAAATAAACTTGAATACAAAGTTTTTGTCCTCACCCATAAATGTTAATGCATGCAGAACACAAATCACACAACATCAGTAGGAGCACTGCTTGAGTGAATCGAGAGACTGTAGACCATTCAACAACTCCTGGGCCATTAATCAAGTAAAAAGTGGTCATATACACACGTGGACAAAATTGTTGGTACCCTTCGGTCAATGAAAGAAAAACTCACAATGGACACAGAAATAACTTTAATCTGACAAAAGTCATAATTTAAAAAAATTCTATGAATGTTAACCAATGAAAGTCAGACATTGCTTTTCAACCATGCTTCAACAGAATTATTTAAAAAAATAAACTCATGGAACAGGCCTGGACAAAAATGATGGTAACCCTAGAAAATAGTGAAAATAATGTGACCAAAGGGACATGTTAATTCAAGGTGTGTCCACTAATTAGCATCACAGGTGTCTACAATCTTGTAATCAGTCAGTGGGCCTATATATAGGGCTCCAGGTAGTCACTGTGTTGTTTGGTGACATGGTATGTACCACACTCAACATGGACCAGAGGAAGCGAAGGAAAGAGTTGTCTCAGGAGATTCGAAAGAAAATTATAGACAAGCATGTTAAAGGTAAAGGCTATAAGACCATTTCCAAGCAGCTAGATGTTCCTGTGACTACAGTTGCACATATTATTCAGAAATTTAAGATCCATGGGACTGTAGCCAACCTCCCTGGACGTGGCCGCAGGAGGAAAATTGACGACAAATCAAAGAGACGGATAATCCGAATGGTAACAAAAGAGCCCAGAAAGACTTCTAAAGAGATCCAAGGTGAACTTCATGCTCAAGGAACATCAGTGTCAGATCGCACCATCCGTCGTTGTTTGAGCCAAAGTGGACTACATGGGAGACGACCAAGGAGGACACCATTGTTGAAAACAAATCATTAAAAAGTCAGACTGGAATATGCCAAACTACATGTTGACAAGCCACAAAGCTTCTGGGAGAATGTCCTATGGACAAGTGGAACTTTTTGCCAACGCACATCAGCTCTATGTTCACAGACGGAAAAATGAAGCATATCAAGAAAAGAACCCTGTCCCTACTGTGAAACATGGAGGAGGCTCTGTTATGTTCTGGGGCTGCTTTGCTGGATCTGGCACAGGGTGTCTTGAATCTGTGCAGGGTGCAATGAAATCTCAAGACTATCAAGGGATTCTAGAGAGAAATGTGCTGGCCAGTGTCAGAAAGCTGGGTCTCAGTCGCAGGTCATGGGTCTTGCAACAGGACAATGACCCAAAACACACAGCTAAAAACACCCAAGAATGGCTAAGAGGAAAACATTGGACTATTCTAAAGTGGCCTTCTATGAGCCCTGACCTCAATCCTATTGAGCATCTTTGGAAGGAGCTGAAACATGCTGTCTGGAAAAGGCACCCTTCAAACCGGAAACAACTGGAGCAGCTTGCTCATGAGGAGTGGGCCAAAATACCTGCAGAGAGGTGCAGAAGTCTCATTGACAGTTACAGGAATCGTTTGATTGCAGTGATTGCCTCAAAAGGTTGTGCAACAAACTATTAAGTTAGGGGTACCATCATTTTTGTCCAGGCCTGTTCCATGAGTTCATTTTTTTTATAATTCTGTTGAAGCATGGTTGAAAAGCAATGTCTGACTTTCATTGGTTAACATTCATAGAATTCTTATTTATTATTACTTTTGTCAGATTAAAGTTATTTCTGTGACCATTGTGAGTTTTTCTTTCATTGACCGAAGGGTACCAACAATTTTGTCCACGTGTGTAACAGCACTGAGGTAAGGGACAGTAGCTTGTACAACAACACTACTCACCAGTGACGGCCGGCCCTTAAAGTTAGGCAGAGAAGAATGCTACTTTAACATGTAATTATTTAACATAATAATTACTCATTTTAATAATGGAATAAAGTAATTTAGTCACAATATTCCGCTGTATTTCTTAATATAATTTATTTGCAATTTTAAAAAATTCTAAACTGTATTACGTTCATTTGTGTTTGTGTACGCGGGGCTCCGGACAAACGAGTGTCTATGTAGACACGTAAATCTTTGAAAAGCATGTGACCTGAGGCTGAGCTCTGATTGGATCTTTTCAAATCATCCTTCGGGCGCAGCACTGTGCGCCCCGAACCCTCTCACTTTTGTTTGTAGCGAATTATATTGTTTTTAAATATTTTGAATCATGCCATTATTTTATGCTAGTAGTAATGATCACCGCATAATCACCTGATAAATACCTATTTACAGGCGAGTATTAAAAGTTAAATTTTCATTTTGTTTGCGCCAGCCGCCACTGCTACTGACGCTTGTTGAGTAAGATAAGTTGGTTGGACAGCACCACTGGGCAGTATGCTTGATTTTGGTGAGAGAATGTAGATTGGGCAAAAACACGGAGGGAAATGACTTGAGTGATGCAAATGACTGTAGATCATTCAACAACACTGGAGACGCTGCTTGAATGAGGTGAGGGAATGTACCTCTAAAATTGCCATTGGGGAAACCGCTCAGTTAAATTGAGGTACTTTAGAACAACTGGCAGCATGATATTGCATAGATAAGCATAGATGTAGAACAGGAGATGACACTGGTGACACTGCTCAAGTAAGATGAGCGACTCTAGATCAGGCAGAAGCAGTGGTTACCCGACTTGAGGAGAGATGTGGGGGTGCATATCAGGCATTGACACTAGTCAAGCAGCAGACACTAAGCACTAGTGTTTCCCTCAAACAGAGAATACCTTGCAGGCCGCCGAAGTATATTGACGGCCGCCGAGGTAAATTTGCCCACCCTTTTCAAAAATCTGTCGAGAGAACGATGTCATCAGTGATTGATTAACTAGCTGTGGACAGTTCCCTCTCGCACTATTGCTCCTGTACCAGCCAGTTACTGTAAAAAGAATAAGAAAGGCAGACTCACAGTTGCATATGCTTTGCAGAGATACACAGTCTCATACAATGAATGCCTCTTCCACAAGACAATTAACCCTTAAAGTCAAATGGCGTGTGGCAACACTGCATTGGTCAATAACCGTTTTAACAAAAAAATAAATAGATAAAAAACTGCTTATGCAGAAGTCCTGATGGTGTGTGTCGATGTGGAACTGCACATTTGCGTTTTCCGATATGTCATGTAGATCCAATGTTATCATTACTTTTAAGATTTACTGCTACCATAATATGGAAATAACATCACAAAAATGTAGAACTTACAAAATGTGCATATTATTATTATTATTATTATTATTATCAGAAACAATCAAAAACAACCATAAAAACATGTAATCTGATATGTGCCTATGTGACCAATTTAAATACATATTGCCTAGGTTGTGTAGAAAAAAATGGATATGTTGCTGTATATTCAACAAGCCTGACCCTTTGCAACTATTAGCTTGAACAAAGGCATAAATGTGGATCCCACACATAATATCATTTTGTACAAAGTGGAGTGATGTCCAAGCATTTGCCGAGAAGCATCAGCTGAACAAATCTGTGTAGATTACTACGGCTTATGAATGATAACACGGTGTACTTTTTGTGCAGCGCAGTTGCACAAGTGTGCAGCGCAGAAGAAACATAAGTCTCAGGATAATTTTTTTGTGAAAACGGCTGCCACGTACGAACCACGAGGCCAAGAGACAAAAAAGAGAAAAAACCCTGATACCCTGAGAATTACCCAGTTGTTATTATGGAAGGGGACTCTCCTTCCAAAAACTAAAATCCCCTCCCATCTTCCTCTTCTCCATTCCTTTACATGAGCGAGTCTCTCTAAGAAAGGTGCTAGAACAATACATGTAAAGATGAAGTATCCGTATAAGAGTCCATAAATATAAACTGTACAGTTTAAATTTAGATTTAGTGCTGTATTATTTTTGTATCATGAAGTTTTTTTATACTTTCATTTATATTTTGTGATATAAACAAAATGCATCAAAAGTTAAATATAGTTCATTGTTTTTTATTTTTAAAAATGGTTTGTATAGTGCTTTTAACAGTTGTCATTGCCGCAAAGCAGCAAAGTGACGGAGAACAGATGAATTGTATTTACATGTATTCCTATGGAAAAAACTGAATCGGTCAACGACCAAATCAGGTTACAACCAGAACTTAGAAACAAATTAAGTTTGTGAACCGTTATTTATATATTTTTATTTAAACATAGTAATGCAAATGGCTAACCAAATGGTTTGGTTTTTAAGGAATACATGCTCTGAGAAGCAATACCATGCTTGTGCACCAAAGAGTGCTTAGTTTTTTACACTTGGTCTTGCTCTTCACGGGTAGATGGAGGGGAGGGTTAGTAGGTTGGATCTCTGAAATATCAAATGATAATATAATAATATCAAATAATTATAATATGAATATCAAATAAATCTAAATACTGAGTTAAAAGCCATATGTGTTTGTTGTATGTAGTAGACCACTTTTGTGCTGGCAAGTAATGTTAGCCTGTTCCGCTGGCTTCCATCAAAGTGTATTTCAGACCTGTGGGAAACATTGCACTGATGCTGGCTACATTGGTAAAGGAATGCTGCTAACGCTGATCTTGCAATGATGCGGGACACGCTGGTTCAGGAATGATGTGCTTGTGCAAAGTAAGCGGTGTCTGCAGGACGATTGGTGGAGCAGACCAATCACAATTTGGGCATTACACTGAAGGGGTTGACTGGGCATTAACATTTATTTGAAAAGCTATGGAGGAGACATGGTGCACTGTTTGAGGAATGATGTGGAGGGGGGGTGAAGGTTGGATTGGTGTATGACTTGATGCTAACATTTTTTTTGAAATTATTTTATTGATTTCAGTTATTAGTGGACAAGATTTATGTGCCAGCAGTAGTGAGTTTCCATTGGCCAGTTATTGATTCACTTTTTATTTAACTGACCAGCACAGTTAGACATGCCTTTGAGCTGTTCTCTGTGTGTCTGTGTGTGTGTGTGTGTGTGTGTGTGTGTGTGTGGTAAGTGGGGGGGTTAATCATTAGCAGGGAGCATTTGTTCAAGCATTTGCCAAACAAATGGCTTTTCACACCTGTTCAGCAGAGCTTTAGAAAAGTGCCAGCGTCTCAGTAATACTGATCTGCACTTGAGCACTCGCGCCCCCTCCTCATCCCATGGCTTTAACCAGATTTCCTTCTCACTCACAGCTGGTGTCACCACGTTTGTTGCACTATATGACTATGAATCTCGGACTTCTGCGGATCTTACGTTTAAGAAGGGCGAGAGGCTCCAGATCCTCAATAACACGTAAGTCTTTTCATGTGTGTCTTCTCAGAGACAGTTGATGATGTATGTGATGAAGCACTTTTCTGAAACACATCGTAGCACAACATGAAATTAGAGTAGCTCGGCCAGTGTTTAAAGCAGTTCGAAGGCCATTCATTATCAGCTCTTGTTGTTCCCTTTCTTGAGTCCTTGATGATACATCATGGAGACAGGAAATGAATGTCGTGTATGTCAGCACCAGACAGATTCCATCTCAGACTCTGAGTCATCAGCTTGGTTCCAGCGACAGGAATATATAATTCCGTATGGAAATACACACTTATTATATGTCTTTCCCATCCACTATGTGCGCACACATTATTAAAAGCACAAATTATATTCATGCTAATGTAAGTGAAATTGGGTCATTACTGTTTTGACTGGAAAACATTACAATACTATAACATTATATGTTTTATTTCTGAGCGTAACGTACTTTAGGTACGTTAACTTATCATTTGCATTTTTTGGTGCTAAATACATTTTTACAGTAATTTTTTTGTGACAGTATGAATTTAAAGTAACAGCTTTCTCAAAGAGGGGGGCGGAGTTTTGAACATTAGAAAAAGAGAAGAAAATCTACTGTACCCTCAGAATTTACTCTCCCTCCACAACCTCTTCTTGAATCTAAATTATTAGTTAGTGATGAGCCTATAAACTATATTTTTTACATTTAATTATGCAATATAGACAATAGACAATATCTATTGTTAAATGCTGTAATAATATAAAAAGAATATCTAGCAATACTCTGAAATTTTACTGATCTTTAGGTTTTTAAAAATCCTGAAAAGTTTTAGAAAAAAATTATTATAAATAATTATTATGAATCAAAAATATGAATAATAATAAGTCAGTAAAGAGAAAAAAGAATTCAAAGTTTTTACTACTAAATATTTAAATAGTAAATATTTTGGTCATATTTTTTATTTGATAAAAGCCCGGGTGCAATACATTTTTATCATGTGATACTAGTTTGTCTAGAAACCGAATTTTAGATTGCTTTACACTTTATTTCTTTTTTTTCTTTTTTTTTTTTGGATTTTTCCCCGATTTTCTCCCTAATTTAGTCGTGTCCAATTCCTCCCCGTCACTAGGACTTTATTTCTGTAAATGTAATTATGTCTTAACTTAATATAAATATATATCTCTATAGAATTCTTTCTGTTACGGCCCATAGTTCTAATTTTGATTAAATTTGCCTGAGCAGTATCACACATGCGTCTTTGTTTTTTTAATGTGTTAGATACATTTTGTGATTTTTTTTGCTGGTTTCCACCCTTGAGTGAGCTGCACTTGCTGTACTAACACATCACACAATGTCCTCATGCAGTGTCACACCAAGTGTCTTTCACTTATCTAAGGAATCTTAATGTGACACTCTCACATTTTCCGACAAACAGAGACGTTACGTAATGAGACAATAGGCAACAGACACTGGGGACATTTATGCACTTATTATGTATTTATTATCTATTTTTAACAAAAAACAACAATACTGATTAGTACAATCAATTATGTAAAGATTCTATGAACAATTGTGTCGCTCTACACTTTTCTCAACATTTTTCCATATCATTACAAGCGTTAGTACCCTTCGTTGAACGAGTTTTTAGAAATACAGACCAAAAAAACCTTGGATTACGAACATAATTTGTTTCAGAAGTGGGCTCGTACCGTGGAACCTTGGATTACGAGCATAATTCGTTCCAGAAGTGGGCTCGTGTTCCAAAACACTCGTAAACCAAATCATCATTTCCCATAAGAAATAATGAAAACTCAAATTATTCGTTCCACAGCCCCCAAAAATAAATACATAAAAATAATTAATACAATCTATAAAATGAAAATAAAACAAATTAATCTGCACTTAGTAAACAGTACATGCGTGTACGGATGTTGATTATACAAGTCAGAGACGCGCACTAAGACCGAGCAGGGGAGATGATTACCCACAATTCCGCAGCGCAAGGGAGAGAAAAACCATTGGCTCAGTTGTGATCATGTGACGCTCAGTGTCAAAATAAGAAGCGCATGCGTGACACATAATACTCGGTACTCGTAAACTTGCTTGTTTTTTAAGTCAAAATTTATTTAAAATCTTTGCTCATCTTGCAGAACACTCGCAAACCATGTTACTCGGAATCCGAGGTTCCCCAATAGTTTAAAGTTTTAAGCTAAAAATAAGCTGATCAGCTTTAATGTAATCAGTGATATTATTATTTTAGGTTGAAGCCCATGTACATGTCTGTCTGTCTTTCTGTACGGGCAGCTTATTAAAACAAAGAAATCCAATTTGTGTCTTGTGCCTTGTTTACGCTAAGTTGTACTTCTTTAATCGTCAGCCAAATGCATTCTCTGTTTAAAGTAGATTATTACATTGGTTCATAACATCCCTTTTACTCAACATTTTGATTTGAGTGCATAACGATGTTCTCTTAGTTTGGGTATTTTACACGCCCTTACCTCGGACTGCTGTGGATACGATTGCTTTACCGACCCGTGTTTTATCTCATCACAGTACTGCTCCACGGTTTTGGAACATACAGCATAAGACAAACTGGTTTAAAAGTTTTGCAGAAATAATAAACATACAATGATCTGTCCATACATCTTTCAAGATTCAGTTTTCAAAGGTTCATACCTTTTTTTTTTTTTTGGAGGTAGTCATGCTGTGTTACGTGTTTGTGTTTTGTGAAAATTTGGGCGCTTATAGGGTCTTTCACATACTCTGTGTATTTATGGTAAACTATTGCGTTCATTCACTTTTTTGAGTGACGTATGTAGCCACGCCCACCTAGAGGAGAAAAAGCGTAAAAAAAAGTCAATGAACAAAACAAAGATGAAGGAGCGAGTTCCGACCAATGTACAGGCAAAACCTTTCTTTTATTTATATAGATTATTATTATTATTATTAATAGTAATGATAATAATTATAATAAAAATTGTTATTATTCATATTCTATTTAATACGTTTAATTACAGCCTGTCAGCCAGTGTTAAAAGTTTTCTTTCTAATAATTAAAATGGGTAAAATTGAAGATCTCTTTTTTAATGTAAAATATTTGCTACTTGATATATAGAAATTTCTATTTATAAATGATATTTTTGTCAGCAATTCTGTGTTTATAGCAGTTTCTTACAGAAAACAAAAATGGCTACATTGAATTGACAAATATACCCAGGTTAATATTTTGATTTATATTGAGATTCTGTTAGTATCACCATTTTAGAAATTCTTAATTTCTTTCATTTTTTATATATTATTTTCAATTATTTTGTAAAAAAAAACAAAAAAACAATTCTATTCAAAAATAGCAAATAATTTGTTCCTACCACAGAGGATGCTGTGCTGCCTGCCAATGTGTGAATAGTTATAATAGGATTATAGTGCTGCAATATTTGACCACCTCAAATGCAAGAATATATAAATTAAAACTAACTGAAAAAGAATGTGTACTATATCAAGCTTTTCTCTTTTTTCATAATGGATGCTGTTTTATATCAATGCTGTTTATTCCCCCCCCCCCCCCCCCCCCCCCCCCCCCCCAAAATGCTGCATGGGTAAAATTAGGAGAAAATACAACTACAGGTCAGTAACTTTTCTTTTACTTCTCATCGTTTATTCCACAGTGTGGGAAGTGTATCAGGTCAAATGTAGTATAGGGTTTTTGTTTTTGTTTGTTTTTGCAACATTCTTTATTAAAGAAAAGTCTTCATGATTAAAATGAAGGTGTTTAATATAAACTCTAGACCTAAAATGTCTAGTATTATAATTTGGCTTTCAAAGTGAAGAATAAAAAAGGGAATGGTAACTGTCTATAGAAAGCCTGCAATTTCTTTTAAAAGCAAGAAAAAAGAATCTGCAAAAGTCTTTAAAAGTTGTTTTTTACAAGGAACGTTTAGAAACCTATTTGTTTGTTTTTTTCATTGCTTTTTACTGGACAAATGATATGTGTGTGTTTGCTAGTAGATTCGGGGAAATAAATCAAGAAAAATTGTCCAGAATACAAAAAAATGTATGTTATTATAATAAGACGCATATAAATTTATCCTTTTGTAATTAGTCATTTTAGTCAACGTAAAAATATTTATTTCATGTTTTATGGTTGAATTTCGTTCTTTTCTAGAAACAAATGCTTGTTTTTGTTTTCTAAATACAGTGTGCAAAAAATTGTTTTAATAATCTCAAGGCATATACATTTTTAAAGGATTTTTTACATTGCAATAGCAGCAGTTCCTTTATGGTGTAAAAGTTTGGATTTTAAATCCGTGGCATCCTGACCCACCAGTGTGTTCTAGCAGGTTCTCTGGTGATCAGGATGCCCCTCAGTCCGTTATTGTTTTATATCTGGTTGTTTTGCGACGTTGATGTGCTGATTGGTGTGGGTTTCAGAGAAGGAGACTGGTGGTTGGCGAGTTCTTTGACCACAGGGAAGAGTGGCTACATCCCGAGCAATTACGTCGCACCATCGGACTCCATCCAAGCCGAAGAGTAACGAAATATATTTATATGTATAACGTTTGAAAAGATTTTAGTTGTATTTTTTTGTACATTTTAGTTTAAATTCTTTTAATCTTTTACTATTATAATAATTAGAATTATTTTGTTTAATTATAAACTACAACTGCTTCATAGCGTAACCAGTGATAGACTAAACTCTTTCTCTCTAACGTCATAGGTGGTTTTTTGGTAAAATAACACGGCGGGATTCTGAGCGTCTGCTGCTGAACCTTCAGAACAGGAGAGGAACTTTCCTTGTAAGAGAAAGTGAGACGACTAAAGGTGTGTGTGTGTGTGTGTGTGTGTGAATAACAATTATGTTGTACAGATAAACAACGTGTTTCTTGTAGTTTCTTTTGAACTTGTATAAAATTGTGTTTTTTTGGAAGGTTTTGTTATAGAAACTTCAGGTTTTAAACAACAGCTACAAAAAATAGCACTTTGGTTTTTCCTTGGCCAAGTTTAATTACATAAAATATTGCAACTTGAATCTTTTTCACTAGGTAGTCCTGTTAAATTATAGATTATGATTATTATCAGGTACAAAACAGTGATCTTCAGGATTGTTGTAGAGAGCACACGATACATGTTTTCTCATTTCCGATAGCCATGCTGCGACCTTGAGCATCAGCTGATACTGAAATGCCTCCAATATTGTTTTCTTCAAATGTTATTTATATTTCGTTTGACTGAAGCAGTTCACATCCCAATCTTTCACACAACAAGTCATCAGAGTATCAGGTCGGTTCCATCTCAACAAACTTGAACAAATTGTATCCAAATTGACTCTAGTCTGCTCTAGTCTAGTCGAAAAAGTAGGTCAGTGTGCGAAGCTGCTTTACCTCCACAGCTATAAATATTCTATTTACAGCAGTGAAACTTAGGGAGAAGTGCTCTTCATTTCAGCTTCTTTTGTGAATTGTATTAAAATTAATGGCAATTTATTGGACATTATTTTTCATGCTCTCAGGTTTGATCACTGCTGGTGTGATGTGGTGTGATGTAAAGCATTGCAGATGTGTGGGATGTGATGCAATGGCATGTGAGCATGATTTGATGTGAGGTGATGTGTTACAATGTGATGCGCAGCAATAAAATATGAGCTGATGGTATTCACTGGAATGCGATATGAGATCATGGATGTGATTGTGCAACAATGATATTGCAATAAATTATCACATTAGTCTTTTCTGACATAAAATGGATATTGTAATTGTAGACTGATAGCTTCCCTGCCACATCGCACTGAGGCAGTAATTACTGCAAAAGGGGCCCAACGTTCATTGATAAGGAATAATGTATATGTAAGGCTTTTTAATTGAACATCATGATCATGAACATGAACATAAATGATTATCATGATCAAATATTGTCCATGTACTGTAGATGTAGAGTGATTTCATGCAAAGAATGGACAGTCCTTTCACATATACAGTATTTTCTATGGAATTCAATTGGAATCATCCCAATTAGAGATTCCAGTCTAACCGATCTGATCTAATCTGGCTTTATGTACTCAAAGCATTTAATCACAATATAACTTATTTAACATGGACAAATGATTCTGCTCATACTAATTCATTCAAGATTCAAAGATATTTATTAATCCCAGAGGAAATTTGATTTGCCTTTTTACAGCTTTTCTAAAAGAAATTGCAGCTTGAAAAAGAAAGAAATGAAACATATCTACAATGTTTACAACAATAAAAGCTATAAAAGTTTACACTGTAAAAAAAAATATATTTTAGCAAGTGAAAAGATCTTCAATCTAGCCAAACATTTCTATAATTTCTTAAAATAAGATAAACCAAATATAAAATTATTAAGCTGTTTTCTAATCAAATGTTACTAAAATTGAAAGAGGAAATTTTGCTGGGTTTAATTATTTAATTTCTTGAAAGAAGCAAAATGTAAGAAAAAAAAAAACATTTTCGCTCACAATTTTAGGAACATTTCACTAGAAATAAGCTTAATAATCTTATATTTGGTTTGTTAGTTTTTTCTTCTTTTAAGAAATTATAGATAGGTTTTGCTAGATTGAAGATATTTTCACTTGACAAAATATCATCTTTTGCAGTGTACAGCTGCGATGTACAGCAGCATGAATGTGAAGTGAAATGGAATGACATATATTGTACACGATAATAGCCAACGGTTGAAAGTGAAAATTCCAACTAATTGTATGAGACTAATTGTAATAATCACACCTCATAATGATAAAAACACCTCAGCCTGAAGAGTCGGACCTGATCGGGAATGAAACCTGAGGTAGAGACCAGCGAGAGAGAGAGAAAGAGAGGTTCTCATGGAGTTTGCTGATCAGGAACGGAAGCTAAATTTCCATCCTGGAAACATGTCACATCACTTAATGTCAGGCAAACATGCACTGAAAGCATATATTTATTCTAAGAAGGGAGAAACATGTTTGCATGGCCAATATTTACCTACCAAACACAGCTAGAGACCTTCAGGCACACTCACTCATCGTCTATACCACTTTATCCTGTAGTCAGGTTCACCGTGGGCCTAGAGCCTATCCCAGGAGACTGAGGGCACAAGGCAGGGTACACCTGGCGGGGAACACCTGGACAGGGTGCCAGTGCATCGTAGGGTATACACACACATGCAGACACTCGCACAGCCATTCACACACTTCAGGCAATCAACCCCAATTAGCCTAATCTTCAGGGGAGAACATACAAACTCCATGCACACAGTGACGGGAATCGAACCTGGCTGGGAATCAAACCCGGACCCTGTAGGTGCAAGGTGACACTGCTAACCACTACACCAACGTGCACCTTTTTCTTTTTTAGAACATTTTTTCACTTAAATTGTTTATTAACTCATGTTATATAATCCACATTAACTTAATATTATTTCAGAGACCATGAATCGGATGGATATGAATGTTTCAGACTGATGATATGAGATTAATGGTTCTGTGGTAAAAATGAAGTTAATCTGGTGTTTCCCTGTCTGTGTGTGTTCCTCGGGACATCTTAAGAACAGGAAGTAATCCACTAACACAAACTGCTCAGTGCTCAATGGTTCACATCATCACTGTATCATCTGACTTTTAGGGGGTTTTGTGCTTACTGTAACCGGGGGTTGAGTTTGGAACAGAATTGTTGCACATTTTTACCTTACTTTACAAATGTATCAACATTCCAATTCGAACTCGCATCTGTTATCAAGAATGCACAATGCGCTGAAGACCAGACACATAGGTTTAGATTAGATAGTTTCTACAGCGTCATGGACAAGCAGCTAAATATAAAATACAGATGGCTAAACCTTTAAAATTGTTTGTTACGGTTACATTTTCTTTTATTTAAGGAGTCTCAAGTGTTTCATCACTGTGTTTTGTAACAGTCAGCGGTAAAGCTGAAACTTTGTAACGTGACAAACTGAGGTGAGGAAACAAGTGTTAACTTGCTTTATATATATTTAAAAAACATAACTAGAAAGGGACAAGAAGTATGACGTGTCATTATTAAAATAAAATAATCCACTTGTAGTAATAAGAGTATCTACACTACTGTAAATTATATCGTGTTGGTACAATTTAAACATACGAAATTGTTCACTTCTGTACCGTTCACAGGTAGAAGTTTCCCCGCTGATGAGTGTTTGTGTTAAACATTTATTGAAGTGTTGTGTTATTGTGTTGTCGTTTAGGAGCGTACTGCCTGTCTGTGCTGGACTACGACAACACAAAGGGTCTAAATGTCAAACACTACAAAATCCGGAAGCTGGACAGCGGGGGATTTTACATCACGTCTCGGACGCAGTTCAGCAGCCTACAGCAGCTCGTCCTGCACTATCGCAGTGAGTTCAGGCTGAGTGAGACAAAGAAAGCCGTGTCCCGAATACACCTTGTCCAGCTTTGAATTTCATTAACTGAGAAATAAACTCATGTAACAAGTTTCAGGTGCACTCACAAGCAGAGTAAAAAATGCTTTCAGGTTGTTGTCTGGTTGCAGATTATTATTAGATTCATCATCACAAGTACTAAAACAGGGATATGACCTTACTCTAAACCAAGCTAACCTTATCCAGCTACGTTGTAGGTTTTTGTTATAACACACATCACAATTTGCAGCATTAACACACACTTTTACACACACTAGCAGTCCTTCATTGTGTTAAAAAAAAAGTGCATCTTGTGTCTTTCCTCTGTTTTATTTTCAGTTATTCTGCTGTTACATATCCTAATAAATGAATTATAATTTCTTATCATGTAACAGCAAATAACTTCCAGGCAGGATGAAAAATTCATCTGAGGAAATCAGATTAAAAAGCTTAAATTGCTGAGAATAATGAGAA
This sequence comes from Clarias fuscus, assembly GCA_030347435.1. NCBI lineage: Eukaryota > Metazoa > Chordata > Actinopteri > Siluriformes > Clariidae > Clarias > Clarias fuscus. Next base: position 2,832,198 of record CM059215.1, read on the forward strand.
GTAGCAAAATGCACTCACTTTTAGGGTGTTGTTGTAGTTTGTACTTGTAGTTTGGTTTTCTTATTTCGGACTGAAGTGTAAAATGATATGTTAGTTTTGGTTCACTAGTATAAAGTTCTGTTTACATTAGTGTTTATGACATCGGACCAAAAGGAAAAACAGAAGTTGTATAGATTACATACGGTGATTTGTCTACTATCAGAAAACTCATGAAGAGTTTATCTGTCTAACCCTAACCCTAACCCTAACCCTAACCCTATGTAACGGTATACTGTACGTTGAGAAGAACACAGGCAGGCTCCAGATGGCGAATAAAAGACTTACCAGAGCGCCTGTTTTAGTTTTTATTTTGCCACCGGCTTTTATTCAGACAGTTTCCATTGGCAATTGTCGCCCACAAAAATAAATAAATAAACAAATAAATAAATGATTCTGTCTGGGACCAGAGCACCAGAGTGTACATGATGGGCTACAGGAGGGCTGCGTTCAATAATGAGAGCACTCAAGAACATAGGATATTTCATTAAACCGTTCAACTACCATACGTTTGTGAACGTTTCACACGTGTTCTTGTTATTGAATGACTGTACAATCACATACGCTGTCCATGGTGAACAATTCGAATTGTCAAGTTCAAATTGGAATGATTGGATGCTTAATCAATTTAACATTTAATATGGGAGTGTTAAAATTTATTAATGAAGCATTTCTTTTTTTTTTTCCTTTTTGTCATCTCGGCAGCTTTAGAAACTTGTCCAGTGCTGTGCTAACTAACTCGTATTACATAGGTAGGACTTTTTCCTCACTTGCTGCCTCTACAGTCGTGGCCAAACGTTTTGAGAATGACACAAATATTAGTTTTCACAAAGTTTGCTGATAAACTGCTTTTAGATCTTTGTTTCAGTTGTTTCTGTGATGTACTGAAATATAATTACAAGCACTTCATATGTTTCAAAGGCTTTTATCGACAATTACATGAAATTTATGCAAAGAGTCAGTATTTGCAGTGTTGGCCCTTCTTTTTCAGGACCTCTGCAATTCGACTGGGCATGCTCTCAATCAACTTCTGGGCCAAATCTTGACTGATAGCAACCCATTCTTTCATAATCACTTCTTGGAGTTTGTCAGAATTAGTGGGTTTTTGTTTGTCCATCCGCCTCTTGAGGATTGACCACAAGTTTTCAATGGGATTAAGATCTGGGAAGTTTCCAGGCCATGGACCCAGAATTTTAACGTTTTGGTCCCCGAGCCACTTAGTTATCACTTTTGCCTTATGCCACGGTGCTCCATCGTGCTGGAAAATGCATTGTTCTTCACCAAACTGTTGTTGGATTGTTGGAAGAAGTTGCTGTTGGAGGGTGTTTTGGTACCATTCTTTATTCATGGCCGTGTTTTTGGGCAAAATTGTGACTGATCCCACTTCCTTGGATGAGAAGCAACTCCACACATGAATGGTCTCGGGATGCTTTACTGTTGGCATGACACAGGACTGATGGTAGCGCTCACCTTTTCTTCTCCAGTCAAGCCTTTTTCCAGATGCCCCAAACAATCGGAAAGAGGCTTCATTCGAGAATATGACTTTGCCCCAGTCCTCAGCAGTCCATTCGCCATACTTTTTGCAGAAGATCAATCTGTCCCTGATGGCTTTTTTTGGAGAGAAGTGGCTTCTTTGCTGCCCTTCTTGACACCAGGCCATCTTCCAAAAGTCTTCGCCTCACTGTGCGTGCAGATGCGTTCACACCTGCCTGCTGCCATTCCTGAGCAAACTCTGCACTGGTGGCACTCCGATCCCGCAGCTGAATCCTCTTTAGGAGATGATCCTGGCGCTTGCTGGACTTTCTTGGACGCTCTGAAGCCTTCTTAACAAGAATTGAATTTTCTTGAAGTTCTTGATGATCCTACAAATGGTTGATTTAGGTGAAATCTTAGTAGCCACAATATCCTTGCCTGTGAAGCCATTTTTACACAAAGCAATGATGGCTGCACGCATTTCTTTGCAGGTCACCATGTTTAACAATGAAAGAACAATGATTTCAAGCATCACCTTCCTTTTAACATGTCAAGTCTGCCATTCTAACCCAATCAGTCTGACATAATGATCTCCAGCCTTGTGCTCGACAACATTCTCACCTGAGTTAACAAGACGATTACTGAAATGATCTCAGCAGGTTCTTTAATGACAGCAATGAAATGCAGTGGAAAGTTTTTTTTTCGGGATTAATTTAATTTTCATGGCAAAGAAGGACTATGCAATTCATCTGATCACTCTTCATAACATTCTGGAGTATATGCAAATCGCTATTATAAAAACTTAAGCAGCAACTTTTCAAATTTCCAATATTTATGTAATTCTCACAACTTTTGGCCACGACTGTACATTTGAAGTCACAGATACAGAGTGGACCAATGAAAATTTTCAGTTACGGTCATCATTAGCAGATAATGCTAGCAAAGCAGATGATGCATTTACATTTCTTTGGTCAGTGGTGCGTTCACATTTCAATCGAACCGTGCCAGAGTTCATCTGGAAGTGGAGACCAAGAACCACCTTTTCAAGAGGTCTCGGTTCACTTGCCTGGTATGCACAAAGCGTTCACTCTTGTCCACACAGTAAACTGCGCTAACAGAATCAAACCAAACGTTTCAAGTGTAAACATACCTTTAGTGTGTATGTGCATAAAGACTGGAACGTTTGGGTAAATTGAGATCCTTGAGACAGAGGATATGATTTTGTGACGTCTATAATCAATGAAACAAAACCAAAACAAAAAAAAAATTTTATGAATATTTTTATTTCACTGTGAGGTTGTTTTTCTGTTTGTTTATTGAGTTTAACTTTTATAGCACTTCCACTTTGTTCCAAAACTCATCTCTAATGTAGTAGACACTGTACTGATGGCTCAATGTGTTCGGGTGTTATGTGTCTGAGTGTGTGTAATAATATCTTCTAAAACTATGTTAAGGATGTAGAAAATGCTATAAATATTCATTAGTGCTGCTATTAATGCCTGTTTCCCATCCCTGGTCTTTTCAGCGCACGCAGACGGATTGTGTCATGTCCTGACTGAAATCTGCCCCATGCTGAAGCCACAGACTCAGGGACTAGCGCGAGACGCCTGGGAAATCCCACGCGAGTCGCTGCGGCTTGATGTTAAACTGGGTCAGGGGTGCTTTGGGGAAGTGTGGATGGGTAGGACACTAATACGTCTTTATGACATATTCACACACACACGCTAGCTTTGGAATTTTATTACTGTGTAAAGTGCAAACATGACTTTTCCCCCCCAAGTAAACTTAAATAATATATTCATAAGGATGCTCACTTCATTCTAATGTACATGAATTACCACATACAAACACACACACACACACACACACACACACGCAGACACGTTTAGAGATTCTATAGTAGCTGAACATGAGGTGTGGGGATTTTTTTTTTATTTGGCATGCAGCGGTGCAATTAGCATCTACACAACTTTAACCTGTATACAGGGTCGCCGGGGGGCTGGTGCATATCCCAGGAAACTTAGGGTACGAGGGGGTACATCCTGGACAGGGTGCCAATTCATCACATGGCACACACACAAACACACACTCATTTACACATTATGGAAAATTTGGGAACAGCACTTAGCATAATCCACATGTCTTTGGACTGTGGACTGGAGTACCCATAGGAAATCCACCAAGCAAAGAGAGAACATGCACACAGAGGCGAAAATCGAACCTGGCCAGGAATTTAACCCGGACCCTTGAGGTGCAGTGCGACAGTGCTAACCACCATGCCACCGTGCCGCCTAATACATGGAATAAACACCCTCAATATGATTATGTATACTTCACTATTTTTTGTCCCCCTGGATGTACACTTTAAGATTCCATGGTTTTAGATGGTAAGGACCCCAAGTCATTCAGGAGACCATTAAAGAACTCTTAAAGAGAGCTTCTTATTTCTAAGAGCGTACCAAGTTCCACCAGTATAAACGTTTTACACCCCAGACATTAGGAAGAAAATGAGTTCCTAGCTTCCCAAAAAGGTTTCAGTTGTAATTGTTTCAGATGTGTTTGTTTTTTAAGTTCTACATAAAACCAATTTTACGACTGTAAAAAAATAATAATATTAGGTAATGTAACAAGCAAGTGTAAAAAATAAATAAATAAATCTAATGGTAAAAATAATAGTCTAAGAAAAATGAAAGACAGTGTGAGCTGTTCTGCTCAGTGATAACTATATGTATGATTTTTTAAAATTTATTTTAGAATAAAAAATGTCACACTTATTATGGTGAGCTTGATTAATTTAATTAGCTTTAATGTGCTTATATTTATTTAGCTTTAAATAATTTTATAAACGTTTATTGAGCTACACTTTCATTTTCGTTGTCATACAGGTACGTGGAATGGCACTACGCGAGTGGCGATAAAGACGCTGAAGCCGGGCACCATGTCCCCTGAGGCTTTTCTGGAGGAGGCTCAAGTCATGAAGAAACTCCGGCACGAGAAACTGGTGCAGCTCTATGCCGTGGTGTCTGAGGAGCCCATCTACATCGTCACAGAGTACATGAGCCAAGGTCTGATGTTTGTCATTACTGAATATTGCTCATGCCTTTTACAGTCTATTTTGTCCTAAGTCAAAAATAAATATCTGTCAAATATTTTCCTGTTTCAGGAAGTCTGCTAGATTTCTTAAAAGGCGAGAAAGGAAAATATTTACGACTTCCACAGCTGGTGGATATGGCCTCTCAGGTACTGCTTAAAAAAAGTTTATTGGTCAAATAAAGTTTGGCTAAGAAGGGTGTATGTGAAAAAAGAAAATAAAAATCAAGTAAAGTAAAAAATCAAAAAGAGAAAATAAACTAATATAATTAATATAATTAGGCTGTGTAAGCAAGTGTAAAAAAAAACTAATGGCCAAAATAATAGCTAAAGTAAAAAGGCCATGTAAGCAAAAACTATTTAAAAATTTAAATAAAATCAATGTACTATGAAAAGCCAGTGTAAAAATATCTGGTTAAAAAAGAAAAAGGCTAGTATGAAAAAGAGGTGGGACTAAATGCAAGAAAGAATTTAAAAATAAAGCAATTCTTGTAAAAATAGTACTATGTGAACTATTTTTTATTTCTTTTTTTTAAGTTAGTTTAGTTTAAATATGTAAAGTTCGTCACAAGGTTAAGGACTGAAACAACTGTACAGAAAGGTTTATTGACTACATCTGCATTCGTGATTTTTAAAAATGTTTCCTTTGGGTCAGATTGCTGCCGGGATGGCATACGTGGAGAGGATGAATTATGTTCACAGAGATTTACGAGCAGCAAATATCCTTGTTGGAGACAACCTGGTGTGTAAGGTGGCTGATTTTGGACTAGCAAGACTCATCGAGGATAACGAGTACACTGCAAGACAGGGTGAGGCGTTTAAAAAAAAAAGATAAATATATTTTTCCTAGAAGTAAAATTTTCTCATGGAAAATTATTCAGGAAATCAATGGGGGGTGCTGTATTCCCTTTATTTATGTGTGTATAAATAAATGTTATGACATCCAGATCTCATAATTATGACTTACTAACTCATAATTACGAGATAAGGGGGAGCAGTCTGTGGCAGGGGGACATTTTGGCGCCTGACATCGGAAACGAAAGTTACTGCATTCTTTTGCTTGAAAGTGCCTCATTGCACACTCATGGAGATGTAGGAGCAATCATATTGCTTAGCTTGATGATTGTACATTAGTTACATTTACTTTTAGTTAAATTTACTATGACCTATTACAAATCACAAAGTTAATAATTATAAGTTAATAAGTAATAATTATGAGACCAGGATCTTATAATTATGAGATATTAAGAGTCATAATTGTGAGCTAATTTCTGTGATTTTTTTTCTGTTGTGCATGCAATGCGTTTCCGCCGTTTCTAGGTGCCAAGTTCCCCATCAAATGGACTGCTCCTGAAGCCGCTCTGTATGGGCGCTTCACCATCAAATCAGACGTCTGGTCTTTCGGAATTTTACTGACCGAGTTGGCCACCAAAGGACGAGTTCCGTATCCAGGTAAAATGAACACTAGCAGTATTCACCTTTTTTTCTCCAGGTCCAAGTTTATTCCTTTAATTTTTTTTTCTTTACTTCGTTTACTATACTATTATATTTTCATTAGTTTTGGAACAGTGTTATAATAGGAGTGATACTTTATGGGGAATTTATTTTTCTTATATATATTGTAACTACTGTATGTAACCATGATAGCAAACATAAACTTTTAAGCTAGGATGCTTGATTGATGGATGGAAAATAAATTTACGTAGAAATATATTGAAGATTAAACAGACAATATATTAAAATTGCAACATAACCATAGCAACAGTTTAGACTAGAAAGCTGGCAAATAAAATTGCATCACATTGATTTTAGTGGAATCACTAGCAACGTTACTAATAAACCAACATACCTACTGTTACTTCACAAAATCTAAAAAAAAAAATTCGAAATAAAAAGGTGAATATTTGCACAGGCATGGTGAACAGGGAGGTGCTCGACCAGGTGGAACGCGGGTATCGGATGTCATGCCCGGCTGAATGCCCGGCCTCGATGCACGAGCTCATGCTAAACTGCTGGCGTAAAGAACCTGAGGAACGGCCGACATTTGAGTATTTGCAAGGTTTTCTGGAGGACTATTTCACTTCCACTGAACCTCAGTACCAACCCGGGGAAAACCTCTAGGGCTTCCAGAGCTAGCTCGGGGAAAGCATGGACTCTGCTGGTACGGTCATATACTCACCAGTGTGTGTGGCGAATAAAGTGGGAGCTTACAAAGAGATTTGTTGGCTACGATTAAAAATAATGCATGCTTGTGGTAAAGATAAAAAAAAAAAAAACTTTTGAGTTAAGATCTTGTGGTTGATGAACACTTAAACAAAATGGTACAAACAAAACCCTGTATAGACCTCGTTAAATGGGAATTTTAACGAATCCTTTTGTATGTTTTTCCATCCAGCAGAGTACTGCCACGCACCATGAGGTGCCAAAGATTATTCTTTCTTATTTTTTTCATTTTTCCCCTTCATCCATCTTCAAGATGAGCAGAAAGACATTATTTAGTGCATTATCTGTTGCTTCTTGGTTGTTTGTATACTTTTATGGTACTCTTTTATTAAAGGGCTGCTATGAAATAATTATAATTACCATACTTTCAAAACTTAAATTCATTTAGAAGTAAAGAAACCCATCCCTTTTAATAAATCGTCTTTTAAATGGCAGTGTTGATATTTCTAGATATTAGTGTTTACTGGGTATCTAACAAGACAGAACAAGATCATGAATAGATGAAGCCCACAAAGTTTCATGATTTCCAAACTTTGCTAAAAACAAAAAAAATGTACATTATCATACCATCAAAGCATTTTTTTTCCTTTATTTGTTTTGTGCTGGATAAAATATATTTCTACATCCATGATCACAAATTTATTGAATTACCTCATACAGAACGAACAGTATGAATTGCTAAATAACAATGGCTAGCTGGCTAACCTATAGATATGAGAATCGCCAGGGACCAAACGATACAATATTATCATGATACCTCGGTGCTGATTCAGTTTGTATTGCGATTCTCTAAATATAAAAAAAAAAAAGATGTATTTTTACAATTCTTAAACTTGCCTGTTAATGTGTGAATAGTTTAGAGTACGCCTCCTGTAGGATTGTAGCTGAACTGCAGCATATTACTGACTCAAATTCGGACAAGTTAATAATTTGTTTTTAAAAATCGATTTTAGAGTCAGTGTGGTAATAAAAGAATTTTTACACAAAAGAATCGCAATAGGTAACCGAATTGATCCCCATCCCAATCACTAATTATTAGCAAGATATAGCTAGGTACAAACTACTGAGTTCAACACAATCCTATTTGTGTTTTTATATCCAACATAAATTATATATCCAAGTAATGCAGTATATCAGCTGTATTAGCTGTGAATACATAGACAGGATGTGATTCATATACACCAATAAGACTGTCATTTATGAAAACCACAATAAAATTAATAAGATTTGTCAATTTTTCGTCATGCTAAAGTAATTAACTGGCCGGCCACTTTTTAGTTTTAATTCTAAAAATTACTTTTCAAATCAGAGTAAAGAGTTTTCGTAAGTCGTTTTTTTAATTGCGTCACTTATTTATTTATTTAGCTTTATTGGATATGAATTTTAGGAAATATGGGATGCACAAAAAAAATCAATAACAAATGTGACTCTTGTGCAATTCATTTTATTTAAAAGTAACCTAAAATCATCGTGTAACATATATGGAATTAAATGGATACAACTGATGTTTTTTTATTATATCATCTCTTTCTATTTAACAGAGAATATTCTACTAATTCCTCAATGAAATGTTCCAGATCTAGTGCCGTGTCATGTGATCGAACAGTATATATAATGGAAATCTGAATCAAAATGTTTACATAAAATTTTTACGCTGCATTTTACTTGGGAATCATGATTCCCTTTGGGGGGATTCGACGATTTAAGTGAATGAATTGTGTGTGTGTGTGTGTATGTGTGTGTATGTGTGTGTATGTGTGTGTATGTGTGTGTCTGTGTGTGTCTGTGTGTGTGTGTGTGTGTGTGTGTGTGTGTGTGTGTGTGTGTGTGTGTGTGTGTGTGTGTGAGAGAGAAGCCGGAGTGGTGTCTGTAAATATTGTCCGACCATATGATATGATACAATTTTCAATTCAATTCAATACATATGTATGTGTGTGTGTTTGTAATATGTTTGAATGAACCGATGATTCACTACAATATGGTTCAGAGTTCCGTATTGTGCATTTTTTTTTCTTTTTTCTTTTTTTTTTTTTTTTAGAAGTGAAAGGCCACACCCCCTCTTTTTTTTAAGTGATGGACAAATAAAGAAGCCCCAACCTTTTTATTAATGCTTAAAACTACAAAGGCCACGTCCCCACATAGTGCCAAAGAATTTTTAAAAAATTCAAGAAAGTTTCAATAATAGTACAGCAGGAATAGAAACAGGAGTACACGTGGGGTTTATCTATACCCCTATAGATCTTCACTACAGAGTCTTTCGTTAATATTTGATCCTTGTCAGAATCAGTGCAGCTGTTTATTAAAAACTGACAATGACAAACTGTCGCATGAATGAATCGGAATCGACCAAATCAAATACCATTGATCTGGGGCATGCAGAGAGCAGCATACGAAGCAGGTCTTTCACACTCATGAAATAAGCTCAGTTCCCAAAACTAAATTGTGTATTAAACTCCAAAACCATGACTACCACTGTTCCTGATTATTTGTAAGATTTACAAAAGATGATCACACCGTGTACAGTATGTACAGTGCCTGGTCAAAAAACAGCACACACTCTAAGATTTCATTCAATCACTGTTAGCTTTCATTACAATGCACAATAAAACCAGTTCACACATAGATGTGATAACCTGGTCATTCAGGTCATTAACTCGCTTAATTTTCTTTGCTACATAACGTTGCTGAGCCTAGACCTGAGCAACTGAAGCAACCCCAGATAATAACACTTCCTCCAGAGGCTTGTACAGTAGCCACTTTGATGATCGCTGCATCGCTTCATGCACTTCCCTTCCTACCTTGATGCACACATCACCATGGAATAGGGTTTATCTAAACCCATCAGACCACATGATCTTTTTCCATTGCTGTAAAGTGCAATCTTTATGCTCCCTAGCAAACTAAAGCGTTGTTTAGACGTTGTGGTTTTATTATGAACACGGCTGTTTAGTCCCAATCCTGTGAGTTTCACATTGTGTGTGTATGGAAATGCTCTTACTGTTACTATTAAACACAGTTCTGTACGGTACAACCACACAAAACGTTTAAGTGATGTCTGTTTTTATTTATTTATTTATTTATTTATTTTTTCAGCACTATCCTTACAGTTTTTGTTAATGGGATATAGGGTTCTTAACCTAGTTCCAGTCATTTTAGATCTCCTTAATAGTTTTCTTTGTAATTTGACCTTTCTGAAATGGCGACTGAAATGACCCTGGCTTTGTACTAACCAGTTATAAAATTTTGAAACAATGTGTTCCACTCCGGAGCCACTAGAAGCTAAAAAAACAAATGGATTGTCTTCTATAGTTGTTGAACATTTCAGTGTTCATTTTCATTTAATTATTTATGCTGAAGTAGTAGAGCACGCCTGGCGCTTAGTTTGTAGTAAAGAAGGTTAAACCTGTCATTTTGAAAAATTTCTTAAATTTCTTAAAATTCTGAAAGATTTGAATTTAAATTAATGGCGATTTCATTGTTTTGATTTTAGCCACAAAGGATTTTCTGCAATAATTTGGGCGTGTTTAATCATTTTGTAACGCTTCCATAACAGTTACATCATGTTTTAGTGTAACTCGATTATAAATAATTTCAGGCAAGTTAGTCAATTCCTGTCTGATAAAACGGCGGCTGTTTCACACTTGCAAATCGTTACAAATTTGCACAAGATGATCGCATTTCAAACTCTTAAACAATACAATTAACAAATTTTTGAGTAAGGATGTGAGGTTTATAGTTTTTTAAATACTTTAGTCACAGCTTTATTTTTCTTTTAAGCGGGGAATAGGGCTGAACAATATGACTAAAAATTTCTATAGTACAAGAAAAAAAGTGTTTTTGCATTTTCGATATCTTAAAGATTTAATAAGAATGTTGATGTCCAATATTCCAATCAGATCAAGGGATAAATGAAAGTGTTAAAAAATGATCAGTAATTTCTCATAAGAGTGCACTGTAACAAAATTCATCACTGTACAGTATTGATCTTATGTCATCAAATCACCCAGCCATCGATGGAACTTGTACACATTTGTATGAGGTTGAGCTGATGATGATGATGATGATGATGATGATGATGATGATGATGATGATGGACATGTTTTTCCTCTGTGAATAAATTGTTTTTGTTTTACCCAAAAATAATTAAGTTGGGGGGGGAAGGCAATCTAGCTTTGTTTGGATTTTGTGATTAGCTTCATTATTCTGGATTCAACTTTTTTCTTCTTTGTAAATTTGTAATTTATTCATTACACACCAAAATGTTTCGCCTCCTTTCTGCTACTGAGGTAAACTACTGAATGTCCTCAAGTGAGTTTTTTTTTAGACCCTGTTGCGTTTGTGCTAAAGCCATAAACACTTTGACTGCTGTTTTTTGTACATAAAAGAATTTTGAACTCAGATTTCAAGGCAGTTTGTTATCTGTAAAAGATATTTTACGAGCAACCTAAAATGTTTTTGATTAAAGTCAGACGTTTGATTTCTATTTGACTGCAAATATTTTTTGTTCTTTTTGTTTAAATGTGGTGAGGAAGCAGAATTTTTTTATATGCAAAATAAATCAAATAAATGGTGGGAGGTTTGTTATTTAAAACCATTTTAGTTTTAGTACTGTGCATGTTCTTAATATTGTACTAATAACCCATGCACAGCTACTTTGTAAATATTATCATCTTATCCTGTGATCGTAAACTAATCGAGTGATGCAATGTGGAATTTTTACTGTTTTTTTTTTTTTCTTTTTGGCATGTTGTTGCATTTATATCCACAACCTTGAGTAATACTCAGATGATGATGGTTTTAATGTACATTCATTCCATCAGCTGAGTCAAACACAACATCTTTTTTCCGTTTCAAGATGAGAATGTTTGTGCAGCGAGTTCACACTAGTAAAACAGCAGCAGATTTTCTGCAGCCCAGTTTATTTCTGTACTTTCTAGTACTTCATCATGTGCAAGTTTTTTTTTAGCTAGAAAGAACTGTGCCATTAATATTTTTGAAGCTAATGTTAGCATTGAAAACAAAAAACAAGTACTGAGCAAGTAATTTAGCAAATTTGAACATCTAAAATGATTACATTTGGTGATAGTTTTTTCATTTACTGCAGGAAAAAAAAATGTCCATGCTGTAATAATAATAATAATAATAATAATAATAATAACAATAATAGTAATAATACAGGTTTACTGTTTGTGATAACTGTAATTAAAGTTTTTTTGGAAAATTTAATAAAGTTTTCATTAATTTTGTTATTCATTTTCAGCATTTCAGATTTAAATTTTATGTCTGGCATTAGACTAAAAAGTTTTAAATCATTTTAAAGCAGAATTCTGATGGCTGTGTATTCCATAGTTAGCTCTGTTGTTTTTAAAATAATTTTTATCCCTATTTTGTTGGTTTTGTATAATTATTTTCTATATGTTTTGTAATGGTTTACCCTTTACTTCAAACGGATAATTTATTTTAACACCAAAACAATTATTTTAGACTTTTTATCAGCTGGAATATTTTGTCTATGATTGACATTCTTCCTGCTTCCTGAAATTTGTTTTTGTGCAGTCTAAAGAAATAAATCCATAGATTTAATTAATGAAAACTGAAGCAATTACTTTAACATAGAAAAACCATATTATCAACAAATACTACATGAAGATAATACTACTAATTACTCATCATATCTCAGGTACTGAGGTGTATTGCCTGTTATTATTATTATTATTATTATTATTATTATTAAATAAATTTCTCAGTCACTAGATCAGTGTTTCTGCATGTTACGGATAACCACTTTAGTTAAGTGGAAAAAAGAATAATAGCTTTTTGCACAACTAGCCAAGTGTGTACTCAAAATGTTTCTGAATAAGTTTTAAAAATTGATCACCAGAGGAGAAGAAAATCTAATGAAGCCACGCATCTTTTACTCAGTATTTATATAAGACAAATTCCTGTGCTGTTCTGAGATCCGTTTTTGGCAGGAATGTATATCTGAGTGTTTCTTGAAGCCTATGCAGATACAAGCCCACCATGCCTGAGCTCTTTTTTTATAATTAACTTGTAAGGTGTATTTAAAAAAAAAAAAAAAGGACAGTTTGTAATATCTGTTGCAAATGGCTTTTGTTTCAATGTATGCTGTCAGTACCAGTTGATGTACAATAAATAAATTTAAGGTTGTTTTACAATACAGATGTGTGGATGTGGTGTCACTTTAAATTTACTTTACAATTTACTTTAAATATTAAACACCATGCACAGAAAAACAAATGCACTCTAATATGTCATTTGCCATTGCGTTTTTTCACTGTTTCGACATACTTGCACAACATCAGAACATTTTCAGCTGAGAGTTTGACTACATGAGAGTCAGGTCGATCTATAAAGTTTCCTCCAGCACATCCTGAAGACTTTGGAAGGGGTTAAGGTCAGGACAACGTGGTGTAAAAATTATTCTTCCAGAACCACTCTTTCAGAATCCTGGAGTCCTGGAATATGACCGTTCCATCAGGGAAGAAAAACCTCCATAGATGTGATAACCTGGTCATTCAGTACATTCAGGTCCTCAGTTGACTTCGTTTTATTGCAAACATAACGCTGCTGAATCTAGACCTGAGCAACTGAATCATCTCCAGATCATAACATTGCCTCCAGAAACTTGAAAAGTGGACACCATGCAGGATGGCTGCATCGCTTGTACTTCCCTTCTTCCCCTGATGTGCCCATCGCTCTGGTATAGGCTTAATCTAGACTCATCAGACCACATGACCTTTTTCCATTGCTCTAATGTACGGTCTCTATGCTCCCTAGCAAACTGAAGCCCTTTTTTTTTTTTGATGAGTCTCACTGGCAAGTGGTTTTCTTATGGACGCATATCTGGTTAGTCCCAATCCTGTGAGATCTCATTACATTGTGTGAGTGTATGGAAATGCTTTTAATAGAGCTCTCATTTCTGATCTCCATTAATGCATATTTGGGATGTTTTTCAATATGTATGATGGGCACTATGCTACATGCACTTTCCTTCTTAAAATATATGAACTCAATGTATTTTAAAACATGCCCTGACAGTAGTTAACCATAACTGTGGCATAATAAACTACACAAATACACCTGCCTGCATGAATTACAACATAGTGACATGCATATGTGGAAATAATTAAATATAATGTATAACTATACACTATCTAAAACTAGCAAGTTAATAAGTAAATTAATACAGCACAAAACTACATTTCTAGAATAGCTGCATTTAGAAATTCAAGTTGTGGATCTGCATGAAAGCATTGTGGATTGAACAACTGCCTGATACCTTACACTATAAATATAAACATGTGCCTCACGAAAAACATCAAAAGATCAATAGTTTATTTGATTCAGTCATGAGAAACGTCCAGCCTCATCATCAAGAAGACAAAGGAGGTCATTGTGGATTTCAGATGAGCTTCCAACATCAATAAAGCTGGGTGCTTTATGTTCCTTGAAGTCCATGTCTCTGAGGACCTCACCTGGTATCTGAAATCTTCTTTCCTGATTAGGAAGGTACAACAATGTCTGTATTTTCTAAGAAGACTTAAACAATACAAGCTGTGTTCTGAGAACTGTGCTCAGAGGACTTTTACTGCTGTGCCATTGAGAGCATCCTCGCAAATGTCAGTGTGAAAAAATCTTAGTTTGGTAAATGCACAGCTCAGGACCATAAAGGCCTTCAGAGAGTGGTGAAAACCACCCAACGAATCACTGGCACTCATCACCTTGGAGGACATTTACAAGAAATGCTTAAGGGTGATGCAAAGAAAATGCAATGGGTGAGAGGCATTGTCAAGGATTCCACTCACCCCAATCATGGACTATTCACTCTTCTCTCTTCTGTCAGGTACTAACCTGACAGAAGAGGTACTTTGCCTGCACAAACAGACAAAAATAGCTTCTTTTTTTCCCTGTTGCCATTACTGCACTTTCCAGCTGATCATGGGGTGTTAACTAATACACCACTGTACTTTCTGTAAATATTGCATTGCTTCTTCATCCACTATGCATCTTTGCACCATTCACAAGGTATGTTTATCATTATGCTACTGTATATTCAACTCACATTTATTCTGTATGAACTGTATAATACAGACACATATATGTACATCAAGTTATCCACTGCACAACGTTTGCAGTTATTCTGACATATCTTTATTACATAATGCACGTTCTGTTTGTTATAACACATTGTTGTTTATTGTAGATAGCCCACTTACGAACTTCTGGTACCGATTTCTTGTACCTATACCGATGTACAGTATACTGATCCTAATTTAATCAAAGGCGCACAGATTTTATCGCGCACGTGCGCGTCCCCGCTGCTTAACATACGTAATACGCAGCGTGCTCGTGACCGCTCCTGAACGACAAGATGGCGGCATCCGCCGGATCAGGTTAAGTGAAATTTCCTCCCCGCGATTCCTTTAAATGCTGTCTGGATTCGTTTTCTCATACATTTTACTTTAAATAAATAGATGCCGAATTATGTGGCCCGTTAGGAACTCCATGATTAAGTTTGTGTAATTGTTTTTTTCAGAATTAAGTGTGTGTGAGGTTGGCTAGCTAGTTAGCATTTCTGACTTGTTATTTTTCCACACCGATATTCCGGTGTCTATGTCCCGCCTTTTGCGTTGTGATTGGCCGACAGCGGTTCGACTCCTTCGCTGTGATTCGTCAGTGGGATTTAGGTTTTACCGATTAAAATTGAACGTGATTTAACTTTTCTATCGCAGCGTTCTATATAAACACAAGACTGACATAGTTTATATCGCACCTGCTCTCTACTTCAAGCGAATACCCAATCACAGCAGAGGGGGCGGAGGTTTTGCGGAATACGGGTGGGAAGGAACTTGTGCCGGTGTATATTAGGTCATTATTATCATTATTATTAAATGTTTCTCTACATCTGTAGGATAAATACAAAGTCATCCTATATTCATTCAAAATTTAAGCATTTCTTGTTGTAAATCAATACGTTGTAATGCTGTAATGCTAATTAGCCTGCTAGCTAGCTAGGTAACTAACTAAGTCATTGCAGCGTCATGACATACAGTATGTTACAGAACCTGCAAAACAAGCTGGAGCAAGAACTTGCCCGCGTGCATCTGCATGAATTCTGGGAAATTATGCAATACATTGTGGAAAATAACGCATCAGCACACGTTTAGTCAATAACAATCGATCAGGATCCCTGCATTTTGGAATTACTTTATTTTTCCATTATAGGAAATGATACAGCAGCGAGCATGCGTTGTGGGGAATGTTGCATCTAAACGCATCTGTGTGTTCTAAGGGAATATGCATGCTTTCTGAGAAATTTATATGTCTGAAAGTAGCATTTTCTTCATGCGTATGTTATGAAACGTTTTATTTTTTCCTGTACGCATTTTGGAAACTGTGTATGGTTGTGTGCTTGTGTGAATTACAGGAAATAACACAACTCTATGCATGCATTAAGGGAAAACATTGATTTGCATGCATGCATTGTGTACAACTGATATGCATACTTTTTAGGGATCCATTCCTCAGCGTGCCTGCCTTATAACACCACTGCGTGTGTATGCTCTGAGCCAATGCAACTGCGTGTATGTCACCACTCCCGCATGCATATTTATATCTAAAGGGATGTTCATGTCTCTTTCAGGCATCAAAGTTCCACGTAACTTCCGGCTGTTGGAGGAGCTGGAAGAGGGGCAGAAGGGCGTGGGCGATGGCACTGTGAGTTGGGGCTTAGAGGACGACGACGACATGACACTCACGCGCTGGAGAGGAACGATCATCGGCCCGCCCCGGGTGAGAGTCTCTCAGCTCTTCCTTTGGTTTGTAGACAGAACCTGTGCTAAACGAACATCAACATTTCCACAAGCTTAGCATACAGGCTGTACACACATCCGACCCTTTTACTGAGGAGTGGGCTAATCTGATATTATATTTGCACAAGCCCCAACACAATCAAATGTTTCTGCTCAAGAGGTCTCTTTAGTTCCAGCGAAAGGAAAGCTACTGCATTAAAATAGCTCAATAATAATCTAAATATATAATGTACGTTTTATATAAAATATAAAATCAATCCATAATGAAAAACTGTAAACTTAATAGATAATAATCATATAAAAACATCACTGACATAAAAAATAACATAAATGTAAATATAAAGAATAAAACTACAATACCATTTAAAAAATATTATTTAAATACATCATTTTTAAAATTTGATAAAAAAAAAAAAAACATGGGTACAATATTTTAAAATGAAAGTGTTACAAATACTCAAATACACCAACCAGAATAAGTATTTTAAAGGAATACGAACAATATTAATAAGAATTAATAATAATATATTATTATAACTTACAATTAATAATTACAATTTAAATGTGTAAAAATAGCTCCCAAAATCTAATAAAATATTAGATGTAATTACTTAAAGTGCTGCAGTAATAAATATAACTATTTTCTTTATTATTACAGTAAATACAATAATCAGTTAGGTGGAATTCTATATTTAAAAAAACTAATAAAATTCAAGATTAAAAATTCAAATAAAATAAATGTTAGAATTAGAAAAAATGTATAATTAAAGTGGAAGTGTGAAGTTAAATATAAATTTAATATAAATTAAACAAATGAGTAAGTTTGTAATAAATATTATGTGTGTGAAAACTAATAAATTTTTAGCATAAAAGTAGTATACATAATAATTATTAAAATAAAAAACTGTCAAAGACAAATCAAATAAGTTTAGAATAAAGCGAGATATTTGGTGCATGATTTTCAGGCTGTCATTTCTGATCTGCTTCTCTTCAGACGATCTACGAGAACAGGATATACAGTGTGAGGGTAGAGTGCGGCCCTCGGTACCCAGAAACGCCGCCACTCGTCCGATTCGTCACTAAAATCAACCTGAACGGTGTCCAGAACTCCAGTGGCATGGTGAGTACAGTACTCGAGTTGAATAATGTGAGCCATGCTTATTGAATTTTTTATTTTTTTTAACGAAGTGTAAAATGTGTTTCAGGTGGACGTGCGTGCCGTTTCGTCTCTGGCCAAATGGCAGAACTCGTACAGCATTCGTGTGGTTCTGCAGGAACTGCGCAGGCTCATGATGTGCAAAGAGAACATGAAGCTGCCGCAACCACCCGAGGGCCAAGTCTACACCGTCTAAAACACACACACACATACACAAACACACACCCTGATCATTTCTAAGACTTTCATCATTCCCTTATTTTATACTTTGAGGTTCCGCCACCAGAGAAACCAATCACACGGAAAAATTACAGATGCGTCGTTAGGATGCGTCGTACAGATCATCTTATCTGACATCTGATTTTTTTTTTTTATCTTTATTTGCTATACATGGAAGTTGTAAAATAACATAAATTATCTTATTGAATGTACCCGTGTGTTGTGTGTTTTTTTTAATGCTCACGTGTACTTTACCTTCCTGTTAAAGAACGGATGTTTTTTTCTTCATTTTTTTTAGGTTTTATACTTTAAATCAGAAATAAACTTTGTGTGCTTATGATGCAGCCTGATAACTGCAGTTATCAGAAATTGTTATATTGTGGGAATAAATTCTGATCAAAGTTGGGTAACGTTGTGAAAATCGGTACTGGGTTTATCCTGGTGCATGTGGATGCAATTTATCTTGGAAAGTTTTGAGATTTTATTTTATTATTATACAGTAATAAATATATATTATACATTTATAAAACCTGTAATCATACTCATTTCGCATATTTTCATGTCCTGATCGATACACTGAATGAACAAAATTATATGCACTCCTATACTCATAAGTGTGCTCAGGTCTTTTGGCCACACCCAGTGTAGGCAGGTGCATAAGATTAACCACGTGGTGGGAACTTAACCCCTGATTACATTATTTTACAGCCACAGCTTACCAAACAACGCTTTATTAAATAAAGTTTATAAACAGTGCAAAACATACTTGTAAGTATATTAAAAATCAACTAGCAATGAAAAAAGTGACATCCCAGTTTTTTTTTATTTATCTCCCTTTAATGAAAGGGAAATACCGTCATACGTCAATGTAAATAGGATAATTCCCGCATGCGCACTTCGGTTCTGACGCTTTGAGGCGGTTTATGTCTCACGCATGCGCAGTAACCAGACCGTCAAAGCGTGTTGCACATGCGCAGTGCTCGCTCTCTCTCCCTCTGTGTGCCATCACTGAGACAGCAAAAAAAAAAGAAACCCTTAGAAAATTAAAATAAGAATAAAACCCACCGCTGTGGGGCTGGTAAGTGTATTTCTCCTCATAGACTAGATTGGATCTCTGATGTGTAAAATTAGTGGGAAGCTATTTTAATTTAAAGGAAACAATAGCCGGGTGCTGCCATGCTAAGCTACGTTAGGCTAAGCTAGCGGTAACTCGGAAGCCGGTTAAACTAATGATCGTTAGCTAGCTACTCGTCTGAGCGTGTTAGCATGTTAGCGTTGGGTAAGCTAATGCTAAATCAGCTAATAAGTTTCTTTTCAGCATTTTAGGTAGCTAAACTTAACCAAATGACGTAATTGCTAAAGGTTAGCATAGTTCTTTAGCTCCGTATGTATTGTACTGTAATATTAACATTTTGTGTTATTATTTAAAGAAAGATTAGGAATAAATAATATATTGTCAGTACTTTTCTAAAAGCAGAAAATATATTAACTGAATCTTTATATAAATGTAAGCAAGGTTACATAATTGAAAGGAACGCTAATGTATTCAGAATCTTCTTGTAATGTGCTTATTTTTTAAATAATTTTTTTATATCTCTCTTTTGTCACCCAAACGCTCAAATAAAGATCCAGATCCACTTGTTCACATTTATTAGATTTTTCTGATGTTTGTCAGTGACATGGGATCACAGATAATAAGTTTACTTCCAATAAAATGTCTGATAAACCAGGTTAACTTCTCACTCAGGTGAGAGAATGAAGCCAAGCATGTCACATGTAACTCTTTTCACACTTGTTTGCATGTTATTTGATTTAGGTATAACTCATTAGCATTAGATAAAGTGACTAATCTGGATTCATAATAAAAAACATGCCATGCCATGCCACGCCCACCGCTGACAAACTCCGTTGCTCTTGTGCCCAGCAGGTGTTGAGGAGCGTCCCCGCCTCAACGCAGTTGTGCTTCTCTCTGAAGGTGTCCCCTTGTCCAGTGCCAAACTGTCAGACATGTCGGGTCCAGTGGCGAGCCGAGCGCGGGTTTACACCGACGTGAACACACACCGGCCCCGGGAGTACTGGGATTATGAGTCGCATGTGGTGGAATGGGGGTATAGAACACCTCCTCTGATAGATATATATATATATATATATATATATATATACACACATATACACCCACACACAGTCATTCTCACCTATCACATTTTCTTTATTTACATTTTTCTGCCACAATTGCTTCAGTTTCTCTTCTAGGTTGTAAGAAATGCTATCTGCTTCCTGTCTGTTAATTTTCATCTTTTTTCATATTAATATTTCTTACATATCTGTGTCTATCTCTGTTTCTCAATACTATCTGTCTACCTTGCAGCCTGGTCTGTCTTTTCTTGCTCTCCTGTGTCTCTTCCTCTCCGTCCCGTCTGTTCTGTGTCTCCTCCTCTCCGTCCCGTCTGTTCTGTGTCTCCTCCTCTCCGTCCCGTCTGTTCTGTGTCTCCTCCTCTCCGTCCCGTCTGTTCTGTGTCTCCTCCTCTCCGTCCCGTCTGTTCTGTGTCTCCTCTCCTCCGTCCCGTCTGTTCTGTGTCTCCTCTCCTCCCCTCCGTCCCGTCTGTTCTGTGTCTTTCTACCACTCTGTCCCGTCTCATTAAGTCTAGTGAATGCTGTGGACAATAAAGGAGAGGTGAATCTTTCCTTATGAAAAGATTTTTAATGTAAAATGTTCTGAAATGTCTTTGTTGATGTACTCCTTTACCCCCTGACGTGTCTCAGGAGTTTTCTGATCTAACAAACCAGACTGTGCCTCTGATTGTTTTAACATGTTTTTAGAAATCAGGACGATTTCCAGTTGGTGCGGAAGCTTGGGCGCGGGAAATACAGTGAGGTGTTTGAGGCGGTGAACATCACCAACAACGAGAAAGTGGTAGTGAAAATACTGAAGGTAAACGTTCATTAGGGTGTGTGTTAGGGGGTGTGCGCGCGTGTGTTAGGGGGTGTGCGCGCGTGTGTTAGGGGGGGTGTGCGCGCGTGTGTTAGGGGGGGGGTGTGCGCGCGTGTGTTAGGGGGGGGGGTGTGCGCGCGTGTGTTAGGGGGGGGGTGTGCGCGCGTGTGTTAGGGGGGGGGGTGTGCGCGCGTGTGTTAGGGGGGGGGTGTGCGCGCGTGTGTTAGGGGGGGGGGTGTGCGCGCGTGTGTTGAGGGGGGGGGTGTGCGCGCGTGTGTTGAGGGGGGGGGGTGTGCGCGCGTGTGTTGAGGGGGGGGGGGTGTGCGCGCGTGTGTTGAGGGGGGGGGTGTGCGCGCGTGTGTTGAGGGGGGGGGTGCGCGCGTGTGTTGAGGGGGGGGGGGTGTGCGCGCGTGTGTTGAGGGGGGGGGGGGGGTGTGCGCGCGTGTGTTGAGGGGGGGTGTGCGCGCGTGTGTTAGGGGGGGGTGTGTTGGTGGGGGGTGTGTTAGGGGGTGTGTATGTGTGTTGAGGGGGGTGTGTGTGTGTGTTGAGGGGGGGTGTGCGCGCGTGTGTTAGGGGGGGGGTGCGTGTGTTGGGGGGGGGTGTGTGTGTGTTGAGGGGGGTGTGTGCGTATGTTGGGGGGTGTGTGTGTGTGTATTGGGGGGGGGTGTGTGTGTATTGGGGGGGGGGGGTGTGTGTATTGGGGGGGGGGGTGTGTGTGTTAGGGTGTGTGTGTGTGTGTTAGGGTGTGTGTGTGTGTGTTAGGGTGTGTGTGTGTGTGTTAGGGTGTGTGTGTGTGTGTTAGGGGGTGTGTGTGTGTGTTAGGGGGTGTGTGTGTGTGTTAGGGGGTGTGTGTGTGTGTTACGGGGTGTGTGTGTGTGTTACGGGGTGTGTGTGTGTGTTACGGGGTGTGTGTGTGTGTTGGTGGGGTGTGTGTGTGTTGGGGGGGGTGTGTGTGTGTTGGGGTTGTGTGTGTGTGTGTTGGGGGTGTGTTGGGGGGGGGTGTGTGTTAGGGGGGGGGGTGTGTTGGGGTGTGTGTGTGTGTTGGGGGGGGGGGTGTGTTGGGGTGTGTGTGTGTGTGTTAGGGGGGGGGGGGTGTTGGGGTGTGTGTGTGTGTTGGGGTGTGTGTGTGTGTGTGTGTGTGTGTGTTGGGGGGGGGGGGTGTGTTGGGGTGTGTGTGTGTGTTGGGGTGTGTGTGTGTGTGTGTTGGGGGGGGGGGTGTGTTGGGGTGTGTGTTGGGGTGTGTGTGTGTGTGTGTGTGTTGGGGGGGGTGTGTGTGTGTGTGTGTGTTGGGGGGGGGTGTGTGTGTGTGTGTGTGTGTTGGGGGGGGTGTTGGGGCGTGTGTGTGTGTGTTGGGGGGGGTGTTGGGGCGTGTGTGTGTGTGTTGGGGGGGGTGTTGGGGCGTGTGTGTGTGTGTTGGGGGGGGTGTTGGGGCGTGTGTGTGTGTGTTGGGGGGGGTGTTGGGGCGTGTGTGTGTGTGTTGGGGGGTGTGTGTGTGTGTGTGTGTTGGGGGGTGTGTGTGTGTGTGTGTGTTGGGGTGTGTGTGTGTGTGTGTGTTGGGGTGTGTGTGTGTGTTGGGGTGTGTGTGTGTGTGTGTTGGGGTGTGTGTGTGTGTTGGGGGGTGTGTGTGTGTGTATTGGGGGGGGGGGTGTTGGTGGGGGGTGTGTTAGGGGGTGTGTATGTGTGTTGAGGGGGGTGTGTGTGTGTGTTGAGGGGGGGTGTGCGCGTGTGTTGAGGGGGGGGTGTGCGCGCGTGTGTTAGGGGGGGGTGCGTGTGTTGGGGGGGGGGGGTGTGTGTGTGTTGAGGGGGGTGTGTGCGTATGTTGGGGGGTGTGTGTGTGTGTATTGGGGGGGGGGTGTGTGTGTTAGGGGGTGTGTGTGTGTGTTAGGGGGTGTGTGTGTGTGTTAGGGGGTGTGTGTGTGTGTTACGGGGTGTGTGTGTGTGTTGGTGGGGTGTGTGTGTGTTGGGGGGGGGGTGTTAGGGGGTGTGTGTGTGTGTTGGGGTTGTGTGTGTGTGTGTTGGGGGTGTGTTGGGGGGGGGGGTGTGTGTTAGGGGGGTGTGTGTTAGGGGGGGGGGGTGTGTTGGGGTGTGTGTGTGTGTTGGGGGGGGGGGGGGGGTGTGTTGGGGTGTGTGTGTGTGTTGGGGGGGGGGTGTGTTGGGGTGTGTGTGTGTGTGTTGGGGGGGGATGTGTTGGGGTGTGTGTGTGTGTGTGTTGGGGGGGGGGGGGGGTGTTGGGGGGGGGGGGTGTTGGGGTGTGTGTGTGTGTGTGTTGGGGGGGGGGGTGTGTTGGGGTGTGTGTGTGTGTGTGTTGGGGTGTGTGTGTGTGTGTGTGTTGGGGTGTGTGTGTGTTGGGGGGTGTGTGTGTGTGTGTGTGTGTGTTGGGGTGTGTGTGTGTGTGTGTGTTGGGGGGGGGGGTGTGTTAGGGGGTGTGTGTGTGTGTGTTGGGGGTGTGTTGGGTGTGTGTGTGTGTTGGGGGGGGGTGTGTGTTAGGGTGTGTGTTAGGGGGTGTGTGTGTGTTGGGGTGTGTGTGTTGGGGTGTGTGTGTTGGGGTGTGTGTGTTGGGGGGGGTGTGTGTGTTGGGGGGGGGGTGTGTGTGTGTGTGTTGGGGGGGGGTGTGTGTGTGTGTGTGTGTGTGTGTTGGGGGGGGGGGGGGGTGTGTGTGTGTTGGGGGGGTGTGTGTGTGTGTGTGTGTTGGGGGGGGGGGTGTGTGTGTGTGTGTTGGGGGGGGGTGTGTGTGTGTGTGTTGGGGGGGGGGTGTGTGTGTGTGTGTGTGTGTTGGGGGGGGGGGTGTGTGTGTGTGTGTGTTGGGGGGGGTGTTGGGGCGTGTGTGTGTGTGTTGGGGGGGGTGTGTGTGTGTGTGTGTGTTGGGGGGGGTGTTGGGGCGTGTGTGTGTGTGTTGGGGGGGGTGTTGGGGCGTGTGTGTGTGTGTTGGGGGGGGTGTTGGGGCGTGTGTGTGTGTGTTGGGGGGGGGTGTTGGGGCGTGTGTGTGTGTGTTGGGGGGGCGTGTGTGGGGTGTGTGTGTGTGTGTTGGGGGGGGGGGTGTGTGTGTTGGGGTGTGTGTGTGTGTGTGTGTTGGGGGGGGGGTGTGTGTTGGGGGGGGGTGTGTGTGTGTTGGGGGGGGGGGTGTGTGTTGGGGGGGGTGTGTGTGTTGGGGGGGGGGTGTGTGTTGGGGGGGGGTGTGTGTTGGGGGGTGTGTGTGTGTTGGGGGGGTGTGTGTTGGGGGGGTGTGTGTTGGGGGGGTGTGTGTTGGGGGGGTGTGTGTGTGTGTGTGTTGGGGGGGGGTTGTGTTTGTTGGGGGGGGTGTGTGTGTGTTAGGGGGTTGTTAGGGGGGGGTGTTGGGGGGGTGGTGTGTGTGTGTGTTGGGGGGGGGGTGTTAAGGGGTGTGTTTGTGTGTGTGTTAGGGTGTGATCTGAAGTAGTCAGTGTGCCTTCTTTTCAACAGCCTGTGAAGAAGAAGAAAATAAAGCGTGAAATAAGATCCTAGAGAACCTGCGCGGAGGGCCGAACATCATCTCGCTCGTAGACATCGTCAAAGATCCAGTGGTGAGGGTGAAAACTAATTCACGGCTAACGTTGAGTGTTTCAGTCGCCTGGAAACCTGAAAGGCTGTACATGACGATACGATAAAGTATAGAGAGATCCTTATTATGTTCTTTAGTGCAACACAATTGTGCGCATTTCCTGAAATGTTTTATTTATTTAGTAATAGAATCTGTGAAGTCACAGCTTTACCTCTGACATATATACAGTATATAAAAGTGACATATATAATACAAAGTGCTGACATTGAAGACTCCTTCCAAGGACATTACAAGAACATTGCCTTACTGAAAAAGACGATCGATTTAATCTGTACATTATTATTAGTATTAGTTTTAATGGAGCATGAGGCCATACAAGCCTCTGTGAATGAGCTGTTACCATAGAAACGAGTGAAGCTGAATAACAGACGTTTGTTTATTTAACTCTACAGTCCCGAACTCCAGCCTTGGTTTTTGAACATGTGAACAACACAGACTTTAAGGTAATTCACACACAGACACACATAGGTAGTGCTTGCATTTTACCCCAGTTCTGCATCGAAACAAAAACTGAGCAGAATTCTGTAACTGTTTATGATTTTTACTGTTTCTGTTTTTCATTCTTTCTTTAATATAAATGCCTTTAGACGTCAGTTAAAGGGTGGCAATATTTTCACTGTTCACAATAACAATATATTGCTGTGAAAGTATTGTACATTTGATGATCTGTGCTTTACGACAAAGCTGGACAACATGATCATGATTATATCGCATCATCATGAGCATCTCTCACAGTGTCACTTTTCTAAAATACAACATTGTGACCATTGTCTGTTTAACAGTAAATCTGCATAGTCAGCACTTCTTATTTCTGTTGTGTGTGATTTCCTGATATCTGATATGTTAGTGTTCTGTCTTTTTATCTCGTCAGCAACTGTATCAGACGCTGACAGACTATGACATTCGGTTCTACATGTACGAAATCCTGAAGGTAAACCAGGCGTGTTCTAGATGTTCCTTTCTTTTTTTCTTTCCTTACATTTTTATTTTATGTTGTTTTTTTTTTTTTTTTTCTTTTTTTGTGCAGGCTCTTGATTTCTGCCACAGTATGGGAATAATGCACCGAGATGTCAAACCACACAATGTCATGATTGACCACAAGCACAGGAAGGTATCCACAGATGATGATTCATATCACCAGGTTGAATAGCACCTAGCTGTGTTGTTTTATTTTTTTGTTTTTTCCCCAATGTAATTATCGCCCCCTTCTCCCAGTTGCGTCTTATTGATTGGGGTCTTGCGGAGTTTTATCACCCGGGACAGGAGTACAACGTCCGAGTCGCTTCACGCTACTTCAAAGGACCAGAGCTTCTCGTCGACTATCAGGTCAGAAAAAATGTTAACCTGTGTGCTACTGTTAATATTTTGTTTTGAGAGTTTTGTGCACCACCTACAGGACTGCAGTGTGGAGCAAGAGATTGCTTAACACAAGACATGGTTTAAACAGCAACACTGGTTACACCGCATTTCAATAGTTATTAGATTGTAGACTTCTAGTAGTTTTTAATACTTCAAAGAATAAACATTAGTGCTGCTGAATCAAAACCTTTTAAAAGTTTTTAAAAGTCCTGTTTAAAAAAATGAATCAATAAAAAAGGTTTGAATTGACTGTCCTCATGGACAGGTTCACAGCTCTAGATTGCAACTCCACATTAGAATGCAGAGTGGTTTGAAAAGTTATTCTGCTTTATCTATGACTTTAGATATGAAGGCCCTAGGTTACATAATGAATGTCCTGGTGCAGTCATGTGACTGTCTCAGAATTTGTGTACCCATGACATCACTTCCAAAAGGGTGTGTGTGTCTGTGTAGCACATTTGACAGAACTATCTTAAGTAAGTTTTATCCCATTTAACAATGCTGATGATTTATTAACATCTCATATTTTATATCTAACCTGTTCATACTACGTTGTTAAACAAATGGATATAAAACAAATTAAGAGAAACTCACTATGATCATAGGGTCAGAATGTGATGACCACACAAGATTTCAGCTGCGTCTGTCTGAATATCCGATAACAGCTCCACACGTCTCAAACTCTGTAGCGATGTAGAATTAAATCTGTATATTCATGGTTCAGAAAGATGAAATTTAATTTTGCTCTTTGTGAGGACACAGGTTTAACAAGATGCAGCTCGTTTAGGGGTTGTGTTCCTTCGTTACAGATGTACGATTACAGTCTGGACATGTGGAGTCTCGGCTGTATGTTGGCCAGCATGATCTTCAGAAAGGAGCCATTCTTCCACGGACATGACAACTATGACCAGGTAAGTAACCACCACGCCAGTATCATGAAGGTTATACAGAGGCTTTTTTTCTGCTAACTATACTGATACTGAAACTTTGAGCATCAGTGCGCACCGACAACCTTCTGTGGCCTATTTATGAAAGTTCTAAAATCCCATCAGAGAGCTCCTAATCTTAAGCATGAGTTAGGAGCAATCTCAGAGCAAGTCTTGGACAAAGCTGTGTGGAACCATCTCACCGAGGGATTGGTGCAGTTTGGTAAAATGGTAATTTTTTAACTTGATCCATTAGAGAGTAACTGGAGAATAATGACTCGGCTCTTGATTGTGATTGCTGGTTTGTCCATGTATGTGCTGGGTTGGTTTGTGTAGCAGTCACATGAGCGAGTACTTCATCTTCACCTCTCTGCCTTTTTCTCCTCTGATTAAGAAACTCCTCAGGATTTTAAAGTTCCTCCTTACTACTACTAGCAATCCTTCACCTTATGAGTTCCTTTCAGATTTGCTTAACATTTATCTGTACTAAGATCTTTTTCTATAAAAATTTTCTTAAGATTTTGTCACCAAAAATTTTCATGAATATGGCCACAGGTATTTTATTTTTGTAAAAACTTAAAGCCTCAAAGTCTCATAGATTCTTTTAAAATATTTTTGAACGTGCTACACTTGAGAAACTTGAGGGGGGACACAAAAATAATAATATTTAATCAATTGAACATTTTAAACATTCATATGGCAATATACAGTAATATCATTTTTAACAAAAAGTTACTTACAGTCATGTCTCTGAAACTCTTGTAAACATTTCCAATTCCCTGAATCCAATGTAAGTTGCAACAAAAATGTATTCCATCTTTTTTCGTCAATAGCTGATCCTAGTCTTTTTTTATTATTGGTCTTGTCTTCTTTTTTTGGTATTGACTTCATCTCTAGCTCCATCCGATCAAAGTGATGCTATTAATTTAACATTTAGTACCTTGTATGTCAGTTCCATATACACTTTATCATCATGGAAGGAACTGGTAAGACACACACACAATGTGTTTAAAAAATTCTAAGACAGAGTGTCTGATCAAAGCACACATGAACATCACTGCGACTAATTAAGAAATACACTCACCGAAAGGATTATTAGGAAGACCTGTTCAATTTCTCATTAATGCAATTATCTAATCAACCAATCACATGGCAGTTGCTTCAATGCATTTAGGGGTGTGGTCCTGGTCAAGACAATCTCCTGAACTCCAAACTGAATGTCAGAATGGGAAAGAAAGATGATTTAAGCAATTTTGAGCGTGGCATGGTTGTTGGTGTCAGACAGGCCGGTCTGAATATTTCACAATCTGCTCAGTTACTGGGATTTTCACGCACAACCATTTCTAGGGTTTACACAGAATGGTGTGAAAAGGGAAAAACATCCAGTATGCGGCAGTCCTGTGGGCAAAAATGCCTTGTTGATGTTAGAGGTCAGAGGAGAATGGGCCAACTGATTCAAGCTGATAGAAGAGCAATACTGAAATAACCACTCGTTACAACCGAGGTATGCAGCAAAGCATTTGTGAAGCCACAACATGCACAACCATTTTCAATTTGGTTTCTTGAACATGACAATGAGTTCACTGTACTAAAATGGCCCCCACAGTCACCAGATCTCAACCCAATAGAGCACCTTTGGGATGTGGTGGAACAGGAGCTTCGTGCCCTGGATGTGCATCCCACAAATCTCCATCAACTGCAAGATGCTATCCTATCAATGTGGGCCAACGTTTCTAAATAATGCTTTCAGCACCTTGTTGAATCAATGCCACGTTGAATTAAGGCAGTTCTGAAGGCGAAAGGGGGTCAAACACCGTATTAGTATTGTGTTCCTAATAATCCTTTAGGTGAGTGGGTATGTGTGTATATATTATGTCCAGTTTGTGCCTTTTGCTACAGGGTTTGCGCTTGACTAATAGCATCATGGTGTTTCTCTTCTGTATGTAGTTGGTGAGAATAGCCAAAGTACTCGGAACAGAAGACCTCTACGATTACATTGACAAATACAACATCGAGCTGGAACCTCGCTTTAACGACATCCTGGGAAGGTGGGTGTGTTCTGACGAGCGCTGACTGAGAGGCTGCTAAGATACGCTGTCCTAAAATAAATAAATAAATGATGGAGGTTGAATAAATAAGATTCTGATAAGTCTTCCTCTCTGACACATACAGACATTCACGTAAACGATGGGAGCGCTTTGTACACAGCGAGAATCAGCACCTGGTGAGTCCTGAAGCTTTGGACTTCCTGGATAAATTACTCCGGTACGACCACCAGGCCCGACTGACTGCGCGCGAGGCAATGGAACATCCCTACTTCTGTCAGTCTCTCTACACTGCTGCTCTATTTACTCCCTGCCGCTAGGTTGCGCCCCTCATGCTGTATGTTTATGGCTTCTCTCCCTGTTTCAGACCCTGTAGTGAAGGAGTCTCGTATAGTGGGGGGCGCTAACGTTCCAGCACAGAATACCGCAGTGAGCACTGCCAGTCTAATCACGGGTAAGTGCAGGAAGTGAGGTCATGCAGAACCGCTACTCGCACTCCCCCCATCACACACTCACTGTCCCCTCTGAAACCCATAGACATATTCTGGTTTAATTTAGTGACCAATTTAACAACTTGTCATGTGTGTGCAATTATAAAAAACACACACTTATAAATGCACAAAACTTTTTTCTTTTTCCATCTGTTCTCCTTTGTATTCTCTATATTGTTCTTTCTTTTTATCTGTCTTTTCCTATCATCTTACCTTCCTCCTCTGTCATTCTCCTTCACCTTTTCCTTATTTACATTCTTCCACTTTACCTTTCAATCTCGTCTAAAACTGTTTTTTTACGATAATTTTACACCTTCAACTGAAATAAAACACAGAACCTAAAGCAGTTCTTCTGATAATTAAATTGATTCGGACCTACATTTAAAGCACAGTCTCAGTTCCGAGTGTATTTTATTTGATCTGTATGCTGTTTGTTTGCTGTGTGTCCTGATCAGGGATCGCTGCTCTTCCCGCCTCCACGGCTCTGGGCCCGCTGGCCGGCTCGCCCGTCCTCTCCGCTGCCACTAACCTCAGCTCCACCGCCATGCCAACCGCCACTGCCGGGGCCACCCAGTGACGCAGAGGGACGGAACACCTCTCACTTCTCGATTCAGTCTGGAGCGGATGATGGGAAGGAGTGTTCTCTGCCTAAGCCTCAGCCTGCTCATTTTACTCGCTCCCCTTTTTTTACATCACACTCATAAAAAAATTTCACCTCAAGTTAAACAAACTCTCTACTTGTTTAACAGTTTACCTGAACCATACGGACTAGTGTGTGTGTGTGTGTATGTGTGTGAGCGAGAGACACACTGAATGAAGGTGTGATCATGTGTGTGTGATGCTGATTTAGAATAAGCTCTATGCTAAAAACTCAAACACGACTAATCACTCATCGGGTGGTTGTTGATCGGTTTTTGTTCGTTTTTCACAGACACTGAGCCAGTAATGTGTGGATTTTTTTTTTTATTATTAATAGAACCACAGCTCCACTGGTTTGATAGTCACTTCTAAATGAAGTTAAAGCAAGATCATATTCAGTGTTTACTTTTTTTTTATTATTATTATTATTCCTTCACACATCGTGTGTATTTTTTTCATCCAGTTCAAACTTGGCACAATTTTTTTTTCTTGTTTTTTGTTTGTCTTTGTGAATCCAGAAACAGGACGTTAACTATCTTAAAATGTTCTGCTGTCACACCTCTGAGCTCTGACACCTGTATGTTGTGGATTTTTTGTTTTTTTTTTTGTTGTTGTTTTGTTTGTTTTTTTATTGTGAAAAATAAAACTAGTGACCGGGAAAGAATTAGGATTAAACACGAATACATGTAATTTTTTTATGCAAATCTGAGGAAATAAAGAATTAAACCTGTTTAATCAGTTTATCGGGAGGCCAGACATCAGGTTGCTTTCATCTGAATCCTTGTTTCATCTGCTTATTTTTCTTTATTGATCTCTCTTTTTTTAGATTTTACTTTTGCTCTTTCCACTTCTGTTTGTTTTTTTCTATTTGCTCTTTATTTCCATTCTTGTTTTTCTTTTTCCTTTTTTTCTGTTACCTCAGAAAATAAATAAACTGACCTAAAAATAAGAATCCAAATCCTAATGTTTTTCAGCTTTAATTTGATTTCTTTGTAATAGTTTTTCCTCCCTTTTTTTCCTTCTTTTTTTTTTTTTTTGTATAATATAATATACATTTTTTCATCATCTAGTTTTGCTTTACATTCTTGGCCATAAGTTTTTATTCCCTGCTTAATAACACAATCATAATCTGTTTTCCCATGTACTGTCTCTTCTTTCCTTAGTGATTAACAGTGATTATGCACCGAACTTTACTCCAACTTTTAGACCTCATAAGCGCAACACACTACGCAGAACAAGCCCAGCGATCAGGCCATGCAGGATGCTCTGCTGCAGTAGGTACAGTGCAGGATGGGGAAGTTAATCAACATGGAGTGTTTAATGTGGACACATCATACGTGCAAGATTAGCATTTTATTTTATCAAAACCTTCCTGCTCAGAATTATTTTGGTAGAATATATATTTTTTATTGTTCTCCTATTTTAAAAGCAGAAATCAAAACACAGGTATTTATTAAATGACATTAAACCATCTTCTTAGTCAGAAAAATGGTTCCTCTGATTGGTTAACAGAGAGAACTGGATAACCAATCCTAAACATGTTTGTCTGGAATACACACCTGTTTATCTCCAAATTTTGAAATATTCCTCACCTTGATGACTTTGGAATTTTGGAAAAATGCAAGCATTGTGTAAGTTATGTAGGAAAGAATTAAGTGCAATCACAACAAGTACCAAGAATTCATGAATTGCATGTCAGACTGTTCAATAACAATAATCACACTATCAATGTGTGACAAACTGACTCTAAAGAAAACAAATGATTACCTGATGAGAATCTTTTGTTGTTGTTTTTTTGCAATATTTATGCAATGAACTTCAGCCAACGTTCATCCAAAATGTTAACACACACACTTCTCACTCTCAGTTGTACACAGGTCCCTGTCCTCATGTACAGCACTAGTGTTTCAATATGTTTCTGTAAATAAACGTGTTTTATTTGTTCTTTCTGAAATTTCCATAAATACGTTTTTTAGGTTAAAAAGATCTGCATCTTCATGTCTTACTTTCTAACCCTAAAGTGTGTTTAGTTTTCATGTTTGCTTATTTTTTTTTATTTTAAAGCTTGTTTAATCAAAACATCTCATTATATTCACATATTTTACCAATTAATAATAAAAATGTAAACACTAAAAGTTTTATTACAAAGCTGTTTAAATTTAACACTGAATATTTAAGCATTAAGTGTCCTAAATTGTAATATTGATTTCATGCTTTGATTTTTAAGTATGTTTAACTTTGTTTCATACTTTTTAAGTATGAAATGCATTTTATTTTAAAACTTTTGTAATTTATTGTGTAAAGTAGAATTAATTCTAATATTTAATTTTAGACATGTTTCATTTTAGCATTTTATTTTAGAATATTTAAAATATATTCAAATTTAAGTGTTTAATTATATTGTTAAATAATTTAATGTTTAATTTTAAAGCACATTGAAACATTATAAATATGTAATAATGAGGTTTGCTTAGATGTGCAACCTACTTAAAAAATTAAGTTTAAAATCTTAAGTTTAAAATTTGAATATTTTTAATATTTAAAATAAATTATTCAACAAAAAAAGGAAGGAAAAATAAACAGCTGGTGAACAGATCAAGATTACTAAAGCTGCATTATGAGTTCTGTTACAATAAAAGCAAAACTTTTCAGTTTAACTTTGTATTTTTTAAGTACAGCTAAATAAAACTGTGATGGACTGACGCTGAACGTTAGATTGATGAACTTGTCCATGAGACTCGCTGATATCCAGATGAAAAGCGTCTTCTCTGGAAAACACTGCAGAAGTCTTCTTTTGGAGGAAACCTGTAGCAAACAACTCCATTTTAATTACACAGCAATTTCAACTTTCATAACAATCTAATTTACCCCTACAGAAATATATATGTTATATATGTTATAATAATAAAAGTATGCTATTGGTTTAGAAAATTTAAATTAAAAAAAATACAAAGATGAAATTAAAAACGTGCATTACTGCATGGTAGGAGTTAACCTGCTGCTGCCAAAAATAAAATAAAATTAAAAATTAAAAACTAATTACACAATATAATATTTTATAGCTACAGTTTTAGCACCTTTTTTTTTTAGGCTGGTTACTAACGGAAAGTGTCCACTAATGGAGAAATAACATTAAGCCAAGTTACAGGGCTCTGTCAAAACTATTCCTACCCCTTGAACTTTTCCACATTTTGTCACAATTTTGGTAATGAGTTGAGGTTGTGGAAGTAAATTGTCAATGAGATGATACAGTAGATGAGAAACAGTAAACTTTTCTTGTTGAAGAAGCAACAACAACAAAAAAAGACCTTGTGGAAACAACAGCTAATAAATATTGTGGAAAAAAGAAGGTTGGTGTGTGAAATTGCTAGATGGTGTTCTTTTGAGTGAGTGAGTGTGCGCGCATATGTTTGTTTATCAGACTAATCCCATTTTATTGAGGAGTTGATTAATTTAATCTCTATATAAATACAGCTGCTCTGTGAAGCCTAAGGAACACATCAGACAGATCAGGGATAAAGTTGTGGAGAAGTTTAAAGCAGGATTAGGTTATTTTAAAAATTCCAAGCTTTGAACATCTCACAGAGCACTGCTCAATCCATCAACAATAAAAATTAAGAGAATGGAACTGCAAAGACATGGTCAAACACCTAAACTGACAGTCTGGGTGAGCAGAGCATTGATCAGAGAAGCAGCCAAGAGGCCCATAGCTCAGGTGGAAGAATCTGTCCACAGGACAACTACTGTATTATTAATTCACTCCACAAATCTGGCCTTTATGGAAGAGTGGCAAGAAGAAAGCCATTGTTGAAAGAAAGCCATAAGAGGTTTCATTTGCAGTTTTTGACGAGCCATGTGGGGGGGGGACAGAAGGTCCTGTTCAGATGAGACCAAAATTGAACTTTTTGTCCTAAATGCAAAATGCTAGTAGTG
Source organism: Clarias fuscus (assembly GCA_030347435.1). Taxonomy (NCBI): domain Eukaryota; kingdom Metazoa; phylum Chordata; class Actinopteri; order Siluriformes; family Clariidae; genus Clarias; species Clarias fuscus. Next base: position 2,866,130 of record CM059215.1, read on the forward strand.
GGAGAAAACTAACCCTGTGCATGGTGGTGGCAGCTTTATGTTGCGGGGATGCTAAATCCAATTGAGGATTCTATGGCAAGACTTAAAAACTGCTGTTCACAGACGATCACCATCCAATCTGACTGAGGTTAGGCTATTTTGCAAAGAAGAATGGGCAAAAAAATAAATCTCTAGATGTGTAAAGCTGGTAGAGACATACACCAAAAGACTTGCAGCTGTAATTGCAGTGAAACGTGGTTCTACAAAGTACTGAAACAGGGGGGCTGAATACAAGTGCACACCATAGTTTTCATATATTTATTTGTAACAAATTTAGAGAATCATTTATCAGTTTCCTTCCACTTTACAATTATGTGCCACTTTGTGTTGGTCTATCATATAAAATTCCCCCAAAAATACTTTTATGTTTGTAATTGTATTGTGACCAAATGTGAACAAGTTCAAGAGTTATGAATGCATTTGGGCACAGTAAGCTAGCTAATGTTAACACTTGGTTGATTCTAAATGGTGTGTCTATTTTACTTTATGCTAAGCATATAAACCACCAAGCTAAAGATGGTAAAATACAGACATGTGATGTAATTTGATCAACCACTTGCTTTAAGTTTAAAGATGTAAATAATTTAGTTGGCGCAAATTTCGCATTCAGAGAGGTTGACTGCCAGCAGCTAAGCTGCATAAACTTTTATAGTTTATAATTGCTACACAGGATTGTGTCCAAACATCTAATTTATTGATCAAAGTAAATAAATTTTTTCCCAAATTGGCACCAAAACTGCACTTTTTGGATTTTACTTTAATTTATTCATTTACACTTTACATTGAGACAATTCCAGCAACTGTTAGTGTGATCAGACCGTCTTTCGCACAGCTCCTTGTCAATGTCCTGCAGCGCTTTGCCTTTAGTCTCTGGTAGGAGGAAGTAGATAAAAACCACGGCTGTGACTGCGATCACACCGTACGCCAAAAATGTTCCAGAAAGACCCATCACATCTGAAAAAAAAAAATTTTTTTAATCAGGTCTATTAGGGTAAAAGCATAGCTGAATTAGTAATGTGCATATTGTATTGACAGTGGATTTGTATATGCACCCATGACACTGAGGAAGGAGAAGGTGACAATCAGGTTGGCCGCCCAGTTAAAGCAGCTGCTGAAGGCAAACGCTCGTCCTCGCACTTCTGCTGGGAAAATTTCACTTAACACCACCCATGTCACTGTTAAACAAACATATAAACAAATGACCCTTATTTGAAATAATAACCAAAAACTACCAGGTGCAGAAGGAATTTTTTTAGACAAATAAAAAGGCAAGATTAAAAATCCTGTTAATTCTCTTAACTAAAAACAAGACCATTTTTTTATATAGTACAAAGCTTCTTAAGCCTATAAGTTGCTCTTAGTGACAAAATTCTAAGAGAATTCTTAAAATTATGACATTTTCTTAGAATTTCCCCTTAAATTTAGACCTAAATTTTAGTAAAGATAAAAATGTTTCACAAAACATCAAATGGTGGAAAGAAGAAATATTCTCCAAACACAGAACGTAAAGCTAAAAGTAAACACTGCGCTTCTGTCCAATTTGGTTTTCTTGTTCCTTTACTTCCTTCCATCACTCTTGGATTGTTGACTACATACCATCCAAAAGTGCAGATTTCTTGGAAATCTTAACAGATTTCAGGACAGAAGACTATGCTTCTTTGGTTTCTTTGCACTTTCTTAACAATCTGGATTTTGTTTTGGTCTCATTAACATCAAGAAATATAAAATAAAAGGTGAATAAACTGTTTTTTATCGCTGATATAACATAAGGGACATCAGAAACTAACTGGATTTACAAATGTTCCACTACATAAAACATAAGCATAAATTAATAAAATCATCATTCATTGATAAATTAACATGTAAAGATCTGTTGTGTTGCTTAGTGGTTAGCACTGTCGTCTTGCACCTTCTGGGTCCGGGTTCAATTCCCAGCCAGGTTTAATTCCCGCCTTTATATAGATGGAGTTTATATGTTCTTCCCATGCTTGGTGGGTTTTCCTCCGGGCATTCCGGTTTCCTCCCAAAGTCCAAAGACATGGAGATTAGGCTAGTTGGCATTCCCAAATTGCCCTGGATTGGTACCCCACTGGCACCCTGCATTGCCCCCCCCCCCCCCCATGACCCTGTATACAGGATAAACAGGTGTAGACGATGAGTGAGTGAGTGAGATCTGTTTTAATGAAAAGGTATCCACAGCTACTGTGAGTGTAATGTAATTTTTAGACAAAATTTTTCTTTAATAATTCACGTAAACATGCTGATAGTGAGTCTTTATATTGTCTATATTAAACATGAAACCACAACAAAATAGCTAGCTAGATCAACTAGCTGAACCTCAGTCGTTGCCTAGCAACAGTGCTCTCACAACTATTCAACAGCAAGCGCATCAAGTGTTTGATTTTTCATACTGAGAAAAAACAATTCAGATCAATTTCATCACTAACTTGATATACATTAAACTTGACCAGCTGTAATACTTTTACCCTTTTTCAAAACAAAAAACACTGAGGTTTAATTTTGTTCTAACAGAAGCAGATTTTCACGTACTTGGGCCAAAGCTCATGGAGAAGGCGGCGACAACAGCCATCATGCAGAACAAAATAATCCAGTTAAAATTAAGAAGTGCAGTTGCATCCAGACCCCTTGCATTAGTAGTGTTATTTCCAATCTCAGGTGACACGGTGTTATTTAAATGAGATCTGCAATGTCTCACCAGGTCAAACTCTGAATGTCTGCTAAGGAACCCAATAATCAACAAACCAACAGCCATGACAGAGCATCCGGCAATTAGAAGTGGCCTCCGTCCCACTTTATCCGCACAGAACATCGCTGCTAACGTTGCGATAACTTTAATGATCCCAAGGCCGAGCGACGCCAAAACTGCAGATGCGTCACTCTCGAATCCTACAGACTGAAAGACGGTGGAGGCGTAGAAGAGCACGTTGGGCTGACCCGTAAACTGCTGGAACACAACCAGCCCAAGACCGATTGCAGTCCTGGTGTGCATGTTATCCTGGTGCTGAAATAGATTTAAGATTGTGTATGCCTTCTTTTGTGTTTGCATTTGATTTAAACTCCTGTTGTCATCACTTTCGTTCCTGAGCTGGATGATGGGCATGTGCTGAGAAGGCAGAATCAAAATCGAAGCCAACTGCGCAAGTGATGGTGTGATGGCCAAACCAAACATGTACCTCCAACCTTTCTGAACTCCAGATAAGACGTAATTGACAGCATATGCGAGCAAAATCCCAATAGTGACCCCGACCTCGTACAGAGTGACCATCAGACCTCTGCGTTTGGGCAGAACCATCTCAGAAACGAAGATGCAGCAGGACATTGAGGATACGCACATGGCGAAGCCCACCATGACACGACCAGAGATTAGCATCAGAAACGAGTTGCTAACACTCAGGATCAGGCTCCCGCCAATGATCAGAAGGTTACTGAGCAAGATGGCTGCTCTCCTGCCATGACGGTCGATCAGCCAGCCGCTAATAACAGAAGCCAAAATGGCTCCAATGAGGAGGGAGCTGACCACGGCTTCCTGCTGAACACAGCTCAGCTGAAACTGGACCTGAAGCTGCAGCAGAGCGCCAGAGATGATTCCCAGTTCATAGCCGAATACAAGACCACCAAGAGTTGATACAGCAGTAGCTAGAACTACAACGAAGCAAGCTGCAGAGAAAAGAGAAATCTGACTTTACTCATTGCTTGTATTAAAAAAGCTTTGATCATTTATAAGCACAGTAAGTTCTGCCCCAATTGTTCCTTGTTCTACCTAAAAAAAAAGCTTTCAGCATCTAATCTCGGATTTAGGTCTTGGTTCCTACTGGAGACATATTCCTACAATCAATAAGTTTCTTAATAAACTTGTTGTAGAAACTTGCCAAAGGTTTCTAACCTCAAGAGAAGATTTGTTTGATAGTAATTTATCTATAGTTCCTTTGGGGGAAAAAACCTACCTAGTACCAAGTTCTTAACTTCCTGTAAATGTTCCTTTGGTGGAAAAAGGTCCTTAGATAGAAAGACACAGACACCAAAATGTACCTAAAGTACTACAAACACTGCGGATTTACCTGCTTGGTGGGTTTGAAAGGTACAAAACATTCTCAAGCTTCTAAAAGTGTTGTTCTAGTCTAAAGTTCCTAAAAATATTACATATAAGAATGTTCCCCTAGTGGAAACATATCCTAAGTTGCTGAGTTTCTGAAAAGGTTGCACCTGGTTCTCTACCTGTAAACTGGGTAGTAATGTTCTGTAATTTTCACTTTGCAGTGTGAAGAGCCTCTCACAATCACAAGGTTTGCAGAAGTGTTTTAGCATCACGCAATCAGCACAAGTTATACAAACCTCAGAATTTAACAGTTTTGAACACTACAACCAGTAATCTTCTGAAAGTCTCCTGTGTACAATTTCACTGTTTCATTGTTTCACAACAAGCTCCAGTGTTAATTAAAATAACAGCAAGAATGTTTATAGCAGAATGAGACATAAAGTGAGCAGTAGACTCTCTCACCCATGATGATGATGATATGATGTTGTTGTCAGGAGATTCAAAGCTTCATAGTGTCTGATCAACTCAGCAGAAGAGTTTTATAAGACGAAAAACAGACCAAGACTTTGTAAGAAAAAAAAGAGGGGGGAAAAAAACATAAAAACATTGTTAATCCATGTGTTAAAGTACCAAAGGGTCACACTTGTTTTGATACCTTTGCTGCTATGAGCGCCTATCCGATGTAACCATGGCAACCACTTTGTTGACACTCCTGATTTAATCCCACTTCAGGTTCTGAAGAAAAATCAAAGCCTGATGCCTAATTAGCATTAGAGGAAGCATACAGGCTAATATTAGGCCATGGGTTCGTCTTGCTTCCCAAAATTTAGGTTTTATCTTTTTCTTAACACATAAACAAACATTTTGAAGGCAATCCTAATTAACTCCATAACTGCTTGCTAATTCCTTTTTTTTTTTTTTTTGGTCACTACAGGTCAGCACTACTGATTTACTGTACAAGGGCTGTACTGAGAGTAACGCAAAAGTAGGTGTAACTTTTTTTATTAACTGACATAGATCACTCTTGAACCCTCTTCGACAAGCTACTTTGTCAAAGTTGATGGTTTTCCACTGTGTGGTTTCTGCTTCTTTAAACTTCATTCGTCTGATCACACTGCTCCTGTCAGTGGTGTCATTTCTACAGAAATTAGGTAAGCAAGGACATTTACTTTCTTAATGTACTTAAGTACTTACTTCACCCATCTTTACCATCTTTTACTTTTAGTATTTTTTAGTGAATAATTTTATTTGACTCCACTACATCCTACTACAAATATCTGTCATTTGTACTTCACAGCATTTTTGCATGGAGTTATGTTACAAACTGACAGAGATGTGTGGTGGCTCAGAGGGCTCAGAGGGCTAAGGCACTGAGTTACTGATCGGAAGATAGGCGGTTCGAGTCCCAGCTCAGCCAGGTTGCCATTGTTGGGCCCTTGAGCAAGGCCCTTAACCCTAACTGCTCCTGGGGCGCTGTATCATGGCTGACCCTGCGCTCTGACCCCAGTTACACTGGGATATGCGAAGAAGGAATTTCACTGTGCTGTAATGCATATGTGACAAAATAAAGGCCTTACTTAAAAGCATTATTAGAGTTATGGAGTTGAAGCAGTAATATCACCACCTACTGACTTACACACAATTGCCTGATTTGCCCTCCATGAAACATTCAATCATGTAGCAGGAGCAATGGTTGCAGACAGGAATGACACAGCACATTTACTTTCAGAGAGAGGGAAAAAGAGAATATGACTTTAGGGCTACTAAGAGCTTTGATTTATGATAAAGTGCTTTAACTCAGGTATACATGTAAATGACTTTTACTTGAGTATTATTTTACCCAGGGTACTGTATATCTACTTTTACTTAAATACAGGATTTAAGCATTTAATTGCATTGCCCACCACTGCATCTCCATAAACACTCTGCTGCACAGTGTGAGAGGAGCATTTGCGACAAAGCAGATTTTTTAAAAGGGTTCGGTTCAACAATGTTGCGGATGCATGGCTTGTGACAGAGAGTATGTTTAATTGTACCCTACTTTCAGTCAGCTTTATTATAGCTCAGTATGGATAACTGTAAAGGGAAAAAAATACACACGTGGACAAAATTGTTGGTACCCTTCGGTCAATGAAAGAAAAATTCACAATGGTCACAGAAATAACTTTAATCTGACAAAAGTAATAATAAATAAGAATTCTATGAATGTTAACCAATGAAAGTCAGACATTGCTTTTTAAACATGCTTCAACGGAATTATAAAAAAAAAAATTTACTCATGGAACAGGCCTGGACAAAAATGATGGTACCCCTAACTTAATAGTTTGTTGCACAACCTTTTGAGGCAATCACTGAAATCAAACGATTCCTGTAACTGTCAATGAGACTTCTGCACCTCTCTGCAGGTATTTTGGCCCACTCCTCATGAGCAAGCTGCTCCAGTTGTTTCCGGTTTGAAGGGTGCCTTTTCCAGACAGCATGTTTCAGCTCCTTCCAAAGATACTCAATAGGATTGAGGTCAGGGCTCATAGAAGGCCACTTAATGTTTTCCTCTTAGCCATTCTTGGGTGTTTTTAGCTGTGTTTTGGGTCATTGTCCTGTTGCAAGACCCATGACCTGCGACTGAGACCCAGCTTTCTGACACTGGCCAGCACATTTCTCTCTAGAATCCCTTGATAGTCTTGAGATTTCATTGTACCCTGCACAGATTCAAGACACCCTGTCCCAGATGCAGCAAAGCAGCCCCAGAACATAACAGAGCCTCCTCCATGTTTCACAGTAGGGACAGTGTTCTTTTCTTGATATGCTTCATTTTTCCATCTGTGAACATAGAGCTGATGTGCCTTGGCAAAAAGTTTCATTTTTGTCTCATCTGTCCATAGGACATTCTCCCAGAAGCTTTGTGGCTTGTCAACATGTAGTTTGGCATATTCCATTCTGGCTTTTTTATGATTTGTTTTCAACAATGGTGTCCTCCTTGGTCGTCTCCCATGTCTCAAACAATGACGGATGGTGCGATCTGACACTGATGTTCCTTGAGCATGAAGTTCACCTTGGATCTCTTTAGAAGTCTTTCTGGGCTCTTTTGTTACCATTCGGATTATCCATCTCTTTGATTTGTCATCAATTTTCCTCCTGCGGCCACGTCCAGGGAGGTTGGCTACAGTCCCATGGATCTTAAATTTCTGAATAATATGTGCAACTGTAGTCACAGGAACATCTAGCTGCTTGGAAATGGTCTTATAGCCTTTACCTTTAACATGCTTGTCTATAATTTTCTTTCGAATCTCCTGAGACAACTCTTTCCTTCGCTTCCTCTGGTCCATGTTGAGTATGGTACATACCATGTCACCAAACAACACAGTGACTACCTGGAGCCCTATATATAGGCCCACTGACTGATTACAAGATTGTAGACACCTATGATGCTAATTAGTGGACACACCTTGAATTAACATGTCCCTTTGGTCACGTTATTTTCAGTATTTTCTAGGGGTACCATCATTTTTGTCCAAGCCTGTTCCATGAGTTTATTTTTTTTTTATAATTCTGTTGAAGCATGGTCGAAAAAGCAATGTCTGACTTTCATTGGTTAACATTCATAGAATTTTTTTAAATTATGACTTTTGTCAGATTAAAGTTATTTCTGTGACCATTGTGAGTTTTTCTTTCATTGACCAAAGGGTACCAACAATTTTGTCCACGTGTGTAAATAGACATAACTCTTATGTCTGTGTGATCTAAATTTAATAACTACTTCAACCAAAAAGCACTTTCTCTGATTTTCAGAAACAAATTAGTTTTTAAAAATCTGTTAAAAATAAGTTAATGTTTTAGCCTACATTTGATATAAGACAGATATTTATAAAACAAGACAGATTATAATGAAATGATGCAGAATTTCACATCTAAAAATCCCCCCCAAAAATTGTTTTTCTGTTAAATAAAATGGATTTGTTAAATAAAACACTTTTTATATTATATTATTTTTCTAAGATATTTGGTTAGTTATAAAAACTTTTTTAAATCGCATTGTGGTTTTACAGAGGTGATGGTTCAACACTAAACTGATTGACGTTGCCAGTTAACAATAATGATCAATAATAATGATCAATAATAATGATATCCTTAAACTAATGAACGCGCAGGTGAAATCCAGGTGATGCAGAGCTTTATAAATAAAATAAAAACGTTAAAGTTTACAAAGGTTCGAACTTTAACTCCATAAAGCCATCCTGAAAAACAACTTGTAAAGTTGAGTTGAGTAAGAAATTAAGGTTAAACAGATTGTCAGAAAGTAGGGATTATTTTCAGATAAACCGCAGCGCAGCAATAAACAACCTGAACAAGACTTGTGTTGATGAAACTTGCAAGTCGACTTCAGTGCTGAGTTCTCATGATTTAAACTCAGATCCGTGTTGAACTTCATCAAGTCTGCAGCAGCTAAGGAGAAAATAGACAAACCGCTTTCTTTACCGAACAAACAAAATATTGATTATTCGTAATCTGTATTAATCCCTGTGTTTATTCCCTGGCCTGTATGTACTACGTTAAAAAAAAAAAAAACAAGATATAATGTATCAGATGGAAAACGTTTCCTTTGTCATTCCATAGCACGAGCACCGATTGTTGCCAGATTGATGGATTCTACTTTGTTTTATTCATCTTAGTTTAAAAATTACCAAAAATTTTTTTTGTTAATTATGAAATTTGTGTTATTTGGAAAGGTCTCACGGTTTGTCTGGGACGTGGTCTAATATCCACGTAAACGCGTTTATTCTCCCCAATGAAGCACTATAATTAATATAATTATATATAATTATTAGAGTCTGAGCTGAGCTGCAAAACGTTATGATGAAGCCATGGTGATTTAGAATTGTTGTGTTACTGTAAAACGCAGAATAATTAATTAAACTGAAAACAGTGTATGGAATATGATATGCCTTTAGTGATTAAAATCACGTCAATCTGGCATCCCTGTTTACGTGGCAAACAAAGCATTTAAAAAAAATTCTGATATTAATCTTAAACACGCAGTAATCTGTGTTCTACAGAAAGCGTTAACATAAAGTTAATTTCTTTCAGAAAGCTCAAGTCCATGTTTAATGTGTGTAGTTCAGTGTGGTGATGTGTCAAGTTGAATTAACTGTTTAGCAAATCCTCAGAAATTTTTACTCACTGAGAATTGTAAGGAACTTTTTTTTTTGTAATTCTGTGACTGAAGCGGTAACATTTGAGGAAATATCAGAGTTCAAAAGGAAATAAATGATATTATATTGTGACGTGCTTTTATATCGTATTCTGTTTTCTTGGCAGAACGTATATATAAAGCTTATGTTTGACCCGGAAATGACCATCAGAGGCGTCATGGCGGAAGCAGGTGAAGTGAGCGCGCGCTCGGCGCTGCCGTATCTGCGCGAGGCCGAGCTGATTAAACAGGGCGCGGAGGCGCGCGTGTATCGGACACGGTTTTTAGGGAAAAGCGCCGTAGTGAAGGAGCGGTTCTCCAAACAGTACCGCCACCACGTGCTGGATGAGAAGCTCACGCGCCGCCGGACGGCTCAAGAGGTCCGGTCCATCCTGCGCTGCCGGAAAGCGGGTCGGTATTGTCGTGCAGTGGTCGTTCATTCAAGTGTAGTATTATTTAAACCAGTGGTTCACAAACTTTCAAGCCAGCGACCCCTAATTGAAGATCGACAAGATCTCGCGACCCCCACTATCAAAAACAAGCAATAAACAGTGAAGCTGTTCACAGTATTTTGACTACATTTACTATACATCAAAATAATTTTGGCTTTCCTGTCAATGGGAAGGGTGTACTTGTTTTTGGCAGCACAAAAGCTTCATTCGTGGCCTAATGGTGGATAGAGCTACCCGCAGATCATCTTTCGCAGTAAAGCAAGTGAATCCATACTTTATGAATTCCTCCTGATATTTCCGACGTTTCCTACTTTGGTCTGACGGGGTCTTGCGCTTATGGTTGGTCGATGTACATGGTTCTGATGACTCAGACAAACTGTTCACAATTTCCTCAACATTACTAGCAATAACTAGTGAGCCAGTCGCTGCACAGTGATATCAGATCTTTGAGTCGCGAATTCTTTTTTTTTTTAAACACTCAATTTAAACACTTACACTCAATCAGTAATATCTTTACAAATCAGAAAATATTTATAATATTTACTTGTAATACTGAATAGTGTGTATTATCACAAAAAAAAAAATTTTTTTAATCCCTCTCGCGATCCCTTGAAATTATTCCGTGACCCCCAGTTTGACAACCACTGATTTAAACCACAGTGATGCTGAATTATGTATTGTTTTTGGTCAGAAGGCGTTATTAACTCTTAATAACCGCACCTCTGACTCTGGAGCAGGATTATATTGGTGTTATTTCGACACATTCACAGGGAGACGTATGTGCCACATAAACAACTAAATAAACACTAGTTTATTAATTTACTACTACAGCACATTCCTACGTGTTTTAGTCTCATAACAGCAAAAAGTGTATAATTGTATAAAAAATAATTTAATTCCTGTTGTCACTTATGTTATAGCAGCTATAAACAGCCAACAATTTCTATTATTCTCTCTCTCGAAGTAAAAAAGTGCATCTTGTAATGTTACTAAAACTTTAAAAAGTGTAGACTCTAACCAGATAGGGTAAAAGTTACAGCTTTATCTCTGACCGATTTAAAGCATGGACACTAGAGACTCCTTCCATAAATGTTACGGAAAGACATTTCTCCTTACAGAAAACATCACCATATCAGCAATTAAACATGTTTTTATTCTGTTTATGTGAAGCATCCTTCTTACGAGTCCCTGTTGCTATGGAAACAGTAATGTTTTCAAACAAGTGCATTAACATCAAGCTGCACTACTGTCAAAGCTGCTACAATTGGAAACTAATTTTGGTCAATCAGGATCCTACTGCATATTACACACACAGTACAACCCTGGATTACAAGTAACTTGGTCTGCGAGTATTTTGCAAGACGAGCAAACTTTTTTTAGTAAATTTTAACTTAATAAACGAGAGAAGGTTTGATATATGAGTAGTACACATGCGCTTTGTCTGCTGAGTGTCACGTGATACCCTTTGTCTGCTGAGTGTCACAAGTGACCCAATGGTTCTTCTCTCTCACCCGCTACGGAATTATGGGCATGTGCATCACTCACATAGTCAACATCCGTGCGCGCATGTACAGTTTACTATAACATTGTGACCATGTGTGCATGCGCGTAAAGAAAAAGCAAGTGTCATTAGAGAGGTTCCTTGTTAAAGATCCAGAGTCTCTCTCTGTCAGAAAGCAGTGATTCCGTTTGTATGTGTGAAATTCGTCCTACACAGTAGTCCTCTCCCACCTTCCTGTCCTCTCGTCTTCACACATGCATACAAACTCTGCTCTTTCTGGATTCTTTTCAAAGGTAAAGTGCAGGTTAATTTGTTTTATTTTTACTTCATAGCAGTGATTCCATTAGTGTGTGTGCATGTGCGTGAATGTCAACAGAGAGGTTTCTTGTTAAAACTTTCCCGACAGAGCAGTGTAGCCCTCTCCCTCCTCTCGTCTTACTTAAGCTTCACGCGCACACACACCCGCGCGCGCACAAATACAGACTAACAGAAACACTGCTCTGTCGGGATTCTTTTCAAAGGTAAAGTGCAGGTTAATTAGTTTTATTTTTACTTTACATTTTGTATGAATTATTTTTGTATAAATATTTTGGGTTGTGGAACGAATCACCCGAGTTTCCATTATATCATATATATATATATATATATATATATATATATATGTATATGTGTGTGTGTGTGTGTGTGTGTGTGTGTGTGTGTGTGTATATATTAAACATTGATATAGATTGGTTTGGTTAAGTGCATATAGAAAATATTAGGATTAGGATGCTGATCAGTGCAGTGATCTGCGCAGGTATCGCAGCTCCGGCCGTCTACTTCGTTGATCTCAGCTCCAACTGCATTTTTCTCGAGGAGATCACCGACTCGATCACGGCACGCGAGCACATCACAACTGCTCAGGCTTCTGGAGACTCCGTCGAGTCTCTGCATCCCCTGGCAGAGAAAATAGGTCGAGTCCTGGCTAAGATGCACGACGAGGACGTTATCCATGGAGACCTCACCACCTCCAACATGCTGCTGAAAACGGAGAGCTCCGGAGACCTCATCCTGCTGCTCATCGACTTCGGCCTGAGCTTCGTCTCGGCCTTACCTGAGGATAAAGGTGTTGACCTCTATGTGCTGGAGAAGGCGTTTCTCAGTACACACCCGAACACAGAGACTTTGTTCCAGAAACTTATTGAGAGTTACATTGTTGCATCCAAAAAAGCTCCGGCGGTGATTAAAAAGTTGGATGAAGTCAGGCTCAGAGGGAGGAAGCGCTCCATGGTAGGATGAATGGCAGAAAACCTAATGAGCAATAAAGTGGCATGTTGTGGTCATGTGACTGTAAATAAAGTTTTTTTTTTATTTTAGATTGACTGAATAGTCTTTTAATTTATGTTTCTAACACTCACTTTACAAAAATCAGACTGAAAAGAAATGCCTAACTTTTTTAGATTTTCAGGTTCTAAAAGATCTAAAAGAGACTAATATTAAGGAACCAAGCTAATAAATTTTACCTGATGATGATCACCTGAATCACTGGGTAATGAAAATCAAGAGAAGGCACAGTCTCTTGTTATATCAGAAGAGAGTGCAATAATAGTAAAAATAACCATAATATAATACAATTTTTAACTCTAAGCTCCTCCCACTTCAACTGAACTGCTTTAAACTGATTGTGAAATGTATAAAATGTGATTTTAGTTACTTTTTGTTCCGAGTTCACAATAAATGTTTTTGAATGGCAGAATAAACACAAGTGAGGGGTTAAAGAATAAGGCTTTCTGATATTTCCTGATGGATCACGCCGAGTGAAAACACTCAGTGACATGTCGGTTCATGTCGAACTGTAGGTCATCAAGTTTTATCTAAAATGATTGCAGTGATTCCAGAGTGTGTCTGAAAACTTCAATGTGTTGGTGCCCGCTCTTTTTCAACATATGAGCTTCAATGTATTTTACTTTTTTTTTTTACTTCAGCAAGTTTCTCTTTTTGACCGGATACTCTCTGTAAGCTCAGATAAACCATTTTAATGCAAAGAATATTTAAAATACATGATTAATTATGTCAAATTTACTCAGTAATTGCTGAGACAATTGAACAGAAGTGATTTTACTGATACTGAGGAGGTAAACATTTTTAAATGTATATTCTTAAATGATAAAATAAAAAAGCAGATTACTTTGGCCACAATTATGAAAAAGCAACTTCAACAGCACTGATAGTCGTTTAAAAATCGTGTTAAATAAAGCACTGAAAAGGCTTTGACATGGACGTTACGCCCCAAAAATTATTCTCTGTTGTATATTTACAATTTCTGAATATTTGAATAAAAATTTAAATAAGACCTATGAAATTAATTTTGGATAATAGTAAATATATTAAATGATTGTATGGTGTTGGACTAGTGCATAATTACATGTCTAAATATACTATAATATTTAAATATGTAATTATTAATCTGTATGTCTTGATTTGTTTATTACAGGTCAAATAAAAAAATAAAGAGTAGGCAGAATTATTGGTCTAGTTATAAAATAATGAATCTTTAAGAAAGGTCTGTAATAAATGAAAAAAAAATATTATAATGAAAAGAATTTTACTACTTTGATTTACTGCAGATTTTAAATGAATTAATTTATTGATTGGATTTGATATAGGATGTGTGGGGATTCCAAAATGTAACAAATATTAAAATATTTTTTAAAAATGCAATAAAAATTTTAACAGCTGGCACATAATCAATGCAATAAAATAAAACGCTTGTCTGTTTGTTAATCAAGCGCCACATGTCTATAACGTGCAGTCCAGAATTATCTGATAAATCTAATTATATGTGATATGATGTTATGAGGTCGCACCTAGTGCACTCATGTCACGTCGCGACAACAATTACAAATTCAGCAGGTGTAAAGAACATTTATCGAACTCATAAGCACCATTTGAAAACACAGAAACGTCTGCCACAGTAGAGCATGTTGCATAAGGAACTTTCAGTCAAAAATTCAAGTCACAGGCGCCCACTGGTGATGCACCGTTAATGTACACTAGACTATTTTGTATTTTTACAGATGATTACATTCGAGGCAAAGCCAAAGTCAAAAATTGTCCAGACTTACCTGATTCTCCTGCTGATTGTTTTTATATGCAACTTTGTAACTTATTCAGAATAGAAACAAGTGTGTGGAAATGGATGAAGAAGGTAATAAGGATATTAATGTGTTGAAGTTTAATCATCATAATGTGATTACCTCAGGTGGTGTACAAATATGTGACTCCTCCTGGATTTGGTGGTGTTTGCTAGCATTAGCATTTGCTCATGTAGGGCTTCTGTTGCGAATGAGACGATGCTGTGGAATATGCCGAGCTTTACATTTCATTAATTGATGTGCAAATAACGTTAACTAATACTGACATTTCTAGCTTTCTAATTAATATCTGTTTACAACTAGCGTTAAATAGAAAGCTAGTGCACTATGCAGAGTCTACAAACCCTTGTTCCATACAACCAAATAGTGCCTTTAACCAGGGGTTAGAGAGAGATTTGGCATTCAGACTGGTGTTAGACACTAGCTGTTAAACACACCATGGATGGTTAAGAGGCAACTAGGAACGACTTCGAAGGAATTACTAAGGAGACAGTGTGTTTTTTCAGATTACGTAACGTTATCAGATATATGGTCTTGCTGAAAATGCTTCCATTACTGGTTTTGATTGTGGGTTGTGGCACTGTTCCCTCTGTTGCGGTCAGGAAACACCAATGCAACACAGAGAGGATGAGGAGGCAGGATCCTACAGGCTATTCTGGCCACAAACAACACCCCGGACTAATCTCTTTCACATACAGCAAGTTAATCCCCCCAACATATCTAACTCAAGTGTTATTGCTGGCCCTGTTTGCACTCTTTTTTTTTTTTTGCACATGAACAATCATGGCTTATCATCACATCACATTGCTACACGTCTTATTTATTACACCTCTTATTACATTTTATTTACATTTTTCTGGACACTGGTAGTCATGTAAGCATTTCACTCCAGAAAGAAATGTAATTTGATTTAACAAAAGATTTAGTTAACAGCTAGCTATTATTGTATGCCTATTTGGTGTTGCCATAGAACCAGTTAATTTCTGAGTTTGTAATTATCTTACATCATCTCAGAGTCATTGTTTCATAATTATCAACATTCTGGGATGAAATCACATGTCATTTAAAAGTAGTCAAAAACAACACCATTTCCTGGCAGTAACCATTGACATAAGTTCTCAAAACATAAAAAATTTGTAGGAGGAAAAACCTACACAAAACATTTTAGGGGAAAATAAAAAATAATAATAAAGTGAACATTTTTCAACATCCACATAAAGCCTCATTAAAAATAATTAGAATATTTTAGAAAAAAGATTGTAAAAAATATTTCTCAAACTTTAGGTGAAGCCTTAATAAGACAAAAATATGACCTACTGTAACACATCTGACCTAACACAACTTTATGTAAAAGTTCACAATTGTGAAAATGTCTTAAGCAAAACATCTTGTATTTTTTACATAAAATCTCAAAACAGTAAGCAAAAATGACCAGTGTTCCCCAAACGTTACATCAAGCTTCTTATTCTAAAATGTGAAACAAAACATTTTAAAATTCAAACTCTTTTTCCAAAAAAAATGTCAATCTTATGAAAAGTCGTATTAAAAGTCTACATTTTTATAAAGTAAAAAAATAGACAAACAAAAATTACAATAAATTTTACATAAAACCTCAGAAAAGGAAAATATAAAATGTTTAAACTCTTAAATTTGTCATACTTTTTAACAAACCATATTTGTTAATGGAAAATAAATGTTTAAACTCTTTTTAACAAACCATATGGAAAATTGATCAGAGAAAAAATTACAATATTGCTAAAACATAAAATCTTGTAAGAAAAACATGGGATATAACACATTTTAAGAAATTAAAACAAAATTGTGCAATACTTCTTAAATGTTGTTTACATTCATAAGATCTCATAACAGAAATATTTAGAATATAGTTTAATCCCTGTGCAGGATTGTAAGAGAAATCAGTAAAAAAAAATTTTTAAAAACTCTTAACGGTAAAAGCAGGATGCTAATTTCATAGATATCTTATAGGGAGTAGATTGGACGTACACACCACACTTTTTTTAGGTGCTGATGCGATATTTAAAAAAATGACTCGCATTGCTGATTCAATCTTAACTGATCTTAGTGCATCAAGGAAAAATAAGGATTTACATTTTAAAGCTGTAGTGCATCAAGAGGAATCAGCTGAGATTGAGTATGATCAGCAGTGTTTCATTTTATTTTAATCGCATATATTTTAGTACAATCTAGCAGTAAGAGATGCAGAAAACACAGATGTAAAAACAGTGTAACTGCTCTCCCATTTATAATTAAATGTTTTTAATTAACCGGAACACTAGCAATCATCTGCACGTGTTTCTGGAAATGTATTCTTGTCCAGCTATCTGAAACATAAAAAATAGTACAAATTAACTAGTAAGAGCTGTTTACTGCTATCCCCTTCACTAATGTCCAATTGAACAGGTCTTTTCCTGATTGGTTAATGGTAAAGCATTTCACACACCAGTATCAGCTGGTATAGTGCCAGCAGTCGATAGATGACACTGCCATCCTTTTGTTTTGGTCCTGATACTTAAGCTGGGACTTCACTTGCAGTCAAAGTCGCACTACCCAATATGGCAGTGTTGCTTGCCCACTAGAACGAATGCAACAGTTGGAGCATAACTAATCTACTCCATAGGATATCTGTAGTTAGCCATGATAAAGTGCTTACGAAAAGTCCCTGTTTTTGAAAATGATTGGTCCAATCAAAGTCATGACATACAGAAAGACACATGTCCAGCTCGATGAGATTTTTACCCAAACTGGTCCTCTCTTCTGCATGATGTCACTGTGATTAGCATCAGGTCTGTTATGGAAATAACACAAAATATTTACAAACAATTATACTAACTTTAGAAATTAACTATCAAGAGCACCATAAAGTGGCATGTCTTGATTACATCCACTATATTATTAAAATAACAGAAAGTTCTGCTTGTCACTTCCTGTTTCCTACTTTCTGTTTTCCTCGCCTCCTGCTCCCAGCTTCCTGCAAATCACTTTCACTTGTGAGTTGTTTATCATTGTTCCTCAATTAAAATGTTTTTGTACTTCTGCGTCTAGCTCACATTCTCAAGCTCTTAATAGTGATTTGACTGAAATAAAACATCTTAAGCACAATTTGGCAGAAAATAAATAAAACACCAATAAAATAGAACGTTCATGCCTAAATAATGTTAGCAAAGAAAATGCAAAAAAAAAAAAAAAAAAAAAACACAAAAAATGTACAATAAGTTTAAATTGTACAGTTACAGCATATAACTAAAGTAGTTATTTTAGAATTAACTAAAATTATTACAAAATAATTTATGTAAAAAGCTCAATTTCTGCTGTTTTGTTCAATTTTAAAAGCTGATACTGAAACATTAGCAAAAATACAAGTGTATGACCTTATACCTTAAGTTTTTCAAACAATATGGAAATATCTGGCATCCTTCAAGTTTCCATTATATGCCCACTTTTGTTTTTTCTTTTATTTAGATTTTTAAGACATTTATGAGAATTTTGTGTAGCCCTGCCACTTTCACATACGTTTTTATATATATATATATATATATATATATATATATATATATGTTTCTTTTAATCCAATTTGATTCAGCTTCATGCTGAATAAGAAAATTTACAGAAATCACACAATGATGCCACTTACCAAATTGTGTATTCAACTCCATATTTTCATTATTTTGTAAAATTATTCTGTACTACAACTGGACTGTTACTCACTTGTACCAGTTTGTGAGCGTCATCATGATGTAGAGTGATGCAAGGAATAGTTGGAGGTGAAAGAACGAGTAGCTGTACTGGACGCCATCTCCTTCATTATCTATCACCCGTCTGGCACCCTCTGAGTCTCCGAGGCTTCCTGTGGAGCAGTCCTGCATCCCAGCGTCTGTAGGAGTCAGCAGGAGTTTGTTCACCTGACTCGTGCTGGACGAGCGAATGCTGCCGAGCCACAAAACAACATTTCAGTACACGCATGTAAGGTTTCAGGCAATTTCTAAAGTTTTCTTTATGGATGTGCTTGTTTTATTAAAGATTACTGTTTTGTTTGGCAACAACTCATTCATGAAAAACCTCAAACGGATTTTAAGGGACATGGACAATGAGACGTTTTCTGTAAGAAGAGATGTGTTTATGTAACACGTATGGACAGAGTCTCCAGTGTCAGTGCTTTGTAACGGTTAAAGGCAAATCTGTAACTTTTCTGATATTCTGACTTTTTAATTCTGACAGAAATTTTTAAATCTTGCATATTTGTTAACATGCTAAAAGAAAGGTTAGGTAGCATGCTAAAAGAAAAGGATAAAAGAAACATACTAAAAGAGTGGATTAATGTTTATAGCTGCTGTAACATAAGTGACATCAATGGACACCATTACATTAATGGACTGCAAGAAGGACAGTGAAACCAGTTCTTTAACAGGTTTGATTATCCTGCCATTATTGTTACCACTGCCTGACCACTTCTCATTTTCCCTCTTCCTCAACCTCAGTCTCTATCTCCCACATCTCGCACCTTGGACCCCGTTCCCCACCATTAATGCAGATCAGGTCAAAAGGGTCTGAAGAGGCTCTGTCCCAGCAAGGCAGCTGACCTGGATAAGGTCTGCCCAAGTATGCTGTGAGCCTGTGCTGAAGAATTAGCTGAGCCCCTTTAGCACATTTTCAACCTAAGTTTGCAGTTAGGGAGGGTCCCTGACCTTTGGAAAACATCCCGCCTCATCCCAGTCCCTAAGCAAAACTGCCCTTAAGAGCTGAATGATTTTAGGCCAGTGGTGTTGACTTCACACATTATGAAGATCTTTGAGTGACTGATTCTTAATCTCTTCAGACCTCAGGTCTGTCATGCACTGAATCCACTGCATCAGGCCTACTCCCACCTTGACAAAGGAAAAGAGGTTGTGATGATAACTTTCTTCAATTTTTTCCAGCACTTTTAACACCATCCAGCCCATTTAACACCAATAGACAACAATAGACAATAGATAATACCTCAACCGGAAATCAAAGTATGACAGGATGAGAGACTGCACCTCTGAGACCATGATCAGCAGCACAAGAGCTCCTCAGGGGATTGTACTTTTCCCCTTCCTGTACACGTCTGACTTCAAGTACAGCTCGGAGTCATGTCACATGCAGAAGTTCTCTGATGACACTAGTATTGTGGAGTGTATCAGGGATGGACAGGAGGAGGAGTACAGGAGACTTGTGGATGATTTTGTGACCTGGTAGGTCAAATCCCGTCCAGCTGAACACCTCTAAAACCAAGGAGATGGTGATAGACTTTCGTAAGACTAGGTACATAAAACTACAGGTCTCCATTGAAGAAGGTAACCTTGATCAGGACATATAAATACCATAAATACCTAGGGCTACTGCTGGACGACAACCTGGACTGCTCAGCGAATGCAGAACATCTATACAAAAGAATACAGAGTCAGATGTTCTTCCTAAGGAAACCGGGCTCTTTTAGAATATGCAAGAAACTCCCGCAGATGTTCTATCAATCTGTGATTGGCCAGTATTATTTTTGCCACTGTAGGCTGTTAAGGATGAAACCTTGAATGCAGAAATGCCACTTGACTGAACAAGGTGGTAGGGAGGGCAGAGTCTGTGGTAGGCTTTAAGCTGGACTCGCTGGAGTTGGTGCTGAGAAGGAGCGCCTTGAACAAAATGTTGTCCATCATGTTTGACACTGGTCACCCTCGGTATGGAACTTTTGCCAGGCAGAAAACAAGACTTCTTTCCAAGAGCGGCTCTACCAACAAACACAGGAAATCCTTTGTTCCCAGGGACATACAATGCTTTAACATCGTTAATATCACCTCTTTATGTTGCCTTGGTATATGATTGAAATTCTTGGTCAGATGGTCCCTCTACCAATGCACTTCCTCAGTTAAACATGTTTACATATAGGCATTTCGCAGAGGCCCTTAACCAGAGCAACATACATTTTAATCTCATTATACATCTGAGCAGATGATGGTTAATGGCCTTGCTCAAGGACCTTCCGAGCCATAGTCCAATGCCTTAACCACTGGATTACTCCTGACCCTTATATGATGATGCTCTCTCAATTAACATACTCACTGTTCACAATCATACTTATTTATTTATCTGCTCATCATGTACCATTATTTGCATTGATTTGCACTACCTCAGTCTTGTACCATTCACTTTGGCCCTCCTGTCACTTTCAATGGTTGATGATCTCAACATGATTGACGATCTGTAATTGCTGCTACATGTTTATTGTCTATTTTATTGCCTATCGGTGATCATACCTCGAGTATAAAAGGCACAATACAAACAGTAACAATCCCACAATGCTTTGCGTATCCTCCCACAGGAAATAGGGATGGGTGGGGGGGTTGATGAGGGTTTGGTTTGTCGAGGAGATGTTGGAAGTGGGGATGAGCTCGAAAAAGCTGAGCAGGTTGGGATTGCAGGATTTTTCTGTTTCAGGATTAAAACACAAAACAAAAGCAGCAAGTTCAGAGCTGGGACAAATCCACAAGTAAAATAAATTATACAAATCATTCCATCTACCCACAGTGCTAGCAAATAAGGCAAATAAGTTTTTATTTTGTTTCTCATTGTCACTAATTTTTAAAGTAAAATGTACTTTTTACTTATTAGACAGTTTTTTAGCTTAGTTTGTAACACTTTCTAGGTAGCTTGCTAATCAACTAAAGCAGACTCAGGTATTCAAACATATTCTTATATCACTGTAAAGTTTTATATATCATTACAGAAAAAAGGAAATAGCAAGCAATGTATTAGATCATTTTACAACACGAAACAACATCCTGCTATAAGATATATATGAGATATTGTATACAGTATGAGTCAAAGGTTTGGACGCACCTTCTAATTCCATGGTCTTTCCTGATTTTTATTCCTTTCTACCTTATGAAACAATGCTGAAGTCATCCAAAATATGCAATAATGTCCTTTTAAAAGTTGATATTGAGACTTAAGCTCTGTAAAACCTTCATAACAGCTCTAATCTGAGTTTCTGTTAATTGACGTTTTCTGAGGCTGGTACCTCTAAATGAACTCCACTCCAGCAGGTAAGTTTTGGTCTTGCTTTCATGGGATGGTCTTATGATCATCAGTTTTATCATCGTGCTTGAAGGGTTTTGCAAATACATTTTACAGTACTGTTCTTGCTAGAACTTTTCCAAAAGAGACGACCTTCCTGTCTTAAAACAACAACTGGATATTGTTGTTGTTGTTGTTGTTGTTTTTACTTATGTAATTACCTGATGCCATGTGTATTATTTCATAGTTTTGAAATAATCCAGTATTGTTGTAGGGTTAGAAAATTTAGGAAATAAATCATTAACAAAAACTAATATTATTAGGTGTGTACTGGTACTGTATATACATTTTGAGACTTATTTATGAATCAAAGTCTATATACTGTATGACTAGACTTGTTTGTAACTCAGTTGTAGAAACATTTATGCAAAAAATGTGGTGTTTATTAACCCAGTTGGATTTGGAACAACACTGTTGTTGTTCCAAATCCTACAGTCCTACAGTACATTTCACTCCTGAGTTTGTGTAAATTTCCAGCATGAACTTAAATTAATCGGCTTTAAATTATACAATTATTAACTAGTTGTTGTGACAGATTACACTCTCATATTTAGTTATTTTTTTCAGTTACATGCCATTTTAATGAACATTTGCT
Organism: Clarias fuscus; assembly: GCA_030347435.1. Taxonomy (NCBI): domain Eukaryota; kingdom Metazoa; phylum Chordata; class Actinopteri; order Siluriformes; family Clariidae; genus Clarias; species Clarias fuscus. The sequence goes on from CM059215.1 coordinate 2,888,203, forward strand.
GAAACTCATTCACTTCATTTTAGTTATATAAAAATACTCCCCATTTGTTTTGAAGAGAAAATGGAAAAACCCAGGGAAACATTTAAAACTCATTCCCTCATCGTCTATACCTCTTTATTCTGTATTCAGGGTCATGGGGGGCCTGGAGCCTATCCCAGCAGGCTTAGGGCACGAGGCAGGGTACACCATGAACAGGGTGCAAATCCATTGCAGGGCACACAAATATATATACACTCACTCACACACACACTCCACATGCAATTTGGGAACGCCAATCAGCCTAATCTGCATGTCTTTGGACTGTGGGAGGAAACCCCCCAAGCACACAGAGACGGGAATCGAACCCGAACCCTGGAGGTGCAAGTGCTAATCACTACTGCTAATTTACTATACCACCGTGCCGCCTACATTTAAAACTCTGAAATCTAATTAAAAGCTTGGAGTCCCACAGGGCTCTGTCTTAGGGTCACTATTATTTTTCAATTCTTGAATTGAATTTCTTGGACAAAGATTGGATATGTAATCATCTGTTGAATGATAATTATCCGGTTAATGTGGTGTAATTACACCAGAGCTTCAGTCTGCTCTTTGTTCACTTCAGTACCTGGTTCATTTGTCACAGCTGACCAGGTGAGGTACATGGTGTACAGACTGATGAAAGATGACTGCATGAGCCCGGAACTTGGAAGACGTTTCTACAAAGCAAAAGGTGTTAAAGTAATAATGATTTTTAAAAGAGCTATAACAGTTTGGTGCTACTACACCCTAGGGCACACCCCATATACTTCACCAGATGATAATTGAAAAACAAATTCTTCTTTGAGTTCTTCTTTAAACAAAAATCTATGAACACTTCACACATGTTTTTACTGTGATGGGTCAAAAGCTGTTACACAATGTGTAAAGCTGAACATTTCAAGTAAAAACTAAGTCCAAGTAGTTTTCCTCTCATTGGTTGTCTTTTCAGTTTGTTTAAATAGTTGTAAGGAACATATGACTTACACGGACTTTCTTTAGGATAGAGATGACTGAAGCTATAATGCAGAGGATGAGGTTGAAGCTGATAAAGAAGCGGTTTAGTACACACTCCACAGGCCGAGCATAAAAAATTAACATGAGTGTGACAGCTGTGATTGCCAGAAAGTAGTTCAGTAACATTACACTCATCAAAGCTGCAGAGAGAGAGAAAGGGGGAGGTGAAGGAACCAAATTATTACAATATTATAATAATATTACTATAAAATAAATACAGAGCAGTTTATTAATTATTTAAATTTGCCCCAGTTGAAAGAAAAAGTTTATACAATTGACAGCCTCATATGATTTCAGGATAAAATGTACAGCTCATAATTAAAAAATACATTAGTAAGTCGCGATAAAAGTACACTCACGCACCACAACCCCAGAGCTTTGCGTTCTCATTTTCCCTCTTCTCGATCCATGACTCGGTGAAGGAGTGCACAAAGTCCATAAGGAGGATCAGCTGGATGAGGATGAAGAGGAAAGCTCCAATGGCACCCACAACAAACCAAACTGACCAAAGATTACAGATAAATATTCATCACATTCATTCTTCCATGTTTTTTTGTTTTTTACACCATGCTAGTCAGACTGTATTATGCTATGCAGTGTGTCCCAAAGGTCTCCGGAAAAAGAAATTTGAACAAAATGTTTTCCAAAGATTTTTCCACACATAGTTTATGTGTTACAGTAGATCTTTTAGTCAACTCTTAAGCTTCTCTTTAACAAGAGAAGAATGCATTGAAGTCATTCTCATGGCTAAATCAGAATATTTCACAAACAGAATCCATTCAAATGTCTTAGGCACAACACCAGGTGTGTTAACAGAAGTTCATCATGAGAGCAAGAGACTACTCTGGAAGAAATGGTGATTATGTAGTTAAAGATATTTGTGTTAATTTTCCCTTTTTGATATATATATATATATATATATATATATATATATATTTTTTTTTTTTAACACTTTTTGGATATCCTGAAATGCTGAGAGCTAAACTCATTTTGATACAAATAGAATAGAATTTATTAATTGGAAAAAGAAACTATAAAATTATTTACCTTTACTAATAACTACTTTTATTATAATATATTGATTAATTTATGATTACTAAGAGTTTAAGTGATCTCCCATCACACTCATACAGGATGTTTTTCAAGGCACATTTCTTTCTTGAAGATGATGGTTCACCATTGTACTTCTAGGTTTTAATCATGCATTTTACAGTTCTTAACCCACTTTTAGTAGTTTCAGCAACTACTTAGTTATTTGCTTTATGCAGGATAATAATTTGCCTCTAGGAACACCTTTACCACGACCACAGCACTGCACCAGAGAGGCTTAATTAACTTGTTACAGCTAAACTATATTAATCACTGCAGTAATTCTCCATTGGAAGCCTGATAACTATTCATTTATTTAAATCCTGGTGATGATTTTTTTGGCCATGCAGTGTATTCAACAATTGTAAGAAGCATTTGTGTAATTTTGTGTAAAATACTTAAAAGAAATAAAAATGCACTTGTATATAAAGTATATGTTTCTTACTGTAGGAAAATTGTCCCTCTGGAATGTAAAAGGCTCCAACAGTGAGCGCGATAATGAATGCAATTTTGAAAAACCAGCAGCTAAAAGAAAGAAGGAGAAACCTGTTAGAGAAATGCTCAGCAAAGCATCTGCAAAAACCAGAAAAAGTTGTTAAACTATCTGTAAAGCACATTCAGGTGTGAGAGTTCATCAGTGCTCATTTGTTAATTCCTTATTTACCCGTTGTGAATCGCAGCTCGGGGGTCTCTGCTGTTCTTTATGTTGATGGTGAGCAGACAAAAAGCCAAGAAGCTCATACTCATGCCAAAGCAAAGACGATACACAGCTTTGTAGCCCACAAAAATGTCACACTGAAAAACTCTTGGGATGTTGGACATCACGCCATCACAGAATCCAGGGATCTGAACAAGTGAAAAATCCATTCGTTTCATTGTCAAATGATTCACCCAATCAATTCATGTTATAATCTCAAATGATTCACTTGAAATAGGTTTGTAATCGAATTTCAAATAATTCACTTATTTATAGTTTATAGTCTGATATGACTCACTCATCTATTTAATTTTAATTCCAAATGATTCATACATTCATATCAAAAATCGCCTAATTCATATCATCATTCCTCTAAAGTTCTTGAGTGATTCATTCAGCCATTCAATGATTCACTCAAGCATTAATGTTATAAACACAAATGATGCACACACTTACAATTCACTCGTTCATTTAAAAATAAGACTTGTCATATGAAACATGAAATAAATGTTTACTTGAGTCACTAGAATATTTAAATGAATAAAGAAAGACTTGTGTGTTACCTTTTTCATTTGGCGTTCAATGCTTGGTGACAGCATGATGCAGGCGATGACGGTGTCGATTAACAGGATTGAGGCGTAAATTATACGAGTCACTATTGAGTTTTTACATTTCGGGCAAAACTGACATGTCAAACATGTTGCAGAACCACACAGACACTGAGCCTGAAACACACCCAAACATTATACAGTACACAACATTATGTTAAACATTGTAATTTTGATAAACATATAATTAAGTCATTTTCTAAACTGTGATAAAAGGACATTGTAAAGGATCATCATAAGACCATACACCATCATCACACAGATATTTACAATGCATTTATTTTATTTTTTTCAATATTATTACTTTTTATTAACTATAAGACTTAAGGATAAAAGACTTAAAAAATGTAATTGACATTAAAAAGTATTCACTTAGCAGAAACATTTGGTTCCTGATTCTGATGGTAAAGTCACCACAGCTTTGACTTAAAAGATATTTAGCTCAGTAACACTGTCTATATGTGTACAGTTCAATAATGTATAAGAATAAATCCATATTAAAATTTCAAAATTGAGCAAATTAAAATCGCCTAAAGAAAGACTGGAACTAGATTACCAATTCACTTTATGTCTAGAATAAATATACAGATAACACATATATATTCTTGATATTTTATATACAATTTAAAGTATTTACATAGACAGTATGTTATATACAAATATACACTTATTATTTGTATACAGTCCTTTTATTCTCAATGTTTCAAACACGACATAAATTCAATACCTGTTATGGATATATAAGATTTTAGAACATTGAGAACCTTTGTTAACATCTTCTAAAATATTGATGTTTGAATGTTGATGCTTGAATGCTGAATGTGAGTGCATCTTGTTTAAGTTTACAGTACGGAAATTTTAATTTACTTATGTGAAAATGTTTTTTGGGGCGTGTCACGGTTCACTTTATAAAGCCTGAGTGGATTAGAACGTCAAACAACATATATTAAATCATAACTTATGAGTTATAACAGTTAGGTATATAACAGTTAGAAATCCTGCTCGAATTCATATGTACACTTTGTATTTGCGCCTTTGAAACACTTTTGCAGTTATTGGACTCATCCACATGGTATGAAATACTGTAGTTTCTGAAGCCAGAACAGTGGCATCTGTGCGTATCACTTGACCTTAAACTTATAAACATGTCACTCTCTAGCCAGCATTTGTGCTTTTCAAGACAAACACATTTAAATTCTTTTCAGTTTCTAAAAAAGGCTTCCTAACCCAGAGTAACATCTTTTTATCTGCTAAAGTTATGTAATAATTACCCTTGTTTAATCTATTTACCAAATTAGACTGGCTTATTATTCCCCAGTATATTGTATGGAGAACATTGTGTATACACCCAGTTTTGGAAGGTGACAGTCATAATTTCTCAATGAGCAAAAAAAGCTGGTCAGGCACTAGTGTTGGGCATTAAGGCCTGACACAGTGTGTTCCAGTTCACCCCAAAGCTGATAGTTCAGTAGGGTTGAATACAACCACAGGCTGAATATTGGTTTGTTCCTCTTAGTTCCACTGAAGGGAATGTGTAATATTACAGCACACAGATAAATTCTGGACATATGTGTGCTTCCAAATTTAAGGAGAATCGGGTATGGGTGTAAATGTCAGGGTGCACATATTTTTGGTCTTTGATTTTATGTCTATTTAAAAGACTCCAAAGTGAAAAACTCAATCAGGCATGCATAACTCACAATATCGGTTAAACATTACAATGCTTTAAATAAAACTAAATCAAATTTAAACGCAAAAAAGCCGGTGCTAGGAAACGGAACTTTTTCTGGAACGGTTAAAAAAAAAAGATATCTAGATTATTCAGAAGTAATCCTAATAGCAACCAGCTAAATTCCTCAGGCCCACACCCAAATCCTGTGGAACAAATAAAAAATTTCCTACCCTTTTCATTTTCTTTGAATGAACTGAAACTGAAACTTAAACGTTTTTTTAAAGGCATTGTTGGCTTTAGCGCTTGGTTTCTTGTTGGATCAGTTGGTCTGATGAGGCGAGTTATCAACGAGAGCAGCCAAAAGACTAACAACAACAACAAATTTGTCCACAGTGGTATTTCAGATAAAGTGCATTTAAAGTGGTTGCTCAGTCAGAAGCTTACTCTTAATTTTTACATCTTGTACAGCTTTATATATATATATATATATATATATATATATATATATATATATATATATATATATATATATCTCAGACCCCAGAAGGCTTGTAACTAACAAAAGAAGATGGGACAGATCCCGACTTTTGTTCTTTGGGCTGGTCTGAAGTCAGTCGTCTAATCAGAATCTGCTCAGGACAATCGCCGCTCTAAAGCAGGAAAAATCTGAGACAGTATGAAGCAGAATGACGTCAGAGACAGATAACAGTTCTGATCAGACTTGTGATAAACTCATAATGTGCATCACAGCTATGATCAGGGCTATTATCTGTTTCTGGCGTCCTGCTGCTTTACTGACTCAGATTTGATTATTTCTTACGCATCTGTATTTCAGAATGATAAATAAGTTTGTAATAAACAAACTAAATCTTGATTTTTTTTTTTTTTTTTTTTTTTGCTTCTTCTCCTGAGCAAGAATGTACCCCAGCATTCTCCTAAAGTGTCACATTCAAAGCTCAGATTCTCCAACACATCCTTGCCTTTATCCCCATGAGGTAACACATCTGGACTTTAACAGGGAAAATGATATTCTGCTCTAGACAAACATTGCCCTGTGTGGTGTGTGCGAGTGCAGTGCGCAGTGAAGTTAATCCGGTTAGGAAGTTTTAAAGCAATCCGTTTGATTACAGGGACACCGACGGGACATGGTCACGCGCAGCACCGCAAAACCGGATTAACGCGCGCGCTGCAACGCACAAGCAAGCACCAACAGATTAGATAAAACATATTTGAATATATTTGAATAATATGGAAATATTTCTCTTGTTCTTCTTAAATAAATGAATCGGTACAGGTGCCCGTACCCAGTGCAGAAGGCTGAAGGTGCCTAAAGTCGCTCCCATGATCGTCCGTCTCCGAAAACTGTCTGGAAACCCGGGTCAGATCCAGGATCAGGTCAGCTTCCGCGTCGGATCGCGGGTCAGCTCTCCCTCAGCAGCTGCCGCAATTCATAAAAACTTAACACCCCTTCATTCCTGTCTATCAGACTCGGCTGGCTTTTCTTTCGGCACGGATGAGTCACGTGACGTATTCCGCAAACCCCGCCCTGACAGTGAAAAGACCCCGTTAGGAAAAAAACAACCAAATAAACAAAACAGCCAAAAACAAACAAACCCCTAACAATACCACTACTGATCTCTGACTGAATAATTATGACCTCTGTTTTAGTTAGGGGATAATTAAATAAGTCATTGAATTACACTTTTAAAATCAAGCACAATCTGAGGAACTTTAAGTGAATTTTTGCCAATAAACACTTCAGTGCTCATCATCATCGTCTGTACAGCTTTATCCTATATACAGGGTCTGGAGCTAGTCACAGGGGATTTAGGGCACAAGTCCAGGTACACCCTGGACTGGGTGCCAATCCATCGTAGAGCACACACATTCACACACTACAGGCATCTGCAGTTCAGAAACGCAAATGTTGGAATGCGGGAAAAAACCTACCAAGCACGCAAGAAGACACAAACCCAAGGCGGGAATTGAACCCTTGACCCAGGAGGTACAAGTTGACAGTGCTAACCACTATGCTACCCACACTTCAATACTTTTATTTTAAAAGATACCTTACAGAATTATGTGGTTTGTCCATTTTACAGTCTCTGGCATGGTGGCATTGGTCGCTTAGTGATGGATTTCTCGCTCACATGTGGGAGGCCTGTGTTAAATTTCCACCCAATGGCCAAACCCCAGTCCCTGGATGCAGTGCCCGTCCCAATCCTGGATAAAATGGGAGGGTTTCATCAGGAAGGGCATAAAACCTGTGCCAAGTTACGTGTGGTTTGGATGGTCCACTGTGGCGACCTCTCAAAAAGAGCAGCCGAAAGACTAACATAACCCTTTATGTTAATACACCCATACCCTCTAACATACCCTCTATAGTTATGAAGCATGATAAAGTATTAAACTACCTTTTTGGTAATTACACCCCTTCTTTAATATTTAAAAATCTTGTTTATTTTTTTTTTGTTTTAACATGAGAAGAGCCATGGCTATAGGGTCACAGGGGTATACCTCACACCTCAAGGGTTTTGAGTCCCACTTGGGGGTCTGTGCATGTGGAGTGAGTATGTAACTTCTTAGAAAAAGAAAAACCAACAAGGGCAACTTACAAAGCTTTTGAGATTTTTATAAAACATAAATTAGATGACTTTAAATGTAAATGGAAAAGCCATTATAAAAACTAAATCAAAACATGATTGCATTTAGTACCTTAGTGCTGTTATGGGAGGTATTATAACACCACCTGTTGGATTTTGCCCCAAACTGCAGATGAATAGACTACTTTTATCTGAGTTAATAATTAAAAATCATAGGCCAGTGGCATCAGTTTTTTAAAAAAAATTCTTTTGTCAATTTGTCAATAGATAAATGACATCTCACCGTCTTTTTAGTCATAACTATCCAGTGTCTTGTGGCGCGCAGGTGCACATCAGGTCCTGGAATTCATGCAGCTTGACCTTTGTAAAGCCAAGAAGACCTCTCATGCATTTCAAAAACTTTTCAATATTTGCAGGGGCCTTCAACAATGTATGATTTATCCAAGCGATTACACTGGAGCACACCTTGTCACTGGAGTTGACAAGTGAGATGGCATTGAAATGTGATGACCAAAGTCCCATATCCTGCTGTAGTCAAAGAGCATAACATATGAAGAACAGAATTTGGTCCAAGTAGTTGTACCATTGGCTGGTGTGTCACTTCCTGCCACGTGAATATAAGAAATGCTTTATACTTTCAAATCAAACCTAGCCAGGAATCAAACCCGGACCGTGGATCTGCAAGGCAACAGCGTTAACCACTACACCACCGTGCTGCCCAGAATGAAATACTGTTTTGCTCAAAAACAAAAAAATAATGCCATGGTGGTTTAAGGAAATACTTAACGGTTTCATCTAGAACCCCATCAGTTAAGGCCGAAGATCTAAATGTTTAACTAAAAGAAAAAAATTAAAATAAATAAATGTGTCAGGAGACTACAAGAATAATATATTACCATCTAAAACATTTAACCCACTTACTCTGGAAATTAAAAGTCTTTTTAGAGAACTAAATTCTATTGGTGTTTTGGCGGTTGAGGTTTTGAGGTTGTGAACAGAAAGTTGTGAAACTTTAACCCCTCAAATGTTCAGCTCATTTGGATGTCTGCTTTAAGCCACAGGAAACACATCTGTACTGGGCCTTACCGGTTAAAGATACGTTTAAGGTATACAAAATGTTAAACCAATGCTTTTGCAATGTTGGCTTGTTGTAAATAAGAACTTTTGGCTTAATGATTTACATTAAGTTTAATAGTAGATACTAATGGAGATACAGACAGAGCTACTGATGATATCAGTGGAGATATTAAGAGATACTGCTAGAAATAATAATGGACTTGGAGATAATAATAAAGATAGTGATGGAGATAGTAATAGACATATTGATGGAGATACTGTTAGAGGAAATAATTAGTAGTTACTATTAGAATTATTAATTAGAAATACTGAAGGAGCTGCTGGTGAAGATGATGAAGGAGAGACTGCTAAAGGTAATGATGGAGATACAGATGAAGATTTTGAAAGCAATACTGATAGAGATCCTGATAGTGATATTGAGATACTGATGGCAATACTGAAACTAATGGAGATGCTGGAGAAGTTGTTTGTTTGTTTGTTTGTTTGTTTGCTTGCTTGCTTTAAATATAATGTTTGAGAATTTAATTATGGTTTTTGTCACAGATTCCTGGCAACCTCCTCAGGATCTGCTTGATTGTTTTTCATGTTTGACACTTGTGACTAATTCCTGTTTCCCATTTGTGTGTTTCTCTTCTATTAAATCCTCATGCAGTGTGTGTTCATGGCCTGATGGGTATCAGAAAGGGGAAAATACCTTGTTGTTATTATAAAGCTACATTTTTCTTTTTACTGTGTAAATCTAATGTACAGTTCCATTCAACTTTGTACATGAAACAGGTTGTGTTCTAAGCTGATCATGGTCATCTCTTGCTATACAGTATGTGCTATAAGTCCAGGTTGTAGATCCTAGGCCCAAATGTTTTGTTTAATGTATAAGTAATAAACAATTTATTATCATTTGGTGAAAAGGTTTACGTATCCTGCAGTCACACAGAGCCCTGGTGGTGTGAATAGATTAACTTTGTAATTAAAGTAAGATCAGAAGTTCAGGAGGAACAATAAAATGTTTTCTCTAGAGCAGGACGTGAAGCAGTGTCAGGAAATAACTGCTATATACAGGATATAGTAATTTACATATACTGTGCATACTACACATACACATACATATATGCATACTCATACTCACATATTCATACACAAACACTTACTCATATACACCAGGATAATACCAGGATAAAGTGTTGACAGATAGACTCATTCAAGGGTTTTTCTTTATTTTCACTGTTTTATGAAGATATTACTTGGTAAACAAAAGCGTCTTAAATATATATAGTCTTTTTCTTTTTTTAGCACAACTGCATCAAACCAAAAAAGCATTCCTCGCAAGGTTGGTTGAGGGAACACCAAGAGAATGCATAACTGTCATAAAACGAAAAGGTGACTACTTTGAAGAATATCAAATAAAAATCATTTTACATTTTATGTTTTGTTGCGTTGTTGTCACACTTTTACTAGATAGTAAAAGTATTTTACAGTAAAAGTGTTTACTAGATAGATAGATGGACAGGAGTTGTTTAAAAAGAAACTAGTGTAACATATGTATTTCTAATGCATTACTAGACCTGTTAAAATCCCCTAGTTCCAAAATATTAAATTGTAGAATAAATAAAAAATAAGAAGTTATTGGAATTTTACAACTCAAGAATGTTGGCAGGGTTGCATGTTTTTTTTTTTTGTTTGTTTGTTTGTTTGTTTGTTTTTTATTGACATTTGGCACACTATAGGATTTTCCCTATCATTATTTTACAAAAAGATATGCAGAGTTTTGTTATTTTAATTGTCATGTTATTTATAAGAAATTAAATATTGTACCTACAGAAAATGTAAATAAAATTTAAAAACCTATTTAAAACTACCTTTACTGTAAGAATGTATGTCTTGTCTCTCTTAGATTTTAATTTTATTTTTAAATCTGTAATAATGCAAGACCCATATTAGTCGTTATTTTAATACTGCTTTATTAGACAAATTGCACAGCATTATCTACTAAATAAGGCTATATACTAGGCAATTATTTCTTGTAAAATATATTAACATTAATAGCATTGTATTTTTGTTTTATAATTATAAATCATTTGATAGTTTTGTTCTACATATCTGGCAACCATGATCTTCAAGAGACTGCAATACAGAGGTTGAAATCTAACTATTGTTTTACAGAAATAAATAAAAAATCAAAGGGGTGAATACTTATGTTAATACAGTATGTGGAATATGTCACATGATCCTTTACACATGCTTAGACGCTTTAAGCTCGTCACTGAGTTTCACTAATTAATGCTAATTAGTTAACATTTTAGAAAATGTTAAGATTAAGTTCAAATACAAATAAAAATAATAAATACATGATGTTATTATAAGATAGTCATAATAACATAACAACATGATATTATTATATAACATATTAGATAACATATAAGATATTATAAGATATATATTTCACACTCTGAGTCCTGGAGTATGGCTGTGCCGTCAAGGAAGAAAAACTCCATAGATGTAATAAACTGGTCATTCAGTACATTCAGCTCATCAGCTGACTTCATATATAACATTGCTGAGCCTAAACCTGAGCAACTGAAGCAACCCCAGGTCATAACAATGCCTTCTAGAGACTTGTACAGCGGCCACTATGTATAATGGCTGCATCGCTTCATGCGCTTGTCTTCTTACCCAACGCTCCCATTGCTCTGGAATAGGGTCAATCTTGACTCATCAAACCACCTTTTTCCATTTCTCCAAAGTCAAATTTTTATGCTCCCTAGCAACCTGAAGCGGTTTTCTTATGGACACACAGCTGTTTAGTCCCAATGCTGTGAGTTCTCATCACATGTGTGTGTGGAAATACTCTTACTTTCACTATTAAACATAACTCTGATTTCTGCTGTCTGTTTTTTTACCGTTTAACTTCACCAAGCATTTAAGTGATCTCCATTCACGTTTTTTTTTTTTTCTCCCATAAAGTTGATAGTTCAACACTATTCTTCCAGGGTTTTATAATGTGTTGAACAGTTCTTAAACCAGTTCCCATTTCAGATCCCCTTAGTTGTTTTCTTTGCTTGATGCAGCCCAATAATTTGACCCTTCTGAAATTATTTTGGCTAGGCAGTGAACAACTGTGCTTGAAGCTGGCTTTTGTCATTTTTTTTGCGTGAGGTATAAGGAGGGTCAGTTGTTCACTCTCTCGTGCAGGCGGTGATGCCACTGTGTGGGTGGTGCTGTCACGTGTGTCCCTCTGTGGATTTGAATAAACCAAACTGCCAGCACCCAAGGCGGGTCCAGGTGCTGGAGCAGTGCTGCAGAGAGTGAGTGTGTGACCGGACAGAAAAGCACATCACTGCAGATATTTACACACTTCAGACACATTAACTAACTCTTGTGCTCTCACATTGTCGAACTGAGTGGCCCGGATGAGGTTCTCTGAAAACTCTGTGGTCATAAATCTTTTGAGGATAGCGTATTGACTTTGAATCACATTGAGTCAAAGTTTGTTTAATTCTCCTTGTCACACTGACCGGGTCAACTCTTCAGCAAAATCTATTTTAAGGCAGTGATTTAGCCAAAAAAACTATCAAATGTAGTCAGTCATCTGGTCTGTGATGATTTTTCTGCAAAAGATATAAAACTAAGGTAACTCATTTAATTGAAATGTTACATTCTGCTGCAGGTTTCTCTATATGATGCACTGTAAACCCATTGGCAAAAGTGTCATTTCTACAAACTCATAAATACCAAAAAGTTCTAAATACTCATCAAGGTCTTGTAATTTGAACTAATTGTAATTATTTAAATTATCAGTACTCAATATGTTTAATTACTTTGACCATTAGGGTTTACAGTGTGAGGCATGAGGCCAAAAAACAGAGCTGCTCTTTCTACATTATGTTTAAACATAGAGGGTGACTGACATAGTTTCATTTCCTTAAATTCTACCACACCAAACATGCTGTGGCTTCTGTCCATCACATTTGCGCTCATTTGTTAGTAACAAAAGCATTGTTACTTTTATTTTGGAAACTTATATACAATCATCATACTGTAACTGTAACCGCATACTTGGAAGTTTAGTCATGTCAACTGGACTTAACTTTTACACTTTTATATTGAATAACAGATATATTTTCTGCAAGCAAGAAACACAATATCCAGTATGTTGAAGAATGGATGCAGAAGAGTCTATGCAGGTCTGTGTCTGACTCATTTGGTGGATGATAATGGCTCTATTATTACACATGAACCCCTCTTTTTTTTTTTTTTTTGCATTAAATTACATTTTGCATTCTATTTAATTTTGCATTAAATATATCTTGAACTGCACAAAATCCTAATTCAATTCTGTTTTAAAGTCTATTCCACTTCACTTCTCTAAATTGTACAAAATATACTCATAACATAATCAGTTACTGCAGCCCTCCCTTTACTAAAGAAAATAATAAAAACTTTTGATTTATTTGTAACAATAAATGCACTTTAGGGGACAAGAAGCTTTATAAATGGGACGCCGCGGATACCTTCTCAGGCAGCTTTTGAGGCCAGCTAAAGCGGCTGTCAGATTATACAGTATACGGAATTAAATTTTGTCAAGCTTGTCAATTCACCCGCCACACTTCATTACAGATGTCGATCCTCGCTGTAATAAATGTAAAAAGGAAAGAGGCCTCTCTTATTCATACTGTATGTATTGGACATGCCCTAATTTGGAAAAATTCTGGAGGGATGTCTTTCAAACCTTGTCGTATATATTGAAATGCAATCTTGAACCAGACCCTCAGATTGCTATTTTTGGCATCACAGATGCGTCTAACTCCAGCTAAACGGCGTTTGGTGTCTTTTGAGACACTCCTGGCCGGGTACTCTCTTTTATTCAAGTAGAAGGATGCAACGTCACCGACTGATGCCCTGTGGCTCAGAGATATTATGTCCTGTTTGTCCCTGGAGAAGATTCACTACTCAATCTGTGATTCAGACTTGAAATTTCAAAAGGTGTGGGGGCCCTTTCTTCACTTTTTTCATATACATTTCTAGTTTAATCCCCTTCGTATTTGATTGGTTGGGGGTTTTTTTTCCTTCTCTCATCTGTGTGCTGTTGCTATTTTTTTTTTTTAAGGTAACAGTTTTTTTTTTGTTTTTTGTTTTTTTGCACATGTACTGTAAAGCTGGCTTGGAGTCAGGGATGGGTGGGGTAGGAGGTATAGGGGTTTATAAGTGGTTTATAACGTGTGCATTGAAACACTACATGTTTAAAATCAATGCAAAATATTGTTGAAAAGAAAGAAAAGCTGACAGTTGGCAACTGGATGGATGAAAAGTGAGGCATCAAGCATAGAAGAAACAATAAGTGAGGAGAGGAGAAGGAGCCGGAGCTAGGACTACTTAATATAGTCAGTGTTTACCACAGGTGTGAAATATACATATGTGAAGAGTAAGTGCAAGGATTTGCACAGGTGAAGGAATGGCCTACCAGAAACACCAAGAGTAGACCTAGAGTTGGTCAGTATTAAAAACATGAAGAAGACCATAGACCCAGTCAATAGTTATTATAACTATAGGGATAGTACTTATATACCATATACCATACCATAGCAGTATACCATAACCCTGGCATTATTGTGTGTGCAACATATCAAAAAGATATTCTGAACTGCAGGGACTTTTTTTTTTCTTTCTTTTCTGAGCTCACACATACATGAACAGCCCCGGCAAGGCAAAATAATCACATTTATGTGGATTCCAGCTCACATGGGTATCCAGGAAAACGAAAGGGTAGATAAACTGGCAAAGACACCAGTGAAGAGAGGAGCGATAGATCTTAACATTAAACTGTCCAAGTCAGAAGGGAAAAACAGAGTATGGAAAAGGGCAAAGGCAACAGCAGTGGGATAATGTAGTAAAATAAAGACATATGTAGGCAATCCAAAGCAGAGGAGACTTGGTGGGAAGTAGGTAATTATAAGCAGTATATGTATAGTAACACAGTAACCAACACACATCATAATATACAAAACTCCTAAACTGGCCTGTGTGAGCATTGTCATGAAAAAGAAAGAATAAAACATTTTTTAAAGAGAAGAGATGATGCACAACTAAGGGAATTTGGCAAGGTTGATGACACTGTGAAAAGTATTTTAGAAAATTAAATAAGGACAAGGAAGAAAGTGTTCGATGGGTTTCTTAAAAGTGACGGGACTAGAAAGGAGAATTTACACTAAAATGTGCAAGGTAGATAAATAAAAAATACTTGCAATAAAAATATGGAAATGTAACTTACAATCTCAAAAATCTGTACATTTTAAGAAGGAAGTTCAGACTGCTCAGAGGGCTACTTACCTGAGTTCTTAACTAAGTGTTAAGGTTCTGTGATATGCACTTTTATGAGCATGAGGGCATGTATTAAGCAGATAAGTGCATGACATAAACATTCCTGGATTTTCTCTGGGTACCCTGGTTTACTCTCACAGTCCAAAGAACATGCAGA
This sequence comes from Clarias fuscus, assembly GCA_030347435.1. Taxonomy (NCBI): domain Eukaryota; kingdom Metazoa; phylum Chordata; class Actinopteri; order Siluriformes; family Clariidae; genus Clarias; species Clarias fuscus. The sequence continues at coordinate 2,903,453 of CM059215.1, forward strand.
TTGGGCTAATTGCCATTCCCAAATCGCCTGTAGTGTGTGAATGCATGTGGGAATGTTGACCGGAGGTCCTACCATGGTCATAAAATGGGAATAAATACAATGGTCTCCAAGATCCCATGGCAGAGATTCCTAGATAGATGGATGGTTTGATGGATAAGCGCATTAATATTACAGACACTAGAGGGCAGTGTAAGAAAGCAATTACTGTATACTGAAACTGTATACTTAAGGTTTTCATTGAAACACTCAAATCTACTGCACAGGGAGACAGCAAATGACACAACCTTTATAAAAACTGTGCATAAAATAAATTTCATTTCAGGGTTTTACAAAATGAAAACGTTAACGTTTAATTACGAACAGTGCTGCTGTTGGCTGAGTAGAGTATGTGTAGCAGTGGCTTCATTACATCCAGAAAGAAGTTAGATATTTCTCCAATGTCTAATATTGGTGGAGAAAACAATTCACACCTCATATTTTCCACATACAGTACACCTTTCAGGGGGAAAAAATGCTTGCTGCAGCTCTGCAGAACAACACTAGCGATCATACGGAACACAGATCTCAAGGTTTTCTTTTGTATTGGACAGTTTCTCATTTTTTAAACATGTGCTGAATGTGCTTTAAAAATGTTAAAGAAATTGAGTAATTTTGGGGAATGTGGAAACTCTCTGTTGATTTAAAAATAATGTACTAGCACTTTGAGTGCTCAGCCACCATCCTCCGTGTGTGTGTGTGTGTGTGTGTGTGTGTTTAACAAATCTTTTTACATTATTCTATAAAGTGTAAACTATAAATAATAAAAAGTGGCACAAATTGTATCAATGTTAATACATATCCGCGCTGCTGTTGATATGTTAAACATCTAAGAAATCCTGTTCTTCTTTTCCAAGTCATAGTGAGGTCAAATGTCAGTGGAGCTCCATGCTAATCCAAATGAAGACATATACTCCAGCACTTGTAAGTGGGTTTATTGATTTCATGTGATAGGAACTATTTTTGTCCATGGCTAATGGACAAGGCAAATAGGCTAATACTGGAAACACACTCCTGTCCTCCAGACTGCAAAGATAAAATTTATGGCCACAGAGGAACATGGTGTACTTGTAGGCAAGTCCTTGTGGCATACTAAGATGGGTATGAAGCACAGAGAACTATGGGAAATGTGGACATGTGGTTTTGAGGGGGTGGTGTGTAACAGTGCTCTCTCTCTGTAATAGTAATTATATTTATGAATATATAATTTATAACAACCTGAACACTACATGGATCTGTAGCAGACAGATAGTTAAAAATCTTTAATCTTTAAAAACTTGGACCTTATTAATCATTTAAGTACCTTTGAGGGGCAAAGCTGGATTGTTAGGACAGGACACTGTCCATTACACTTGAGAAGTTGCTGCTCTCATTTCTTGTAGTATAGCACATATTCTCAGAAAAGGGCTAGTTAATTAGGGACAATCCAAGGCCCAGGCCAGGAGCAGACAAACAGACTAACCAAACCATCTGCAAGCTGCACAGAGTCATCATTCAGATTCCACCATATTGTAACTGTATCTGTTTCCTGAGTTAAACAAAAATTAAGATAAACTCATAAACTCTGTTTTAGTTATCTAATCAATAGAAAATTAGTCTATAGTTAAAATAATAGAAACTAGTCCTCCGGGATAAAGCTACATACAGTGGTTAACTGGTAGCGGTGGAGGTGCTGCAGTTATCTATAATAAGAAGATCTAAACATCGAACAAAACATGGATCATTTTCTGAATTTAGGAATGCAAGTTCTCTTTACTAATATAACAACATAACCATAAATAATAAGTTTAATTATTATTTACAGACCCCCAGGGCAGTACTCTGAATTTCTGGGTGAATTTGCTCTCAAACTAAGTAATCTCTGACAAAGCCTCCGAGAACAGGATTCATATCTATTCAGAACTCAGCAAGAGTAAATCAGTGTGGAGAAGGACCACTTATAAGGCTGGTCACACTCTAGATTTAATACATAGCATGAAAGGATAGCATCCTGAACTATAGAAAAGCTCTCTATAGAAAATAATAACAATAATCCTAGATTCTTATTAAGTACTGTAGCAAAATTAACTGGGAATAATACCACCACAGAAACATGCATACAGATAACATGGAGTACTGAGGACTTGATGAGTTTTTGTCAATAACAAAATGTTAAATGTCAGGCAATAAACAATTAGGCAAAAAACAATCTAGTAAGTAATGATATAGGTGATAATCTAAATATATCACATCAGCACTTATTTTTCTCTCCTTCAAAAGACTAACCTAAATCATTAACTTGATCCTGTTAATTAAACCCCTAAAACTATAGGCCAATATCAAACAACCATCTCCGAGATCCTGGAAAAGGTTGTAGTATAGCAATGTTCCTATCTAATCTATCCATGACATGTATCAGTCAGGATTAAGGTCTCGTTATAGCACAGTGACAGCTCTAGTTAAAGTGGTAAATGACCTATTACTGGCCTCTGATCAGGGTTGTGACTTCTTGCTTGTGTTGCTTGACCTTATGAACTTTTGACATTGCTGATCATAGTATTTTCCTTCGTAGATTAGAAAATGTTGTAGGAGTTAAGAGTTTACGAACATTTGTAAATGTAAATGGTGACCTTTCCTTGTGTATTAAAGTTGGGTGTTCCACAGGGCTCAATTTTAGGCCCACTGCTAGTTCCTCTATATATGCTTCCTCTGGCTAACATAATTCGTAAGCATGAAATTAATGTCCACTGTTATGCTGATAACACACAGTTATATGTCTCAGCAAAGCCAAATGAGAGAAACCATCTTAATAAAGTAAGCAATGAGTACATTAGACACTGGGTGCTAATTAACTTCTTTCTACAGAAGTACTGGTACTAGGACCGCATGCAGCTAGAAATAAGATGTCTGATTACAGTAACCCTGGTAGCCCCTTTCTGTTTCATCACGTGCAGCAGTAAAACATCTTGGCATGGTTATTCATTCCAGTCTTTTATTTGAAGCTCATGTGGATAAGGTTACTAGGGTAGTCTTCTTTCATCTCAAAAGTGCCAAGATAAGAAATATAATGTCATTACATAATGCAGAAAAACTAGATCATACTTTTGTTTACCTACATTAATCAAAGGGTGCAGGTTGTGTATTGGTACATTATACTATAAAAAACTACAACCTGGGGCAGAGCTTTTTCTTACAAAGCCCCAAATTTATGGAATAACCTTTCAATTAATGTTCGGGACTCAGACAAAGTGTCAGTTTTTAAGTTGAGCCTAAAACCCTATTTATTTGGCCAAGCCTTTTGTGAATAGACTTATCATAGGTAAAGGTAGAGTGGAACCTCGGACTGCGAGTAACATGGTTTACGAGTGTTTCGCAAGATGAGCAAATATTTCTTATAAATTTTGACTTGAAAAACGCGCAAGTCTTGGTTTACGAGTGCCAAGTATTATGTATCACGCATATGCTCTTGTTTTGACACAGAGGATCACATGATCACAACTGAGCCAATTATTCTCCCCTGCTGGGTCTTAGTGCTCATCTCTTACTGGTATAATCAACATCTCTCTCTCTGTTTTAGCGTGTCTCCTATGTGTGTGCGCACGCGTAATTTGACACCGACACACGCACACACCGACACACGCACTCTCTCGCCTTTACACCCCGCTCCCCAGCTTCACACGCACATACAGACACACACTCTCTGCTTTACACAGAAAACTCTGCTGTGTCACAATTCTTTTCAAAGGTAAAGTGCTGGTTCTTTTTTTTTTTTTTCTTTACAGCAGTGATTCCGTTAGTATGCGCTCACGCGAGTGTCATTAGAGAGATTTCTTTTTTTTTACGTTAAAACAGTGTTTCCATTGTGTGTGTGTTTGTTGTGAAACTTAAAAAGCGAGGTGGGGTGAGGGAGGAGGAGTTTTACTGTGTAAGACGAGGCGAGGGAAGGGGCTAATTCCAAACACCCACATACACACACACAAATACACACACACAAACGGAAACACTTATCTGTCGGGATTTATTTTTACTTTTTTTAAAGGTAAGTTGCAGGTTAATTTGTTTTATGTTTACTTTATATATTGTATTCATTATTTTTATGTATTTATTTTTTTGGGCTGTGGAACAAATACTTTATTTGGTTTACGAGTGTTTTGGAATACGAGCCCACTTCCGGAACGAATTATGCTCGTAATCTCTGTACAATTCCACTGTACATATCTGGAGTGCTCATGGACGTAAAGTATTATGGTGATCTAATGTGTTTAGATCCTGTCTTCCCCACTCCCGTTGATCACTCAGGTTTGTTGACGATGGACCAGTGGACGATGACTGGTTGTTTTACTTATTATAAAGTAAAGTACTTTTTTTTTTAAAGTACAAGTATTTGCTTGCGGCCCTCCTGCATGATCAAAAGTTTATGACCATAGCCTTTAATAGTTAAAAACTGTGCAAAAATATAGCTTTAATGTCATTGTCCTTTAGACAGTCACACAGTCATGATCTCCTGATGGCAAAAACAAAAAGGCTTTCTGTTTTTGAACATGGCAGGATTGCTGAGCAGCACAAGCAAGGGCTCTCACAACGTATCATTGCTGCCAAGGTTGGATGCAGTAAGTCATTTTAAATTTCTTAAAAGATCCTGAGAGTTATGGGTCAAAAAAGTCAAGTGGTAGACCAATATATGTTACCTGCACTGAGCCAGAGGATCTGATGGGCTGTCCATGAAAACACAGGCTGATCCTCGATACAAATTAAGGCCCTTACTGATGGTGACTGCAGCCCAATAACCATAAGATGGCATCTGCGAGAGAAGGTCTTAACGACTTAATGACTTCTTCCAGGACACTTATGTTGCATAATTATGTTTGGGGTGGATGGCAAGGGAAGCTTACAAAATGGACATCAGTTCCGTACTGTGGATGCCATTTCCACCACATGGATCAACATTCCCACCAGCTCCTGGAAACAGTTGCATCAAGTATGCTGAAATGAGTGTTTGAAATTATCAACAAGAACGGTGGTGCTACTCATTCTGAGTCCTTTTTTGACACTTTTAGTTTTGTTGTTGGTATTTTTGGGATATAGTTTTAAACTTTTGATCAGCTGATGAACAGCCTGTTTGAGTATAAATAAAATTTTGAATAAATTGCAATCTCTGTTTTTTCAATTTTTTATTCTTTTGACATTTTGAAGCAGTTCTTACAACCTGGTCAAAATGTGAATACAGTGGAACCTTGGATTACGAGCATAATTCGTTCTGGAAGTGGGCTCATATTCCAAAAAACACTCGTAAACCAAATCAGATTTTCCCATAAGAAATAACGAAAACTCAAATTATTCGTTCCACAGCCCAAAAAAATAAATACATAAAAATAATTAATACAATATATAAAGTAAAAATAAAACAAATTAACCTGCACTTTACCTTTATTAAAGTAAAAATACTTCTGGACAAGTGTTTCCTTTTGTACGTGCAGGCGCCGTGTATTTGTGTGTATGTGTGTATGTGTATGCGTGGAATTAGCCCTGTCCCTCACCTCGTCTTACACAGTAAAACTCCTCCTCGCGCGCACACATTATATGCGCGCACACATAGGAGACACGCCGAAACAGAGAGGGAGATGTTGATTATACCAGTAAGAGAAGACCCAGCAGGGGAGACGATGACCCACAATTTCTCAGCGCAAGAGAAAGAAAAATCATTGGCTCAGTTGTGATCACGTGACGCTCGGTGTCAAAACAAGAGCGCATGCCTGATACATGATACTCGGTACTCATAAACCAAGACTTGCTTGTTTTTCAAGTCAAAATTTATTAAAAATCTTTGCTCGCCTTGCGGAACACACCGAGGTTCCACTGTACTTGGAATGGAACCTTGGATTGCGAGTAACTTTGTTTGCGATAATTTTGCAAGACAAGCAAAATTTTAAAAATACATTTTTATTTGTTAAAAGAGTGAGATCATGATATACGAGTACTGTATTACGTATACACTTTGTCTGCCGAGCGTCACATGACCACAACTGAGCCAATGGGTTCTCTCTCTCTCGCTCTCTCTCTTGTGCTATGGGATTGTGGGTAATTGTCTCTCATACTCAGTCTCAGGTCGCTTGCGTCACCCGTATACTCAACATCCGTGCGCATGTGTATTGGTTACTATAACATTGTGACCACGTGTGAGTGCGTGCACGTAAAACATTGTCCAAGTGTAGTGACTGTTCTTTAGTAACCGTTCTGCATCAATGGCCTGCACAAAGAAAACAGTAAAAAGGTTGTAGCAGTGCGGGAGATGATTCTGTTTAACAACAATGCATCGTCACATTTCCGTGAAATCCTTAAAAATGAGGCAAAAGCAAGTGTCATTAGAGAGATTCCTTGTTAAAGTTATGCAAAATGAAGAAGATTCCAGTAACTATAGACTCTGTCAGAGAGGAGTGATTCTGTGTGTGTGTGTGCGTGTGTGTGTGTGAAGGTGTGTGTGAAAGTTAATAGCCCCCCTGCTCCTGCTTTTTCTATCGCCTAATACCAGTCATGATTCTTTTCAAAGGTAAAGTGCAGGTTAATTTGTTTTATTTTTACTTTATATTTTATATAAATTATTTTATATGAATATTTTGGGCTGTGGAACGAATCATCTCAGTTTCCATTATTTCTTATGGGGATATTCACTTTGATACATCAGTGATTTACACATTATGCGACAGCCAAACTGTTCCTTCCCTCTTTCTCTAGCTACACATGGTGCTCCTGAGTTGGCAGAGATTCCTACCTCTTCTGCCCTCCAGCCATGTTTGACTTATACTGATGCCTTGCTTTGGGTTGGAATTCGCATGGAGACCTCTGGCTGTTGCTGAGGATGGTCCTGTATGGTCTGGTAGGGATGTATGTTGTGACCGAGGAAGGTTCCACCAAATGGGTTCCCTGTTGAGCCAGGTTCCTCTCAAGGTTTCTCCTCAGAGTGTTTTCCTTGCCATCATAGCCCCCAGCGTTGTCATCATGGATAACCTGATCCTGAACTATAATTTATACATATTTCCTTACATTTTTTATTTATTTCCACAATGTTTTTTAATTCTGTAAAGAAGTTTTTTGACAATTACCTTTGTTATTAGGATTTAATAATTACCTGTTGTTACATAAGATTTGTGTTCCCCTTTTGCCACTGGAGCAGCTCTGGCCCCTTGGGGTGTGGCTCCGCAGGACCTCTAGGAGTGTGCTGAGGTGTCTGGCAGCAAATCTTTCTGGATGCTGTGAGTTGTAGGTGGGGCCTCTGGGTGATCAGTCTTGTTTGTCCACTACATACCATGAGCGCTTGCTTGGATTGGGATCTGGGGAGTTTCGAGGACTGGCCTTGGCTTTTTGCTTGCTGGGCCTCGTGTGTGGTGGGCTGTGATGCAGTGCGTGTTCTGGTGCCTTTCTTTCACGACTAGGTTTTTTTTTTCCAATTTATATTAATAAAGCATTGGCTTTTCTGTGGGATCGGTTTGGAAAAGGGTTTGCCTTTCCTGAGGGCATGGGTGAGCCTTCGGTCCCCAGGATCCTGTCACCAGTTTACTGGTGTATAATTGATAGTCATTCAGTTCACCTGGTTAAATGATGGCTGGTATGGTAAGTATATATGGGTTAAATAAATGTTGATTAAATATTGGTTTAGCGTGGCTAGCATGTTACATATTATCTGTCAGGTTGTGTGTTAATTCTTCTGACTTCACAAACACAAAGACAAATTTTTAGAAGCAGTGAAATACTAAAGAATAAAATGCATTACACACAAAAATAGCACCTCAATATTGCGTTATCATTGATGGTGTTTGTACTATACACTCACCTAAAGGATTATTAGGAATACCTCTTCAATTTCTCATGAATGCAATTATCAAATCAACCAATCACATGCCAGTTGCTTCAATGCATTCAGGGGTGTGGTCCTGGTCAAGACAATCTCCTGAACTCCAAACTGAATGTCAGAATGTGAAAGAAAGATGATTTAAGCAATTTTGAGCATGGCATGGTCGTTGGTGCCAGATGGGCCGGTCTGAGTATTTCACAATCTACTCAGTTACTGGGATTTTCATGCACAACCATTTCTAGGGTTTACAAAGAATGGTGTGAAAAGGGAAAAACATCCAGTATGCAGCAGTCCTGTGGGCGAAAATGCCTTGTTGATGCTAGAAGTCAGAGGAGAATGGGCCGACTGATTCAAGCTGATAGAAGAGCAACTTTGACTGAAATAACCACTCGTTACAACCGAGGTATGCAGGAAAGCATTTGTGAAGCCACAACACGCACAACCTTGAGGCGGACGGGCTACAACAGCAGAAGACCCCACCGGGTACCACTCATCTCCACTACAAATAGGTCTCCTAGTGAGCTCACCAAAATTGGACAGTTGAAGACTGTAAAAATGTTGCCTGGTCTGATGAGTCTCGATTTCTGTTGAGACATTCAAATGGTAGAGTCAGTATTTGGCGTAAACAGAATGAGAACATGGATCCATAATGCCTTGTTACCACTGTGCAGGATGGTGGTGGTGGTGTAATGGTGTGGGGGATCTTTTCTTGGCACACTTTAGGCCCCTTTGTGCCCATTGGGCATCGTTTAAATGCCACGGCCTACCTGAGCATTGTTTCTGACCATGTCCATCCCTTTGTGACCACCATGTACACATCCTCTGATGGCTACTTCCAGCAGGATAATGTACCATGTCACAAAGCTCGAATCATTTCAAATTGGTTTCTTGAACATGACAATGAGTTCACTGTACTAAAATGGCCCCCACAGTCACCAGATCTCAACCCAATAGAGCATCTTTGGGATGTGGTGGAACGGGAGCTTCGTGCCCTGGATGTGCATCCCACAAATCTCCATCAACTGCAAGATGCTATCCTATCAATATGGGCCAACGGTTCTAAAGAATGCTTTCAGCACCTTGTTGAATCAATGCCACGTAGAATTAAGGCAGTTCTGAAGGTGAAAGGGGGTCAAACACCGTATTAGTATGGTGTTCCTAATAATCCTTTAGGTGAGTGTATATGAGCATAAATAAGGCACAAATAACACACCAATATTTACTCAATTTATCTGACAAGCCCCTGAGTGTTACTTTCAGTTGCACTCTAATTTATAGCTGTGTACTGTCTAAGCATTTTATTTCATTTGGATTTATACTATCGTTCTGGAGTCTTGCCATGTGCCGTCTTCAAGCTCTGCATATGTGCCTTCATAAATCTGCTCAGCCTTGTAATTCAGTTATAATAATATCTTAAACTGTATTTTCCTTAATACATTTGAAAATAGATTAAAAACAGTGGTCTAGTTTTTACATTCTTTATCATAAAACATTCTTTACACTTAAACAGCAAATAAATTTGTATGTGTTCATACAACAACACTGAATTTGGCCCTGACAGATCCCTGCTTCAGTGCCAGTTCAATTGGGAAGCCCATCACAGGCTGAGTGTTCATGTTCTCTTGCCTCACTCATCTGGCATGTAAGTGGGAAGGGGCCCTAATCGCCTCAAGTAACTTCCAACTACCACAAACATGCTTACTCACATTCTGGTACAAGCTGATCCGAGACCTTTTTGCGGAGAGAGGGGCATTAAAGTAGTGAATCAGCTGGAGAGTTGACAGGAGTGCCCGATTATTCAGTGTGACCTGTTCCATGCTCTGTCCTTCCTTTGCGCCATGGCATCTCAAACCTCATAGTTTAAAGACATCATGTTAACAAAACCTGCTGGCATCAAGGATGTCATACTGGGCTGGCCTGCCAAGTTTGTGCTCTCTCTACCTCCCAGTTTTGACTTTTGCTTCTTTTGAAGGCACATGAGGCAAACTTTTCTGTCTAGAGTTCCTGTTTTAGTACACCAAGCGCCAATCCAATGGCCATGCCAGGATGGCTCCATTGCCACATACTGGCCCAGCTGCCTTTACCAATTCCAGTCCAGTCTCTTGACAAGTCCTGCCTGTTGGGCCCATGCCATGTTCAGTCCCAGCATGGAGCACCATTACAGCCCCCAAACCTGGTCCTGGTCCGGTGCTTGAGCCATGCTTCTGCTTTCTTAGGTCTCAGGGTGAATTCTGCCCATAGCCTGGAATAGTGGAGTGGCTGTTAAATGTGCTTCAGAAGCTGTGCCTCAGAGGGTGGCTGTATCACAGTTTCTCTCTGGGCACTGTGTGACAGTTTTCATTTTGATGTTTGTGACTTTTGTTATGATATTGGTTCCTGATTCTGTTCTGGTGCTCCTTATATACTCTTGATTACTCTCACCTTCAAAGAGCTTTAGTTTCATAATCTGTTGTTCATGTATTGTAGAAGTTATTGTGTGGATGAAGGTACTGTATTGCTTCGCAAATTAATGTGTGGATAAAATTGAGATGATCAGTCTCTGTTTCTGTTAAGTTTCGCTACATGCCAAGTTTATGCTATATTGCAAAACCATTGTCTTGTTTATTCTGATTAAAGATGTACTTTACTAAACGTTCATCTGCATTTACATCCTGCCATCACAAAATTATTAAGTACTGCAACATCACCTGCAAGCTGCAAGGGGACATTAGCTTATACAGTCGACACGCGAAATTTGCAGGGGTTATGTTCCTAGAGCACCCGCAAATTTTGGATATGGTCCAAAAAATGTCTACTTAAAGTTCCACCAACTTAAAATCCTTCAACCTAATGATTTTGCCTCTGACATCATCAATGCACACTAAAACTACCCACGTTGAATTGTTTTGATCAAGATGGTCAAATGGCAGATTGGTCTGTGTTTTGTCTTCTCTCTGTCTTCTGGTCTATAAGTATAATCTACAAATCTGAGTACCCTGAAGTTAATGTTTTTTTATAACACACGTATTATGCCCAGTATTGTGTAGGTTCCCTTGTGCCACCTGAGAAGCTCCGTCATCTGATTGTCGACAGTTTGGTGCTATCCTTTATAGGATGCTGTCAGGGATAACCCCTAGAGGGCGCCAAAGCGCCCTGTGTTTTGAGTTTAGTTCTGTTTGGTTAAAACTTCAGTTCCCATGTGGCAACTCGGTCAGGTGACCAGGGGGCGCTCACCTGAACCGAGTTGGTTATTAGTTTTATTATAAATAGGTTAGTTTCAGTTAGTTTCTTGTCTTGCGTCTGTTAACGTATCGTGATAAATGTCTGTGAGTTTTGTTCATGTTTACAGCTGTCTTTATTCGTGTTTTGGTTTGTTTTATTATATAGTTAAGTGTTTGTTTGATTTTCCCTGTTTTTTATTTAAATAAAAATCGTTTCCTTTACCACCTGGATCCTCTGCACTTATGCCTCGCACACCAAAACGTGACAGAACGCAAGACCTCCAAAGAGGCATAGCAGAGGAGCCCTGCCCCGGGCAGATTCTTTTGGGGGGGGCAACGATGCTTGGAGTTTGGGAAACCGACGCGGAGAGCAGGAGGGGAACCAAACGGCGTAGTGGAAGGCGGAGAGGGAAACCGGAAAGGAAGGAGCAAGAGGAGCTAAGACGGCAGCGTGACTGGGACGGCTGCCGGCTGGCGATACGGCGCACGCCGTTCAGAGGTGGCGCAGCTCGGGGTGACATGAGTCCCCGCACCGGCCGGAAGGCAGAGACCAGGAGGTCTAGTTTCGGAGGTGAGCGGGGGGAAGGGGCACCCCACAGCGTGCGGCTACAAGGAACGGCGTGCGGGCGGTATGCACAGCCGGGAGCAGCCTCCCAGCTAAACTGGAGCAGCGTCGGGCGGAGCGCCGAAGGGAATGAATGGCGCATCCGTAACCTGCAGGAGCAGGTAGCTGAACTCCAGGGAATGCTGATGCAGATACGCCTCGAGGAAGGTCCAGACCTGCCAGCTCCTTTCCCGGGTTTCAGCAGCGACGAAGACGGTGAGCTCAACTGCATGGAGGTCTACGATGACAGCGGTGAGCACTACTATATGCTGTATACTCTCGACGATGAAAGCGAGTGCGGCAGCGACGACGAAGACGGCGAGCTCATCTTTCCGCCGCACAGCGGCGGCAACGACGACAGCGAGCTCTATATTCTGCCGCGCAGCTGCTTCGTCGATGGCGAGCCGCCGCCGCTGCACCGCGCCGCCGAGCACAGCGAGCTGCCGCCGCCGCACCGCGCCTTCGTGGTGGACAACGAGCAGCTGCCACTGCACCACGCCTTCGTTGTGGACAGCGAGCGGCCGCCGCTGCACAGTGCCGCCGAGCACAGCGAGCTGCCACCGCCGCACAGCGCCGTCATTGTGGACAGCGAGCAGCCGCTGCACCGCGCCTTCGTCGTGCACAGCGAGCTGCCGCCGCTGCACCGCGCCTTCGTCATGCACAGCGAGCTGCCGCCGCTGCACAGTGCCACCGAGGTCAGCGAGCTTCCTCTTCCTCCGCCGCCGCCTTCATGCGCCGCCGAGGAGCACGAGCTCCATCCTCTTCCTCCGCCGCCGCCTTCATGCGCCGCCGAGGAGCACGAGCGCCATCCTCTTCCTCCGCCGCCGCCTTCGTGCGCCGTTGAGGACAGCGAGCTTCCTCTTCCTCCACCGCCGCCTTCGTGCGCCGTTGAGGACAGCGAGCTTCCTCTTCCTCCGCCGCCGCCTTCGTGCGCCGTTGAGGACAGCGAGCTTCCTCTTCCTCCGCCGCCGCCTTCATGCGCCGCCGAGGAGCACGAGCTCCATCCTCTTCCTCCGCCGCCGCCTTCATGCGCCGCCGAGGAGCACGAGTGCCATCCTCTTCCTCCGCCGCCGCCTTCATGCGCCGCCGAGGAGCACGAGCGCCATCCTCTTCCTCCGCCGCCGCCTTCATGCGCCGCCGAGGAGCACGAGCTCCATCCTCTTCCTCCGCCGCCGCCTTCATGCGCCGCCGAGGAGCACGAGCTCCATCCTCTTCCTCCGCCGCCGCCTTCATGCGCCGCCGAGGAGCACGAGCGCCATCCTCTTCCTCCGCCGCCGCCTTCGTGCGCCGTTGAGGACAGCGAGCTTCCTCTTCCTCCGCCGCCGCCTTCGTGCGCCGTTGAGGACAGCGAGCTTCCTCTTCCTCCGCCGCCGCCTTCGTGCGCCGTTGAGGACAGCGAGCTTCCTCTTCCTCCGCCGCCGCCTTCGTGCGCCGCCGAGGAGCACGAGCTCCATCCTCTTCCTCCGCCGCCGCCTTCATGCGCCGCCGAGGAGCACGAGCGCCATCCTCTTCCTCCGCCGCCGCCTTCATGCGCCGCCGAGGAGCACGAGCGCCATCCTCTTCCTCCGCCGCCGCCTTCATGCGCCGCCGAGGAGCACGAGCTCCATCCTCTTCCTCCGCCGCCGCCTTCATGCGCCGCCGAGGAGCACGAGCTCCATCCTCTTCCTCCGCCGCCGCCTTCATGCGCCGCCGAGGAGCACGAGCGCCATCCTCTTCCTCCGCCGCCGCCTTCGTGCGCCGTTGAGGACAGCGAGCTTCCTCTTCCTCCGCCGCCGCCTTCGTGCGCCGTTGAGGACAGCGAGCTTCCTCTTCCTCCGCCGCCGCCTTCGTGCGCCGTTGAGGACAGCGAGCTTCCTCTTCCTCCGCCGCCGCCTTCGTGCGCCGCCGAGGAGCACGAGCTCCATCCTCTTCCTCCGCCGCCGCCTTCATGCGCCGCCGAGGAGCACGAGCGCCATCCTCTTCCTCCGCCGCCGCCTTCATGCGCCGCCGAGGAGCACGAGCGCCATCCTCTTCCTCCGCCGCCGCCTTCATGCGCCGCCGAGGAGCACGAGCTCCATCCTCTTCCTCCGCCGCCGCCTTCATGCGCCGCCGAGGAGCACGAGCTCCATCCTCTTCCTCCGCCGCCGCCTTCATGCGCCGTCGAGAACAACGAGCCCCCTCTTCCTCCGCCGCCGCCTTCATGCGCCGCCGAGGACAGCGAGCTCCCTCTTCCTCCGCCGCCGCCGTCATGCGCCGCCGAGGACAGCGAGCGTCCTCTTCCGCCGCCGCCGTCATGCGCCGCCGAGGACAGCGAGCTTCCTCTGCCTCCGCCGCCGCTGTCATGCACCGCCGAAGACAGCGAGCCTCCTCATCCTCTGCCGCCCTGCGTCACCGAGGACGGCGAGCACCCACTGCCTTCGCCGCCCAGCGTCAAAGAGGACGGCGAGCCTCCTCCGTCTCCGCCGCCCTGCTTCAACGGGGGCATGAAGCCACCTGGCCCACAGGACATAGGTGCCAGCCTCTGGGTGAGAGGGGCGGACATTGGACCCTGGGGGGGGTGCCCTGGACCCCCTGTGGCGCCCCGGAGTTGCGCCCTTTGAGGGGGGGTTATGTCAGGGATAACCCCTAGAGGGCGCCAAAGCGCCCTGTGTTTTGAGTTTAGTTCTGTTTGGTTAAAACTTCAGTTCCCATGTGGCAACTCGGTCAGGTGACCAGGGGGCGCTCACCTGAACCGAGTTGGTTATTAGTTTTATTATAAATAGGTTAGTTTCAGTTAGTTTCTTGTCTTGCGTCTGTTAACGTATCGTGATAAATGTCTGTGAGTTTTGTTCATGTTTACAGCTGTCTTTATTCGTGTTTTGGTTTGTTTTATTATATAGTTAAGTGTTTGTTTGATTTTCCCTGTTTTTTATTTAAATAAAAATCGTTTCCTTTACCACCTGGATCCTCTGCACTTATGCCTCGCACACCAAAACGTGACAGATGCTACTGCAATTAATGTTGCATCTCAAGCTGCAACTCATATTGGATTTAATATAAATGTATATAGTATAATGTATAGTCTGTATAGTCTGTATAGTCTTTACTTACTTACATTTTATATTTTATATTCTTACATTTTACATTTTATATTCTATATTTGATATTTTATTTAATTTTATTCTCTTAGGTCAGGGCAGTTGCCTAAGCATTTCACTGCATATCGTACTGTGTAGGATTGTGTATGTGACAAATAAAATTTGAATTTGAATTTGAATTTGATAAAAGTGAAGTTGGCTGATAGGCATTCCTTATTCAAAAATCAATTTCCAATTTTAAAAATGGTATTGCATGTATTGTGTTTTTTTTTTTTGAAAGTGTTAATAATTAAAAAAAATATTTATAGGATTTCAAACCCTAGCCACTAGATGCAGTGTCGGCCCCAAGCCCAGATAAAATATAGGACATCCGGAGTAAAACCTGTGCCAAGCTTGTGTGTGCGAGCTGGATTGTCCGCTGTGGCAACTCTTGCTGGGAGCAGCTGAAAGACCAATAACAACTTATTTAATTTGCAACAACTAAAAAAAAGTTCATTAACTAAAATATTAATGATAATTGCTATCAAATAGTATGAGTTGCACTGTAAACCAGATTAAGCTGGCAATACAAAATATTTGAGGTAATTAGTTACATCAAATTTTTTAAGTAATGATGTTTCCAATTTTAAGTAAACAGAACTATCAATATTTGAGTTTGTTGAACTTGTGCAAATCAAAAAATATTTTGCAAACCACCCACCCCAGGAATCAAACCCAGGCCCTCCACATGGTAGGTTGAACACTTACTACTGTGCCACAAGTGCTCTATAGCTAGTTCACTGGTGGAAGTTTTACTTAAGGTATTGTTACTTAAGTACTTACGATTACATAAAATATCAAATTTGTTCAGCTAACTGGAAAAGTGTAATTTCGACAAACTCATAAATGCCAAAAAGTTATGAATACTCAAAAAGGTCTATTAATTTGACCTAATTGCAATTATTTAAGTTAACAATACTCAATGTGTTTAATTACTTTGAATGTTGGGGTTCACAGTGTAGGCTACTCAGTAATCCAAGTAAAGAACGATTCATATGAATGAGTACAACAAACTCAAAAACTGATAGTTCTGTTTACTTAAAACTGGAAAGATCATTACTTAAAAAATATGATGTAACTTATTCGGGTTTACAGTGCATAAATGTTCCCTGAGATTGTAAATGAGTATTCTATCTGTAGAACATGTAGAATCAAGTGGCCATTTAATTGTAATTCTTATGAAGTATCATTTCCCAGGTCATTTGTAAAATAGAAGGGCGACACCTGCTGATTTTGATGTGCCATCTGAAAATAAAGTCTTAACACCCCATCGATTGAACCAGAACCTCTCATCATTCACCAGTGAGTGAGTCTTAACAGTAAAACAACAGTGTGCTTTCTGGATTATACAGAATATGAACATAGCCTTTCTTTTGGGATTGTTTCTGAGACCTCTGGCATTAAGGGAAATAACAGAACAAGTTTTTAAAGAACACATAAAGAAATAGCACTGGGGAAAAATATTCTAGGAAATTCTCATTATTTAAGAATATGTTATTATTTAAGAGGCATGAGTGTAAATATCCTTTAACCAAACAAATATATTAATTAGAATCTCTGTTCATCATTTTGGTGACACATTGAATCCACACCCTCCAGATAAATCAGAACAATTTTATCTTATATCTCTATGAGAACAAGACCGTCATTATAAAAATAAAAATAAAAAACAGTTCCAACTTTACTTATAACTAGACCAGCTTATTAATGTTCATGTTTTTTTCTCCCCTGGTGGTGAATTTCCATGAGGGTAAGCCTAAAATTTACTGAACGCTTTCCTTATTTTGAAATTTGCCAGTCACATTTCCCCTGACATTTTCCCTGAAGTCCATCCCTGTATCCTTGGAAGTCAGTTTGTTCATTGTTAACGATATCTCTAAGAAATATTTGTGATATCCCACAAACAAAAAGGGCAAGGGTTTTTTCCCCCCCTCGCAATTTTTTTTTAAGGTAGGTTATGTATGTCAAGGTAGGTTATGTCAGGGAATACTTTTTGTCCTGTGCTAGGTTCTTTGTAGAATGCTTTTATGCTGAAATCAAGAACTTGCCGTTTTCCCAAGAGGGAGTTTGGAGCTGGTGAGAAAGCCTCTGGGCTGAACGCCAAAGCTAGCTTGACTGGTTGCTGAAACCCAAGCTATCCCTTCCCTAGTCGTAGAAATGTCTCACTCTCATATTCCCTGTCTGGACAGGAGAGAAGTTTCCAATACAACCATACTTGTGTGTGTGTGTGTGTGTGTGTGTGTGTGTGTGTGTGTGTGTCATCTTGTTGGTGTTCTTGAAGGTGTAGCGAGGAAATTAATGTAACTTTATCTAACCTACTGACACGGCTCGGTATGAGAAGCCATAACAGTACATTTGACACTGGAAAAGTTTATTGTATTCCAATTTTATGTAATATTTGTAGATTGCAAATGTAAAGGTCATTAATACCTTCACTACTCCTCAATGCTCACAAATGGCATGTCTTGCCACTCCAAGCGTGAGCTCTTAGTTTAAACGTGTCACGGATACGAGAAAATGGATAGCCGATTTGGTGTACAGTGCATTGGTGGGTCAGGCAGCTGGTGAAGGTGTGTGCCAGCCTATTTATCAACCGATCTGTGAAAGCAGTACTCAGGTTACTGAGGTTTCCAGGCCTTGACAATAGCCAGCGCTAAAAATATCCCTCCAGACTGAGGGTTTTCCACTTGCCTATGGCGCAGCCTGAGCGATCAAGCGTGTGAGCATGCATGCCGACATGCACGTATGAACATAACGTCAAGGATGATATGCGACCTGCGAAGTCATGCTGTGCAATAATAAAATGCAACAACGTGTCATACACACATAAACACCAACATCAAACAAGACTGATCTTTTTGCTTCATGTGGATATGACATGTTTGGAGAAGTAAAAACCAGGTGCTATAAATAGTAATGCATGAGATTAAACAAACACCTGAGACTAGGTGCAATAATATACATTACCCCAAGTGATCAGTGTTTCATTTTATACATATGTTCAATTTTAAAGATGACTAACCGTGTAGTGGTGTTAAAGAGATGACGATGGAAGGAATCCAAAGTGGTGGCTTTGTATTAGATTTTTGATTACTGATTTAGCACGTTTTTAATTATAGTTGGAATGTTTGGCCAATATTAATCAGCAAACAGCAGAAATAGCTTTTGGTGCAAGTAAAGTATAAACATATAGCACCTACAAGATTTATGGTGTTTCAGAGTCAAAGCTAAAGTTGTTTGTGAGGCTGCGGCCAACATGTCTACCTTCAGGCAGTTTGCTAGGACATGCTTCCCGCTTGTGTCTGAGCTCCTGGTATTACAGGCTCAGCGCCATCCAGATTTACCTCTTACTTTGACAGACAACATTTCACCCCTATTCAAAACTGCAAATACACCAGTGATCCTGTTTCCTTTGGTGTCCCTCTGGGCTCTCCTCTAGGACTCGGTTTTATATTACAGCATTTATTTAGCATTGTTTGCCCTTTTCATAAAAGACATACAAAGACGCAGAGCAAAATTACTTCCGGTAATCCTTTACAGCCGTAACATTGTATACCTAAACATATTATGATTTGGATCTGCACTTAAGGATTTCACTCTAGACGATATAGATTCCCATGTATGAATTGATGATCAGTATCTAGACATGGAGTTCCCTGTGGCCATGTATGTATTGCTTTACCACATTTCAGTCACATTAATGACTTTTACAAAGTGCTAAGATTGTGTATGATTTAAAGAAAAATATATCACTGAGAGCTTGTGCTAATTCTAGCTAGACGGAGACCAAACCCTTTTTGTACTAGCCTGTACACATTTTAACATGAACGTCTATGGGGATTTACTCTCTAGTGGTCATATGAGGAACTGCATATTTTGGCACTTGCACGTTGATTTTGCACATAGACATTTTTTTTTTTTCAGAACCGGAAGTTACTCCTTGGTCAGGTCTAGGCTCAGCAATATTATGTGGCAAAAAATAAAGTCAGCTGATGACCTGAATGCACAGAATGACCAGTGACCCTCTGATTGAGTTTGCTTCCCTGATGGTACAGGCATATTCCAGGACTCAGATTGCGAGAGAGGTTCTGGGAGCGTGAGCAATCATTTTCATACATGAATTGTAAATCCTGACTTAAACTTTATAAATGTCCATGCAATTTACTGGAGAAGCCTTAACCGAGTGCTTCACCTCTCACATCATCAATCAGCCAAAAATGATTGCATTGGTTGGAAATAAATGCTGACATTGCATTATGTTGTTAAAACAATCCCAATCGGAATGCATGTTCTAATCAAAGCTATAGGCAATATTATGTTGACTGAGTTCTAGTGAAACACAGTCGAAACGTTCCAGCTTCGTTTTTTTTTTATGTGTTAATTGTTCCCATTTGAAAACTGAGAAGACACAAGGATCTCTGGACATCTTCATCTGGATTCTGGTTTCAACTACAGATGTTTCTGCATCAGCATCATGCAGCATAAATGACCACCTTTGTCTATTTAGAAGTTCTCTAGTTCGGTTCTACATGTGCTCTAGGCCATTGTTTAGTGTTAATGGTGCATTTTTTTTATTCGCTCTCTCACTGTATATAACAAGTACAGTACTGTATATGGAAAATGAGCTGAAGTTATTTGTCCTACAGGTTGAATGGAACATTGAAACAAACTTGAATTTGAAAGTGAGATTAGTCATTTCAGCGCTGTCCAAAAAAGACACTAACACAAATAATGTAGACAACTTGTTAAGAAAAAGTAATTATTCAGGTCAGATTATACATGTATGCATGTGTATCCTGATGATGTTCCTGGACAGTTGTCTTCTTACTAAAGGCACAAATGCACACTCATGTTCTTATTTTCCTTGTACAATTTGTCCACATTCTGAGAATAAATAAACATCTAAAATTGAAGATCTGGCTTAATCAGATTTGACATCCAAGCATAAATGTGAATGTCTCAGATTCACTTAATCTGGTCACACTTACAATTCTATTTAATCAACACAAGATTACAGCCTATATATCCTGTATATATGAGGGGCGTTCAAATCAAAGAGGGATTTCTGATTGTGCAGAATAACAGTAAAAACTCCCTTTATTCTCTATAATCCCCTGCTACAATAAATTGACTAATCCCAGCATTTCACTAGTGCTTGGATACGATCAGGTAGAAAGGAGCCATGCTCGAACTGCCTACAAAGTCTGTTTTATTCTTAGATTATATTCTTCAAATATATATTATATATATATATATGTAAATGTACCCCAAAAAAAGTTCTATAATAGTCATTTATAGAATAATGAGTCAGATCCTCAGTAGATCAATAAAATATCTATCTATCTATCTATCTATCTATCTATCTATCTATCTATCTATCTATATGTCTACTGTAGCTAGATGGTTGTTTTAACCTTTTGGAAAGATGAGAAGATTTGCAAAGATGTGGAAATTAGCTAGCTTCTGCCTTTTCATATCTCTTCTGCACTGGTACCATCTAAGGCAGAAATAAGTGTTGGGGATTTATTACCTTGATTTTTAAGATGCTTGTCTATTCTGGGACATGACATGGATAGTCAAGGACATGAGTGGTCACTGTCAGAATGTCTCTAGATCTGTAAGGTACCTTGATACGTTGCTAACCATTGATACTGTTTCTCAGGCCATGGTAGCAATATATAATGCAATGAATGCAAAATAACTGACACAGCAGTACTATAAGGTTTCTAGAATGATGGTGACTTGAGACGATCAGCGGTCCAGGGATGATTCCTAACTGGTTAGACATGTGAATTGAAAATGATCTGAACGGTTCCCTGTTTCTGAATGCTTCATCCGTGTTCTTGTGTGGAAAATGGAAAATGTTTCTTACAGTTTCTTTGTATAATTAACCCTTTAACAACCTCATTAAAAAGCACTGAATAACATTTGTTTTGCTTTTTTTTACATATACAAATAATAATAATAATAATAATAATAATAATAATAATAATACAAAAATCAGAAAGGCCCTTAATCCTCAATCCTCAAAAGTGTATAATGTGATACTGAATAATGTCTGAATTATTGAATTAATGGATATAATTTTTATAATCGATCTGTTGGATTCTGATTGGTCAGAACATGTTGGCTAATTCTTTGTTAACAGCAGCTCTGACAGTAGTACAACCGCAAATCATACAGTAGAAGCAGATTTAAAAACATGTAATCATTGATTCCGTGAGTTTTTAAGCAGAAGCTAAGATTTATAATTTCCCAAAGACCCCTTTGTTCCAGATTTAATAATGTTCCTGTTCACACATTAATACATAACTTGGCTTGTGTGAATCATTATTTTGACGTGAAACTTTACCATCCATCCCCATTTTATAAAAACTCCCAGCATTCAATTAACACCTGCCCTGTTAATTGAACTGTTTATTTTGTGCCCAACAGCGTGAATATAAACACTCCAGGTGTTAATGGAGCATTGCTCTGTCCATCATGCAGACGTATGCAGCCTCTCAGCCATAAAGCCTAACTCAGCAGAGCACCTTGCCAGAGCTGCTTCAGCTATTCAGGAGCTGATATTAAATTTTATATCTGCGTGTTCTTCCAAATTTACACATTAAGTGGAGCAATGGGATCATTTACCGCAGAGCTCACACTTGCTCGGATAACTTCTCCGGCTCGCTGCTCCTGCGCCTAGAACCCCGGCTCTTATGTTTTTTTTTTTCCATTGTACCTGCCAAACAAGCTCAGAAAAGGAATGTGGATGACTCCAATGTGTTCTGGCTGGCACAGTGATTTTGATTAGATTTCCTATCAACACTGCAATTTATTGACGTCAACCAAAACCTGTTTATTTTTTTAGGGTTCTCCCTGTAACATACGGAAGTGGGAGGAGGAACGCAAAAAAAGGGCTTTATTTGGGCAAATCTGAAAATGTTAGTCATATGAGCCACTAGAGGACGAAAACAAGGAAATGACGCCAAAATGTAAAGGTTAGAATTGCATGGCTGGACTCAAGAGGCTTTTGGCAGGGTGCAGACAAAACAATCAAACCAAGAACTGATGAGAAACAGGTGTACACGCAGGTATCAAACAATGGCGAGGTGGGGCGGTGACGAAAACAGAAACAAAAGCAATATAATACAGAAACCACAAAGAGGAATCTGCGACACTACTGTACTTACATAAGTGAAAATCTTGCCATGAAATGCAGAAAAATCCAAAGTTTATGCACGCTGTACATGAGCTTTTAGACATGACCAATTTGGCCTAAGGTGAGCTATAATTCTGCACATTATGATGCTTGTTAGCATCTAAAATAAACAGCACACGCTGAGTGGTCCCTGTATCAGGTCTTAATGTGAGATAGTAATGAAAAGTAGAGGTTCTGTTTATGCCAGTGAGTTTAAACAGATTCAGCACTACTATTTTGGCAAAAGTTTGAATGAGCCTTCTGCAAAGTAGCAGAAGCTACATTACAAGTTGTTGGACGATTTTTAGGTCAATGCCAGTTTACGATTACCATCTGGCATGACTGGAAACTGTTAATTGATCTGGTTATTATCTGTAGATCTGTTATTTATCTTTGAAAGTCTACAAATGTTGTAACTGTTTGGAAAATTGTCCCATAATAATTCTGCCCCAAAATTTGCCTAGTGCTTTATTATTATCAAGCTTATCTAGAATTTACCCGATTAAAACTATATTGATCGATAAATTTGTTTTGCAATATATTTTTCTGTAGCTCATGTCTCTAATAACTTGTACACCACAAGAGGGCGCACTTGCATTTTAGGGATGTGCAGTATTGAACAGCGCATTTTTATCAGGCTTGTTTTTGAATGAAGAAAAAGACAAAAGCACTATTTTCAACAGCCTAAATTAAAAAATACAGTAAAAAATAATCAATGATGAGGGTGGCATTATTGTTATAGAACCACCGCAAAGTTCCTTCAACAGCAGATCCAAAGTGTTCGTCGTCCTCATATATTTTTAAAATGGCTTTAAAAACATTCAAAGTATTCAAAAATTTTTAATTTTGAATCTATCATATATCTATATACAATCTATAACATTACAGCTTAGCGCAAAAGTGTAAATTTGTATGTCCTGAAAATGAGCATAAATGTGTTACAGTGCTAATCAGAACACGTGCTTTTAAAGTAATCTCTGTCCTGACATTTAAAACTAAAATAAGTTTCAGTCTTTTAAAGGAAGGAGGAGAAAGTTGTTTACTTTTTTGCTTTGGGGAAACATAGTTCATAATAATGAATATAAAATCAGCATCACATGTTGACAACGAAGGTGTGTATAAAATCCTGCTCATGCTAAAAATCTACTTCAAAATCATTCATCAAATATGTAAAGATATTTGCATAGCAATAGAGTCAAACCCTAAACACAGACAAACACACCCACACACACGAACAATAATTAAAGTATAGAAAATGCCCTCTAATAAAAAAATCAATACATTATTCATTCATTGTGTAAGGAAGGGTGTGTTTTCCTTAACGTTTTCCATAGAACACGTTTAAAGTCACATTTATTAGAATGGCAGTCTATAACTGTGCATCTTTCAGAAATGTTGTGGATTTCGGTCATGTCAAGTATTCCTGTTTTAAATGCAAGTTTCCTGCTTAGAACGGAAGCGTGTCCATGAAGATTTTCTCCACGATGGGCGGAGGAGGAACCAGGTCCTCCAGCTTCAGGTAGAAGATCCGCTGCAGACCTTGCGTGCACAAAGTCCTTAGTTCTGGCAATTTGCTCAGCAAACGAGAGAGACATGGCTGAGATCTACTCTGGTCTGCGCTGCTGCTGGTGATGTGGGTTCTCAGGCAGGAAATCAAGCGGTTCTGAAGTTCTTCCAGACGTTTGGGTTCCTTTAAACCGTGGCGATCTAAATAGAACATAAGAGACATGTCAAGTAAAGTAAGTAAAATTACCACTGATAAATGACTTTTCGGAGGGAGAAACTCTATAGACGGTTCTATTTGTTGGAAAACCTTCTACTGGGTTTTGCATGGAATCCTTGGGTTTTGCAAGGGTTCCCCATAATGAGCAGAAACACCTTTAGAGTTTAAGAGAGTCTTTTTTAAATACCCTATTGTTGTGATTAGCTTTACAAGTGTTTTTTTGTTAAGAAACTAGGAACTGTCTAACCAAGGAACCCATAAGGAACCTATTAATAAGCATAGTTTGATCAAATATCTGACCAGAGATTTCCTAACATTTCCCTCACCTGTGATGATGACGAGTGCTGCTAAGCAGGAGAATGATGTTTCGTCCAGACTCATGCGATGGAGACTCTGGGAGAAATCCATGATAGAATCAATCCAATCTCCAAACCCTCGTAGACATTGTGAGCGGTGTAACACTACGCCATTACAGAAGATCAGTCTGTGTTCCTTGGGATTCGATCTAAAAACACAATGAGACAAGAAGATGCAGTCCAATTCTCCTCTCACAAGCCAAAATAATCTTCAGGGTACCTTCACAGAGATTCCTACCTGTACGCTAGTCTCAGAATAAAGAGCTCAACAAATGCGGCCTCCAGCAGGAGCTCTTGGTCCTCACAACAGAAGGCACGGAACCCAGGGATAGCTTCTGCCCATTTCTGGAGAACCTCCATGGTCCCAGTGAGGAGATCATAAAACTGCTTGATGTCATCTGCATCCACCTTTTCAGACACATTCTTCACATTTTCCTGATACTGAATATAGAAAAGAAAAAACTATGTGTGAGAAAACTAATGGTGGAAGCATTGCTTTAGAGTCTGTGAGTCTGAAGTTCTTAAAGATATTTTCTTACCTTGGAATAATCCAGTTTTGGCAGAGTGGGATTGGAATCAATGTAAGCCCTAACAAGCGAGGCAGTAATATTCTCAGGAGTCACATTTTCAGGAAGGTTTTTAGGCTTTGATGGAAGACGTCCTCTTCGACCTTTAAGACTGTCAGTTCTCACCACTAAGAACATAGATGATACAGAAGGTTATTAGCAGGGAATCTTTCCTTATGTCCTAGTGCTAAAAAACAGTCTTTTTTATTTTTAAGAGTGTAAACTACAGTATGTTCGGTTGTAGAGTTCTAAAAGAACTTTTTTTATGGAGTAAAATGGATATTGTAGAACCTAAAGTCAGGTCCATAAGTATTTGGACAGTGACAGCGTTTGCATATTGCACATGTACAAAACCACAATGAATTTGAACTGAGCCAATCACTGTGTGATTGAAGTGTAGATTTCCAGCATTGCAAAGCCCCATTGTCACAGGCTCAAAACTAATTGAACAAACTAACACAGTTATGAATATATAATAGGATTAATTTAAATTAGCTTTACTGCAAACCCTTCAGTCCCTGCATGTTTGTGGGACTTTTTGCCTTCAGTTTTCTCTTCAGTAAGTGAAAACCAGCTCAGATGGCTTGAGGTAAGGAGACTTGGCCCTTTACCAGCATTCAGGTTCTTTGCCTTGTGTTGCTTTAGTGCTTTTGGCCCTTTCTTCATCTGTACTGGGAAGCGATCATATGGTCATATCACTTCTGTAGCATTTGACTGAATCGGAGTAGAAAGTGGAGTTCATCTCAGTCTTCTATCAGCGGTCACATCATCAATAAACACTAGTGATCCAATTCCACCACAGCCATACACACCCACGCCACATCACTGTCTCCACCATGTCTGATGATGACATGGTGCGCTTTGGATCACAAGCCCTTTTTTTGCTTGGAATCAGCTCTAGACCTTTTCTCCTCTTAATCGTTCATGAAAAAAATGGCCATAGATGCCCATCACACTACTTATCTTTTTTTCAATTACTTAAACATTTTATGCAATAGTTTTGTTAAAACACTATAATTAATAATTAAGGCTGAAAGCCTATACTTCAATCACAGCTTAATTTCTTTATTTCAAATCCACTATTAAAGTGTGCAATGCCATAAATTGCACAAAAAAAAGTCCAATATGCAAATGCTTGTGGTTCTAACAGTGTGTTGTTGTTGTTTTGTTTTGTTTTTTTTTTTTTGGGGGGGGGGGGGGGGGGTTGTAGTCTAACGTATACTATGGTTGGTTCTAGCTGTTGAAAAATTCAAAATGTCTCACTTTTCCTAAAAATAAAAAATAAAAAATAAAAACATTTCTTCTGGGTTTAATGTAAAACAAACATGGCTTCTCCTATGGGGAGAGTGAATGACACTTTAGGGTTCGAACAGGGCTTTTTTTTTTCTTAATAGTATACTGTATATTGTGGTTGGTTCTATTTTTTTTTTCCAATTGCCTCTATTTGGAATATTTTCTTAAAGTAGGTTAATAGCATGCTTCACCCTTATTTACCTTCTTTGACCATTCCTACTGCAAGACACTTCTGAAAACGGCAAAACTGACAACGGTTCCGCCGTCGTTTGTCGACCGGACAGTCCTTATTAGCAAGGCAGACATATTTTGCATTTTTCTGAACAGTACGCTGTAAAAGAACAAAATAACAATTAAGCTTTAAAGTATGCATCATGAGCCAATAAAACGTACAGGAAAAAAGAACCACTAATGCAGATACTAAAACCTGGAGACAATTACTTTTCTGTACACCTCTATTTACCCTAACCCACCCAGCTAATTTTTCATAGTACCCTTAATGAGAACAGTGTCTTGTCAATTCATTAATGGTTATTGAGTAGCTTACCTTGAAGAAGCCTTTGCACCCTTCACAGGTGCGAACCCCATAGTGCTGACAGGAAGCATTGTCTCCGCATACTGCACAGTGTCCCTCGTTGGGACTTCGTGGTTTTGCAGTAGGGTGAGCTTCAGCCCTTTCAACCTTTAGTACCGGATTGTCCAAGCACCTGTGCTCAAGGTCCAGGGATGGGAAATCCAATGGAGATGATTGAAGTTGACCAAAACCGTCCTTGTCTCCAAGTTGCAGTCGGTGATCCTGGACTGGGGACTGCTGAGTGTTGAATGTGAAGAAAGAAGGTTGCTGGTGTAGAGCCGTGACCTCTGAAGGCCAAGAAATGGAAGAAAATGGACTGAAGGCACTTTCCCAGGTTGAACCAGGATGGCTTTGGAAGGCTGGGGTGGAAGGTGCAGAAGTTGCTGAAAGCGGGCTTCCATAATATTCAGATCCACACGAGGACAAACTTTCATCCAGACAACCAAAGGTGAAGGTACCCGGGTAGCAGCCATACACCTGGATATCGTCTAGTCTGAAAGGAGACTGAACACCACATGGGCTTGACCCTTCAACTAATGCATTGTGGATGTCACCGGCTGAATTTGTGTTGATGTCGGCTGAGACTGAAGCGGTGAACTGGCAAGAGAAGGTATCAATCTCACCAGCGTTTCCCACTAGCGTGTTAAAGCTGGGCAGTGACGGTGGAGAAAGCTGCTCCCTCTGAATGCTGAGGTCCATGCTAGGCTTGTTGGTGAGTCCTGAACTTGAAAACTCTGGGCTGAAGTAGTTGCTTTCGTAAGGCAGGGCTCCATACTGGGTCTCAACGCAAGGCATAGCTGTGGCTGCAGATAGAGAATAATCGTTAGGGTCGAGAGTCATCATAAACACATGCAAACATCTGCTTCCAGTATCTCTCAGCACCTCTCTGTTTCACAGGTGCATGAGACCATAACTCATGTCCGAGTGTTACTTCGAAGGTGTCTTAGCACCTCTAAGTGTCAGTGATCCCAAACCTGTGACTCCCTAAAAACCTCAACTAAACTCCAGAGAGGGTGAGTTCTGCGTAAGCGATCGCCTTGTTGAAAGACGGTCCATTACCAAGTCATTAATGCACATGCTCCTGGTCGTGTAGGAACCATGGCATTTAGGAGTATTTGAGAATTGAGTTTCAGATACAGACAGCATGCAAGCCAACATAGAGAAGGTGTGAAGGCCATCGCAGTCTCAGGAAAACGTCCACCAGGCAAATAGATTTCCAGGACTTCGCTGTTCTGTTTGTCTGTAAATCTTTTATGGTTCATAAACAACTTGTAGAGAGGTTTATGTTTAATTTAACTGTTTTTAGGTGTACAGTAGACCGAAATAGCGTTCTCCAGGGCCTTGGTGAACCATAACAGTGTGTGGTTTCTACAAAAAACATTTAGTGCTAAAAAACTTTTTTTTATTGTACAAAGAGTTGATAACAGAAATACAAACATAAGTGGGAAAAAAAAGCAATTAAATGCATTTCAGTTCAGTCAATTTTTTTTATTTTACTCATCATCAAAAATGACCTTTTTTCAACTAATTGCTCATGTATATTTTTTTTCCTGGCCATTAAATGTTGAAATATTTAACTTTTAGTTAAAGCCGACATTAGATTTTCTTTAAAAAAAACTTTTAAAAAAACTTAAACATTAAAACTTCTAAAATTTATTCAGAAATAAAATAAAAAAAACAAAACAAATGATTTATCAGAAAAACATACAATTCTATAATTCATGTAATATTTATTCGCTATAAATAGAGTTTCTTTAATCCCATCTGTTTGCTATTTTAGGCCACCAATGTAGACCGTCATGACCTCTGAAATCAAGCGAGCTGTCTGACCTCTAAGGAGGACGCGCACATCACACTTTGTGCACTTGTATAGAACATACATGTTGTCTGATAATAAATCATGTAATAAATTGTGCACAAGTATGATGCTGTAAGGACACATGATACCCCTTTGCTGCCATCTTTAGTGTCAACAATCATCAGGAATATCGGAAAAGGGGGCGGGGTTGTATGGGCATTTGTTAACACTCGAGGGATAAGTATTTCTCTACCATGACTCTGGGAGGCCATGAAATGAGTTACAGAAGCGTTTGTGTTCATTTACACAAGATATTATAACAACCACATAACTAAACTGAAGTCATAACTGTAACAGCAAGTGATATCATTTATGTTGATAAAAATAATTAAAGGCTTTAGTTTTGTAATAGAAGACACTCATTTATTACTATTATGTGTATAGTGTTTAGCTTAATCATGGCAAAATATTATTAATAAATATTTTAAAAATATTAATTAATAATAATAATAATAATACATTAATTTATAGCTAACTCGTCTCATACATGGCCTGTAGTTCAACAAGTTATATAGAAAAAGAATAGAAAAAAAACATTCTGTTGTCCTGCAAACTTTCTACCACACTTAACTTTTACTATATACTTAATTTTACTGTATATACACAATATGAGGAAGAATGCAGGAACTAAACATACTGAAATGTAAAACATTAATGATGAAAAAGTTTACAGAGGAGTTAAAGAACTTTCCCAATGCCCTATATAGGGCAATAATCTTACTAACCATTCAAATGAGCTAAAAGAAAGTAATCAAGACAAGAACTTGATTACTATACAAGAAATAATAAATAAATAATAAATTAGTATTATTAGTTGTGACAAGATAAAATAAAAAACCGTTAGTTAGTAGTTTTTACTTTAGTTTAGTTAAAGAAATTCAAACTGACACACCCACTTGAGTCTCCCAAACAAAGTAAACTAGCAATAATAATAATAATAATAATCCTACCTTCGTAAATATATATAAATATATCCGTGCTGTATGTGTATAACTCAGTGTTTAATTCCACACAGATCAGCAGGACAGAGTGTTACAGCTCCTCTCGCATCTCGACATCCACTCACACGTACATACATATACACACACTCCCTCTGCGCTTCTCCAGCACACCTGACCAATATAGTAAGCCGTGACGTCGCCCTGGAGGCGTGGCATCACCATATTAGGACTGTAAGCTCCAAGGGGTTTCCGGATAAAGAGCCAATCCGGCGCGCCGCGTCGTGCGTAGGCCCTCGCGCTCTTTGACGCACACGCGCTGCCGGGATTCCATTGACGCAATACAGAGAGCGGAACCTCGCGCACGCGTTAAAAATAGACGCCGCTTTTTCACTGGCTGCGAACACAACAAAAGGCGGAGTGACGTCAGCGCGCAAGGACGCGCCGGAAATAGAGGACTCGGACGCGTTTTAATCGCATCCACGATTTCCATTTCTATTTATAGCAGCATTGTTTATTCCATATTATTGCTTCCTTTTTTATATAAAAGAAAATGTTTCTATCCAGTGTAATATATTATGTTTATATATTATTAGTTATAAGATCAGAAGACTGAAGAAATATTTACAGCGCAATATTCAAATACATTTAGAATGCAATAATATTTGTATTGTATTTGACATTTTTTTTAAAGTTTGTAATGCATAAAATCTGCAAAAAGGATTGTGTGAGCTGGTTGTGCGAAGAGGAGTTTAAAGCTTTGATCTACAGGCTGTGTGAGTTCTAATTCCCACAGAAACACTCCAAAATCCACAGAAACACTCCAAAATGTTGTAGACAGCCTTCAAGTATGAGGAGAAGCTGTTATAGCTTCAAAAAGAGGAACAACTCTATATTTAACAAAAAAAATTGTTGGTACCCTTCGGTCAATGAAAGAAAAACTCACAATGGTCACAGAAATAACTTTAATCTGACAAAAGTAATAATAAATAAGAATTATATTAATGTTAACCAATGAAAATCAGACATTGCTTTTCAACCATGCTTCAACAGAATTATAAAAAAAAAATGAACTCATGGAACAGGCCTGGACAAAAATGATGGTACCCCTAACTTAATAGTTTGTTGCACAACCTTTTGAGGCAATCACTGCAATCAAACGATTCCTGTAACTGTCAATGAGACTTCTGCACCTCTCTGCAGATGTATTTTGGCCCACTCCTCATGAGCAAGCTGCTCCAGTTGTTTCCGGTTTGAAGGGTGCCTTTTCCAGACAGCATGTTTCAGCTCCTTCCAAAGATGCTCAATAGGATTGAGGTCAGGGCTCATAGAAGGCCACTTTAGAATAGTCCAATGTTTTCCTCTTAGCCATTCTTGGGTGTTTTTAGCTGTGTGTTTTGGGTCATTGTCCTGTTGCATGACCCATGACCTGCTACTGAGACCCAGCTTTCTGACAATGGCCAGCACATTTCTCTCTAGAATCCCTTGATAGTCTTGAGATTTCATTGACACCCTGTGCCAGATGCAGCAAAGCAGCCCCAGAACATAACAGAGCCTCCATGTTTCACAGTAGGGACAGTGTTCTTTTCTTGATATGCTTCATTTTTTTGTCTGTGAACATAGAGCTGATGTGCCTTGGCAAAAAGTTCAATTTTTGTCTCATCTGTCCATAGGACATTCTCCCAGAAGCTTTGTGGCTTGTCAACATGTAGTTTGGCATATTCCAGTCTGGCTTTTTTATGATTTGTTTTCAACAGTGGTGTCCTCCTTGGTCGTCTCCCATGTAGTCCACTTTGGCTCAAACAACGACGGATGGTGCGATCTGACACTGATGTTCCTTGAGCATGAAGTTCACCTTGGATCTCTTTAGAAGTCTTTCTGGGCTCTTTTGTTACCATTCGGATTATCCGTCTCTTTGATTTGTCATCAATTTTCCTCCTGCGGCCACGTCCCATGGATCTTAAATTTCTGAATAATATGTGCAACTGTAGTCACAGGAACATCTAGCTGCTTGGAAATGGTCTTATAGCCTTTACCTTTAACATGCTTGTCTATAATTTTCTTTTGAATCTCCTGAGACAACTCTTTCCTTTGCTTCCTCTGGTCCATGTTGAGTGTGGTACATACCATGTCACCAAACAACACAGTGACTACCTGGAGCCCTATATATAGGCCCACTGACTGATTACAAGATTGTAGACACCTGTGATGCTAATTAGTGGACACACCTTGAATTAACATGTCCCTTTGGTCACATTATTTTCAGTATTTTCTAGGGGTACCATCATTTTTGTCCAGGCCTGTTCCATGAGTTTATTTATTTTTTATAATTCTGTTGAAGCATGGTTGAAAAGCAATGTCTGACTTTCATTGGTTAACATTCATAGAATTTTTTTTAATTATTACTTTTGTCAGATTAAAGTTATTTATGTGACCATTGTGAGTTTTTCTTTCATTGACCGGAATTTGGATACAACGTTATTGCGGGTTTGGCCAAATACTTGTGTGGATCTATGGTAGCTATTACAATACTTTCAGAAAACAGAAAATATTTTTTACTGTACCAGTTTACTAGTTTATAATGTGTTAATGATGATCGTTGTATGTATGTATATACTGTATGTGTAAGAGTTATGGAGTTTTTACTTCTGCACTGGTCTAGATGTAATTTTTTCCTTTTGTATTAAAAACAACAAGTCAATTTGGTATTAATAAATTCATAAATTATAATCATTCACTGCTGATGAAATTATTAATTATGATATCTAAAGTACTTGAATATGATTGTAGTAGAAAGAGCCATAGAATTACGGAATTGAACGACATAAAAGTGATCCTGGCAAAACATGTGCAAATAATTTTTTTTCTTTCTTAAAACATTGCTAAACTTTTTTTTTAAATATTTGTTTAACTAATGTTAGGTTAAAGCATATATTTTTCAATAAATGGAAAATAATCTATTAATTGTATGCAGGAAAAAATAGGATTCATACAGGAACTGACTAATAAAGAGAACTTCAAAAGAGAATAAAGAGGCTAGTGAGGGAACGTCTGGTTATATAATGTGACAAGAGGAGCTTTCTCACTTTACTGAGATGTAATTCTAAGTGGATGAAAATCTAACACGTTGCAAATTGCTTTGCTATAAGAGGACACTGCACAAAACACTCTGTGGAGTGCTGTTATCAGAAACTAATCAACCCCCAGGGTGGTATCAGTAACTCCTCACAGACATGTGATCATATGAGTCATCCAGAGATATTTTTGGCATGTGTTCCTTCAGGAATGATGTTTTCATTTAGGATACCTTGAGAACTCGTGATCTTCAGCCAGCTTCAGCAATCGTCTGCTCTCCTGAGCATTTCAGAGTTCTCCTCTTGGCAGATATACTCAGATCCTATATCCATCTACTAATTACCCCTTTCAATACTTCACAGGGCATCTCTACACTGGAAACGGAGGTGGTGGAGGTGTGTGTGTGTTGGGGGGGTATTATGGTGTTATTTTTAAAGTGCAGTGAGAAAACCTAGGGGAGATTCAATGTAATCACACTTTACAGACACACATGCATAAGTTTACTTGGTAGCTCACAGGTTTCAGGTGGTCTTCTAAACAGATCTGGCCAGCTGTTCAGAGAATGAACAGCCATTACACTGACGAGCTCCAGATATCTAGAGACGAGGCGCTCTCCATGGCTTGATCTCATCAGGGTATGAGAGCTACACTGGTATTGTTTGCATTGAGCTGTCATCACTTTCCTAAGCGTGCATGCCAACAGAAGTGTGTGTGTGTGTGTGTGTGTGTGTGTGTGTGTGTGTGTGTGTGTGTGTGTGTGTGTGTGTGGCACAGCAGCTGTCTTGTCCTCAGAGACAGGCAAAGTTGTTTATACTGTACATGCTTCAGACAACTGCAAAGTCAATCAAACATTTGATATTGTTAAGCAGGAACTTTTACAGAAAATAGACTAAAATATAATATTGCATTGAGGGAAAAGAGCTATATGACCCCATCACCACCAACACCACTAACACATACACATATACATATGACCACCACCATCTCAGAACTGACAAAGAGACTAGGACACAATTTCTAGTAACATGTAAAGTGCATGTATTCTATAAAAATAGGGTTGAAATTATTTTATGCCTCACCTCTGTTTGTTATTCATCACCCATAACATTAATCATTTTGATGATTTGCATAATAAAAAATGTTCCAACTTTTCTGCACAGGTCTATGAAATTTCACTCTAGGTATTCTGTTGCAGTAATTACAGTGAAGTCATTATTAAAGCTCTTATTCTGCTGCTTTTCTGGTTTACAGAAACAAAGCAGGTGCCACATGCAATATTGACACACACACTTGGTTTACAGTGACACGGTGTGATCTACACAATGGGAACACAGCATGCTGAGTGGTGAAAATAATTACACATAGTTGTCAGTACAATGATGTTGAAAGATGAGACATGCAACGAATACACTGTGACATTGATACTGTGGGATAAGTATGTAAAATTAAATTCAGAATTGGTTTATTCTGTTTGTTTTTTAGATAGCAATACACATGGTGGTAATGAGACCCTGACTGAGGACGACATGCAAATATTAGCAAATGGTTTTATGGTATGTTTTATTATGTACTTTTATTATGTAATTTTGAAATGAACAGTTGTATTGTACCTTTGACACGAAACACTATCACAAAGCAGATTTACAGAAATCCAAGCAAAACATAAATATTTTCTGATATCATTTCACTGTCTGATGAAGGTGTTTACAGAAATAAATAAATAAATAAATAAATAAATAAATAATACCTTTAAAAAATTCTGTAATGTCTTGGTGGCATTTAAAAACTAATAGTGTAAAATATTACTATTTTATGTTAAATAAAACTACATTTTATGTAAATATTCTATACAGTTCTATTATCACTTCGGAAACCTGTTTAAAATTGGATTCAAATGTATTGGTCAGTTGAGATTTCATAGCTTAACAGACCTTGTGAATGTTTGAATTACATTTTATGCAGTTTAATGCCTTCTTATCATCATCAACAGGTCAAATGCTGTGTTCAGGGCGTGGCAAGGAAGTAAGTCTTGGAATAAGCAAAACCAGTAGACTTTCTGTAATGCTGTTGGTTCACTCACAGGCAGTGGACACATTACATGATTAAGAAATCATACTCTAAGAAATTATCTTAGAGTACTGGGTTGTGGAAGGCCTGGAGCCTACCCCCGGAAACTTCAGGAACTAGGCAGGCATGCCATTCACACACTCATTTGACAATTTGGAAACACGACTTAACCTACTCTGCAGGTCTTTGGACTGTGGGAGGAAGCCAGTGCACCCAGAGGAAACCCAGCAAGTACAAGTACTCCAGACCCGGAGCAGGAATCGAACCCCTCGATCCTGGAAGCACGAGGCCACTACACCACCATGCAGCCATGACAAAAAATTTTAATTACATAAAACTACAAACATTGCTCATTTCAAATTTACTCATGTATTAAAAGAAGAAAGCAAGTGTTTTTAATTAAGGATATGTTGTCATGGAACTTTTATTGCTTTATCTAATTTTCTTACTTTTAATACTTTATAACAGTTATAACAGTTTTTTTTTTTAACAGTTTTTTAAAAATAATATTATATATTTTTTATTAATATTAATTAATATGCTTGTCTTTTGTGTGTTCCCGCTGTCACGGAGTAGAATTGGGTTAAAAACACATTAACAAAACCTAGAAGAATAAAGCTGCTGACTTCACAGAATAAGTGTGGTCAGAAAACCATCTTAATTGAGCATGATGGAAAATCACTTGAATGCCTGGTAAAGTTGCCTGGTAAAGTTGCATTGTAAAAAAAAAAAAAAAACTCACAGCACTGGGGAGAAACAACTGTGTGTCCACAAGAAAACCACTTGTTAGTGAGACTAAGATTGGACTTGGAGCAATGGAAAAAGCTCAAGTGGTCTGATGGGTTCAGATTGACCGTCTTCCAGAGCGATAGGTGAGAAGGGAAAGCGCGGGAAGCGATGGATCCATCATGCATAGTGTCCACTGTACAAGCCTCTGGAGGCCGTTATGATCTGGGGTTGCGTCAGTTATTCAGGTCTAGTCTCAGCAGTGTTATATGGGCATAAAATGAAGTCATCTGATGAGCTGAATGTACCGAATGACCAGATTATCACATCGATGGAGTTTTTCTTCCATATCCCAGAACTCAAAGTGTGAAAAAGTGGTTCTGTGAGCATAAGGAATCATTTTCAAACCCCAGGGTGTGTGTAATCTAAGCTAAAGATGATTGAGTGAAAGAGTGTGGCACACCTACAGTAGGAAGGGACTTATAAGGTAAATGTCTTTGTTTTGTTATTTTCGCTCATGTTATTTTCTGTTGATGTAAATCCAGTTTGCTAACGCGCATGGAAATCAAGCAGTGTGTTAAACACAGTGTGTTAAAACAACTCCATCCCAGCCTGGCACGTCATGCACGTCATCCCTTCGCGTGTGCGTTACGTCGCCACGTACGGAAGCAGAGCAAAACAAACGTTAGCCGTTAGCATAGCTGTGCTGCTTAATTCTATCCGCTGTGTTATCAAGCAGTTTATTACTCAACGTCTAAATATTATCAGTTTAGCTTTATCCAGACTAATAAGTACCGGTTTACGACAGTAGCCTAGCCTAGGCATGGTGTCCATACGTGTGTGTAAGCGAGCCATGTGTGTTCCCACTGTCACAGAGTTTAACTAAAATTATCACCTTTATAATAAAAACACTCTGAGAAATGACAACAGAGACGTTCGTGAAGGACATTAAACCTGGTCTGAAGAATTTAAATGTCATCTTCATCGTCCTGGAGACAGGTTCAGTTTATCCTCTATATATTTAGTATGAACTGAGTGATTAAATCTAAATAATATGCATGTGCCTGTAGTAGCAGTTCTTATAAAGTGTGTAATAAACCCATTAATAAGTGTGTTTTGGATATAATAGTGTTATAAGTCTTACAGACCATGACCATGGTCAAAGGTTTTGAGAATGACCCAAATATGAATTTTCCACATGCTGGAAAAGGCATTGATCGTATCAAACTGTTGGTTCGGAGAAGTTGCCATTCTTTATTCGTGGCTGTGTTCTTATGCAAAATTGGCTGAGAAGAATGGTCTCAGGATGCTTTACTGTTGGCATGACACATGACTGATGGTGGAGCTCA
Organism: Clarias fuscus; assembly: GCA_030347435.1. Classification (NCBI taxonomy): domain Eukaryota; kingdom Metazoa; phylum Chordata; class Actinopteri; order Siluriformes; family Clariidae; genus Clarias; species Clarias fuscus. The sequence continues at coordinate 2,939,924 of CM059215.1, forward strand.
CCTAAATAGATTTCAAAAAGGCCAGCAAAGAAGCCACTTCTCTCCCGGTAAAACCTCAGGGACAGACTGATTTCCTGCTAAAAGTACATGGATTAGTCTTCTGAGGGTTGAGGTAAAATCAATTCCTCTGATGAATCCCCTTCTGATTGTTTGCAATATCCAAACAAAAGCTTGTCCAGAGGAGAAAAGGTGAGCGCTACCAGTCCAGTGGCATGCCCACAGTAAAGCATCCTCAGACCATTCATGTGTGAGGCTGCTTGCATCCTTAGTTACATCTCAGCTAAGGAACTGGACTCGCTCACAATTTTGCCTAAGAACACAGCCATGAATAAAGAATGGTACAACAACATACTCAGAGAACTTCTTCAACCATCAAAGAACAGTTTGGTGACTACCTATGCCTTTTCCAGGGCATGATGGAGCACCTTGCCATACAAAACATCAAAATTTTGGTTCCATGGCTAGGAAACTCCCCAGACCTTAATCTTCATCCTCAAGAGGCGGATCATAATTGTCTGACTGCTTTATTGAACTGATCTTGAATTACCTTCTTATGATGCACATGATGGTAATTACTGATCTGTCTGCCTATTTATCTATTCAGGAAGGGTCACCAAAACCAAAGATGGGCATGAGGTGCGCACCTGTAAGGTCGCTGATAAGACGGGCAGCATCAGCATATCGGTGTGGGATGAAGTCGGAGCACTGATTCAGACCGGAGACATCCTCCGCCTGACCAAAGGGTGAGATTTCTCTCCAAATGCTGCAACATCACACTGCACACTGTTGCACGTTCAGTAGACCAACAGACTGTGCACTGTGTTCAGCATCTCCTCTGCTTCTCCAGTGGAATTTCTCCTTAATATCACAAATGAATCTGACCTCAATGGAAGATGGAACATGATTGAGAAACAGTTTTGTTTACATCATTGTTTGAGACGCAAACATCCTGCGGAAATAAGGGGAATCCACTACCAACCGAAAACTAGCACAGCAGTCACTAAAGCGTACCAAAAGTTAGCACTCCAGGGTCAAGGGTTTAATTCCTGCCTCAGGTCTGTGTGCATGGAGTTTGCATGTTCTCCCCGTGATTGGTGGGTTTTCTTTGGGTACTTTGGTTTCTTAATACAGTCCAAAAACAATCAGATTAGGTTATTTGCAACCTATTTGCACCTCGTCCAGCCTTGGACCCTCCAGGCTCCAAGTTAAACGGTATAGACGATGAATTAGTGTTTAATGCGTTTCAGGATGATGCTTGTCTTTAACGATTATGTAATTTGGCCTTCTTGTCTTTGTTTTTTGTTTTTTTCTCCTTACAGCTATGCGTCGATATTTAAAGGCTGTCTCACTCTGTACACAGGAAGAGGAGGAGAGCTGCAGAAGATCGGAGAGTAAGACTCGCATCTGATTGCCTGAAGCATTCGGTATTCAATTGAGACATCGGTTTAGTTTTCAGCAGTTTTATTACATTCAATGTAATTGAATGTAATTTAGTTAAAACTGTATTCAATTCATTCTGTTGTAAATGTCACTTCACTCATTTAGTATTGTTGTGTAAACTTTATATAAGAGCAGTTCTGTTTGCTCAGGTAGTAGCTCATTATGTCAGGAGTGCAACATAGATGGTGCAGTTACAGGAGAAGTGAGAAAGAGGCGCTTCCATAAACCTCCATTCTCTCTCTCTCTCTCTCTCTCTCTCTCGCACACCCACATGCACACAAATACAATATACCGGTCTTTAGACAATTTATACATTCACTTACACAGTGAAAATATTGTACATCATTGAAAATATTGGAATCTGGTGCACTGCACTGTCTATATTTCTACAATACATGTGAGGTACTTCCGCGATTTGATCACATCTATGAATATTAGACGCGAACCCCGGTCTGTTAATATCTGCAAAAATTCATAACTCGTATGTTCATAAGTCAGGGAATACCTGTATTCTAAATGAGAGAATACATTTATGTGACTATATTTTGGAGGTGGTGGATTAGTATTCTTCATGCATAAGAATATGTTTTTAATGTTGCAGGTTTTGCATGGTGTACTCTGAAGTGCCAAACTTCAGCGAGCCAAATCCGGAGTATTTGGCCCTGATGAACAAAACAGTACGTGTTAATTTCCTTCAAAAGTTAAACATTGAGTAGTGTGTTATAACAGTGTTATAAAGTGCTTAAATAATAACGAAGTGTTAATGTTGCGTCAATCGCAGGGACTTAATGAACAAGGAAGCAACACAAACAGCAACAATGGCTCCTCGAGTACAGCCAGTGAGTTTCTGTTCTCCTTCTGTTTTTAATCCATCTTAATCCAGCGCAGCTAGCTCATTTAAAAAACATTATTAATAACTCACGCATTCCAAACTGTATTCAGGCAGCGATGCGACTAATGGTAATGGAGTGAGCTGTCAGAGCTCAGGGAGTGCGCCACCCAGTGGCCGAGGGAACACTGGGAACACCAGCAGGAGCTCTGCCTCTGGAAGCGCAGTAAGTAACGGAAAAGAGACACGACGCTCCGCTAAAAGATGATCCAAGCCATGGGTATTCCGTTCTCTTCAGTCAAGAACCAAATGATTTATGAGTCTGGGACATGAAAATCTCCTAAACAGCGTCTCCTAAAGGCTCTTTTTATGTCTCATTTTTGTTTGGTCCTGCACAACAAGACAGCCGAGTGAACCCAGTCACCATAACAACTGTTCCGAGTTTCAATATTAAATAGATTAACTGTTATATATTTAGTTAATATAAAATTTTACACTCTGACTGATACTCTACATAAATCTTTGTATTAGGGCTCTCCCCGCTAGCCTCTCTCTCTCTCTTTCACACACACACACACACTTCTTTATTTTTTATTTTTTTTATTAATAGACCCTTTTTTTTCTCAAATAAGTAGTTTGTCTTTGCTTTATTTCACTAATTTTTGGAGGATTAATATTTTCAACCCAATTTGTGGGGTTTTGTTGTTTTTTTTGCCTGTAATATAACCAACTTTTATTAATGTAATGTTTCTTTTTAATTTTTTTTGTTGTTGAGGGAATAAACTTTTTGTTTCGTTCATTTTTACACTTTCATTCACTAAAATTCAAAGATCAGAATCGGAAAGTTTCTTAATAATAAAATGTTAAGTTTTCTTTCATGTAATAAATTTTTTCTTCACAAATATTTTTTCTAAATCTTCAATGCTTTTTTTTGGAAGATGCAACGGAATTAAAGGCATTTTAATTAACAACATGTCAGAGTTTTCATGATCTATTGCATCATTTTTATTTAAACAAAAAAACTTCAAATCTTCATTTCGTTCATTTTAAACATAAATAAAATAAAATGTTAACAAAAATTAAATAGCCATTTTTTGCTTCATGAGTTTACTAACAGAATAGCAGAATTAGAGATATTTTATTAATAAAACATTGGTTCTTATTTCATGTAATGCATCAGTTAAGGCTTTCTTGTTTAAGACTTAAAGTTTTTAAATATGTATTTGAGTGTTAAAGCATGTGATCTTTTTAAATTCTGATGAATACATTTTTACTTAATATAATGTGTAGATGTTATAATGTAAGTTCAATATCTTTTAATGTCATGACTTAGCAGTGTGTTAGCGAAAAAGCTTTTTCCAAAATAAAACGTTTACACAGATACTTTACTTTCACATTGTTCCTGCAGGTTCTCTAATATAACTGGTTTAAGAGAACTTTTTTTCTGTTTGTTCAAGTCTTCTTCATATAATATATGACATGTTTTGTAATTAAATATTTATAGAATCTGAATAACACTGTTAAAGAAAAAAATAACAGTGTTAACAGTGTTTAACTGTTCGAATTAATTTTATAAAATGTAATATTAATATTAAAAAAATATTACCTACTCTTATTACTTCTTTCTCATGCATGCATGAGGTTGCCTGATTGTATCAGCTCACACAAAATTCTAACTTCTAAAAGAAAGAAATGGAATAATTCCTGTGTCATAACTACGAACAATAAATAGATAAACAGTAAAATAACTCTAAGTTTAAGATATAAATTATATTCATATAGATAAAGCAAGTGAGTCCAATGCACTCCAATCTGGCAATGCATTAAAACGTTTTTTGTGTTGCTGTTTTTTCATTGTGTTCACATTAAAAAAATGTCAAAGCAGCATCCTGATAGCTGCTTAAAATGTTCATGCTGAATAAAATAAGACAGAAATATATATTTTATAACATATAACATATGTATAACATACAAAACTGCATTTACCAATATGACAACATGAAAGGAAAAATATTCTTCAAACCTTGTGTCATGGAGAAAACAACTGAAGTAAACGACTAATGAATATAATTTTTGACAAAGTTAAAATGCCAAAAAAATGTAAATACTGAAAAAATTATTAGTAGGCAATAGGTTTCCAGAGCTCCTCTCAGAGTCCAAAGACATGCAGACTAGGCTAACTGGAGTTCCCAAATTGCCCATAGTGTGAGAGTGTGTATGTGTGTGGCCTGCGATGGACTGACACCTTTTTCAGGGTCTACCACGCCTCATGCCCAAAGTCTCCTGGGATAGACTCCAGGCCCCCGGCGACCCTGAGTACAGTAAAGCGGTAGTGAGTGAGTGAGGTTTCCAGAGTAACAATTGACCCTCATAAAGTAAATAAACTAATAAATAAATAAAACGTGATGGGCTCTGACATGTTGTGGTGCAAAAAAACTCTCCTGGGAAGGATTATGTTTTTAGCAATGTGCAGAATATTTAGCAAAAAGTGAGTAAATTCTATTTAACTCTGCTGATCAGACATGTAAAATTTGGTGAAGTGATGAGAACAAAGCACAAGAACTTCACATCAATTAAGCATCAGCTCTTTATTTAAATCAGTTCCAAGCCACAGAACAAAAACCTTCTGTGTGTGTGTGTGTGTGTGTGTGTGTGTGTGTGTGTGTGTGTGTGTGTGTGTGTGTGTGACACCGTATAAAAACACACATTAACGCTACAGTAAAGGAAACTAGGCTTGTGGGTTAGTAACAGGGTCACTTCAAGAACAGCTTTGTTTTTGTCACAGGTTTTTGTGTTATAAGGCTGATGTATTAAATAAAAGTTTACATAAAAAAATAATAAACAAGACATCACCCCAAAGACTTTGCAGAGGTTGCAGTGTGCTTTTACATAAAAGTGAATCAGCATGTGTAGTGTTGATAGTGTGTGTGTGTGTGTGTGTGTGTGTGTGTGTGTGTGTGTGTGTGTGTGTGTGTGTGTGTGTGTGTGTGTGCGTGTGTGTCACTGTATAAAAACACACATTAATGCTACAGTAAAGGAAACTAAGCTTGATTGTGTGTGTGTGTGTGTGTGTGTGTGTGTGTGTGTGTGTCTGTGTCTGTGTGTCTGTGTGTGTGTGACCTAAACCCTGGTGTTATCTGTTCCTCTGTGCTGTTGTTTAATTGGGTGAGAATGTTCTCTGGGCGATCGTGCTCGGGTACGAGAACGTCTGATCAAGATGGTCTTGAGTGAACCTTAGTGAGAAAGTGATTAGTCTCTGAATCGAGTCACCTGCAGGAAGTGAATCAACATGGAGACCAACAAGAAAAACGGAGACAATAAACACTGATGATGTGACATGAAATGTTTGAAAAGCAATTATCTCGTTATTAATTGAGCTCTTGCTTTGTGTTACACTCACTTTATTTATAGAGCTTTATCTTTTCCATCGCTGTATTTCTTAGACTATTTTAAGAGGTTCCGAACCAAATGCTAAACTAACCTGAATATCAAATGAAACCAAGAATCACTTGAGCTCTGATTCACACTTCTTATGATTGGCTGTCCTTGCTTCAGTGGTACTGAGCCTACAATTGGCTGTGCTCCTCTGGAGACAGCACTGAACCTTGGAATTTGCTGTACTTTCTTAAGCAGGGTATGGAGTCTTACAATTTGCTGCATTCCCTTCAGGGGCGGTACCGAACTTTATGTTTGGCTGTGCTCAGCTTCTTGATCAATATTTGTGTTCTAACTTTCCCGCATCAGTGTTGCTATAATCTTATAGTTTCAGATTTAAGGTTCCATTCACTTTTTAAGGTTGATTTAAGGTAAACTGATTATAGAATTTTATCCAAACTATAAAACGATGTTTTATTGTCCTTTTTTCAAGTATAAGAGGGACACAACCTGTGCACGGAGGTAAAGAATTGTTTCCTAAAATAACTTCATTCTACACAGGTACTGCTTTTTCGTGATGTACGTATACATCACACCACAAACCTGGAAGGCTAAATGAGACTGTGTATGTGTGTGTTCTGTGCAGAGTCTAAGTATGTTTTGTTGATACCTTTTTGTTAATTAAAGACTTATGTTTAAAAACAACCCCGGAGAACTTCCGGTTAGCAGCCACGTGGAGTAGACGTGTTAGAGAGCTGCTCCGATAATTTCGAATTTCTTCACTCCCTTTTTCGTTTCTAAATGCTAAATTAAATCTTTAGGATACAATAACTTTGTACCTTACCCCACGATCATTTAACTGGGAAAAAAGATGACACTGTGGCCGTTCTAACAGTCGAGGCTATTTCTGCGCTGTTAGATAAACACCGTGAAGCGCTAGCAGCTGACTTTAAATCCTCGTTTAGTTTACTGGAAAGTAAACTAGACAAAATTCAAGCCCAAGTAGAGGACCATGGTCAGCGCTTACCCTCATTAGAACTCGCTACAGATGACCTGAGCCAGCATCGTGGAAGACTACGCTCCCGAAGTTTTAAGCCAGCGAGCCGAGTATAGAGAAGTTATGACGGAGTTATACCAGCGTGGACTCCGGCCTTCTCTCCTGTATCCAGCACGGCTCCGGATCACTCTCTCTACCGGACAGAAGAAGTGGCTACGCTCGGTAGAAGAGGCGCAAAAATACATAGACAGCTTGCCGAAAACACCGTAGTAGATTTAAAATTCCTAGATTTAAAATTCCATTTCATAAAAACAACCCCTCTGCGCTTATGCTTGCTTTTTCTGCCCACGGCAATAACACCCACCCGAACTGCCTGTCATACCAGTTTGTGACAGAATGCTCGACCCGACAAGGCATAGCAGAGGGGGCCCACGGCAGTGCCACAGTGGCCAACACCCCCCCCCCCCCCCTTTTGCTCCCCACTCGTCCGAGGAATACCACAAAGGCGCCGTTTCTTCAGGGAGTGCCTCACGGGAAGCCCTGGTGGTGAGGAGGACTCAGCGCTGCAACGGCCGCCCGGCTAGGAGGACAACCCAGCGCTGCATCTGAAGCTCTGTGGACCAGAGTGATGCCGTGATGCCTCCGCCGCCCGGCTACGAGGATCCGGCGCTGCCTCATCGACCAGGCCCTGACGGCCTCTACCACCCGGCTATGGCGCCAGGTAGCTACAGTACTCCGAGAGCGAGCTATGGCCATTTTCGAGGCCCAGCAGCAAGGACAGGCCGCTGCTGCATCCGCCGCCCGGCTTGAGGAAGACTCGGTACTGCAACCCAGCGCTGCACCTGCCGCTCGATGCACGAGGGCAATCCAGCGCTGCCTCCACCGCCCGGCCTACACCAGCGATCCAGTGCTGCCTCAGCCATCCGGTGTAAACTAGGGATTCAGCAGTAGCCCCCACAGCTCCGACTCGCTCGGAGCTGCGGCTCCGACTCGCCCACTATTCCACCCTGCTCGAGAAGCTACATCATCGTCATAAGCTGGGTGAAGGGACCTTGGACGAGGCTGTGGTACCTCCAATAACGCTCCAGAGGAGCGTCGTAAGGAGGGGGGGTACTGTAAGGGACTACCACCAGAAGTCACTGTGCGCACATGTTTGTCTTTGTTTTGTAGTTTTTTGTTAGCCGACTCAGTTTCCCAGAACGCACCTCGGTCAGGTGACGCTGGAGCTCACCTGAACCGAGGTAGCTCATTAGTATTGTTTTAAATAGCTGGATGTTCTGGGAAACTGGGTCGAGCATTAATCCTGTCAGTGGGCATGTTTTTTGGTTTGATTTTGTTCTGGTTTGGTTATGTTTTATTTTACGTATGTTACTTTATTTGGGCTCTGTTTGGTTCTGTGGTCTGAATATTCTGTAAGTGTGTTTCTTTGGTTTATTTTGTGGATTTTGTGTGTGTACTGTGTGCTGTGTTACTTGAGTATTCCCTATGCCTCCTGTGTGCTCCCCTAGTTTCATGTGTGCTTCCCTAGTTTCCGGTATGTTCCTCTAGTTTCCGGTGTGCTCCCCGAGTTTCTGGTATACTCCCCGGTGCTTCCGGTATGCTCCCCGGTGCTTCCCGTCCCGTGCAGTCTCTAGTCTTCCCGTCCCGTGCAGTCTCTAGTCTTCTGAAATGCTTTATGGTCTGAAATGCTTACAAAGGTCTGAAAGTGTTGTGACTCATGTGGAAGGCTAAATGAGACTGTGTATGTGTGTGTTCTGTGCAGAGTCCAAGTATGTTTTGTTGGTTCCTTTTTGTTAATTAAAGACTTTTATGTTTAAAAACAACCCCTCTGCGCTTATGCTTGCCTTTTCTGCCCACGGCAATAACACCCGCCCGAACTGCCTGTCATACCAGTTCGTGACAAAACCAGACTGCACAGTACTGTGTTCATGTGTTCAGTCCTGATCATTTCAGAAATCAAGTGTTTACGGGACACATTTTCATTTGTAAAGCTTCCTTATAGCTATGTCTGTTTGTTTTTTATTTTCCTTTCCAATCTGTAAACGGTGCATTTCAAAGTACACAGGGGAGCAGTGTCTCTTCCTCTCTGTGAAATAATATCTCTTACAGGAAACACTAAAGAAACTGGAGCAGCTACTAAAAGTAACTACAAAATTTGTCTGTTCTCTATTTCCATGTTTGTGTGTTTCAGGGCAAAAGAAAATTTCAGACAGATCAAATGAAACCAATTAAACACAGTGTGCCATATGCACACAGTGTGTACATATGGCACACTGTCTTTTAAAACTTTATTTCAGTAGGCATTCCATTAATAATGCCAATCCTCTGGGCACTCTTTAAATTGATGCATCATTGATAAATCAGAAACAAGTCTCAGTAATGCTCTGCCTCCAAAATCATCACGCCCTGTGAGATGTTGTCATAGCAACAGTTGTATATGGGGTTCCTATTAATAGGGACTAGACATAAAACCTTTGTTAAATTAATTTACACAAACTGTAGTAAAGAATCAGCACCTGCCTGTTATTTTATGTTCATATTAATATACAACTAATATAGACTAACTTGGTCTGCAAGCATTTTGCAAGTTGAGCAATTTTTAAAAAATCTATTTTAACTTGAGCGAGGGCTTGATATACGAGTAGTAAGCAGTGTCACATGATCACAACTGAGCCAATCGTTCTTGTCTCGGTTTTATTTTTATTTTATACTCTGTGTTAATTATTTTTATATGAATAATTTTAGACTGTGGATCAAATTATCAGAGTTTCCATTATTTCTTTTGAGGAAATTTTTATATATGAGTGGTTTGATATACAAGCATGCTTCCAGAACAAATTATGCTTGCAATCCAAGGTTTAACTGTAAATAAGCTCAGCTCTATAAAGGAACTGCTTTAATCTTCCTCTACACCATTGCTGTTTCTTTTTTAGGCCATTCTTTAAAAGACTTGCCACAAATCACATCATACCACCACAAATCAGACTGCATAGTACTGTGTTCGTGTGTTTGTGAGTGTTGAGCTCTATTATAATTTATTCCTTCACACCCAGAATAATAAAGACATGATCAAGATCTGTCTCCTTTTTTTACATCTTCAAATAATGTAACACACACATATATTGATATGCAGTGCATCTAAAGAAAATTTTGTAAAATTTTATTTATTTTTCCCTTTAATTGTAAAAGTGAATCTCTCATATGTAAGATAAAAAAAAATGTAATATTTATTTTAAAGTGTTTTTGTTTACATGTTCATGATTACAGTTTAGAGCACCTGAAAAAATAAATATACAAAAAATTCAATACAGTATCTCAAAATATGAAAATATTTAATTTTGAGTTTGAGTAAATTACTATTTATACAGTTTAAATACCATGACTTTCTCAGTCTAGTTCAGTACACACATGGGGATGACTGTTGACTTGACAATTTTACAGAAGATGATCATGTGCACAAGTTCATGTGAAAAGATGCGCAAGCAACAGGGATGACCGCAACCTTAAGAAGATTGTCAAGCAAAGTCGATTCAAGAACTTGGAAGAGCTTCACGAGGACTGGAGTGAGGCTGGAGTCAGTCCATCAAAAGCCACCATACACAGACGTTTTCAGGAAATGGGCTACAACTGTTGCATTCCTAGTATTTAGGCACTCCTGAACCAGAGACAACGTCAGAAGCATCTTACCTGAGCTAAGGAGTAAAAGAACTGGACCTTTACTTGGTGGGCCAAAGTCCTCTTTTCAGATTAAAGTAAATTTTGCATTTTATTTGGAAATCAAGCTCCCAGAGTGTACAGAAAAGTGGAAAGACACAGAATCCAAGCTGCTTAAAGTCCAGTGTGAAGTTTCCTTAGTCGGTGATGATTTAGGGTGCCATGTCATCTGCTGGTGTTGGTCCACCTACCCATAGTGCCAAGACTACAAGCAACTGATTTCTCGACTATGACAATACTATGCTTGATTGGCCAGCATGTCAAGAGGAAGATGAGAAATCCAACAGTACAGATGAGCTGAAGGCACCCAGCAAGTCATCCTAGTCTTCAGTAATGCCTCAGTGCCACAGGCTGATCGCCTTGATCGCCATGATGCCATGCCACATTGTTTTGTGCTAAAGAAGCCCTGTCTAAGTATTAAGGGCATATATATATATATAGTTTTAAAAAATTATTAAATTACAATAATTTACGATTTCAGAATGCACAAAAAATTATTTTCAATGTTTGTGAGGCTTTTACATATGACATTTTATTTGAGACTTTTTTGCTTTTTTGAAAAAGCAGAAGCTCCTCACACATCGTCTCTAAACTGTGACTTTATTGGTCAGGATGTCAGATACTTGATGTGACTCAGCTTTTTGGTAGCAGTCTCATGGATGTCACTAATCAATTTTTTGTTTTAGAGTTTTGTAATATCTGTCCGCTTTTATCACCATTGTTACACTGTAGCAACATGCCGCTAATGAAATCTTAGCGACCTGATGGTATTGTTTTCTGTATTCGTTTCTTTTGTTATCTCTTTAAGTATGAGTGAGCAACCACGGGAGTTATTATGGATCCAAACCCAACATCTCCCTGAAGAAGGTGTGATGTGCTCAGCTTATCTTTTTTTTAATATCATATAATATAAATTTGTATCAGTAGAAACAGTTAGCGCACATAACTGGTGAACAGACTGATGTGTTTTCCTTTTCCAATTTGACTAAAATCTTTTTAATTTATGCTGCCAGGATTTGAGAGTATCGAGAACTCTCTAATCTCTCTTTCTCTAATTTAGGTCTGATTCAGATTCAACTAATTCTATTTTGGGCCTGATGGCACAAAATGATCTGGTCCTAGAACCCCTCTTTAGCTATCATATGCTTGGCCTGAGGTTTATGATTGGCTGTTCTCTCTTTAGGGGTTCGTTACTGAGTCTTACAATCGGCTGTAGTCGCTTGAGGGAGCACTTATCCTATAACGATTGGTAGATGTCGCTACATGGCTCCAGTTTTATTCAAACGACAATAGAGTCAAACTTACACCCATCAAACTTACAAATAACTGTTTGTTTCCTATGAACCAGACATCTCCTTTAAATAATTATTTCAATTTATAAAAATTCTGCACAAAAATATCTCAACCTGCTGTGTTAGCAAAATTCTACTGCTATATATGCTCTGCATCATGAATCTGTCTCGTCTTGTCATGGTATAATATTTGTACCAATATTTTAGGCAATTGTAGAACGTCTGTGTAAAAAAATCAAGTTTATAGCAACAGAAACAATAAGAAATATACAGAAAAACAAACTTAACAAACCTACACTTAAGTGATACTTAAAGTCAATACAGCAGCTTTTCACTATTTTTAATCTGTACCTCAAAAAAACTGACAGGCCACGCCCAGTTGTTTCGTCAGGACGAGAAAGCAACCATGACATTTTAATATTCCACAGAGCATCGATGCATTAAATACAGTATGAGTATGGATTATTTTTCCTTTGAGGTATAATGGGCTGATCATACTGTAAGCTACGTCTCAAATCACGCACATACACTTCGTGCATTATTGTGGTAAGTAGTGCAATATAAATACATCGCAAAAAATAAAAATGCTAAATGTTTTTATTGTTGTTGATTCATATAGTGAGGGAAAGAGCGGGGCAAAGAGAGGATGCTTTATTTTTACACACCAAATTAAACCTGTGCTACAGTACTTCAAAGGCTTTCTTGTTACAAACGCTTCATTAGATGTCCGGGACCACAAGGGGACGTAATCATTTTTTTAAACTTGATACGCAACAAGAAAGAAAGTATAAATACATCAGGCACTCTTAGGTTTCCCCCTTGTGGTGTGAATAGACTAGAATAGAAACTTCACTTCAGTTAAATTGGTTAACTCACGCAGAGGATCAGGAAGCAGCAACAGTTATGATGCGCTTGTTTCGTTCCGGGTTGGAAATTGCTGACAAAAAAGCAGCAGGATGGAAAAAACAAGAACAGAAGAAACAAACGTTTACAGTATTCCTGGAATTAGTTGGCATGTGTAAACCACATGTAAATTCTTTATTATTTTTGTGGCAGTTCTTCAAATAAGTCCTGTTTAGTGCAAAACCTTTTTTTTGAGATAGTGTTGTGTGTAGAAAACATAGTGTGTATGTGCATGTGTATGTAAAACACAAAGAAAAGAAAAGATGTCAGTTGTTGAGAAGCCCTTGAGTATATAAATGAGTGTAGTATGTTGCTGGAGCATTCAGTCGTACTGTAATGAGAGGAAAAACACCAAAGCACACACACATGCATAATCGGTTACACAAATGCATACTAACATTTCTGTTACAAGCTCTTTAAATAACAACTAAATAACTAAATAATAAACAATGTATAATTTAAGTCTGACAATCTAAAGAACTATTGGTAATTTCTAATTAAAAGAATGCACGTTTTTAATGAAGACAGGTCTTGTGCTTCTTTGAAATGCAAAGGAAAACTTTAAGCTTATTGGTTTAGACTTGCTGAGTGAACATTTCCGTGGTGATGCTGAGAGTAAAAACGTCCATCTTTATTGTGCAACATCAGTCTCAGTCTCAGTCTCTGTGCATTTGGGAATTCATCTTTCAGGAGTTTATCTAATGTTAAGATGCATGTTTGTGTACAGATATACACGCATTCAAGTTCTTCACAATAACTAAAACTAACAAACTTTCACACTGGCTTTGCTACCCTTATGAGGTATATATATATATAAATGTGTGTTATTGCACATGGCTGAAGATAAATAATAGCATTCCTAACGCTATATGAAGAGGAGTAACAAGACGACTCAAATATGACATGGAGGAAAAAAAAAAACAGTAGAAAAAAGAATCACACTTTACTTTAAATATAGTATTTTTTTTCTCAAATAACTAGCGTAAAATCCCTTTTTTAAACTGGTTAATGTTTGGACACACAGATACACAAACACTATACACTGTCCAGAGCTGTCGAACACATTATTAAACCCTGGAAGAATAGTGCTGATCCCTCAACTTCACAGAAAAAATGTGATCGGAAAAACATCCTGAATGAGCCTAACGGGAGATCACTTAAACACCTGGTGAAGTTGTGCGGTAAAAACTGAATCAGAGCTGTATTTAATAGTGAAAGGAAGTGAATTTCCATACACACACAATGAGAGGAGAGCTCACAGGATTGGCACTAAACAGCTGCGTGTACATAAGAAAAACCACTTGTTAGTGAGACTCATCAGGAAAAAGGCTTCAGTTTGCTAGGGAGCATAAAGATTGGACTGTGGAGCGATGGAATAAGGTCATGTGGTCTCATGAATTCAGACTGAACCTATTCCAGATTGATGTGCACGTCAAGATAAGAAAAAGAAGTACATGAAGCGACGCTCCCATCATGCATAGTGGCCACTGTACAAGCCTCATAAGGCAGTGTTATGGTCTGGGGTTGCTTCAGTTGCTCAGGTCTAGTCTCAGCAATGTTATGTGGCAATAAAATGAAGTCAGCTGACGACCTGAAAGTACTGAAAGACCAGGTTATCACATCGAAGGATTTTTTCTTTCCTGATAAAACAGGCATAATTCAAGTGTGTAAAAATGTGTGTATTTCAAGTGTGTGTTTCTGGAAGCATGAGGAATAATTTTCACACTTGAACTGGACACAACATTGTGTGCTGTAATCAAAGCTAAAGGCGCTCAAACAAAATATTAAAGTTCACTAAGTCAATCACAAAGATAAATTTTCTTGTATGTTAATGAACTCAAACAATCCTGCATTCCCTCTGACAACTCACACTTATAAATGTGAAAATGAATTTGAGACAAGATCGCCTGATGCAACATTTAATATGGTGAGATGCGGAAGGGGTCGGGGCTTCCAAAGGGGTCATTCCAGATTCACATTAATCGGCTAAATGTCTTGCTTTTGGTACAATCTCGCGCTCTTACACAAAAATTGTGTCGATTTTTTTTTGCACACACTCACAATAACACAAGCTGTGTGTGTAAGCATCAGTCATGATTCAAGGCTTGTCTTTTTATATAAACAGCTTGTTCCTCTGAAGATGGCAGAGAAGTTATTACTGTACTTACGCTGTTAGCATGGATCTGTCTGTTACAGAACTACAGTATTTTGATAATTTCATAATTTTATTTTTTTTGGTATTTTTATTAAAGACTTCACTACGGATGTGTGCAAGCATTTTCTCTGTGCAAATACTTCAGTTTTTCTGAACCATTATGCAGAAAAGCTGTTCAGGAATATGAGGTAATGTCTCATCACTTGGACGATTATTGCTCATGAAAAAAAACAAAACAAAAACAAACCAGCGAACAAAATTAAAACAAAACAGCAAAGGCAGTGTGATTATAGCAGCGATGCTGAAACACTTATCGTCTACTAATATCAGTGACTCATGAGTGACTGAAAACCTTCACACCAGGGCTGGCCGACTAATCTCAGCTTAAGTAGTCATTTATTATGTTTTATACAGTGTTAATTTGATTATATAATGCCTCTTAGAACTATTTTAACCTAAATTAACTTCACTAATTACCATAGACAATCAGACACACGTGTGTATTGATGTGTATCCCTGAATCTAATACAAACCTCAAATAAAATATTGTTAAATATTGTTTTTAAATCAAATCAAATGTGCGTAAAAATGGTGCTTATAATGATACTATAATTTAAAGGATAATTTAAAGTTAAACATAAAAAGGTGTTTGTTGATACGTTTTAGTTAAAGAACCATTTATTTATTGCACCGTCTGTCATGAATGGTTTTTGTATAATAAATTAAAAAATATATAATAATAATATCATTTCCAGGTGGGATTTCAGCTCATGTGTGCTAATACACATACGTCATATCCACCCCGTACTGGATCGAGTTTGAATTGCAGCATGTCTAAACTACTGTATGTCTTAACATAAATAAAATACTGTTGGGCCAGCCCTACTTCACAAACATTCCTGGACAGAAAAAAAGTGCAAAAGTCCATGGCATTGACAAGTAAATAAATAAATTAATAATGAAGCCACGTGATTCTAATGAACAGTTAGTGTGTTTGTCTGTGCGTGTGTGCATTGATGTTTTCCTCTCATTTCGTTAGAAAGATTGCAGAAGATTAACGTTTAAATTTAGGAGGTTACAGAAAAGTATAAAGAACAGTAAGGACATGCTCGTCATTAGCAGAGGCACTGGACATCGTTAAAACGTCTGGAGATATTTAGAAAAATTATAATAATAATAATTTTTAAAAAAACAATTAAACAGTCGTTAACCTTCTGAGGTCGCTGCGATTAGCGTCTCAATCACACATCAAACAAAATTCAGCTGAGTTTGCTTGATGTAAATGCTCTACTGTAAATCTACTATGTAAACCTTAGCTGCATGAGCCATTAGAAAATGATAGAAGGCGGAGCTATTAGCTGGTCGGCTCCTCACAGCACGATTGCCTTGCTATTTATTTTTTTAATTGTGTTACTTTTATACGGAGAAAGTATTTGAGACTCCAGCTAAGGATGGCTGCGACTTCAGAATTGTTGTGTTTGTAGAAATGTATATAGAACCCATCATTCTTTCATCTACACTGTGCTGAGGTGAAAAATGGGCAAGGATTTGCATATGCACAGATATGTTAATTAAAAGATACCCCCCACACACAAACAGTGGTACATTCCTGGCTTTCTAACATGGTTGTAGAGTATATAGATGGTACAGTATCTGTAGGTGTAAGAAAGAAAGCTTTGCACGTGTATGCGCGTGTGTGTATCTCAGCTGTCGAGGCCTACAGTGCCGTGGCGCTCCTTGGCGTAGCCGTTAGGTAAAGGATGATGGTTAGCAGCGATGCTGCAGTGCTTTAATACGCTGACATCTTTAAGGGGGAATGGCTTCATGGTGGAGAGGATCAGCGCCAGACACTCGGCCACGTCTTTGTTCGGAGCGCACGCCAACGCTGGTGTTCGACCTGACAACGGTGCACATTACATTAATAGGAGACAAAAAGAAAAAACAACTTGTCGTTTACTGAGAAAAGGGAACAAGGAAAACTCATTAAAAATAATCTCTCATGCTCGGTCTCAATGCCAGGACATGAAGCATTTTTTTTTTTTGTGTGTGTGTGTCCAAGTGTAGTGACTGTTCTTTAGTAACTGTACTATAACAATGGCCCTTGTGAAGAAAAAAAAAAACGGTTAAAAGGCTGTAGCAGTGCGGGAAGCAAGTGTCAGTAGAGAGGTTCCTTGTTAAAGTCACACAAAAGG
The DNA here is from genome assembly GCA_030347435.1 of Clarias fuscus. Lineage (NCBI taxonomy): Eukaryota > Metazoa > Chordata > Actinopteri > Siluriformes > Clariidae > Clarias > Clarias fuscus. The sequence goes on from CM059215.1 coordinate 2,956,821, forward strand.
AGGAAGATTCCAGTAACCATAGACTCTGTCAGAAAGGAGTGATTCCGTTAGTGTGTCTGTGAAAGTCGTTCCTCATAGTAGCCGCGCTGCTCCTGCTTATTCTATCGTCTAACATCGGTCATGATTCTTTTCAACGGTAAAGTGCAGGGTAATTTGTTTTATTTTTACTTTATATTTTGTATAAATGATTTTTATATGAATATTTTGGTTTGTGGAATGAATCATCTGAGTTTCCATTATTTCTTATGGGAGAAATTCCCTTTGATATACGAATGATTGGATATACTTGCAATCCAAAGTTTAACGGTACAACTGACGGAGCCTCTTGTATTTATCACAGCACAAGTAGAGTGTCGCTAAGGTTCAGTCAGCTAGAGGTGATCTAATGGTTAACGCCCCTTTTCTTACATCAAGTGATTTTTCTCTGTCAAGACAATGTTCAACTTTTCTTCACAATTTTTGCTACAAGCTGCCACAGATTCACCAATAGTGATGAGACATGGGTACTGTACAGGTATGCTCATGATTTATCAGGGTGTCAGAGTCACCCGTAATAATTCCCGGTTTCCCATGGTGGGTTAAAAAATATTTGAGCTACAACATACAGTAGTGTTATGACCCGTAGGCCTGCTGCATGTTTCCGTAAGCTTATCCGTGGTCATTTGTGTCTTTCCGTAGTGAAACCGTGTCTTGTGATGTCAAACAGTTTTAACTCATTTGCAAGTTAAGCAGAATGAACAGTGGGATTAAGGATTTCAAGCCAGAGCATTTTATGTAGCATATGGCAGGTCTCGCTGATACTCGCTCCACAGAGCTGGTCAATTTACTAAGTATTCCACCGTAGCTCTGCCTTTAGTTCTGTGTTGCGACTCCATAGCTAATGATGTCAGAGCGGATCAGGGCAAGCCAACTGGGCTTTAATTACTTGGTTGTGAAATCTGATTATACTTGAGTCTTGTTACGTCTGAGCATGTTTTCTTTACGAGTTTCTTGTTTCAAGGTTATGATCGTTACTTGCTTTTTCGTTTAGCATATGACTTTTTTTATATAGGACTTTGATGAAGACTCACTTTACAAATGAACTAGTATGTTATTTTACTCATACATTAATGTTTTCCATATAGTTCTACTTTGAACAGCAAAAGATTAGTTAGAAAGACCTAACCTTCCTCGTCTACAGCCAGTACCGTAGCTCCTCGACTCAGGAGCACCTCCACAACGGTGGCCAGTCCGTTCCGTGCTGCGATGTGCAGCGGCCTAGTGCAAGGGATAAAAAGAAGGAAAGATCAAAGATACAGAGTGGTCGGGATGCTGACAAACATCTGACGCTGAATATGAGTTCACATCTGAGGAGACCTCACATCTGTAGTGCACTGTTTGTAGCGTTGATGAGGGAAGGATCGTCAATCTCAGTGAGAATCAGCAGTGCACACATCTCATGTCTCTGCGAGAAGTAAGACAACACACTGTAGAGCTCTACAGTATTTATACATGTCTGATCGATGACCTTAACTGTTCATCTCTCTATAAAGATACATATAAAAGCTGTGTTACCCTGCTGCAGGCAAGGTGAAGTGCTGTGTTGTTGTTGATGTCCTTCAGAGAAGGGTCTGCTTTGGCCTGCTGGAGGAGGACTTCTACAAAACACATGCACACACAATAAAAGCTGCACTCTGAACAGAGATGAACTCTGAGATATGAGTTATGGAGGCTCTCCGTACCAACAGCAGATGTCTGGCCGTTCTCAGCAGCCACCATCAGAGCTGAGCGTCCTTCATAATCCACTAAATTGACCTCTGACCCCCAGAACAGAGCCAGCTGCAAGCCAGACACCTCCTCTGAATGAGCAGCTGCATGCAGTGGAGTTCTGTTAAAAAACACACATGTACAAGCACACAAGTGATACTTATAAAAATAAAAACAATAATCTCTGCACCATGGCTATGTTTCTACAAATGTATATTTATCACTTCTTATAAAATTCTAATAAAACTTAACATGACGTTTCCATAAACACAACATCTCCTCACCTTCCTTTGGCGTCTCTGAGATTGATGATTTCGGTGCCCAGGGTTCTTATTAGAAGCTCAGCAGCAGCATCGTGGCCTTTCATTCTGCACAAACAAACCTCAAACTGTTTACTCTGGTGTCTAAAAAAACAAAAAAAGATACATGAAGAGATGTGAAATACTCACAGTGCACAGTGCAGGGGGGTGTAGGGATTCCCTTCCTGAATACTTAATGGTTTATATTCAAGTAACATTTTTAAACAGTCGTTGTGCCCTGAAAATAGAGTAAATAAAAATACTATATATATATATATATATATATATATATATATATATATATATATACTGTATATATAAAATATCATAAAATATATTCATTTAATTAAGCTTTTTGTATTAATATCTTCGTGTATTGATTCTAAGTATTAAAAAAGTTCAAAGTATGTGTGTGCGCACTAAAGATGGAGGAAAAGTGGATTCAGTTATGAATTGCGATTCATGTATCGCTTACAGTGATTCATGTATCGCTTACAAGTCTCAAAACACCACAAGTGCTAATTAGCCTATGCACTAAGCACTAATTAGCTTTCAAGTTGAGATTTGAGCCTTTATAGGCATTTGAGGAGGTAAAAACACTGCTGTTGGGGAACTGGGACTTGGATACGACTAAAATCGGGGAAAAATCCCAAAAAAAAAATTTTTTTTTAATTGCTATTGCTTTATATTGCTACAGGTGGCGCACTCTGAACTATTTACACATTTTCATCTTGTGTGGTAGGAGTTTGCTTTTTAGAAACATGCTGCTCTGTTAGATAGTAAACTCTTTTATTTTGGTTAGTTTGTATCCTATGCTTCGCTAGGTTTTTATGTGAGAAAAATAATACTTACAGAATCACAATTTTATTCAGATCAGAACCAAGGTATTGTGATAATACCGTATCGGGAGGTGACTGGTGATTACCCTCCATAATACGCACCGTGATAAGCAGCCCAGTGAGCAGGTGTGTATCTGCTGTAGTCGAGTAGAGAGTCCAGAGGGTCAGACTGAGCCGCGACGCTGAGGAGGAGCTGCAGAACCTCAGTGTGACCACGCGAGGCAGCAAAGTGCAGAGAGCTCCGTCCACGAACGTCCCGACATAGCGGGGAGGCAGAGTGATCTAACAACGCTGACACACACTCCACATTGCCCAATGCCGCCTTATGCACAAACACACACGCATCTTTGAATGAGCTCAAGTGGATATGACACACTGGACATAGTTTTCTTTCTTTCTTTCTTTCTTTCTTTTTTTAAGTCTTAAAATCTGAACCAGAAAAACTAATTATACTCATGACAAGGGTTGGCATCACACACAGGGGACATATTTTTGTTGGACTGATTACTGATCGCAGGTTAGTGAGAAATAAACCAGCTGCCCCTGTGTTTGGAGTAGTTATAAATGTAAACACATACAGTACACATACTCACCGCTCTGTGCAGAGCAGTACGGCTGCGTCTGTCTCCAGTGTCAGGGTTACTTCCTCTCTCGAGCAGCATGTGCATGCAATCAATGTGACCGCCCAGCGTGGCCAGCATCAGCGCCGTCCTGCACACAAACCACGTCACGTTCACAATAAACACTATACACTTCAGAGAGGTGGATTGTGTACAATCTGACAACCTCTGTGCTGTTGTACTGGCGAGTGGTACTTACTGCCCCTGCTCGTCCATGAGGTCGATGAGGTCATTTCTGTCCGCTCGACTAAGTAGCGCGTATAAACAGTCAGTGTGTCCTCTGGCCGCTTTAACACACAACAGGGCAGAAATTCAACAGTGTTACACATGCTCACATGCTTTAGCCAAATCTAAATCCTATTCTGCCCAAATGTGTTTTTTTTTCTTCTTTTCCTGCTAAACCCTTAATCTGTATCATTCACCTTGACATTTTCCTAAAAACGTCCTCCAAATTTGGAAGCTCTTCAATCAAAAACATTTTCCCTTAAATACATGATAAGGGAGTCAGACCTGCTCCGTGAAGTGCCGTCCACTTTCTGGCGTGCTCTCGGAGGCAGCTCGAGGCCCCGTGCGACAGAAGAACCTCCACGCAAGACACAGAGCCTTCCAGAGCGGCCAGGTACAGTGGTGTGTGTCCTGCGCTGTCTCGGACGTCTACACACACCAGAGTCTCAGCAAGGAGCTGCACCGCCTCACACTGACTGTTACACACCTCCACGACACAGATCAGACATAATCAGACATCCAATAATGAGTGACATCAGATAAACAGTGTAATGTTAATATGAGAGAGAGAGAGAGAGAGAGAGAGATAAATAAATAAATAAATAAATAATTAAATGTAGAACTGCATCATTACAGAACATTCTCGAAAGACGTCTCATGAAATAACAAAAAAAAAATATTTAAACTTGTAACTTAATTTTAAAAAATTACATTTTAAAAATAAACAAATTGATTAATTAATAAATCTTATTTAAAGCAAGTTCCAGCATGAAGGCCATTAGTGCACATTCACACTCTTCATAGTGATGACTTCAAAAATGTACGCGTGTATGGGTGTGTGTGAGTGTGTGTTATAGACAGACACTTACAGCTAAGTGCAGAGGACTCAGGGGAAAGCTGCTCTCCACGTCGCCCACACAGTTAAAGGACATTTCTAAAAGCTGCGATAAAGAAAAACAAACCTTGAGCAAAAGATCAATAATCATTATTAATAAATCAAATAAAGATTTGACACAGAGTCTGATGTATTTAAACTTACACATGTTTGGCAAAACTGTATTCCTGAACACTATGTTAATTTTGGGTAAATATAAAAAAAAAGTGTTAAAATATCTCCAATAAATAGATGGAAGTTTCAATGTCTTTAACCTACAGAACAGATTCTTCATTTTAACTCTAGTAACTGAGTGATAGAATAATAACTCTCAGTATCATGATACATTGCAACAGGCTTTTCTGAAACACAGAGTGAAACATTTGCCTGATATTAATAAGTACATAATAAAATCTGACCGGAAACAGCGGATGTGTTAGAATTCTGTACTGACTCTTGTGTGTAAGTGGTGTGTACAGTATAAAACTACTGTCATTATATATTTGCACCTCGCGTGTAAAACTCACCAGTTCCAGGTTGTGTTTGTTGCCATAGGCGGCTGCATAGTGAACAGGACTGAAGCCTTTAGTGTCTCTGAGCCCTGGATCAGCTCCATTATCCAGCAGATACTCCAAACACCTGAAGGCACACACACACACACAAGTTTTTTATCATGTGAATTATATACATTATTAATATTCTTTTTATGTATTTTGTAGTTTTTGTTGTTTTTAGCATTGCACTAGTACCTTCTGGTCAGTTCTCACATTAGTATAGTATAGTAGTATAGTATAGTCTTTATTGTCATTGCAACAAGTACAACGAAATTTTAAGTGCCAATCGTCAATGCAAAAAAAAAAAAAAAAAAAAAAACTGTGTATACTGACTTCATGTGCAATCACATCTACAACCTGTCTTTGTGTTACTGTGTCTATTGCTGCTGGATATCTGAAATTTCCTTAGGGATCAATAAAGTATCTATCTGTCTATCTATCATACACACAGTAAACTCACTGCACTCCTGCTGCACTGCTGCGTAATACAGTAATTATGATATACAGTAAGAGTAAAATCCGCCACGTACAGCAGTGCCTCCTTATCCCGCATGTCACTCTGGTGCTCGTCAGCGTCGACTCTGGAGAGAAAAACATATACAGATACAATCTATGTACGTATACTGAACAATTTACAGCTGCAGAACTGAACCTGTACAAAAGATTGTACAGGTTTGTACAGATTGTACAGGAAATGGAGGTGGAAATTTCTCAGAATCTTTAATTCCCTTTACACAAAAACAATCACAAACACAAACAAGCAAACAAGCCTTTTTAGAGCTTTTGAAGCTTTTGTAGTACTTAGATATCTGCCTGAAGTTTATCTTGCACCATAAGTGAAATCAAAATGTTGATTCGATAATCCCGTGGCATGCAAGAGAGAAAACCATTGGCTTAGTTGTGATTATGTGACGCTTGGCAGACTAACGCATGCGTACTACATGTATATATTAAGACTTTACTTGTGTATTAATTTGTACTCTCACACGTGTGTGTGTGTGTATGTGATTTAATTATAAAAAAATTATTTGTTCATTTGCTTGTTGCTGTTGACAAAATTGAAAATTGTTTTAAAGCTTTTAAGAAATCTGAATAAACACCTTTTTTAAAGTCTTTCTTTAAAAAAAACACTCTGATGTAAAGTAATATAAAATAAATAAGATTAAATACAAACACTATTATATTTTACGGAACAACAAAAAAACCCTCTACAGTCCACAAAAATGTCATAAGTTTAACCCCCTCTCTTTTAACTCTTAATATCTACAGTTTATTAACTCCATACTTGACCCAGATTGTGTAACAATAAAGGACAGACGAAGGTTATTAATAAAGTAAAGCTTGTTGTGTGTGTGTGTGTGTGTGTGTGTGTGATACCTGCGGAAGGTGTGTGAGGCAGCAGCGAAGTGCAGAGGGCTGCAGCCATTCAGGTCGAGCTCGTTGACCTGGGCTCCGGCACTCACTAGCGCTACTGTGCATTGGTACGTCCCATTAGCTGCTGCATAGTGCAAAGGAGATCTGACGAGACACAAATAAAACCGTTTCAATAGTAACAGCATATTCCAATTAGGACTGGAGAAATAAATTAAGAATCTAAGCAGGATTTGTCAACATTATTTATATTCCGCAGTTTCTTGACACTATTTCCTTCAAAAGCAGAGTAGTGTTTTGTTTGCAGGTGAAGGAGGTGGCTGTGCTCCACTCTTGCTGATTTCAGACTAAGACGGGGCGTGTCTATAAAATGATTGACAGGAGGCCGGTCCAAATATGAAATCAAGCACTACAAACCGGAAGCCAGGTTTTCTGGTTTCATGTCATACACTTGTTTCGAGGTGATTTGTGCTAGTAAGAAATAAAATACTGCCTATTGCACCTTTAATCAAATAATGTACCTTCCCATTATGTCCATCTTGTTCAAGTCAGCACCGCTGCTCAACAGCAAGTTAAGACATTCGACGTTTCTGAAAGAAGAAGCAAATTGTTAGCATCATTACACTAATAAATAATTTTTTTTTAACAAAAATGTATAAGGGTGTCAGTTGCAACTGTGTGTTGTGACATTGTGATGTCGCACCCTCCCGAGGCAGCAGCGTGTAAACAGGTCCTCCCAAAACTGTCCGGGGTGTCTATATCAAACCCCGCAGACAGGACGTGTTCATTACTCAAAGACGAAACAATACTGTACAGCTGACCTGCATCACACACACACACACACACACACACATACTTAAATATAACAAACATTTAATTAAAAATTCCACATGCTTCTAAAGTATACACATCACCAGACACATCTTACAGTGCATCTGAATTATACTGTCTAATCTGAATACACTTAATTATTCATGAGTATAATGTGTTTAATTGAGCACACACATGCATTAAACATGAATCTGCGCTCATGTTAAGGAATTTACCTGAGGAGAGTAACTTTCGACAGCAGTCTGAAAACCCGTAGAGCATGGCCAAGTGCAGCGCAAACATGCCAGCAATCCCCTGTCTAAAATCGACAGACACAGGAAAAGTCAGCATTCCACTGTATTTGTGTCACGTGTGTTATTGCTAAACTGAGCAATGTGTGTGTGTGTGTGTGTGGGTCTGTTACCTGGCCGTGTCAGCACCGTTAGTCATCAGTGTGCTGATGAGCAGCTCATGGCCGTGTTTAGCAGCAATGTGAAGAGGAGTATTGCCATAATTATCTACACAGTCTATATCGCCACCTAACACACACATACACACACACCTTAAAAAATCTTACAGTAAAAAATGAGTTTGGTTTTTCGCCTTCACACTACAGGAAAAGTGTTCCATATCTGCTTTATTGATCAAGTGTGATTTATTTTTTATATAGGTTCATACTATGTTTTCATTATGACCTTTACCTGACATTACTTTAAACCCGGGATCGCCAACTGGCGAACTCCGGTCCGAATCCGGACCGCAAGATGCGTCATTCCGGACCACGAAGCCTTTTGACTTCAATAAATAAACATGCCAAACACTATAAAATAACTTTTATACCAGGCACATCAAGGTCAGCTCAGTAGATCTATTTGGGTCCTATGGCGCCACGGGTTGCTACTACAGTTACCATGCCAACTGTTACGTTCAGGTTTGCAGTCATGCGTGCATTGAAGAGAGCAGAAAGCGAGAGCGGCGCGCAGACAGATGTGTGAAAAAAAATTTAACTTTTGAAAATTTTAACAGTTGACTCAGACAACCGAGTTTTCCGAGATAAATGGGGTAGAATGCATTCATTCTTCCTGCATCGAGCTGTACAAGGTATGTGTGTCTTAGTTGAAAGTCAAAAGTTTAAACGCTATTTTGCGGTTGTCTAAAGTGAAAATATTATAAACTCCATTATGAAGCTAAACATAGAAACTTCTAATAAACTTTTTAAGTTTGTTCATTTTCTTCGCCCTTACCTCGGACAGCCTGTTTGTGTTTTTGAATATTTGTTCCTTTACCAATGCAATTTGAAGAGAGCAATGTTCAACATTAGATACATTTAGTTACGTAGAGACACTACATGTGAATGAGGATAAAATGCAATAGGAGATATATAATTTTTTTTTTTTTTTTTTTTACCTGAGCGGTTTGCATTCATTGATTGTGATAATTGTTAATCTTAGTTCAGCATAAAAAAAACTTTAGTTTTCCTTTTAGGTTGTTAATGTTGAAATGAATTTATGTTCTATGCAGATTTATAGATGAAGGCATTTTCCTTCATAATTTTTTTTTATTAGACATTGTTACTGGTTAAATTTAATATTTTGTACCAAGCAACATAAAGGACAGAACAGCATTAATATGAGATCAGTTTTGTGAAGGATGTGAACTTATGTCTGTTCATACCGTACGTACGTAAAGACATGTTTATCCATATAAGACCATATTATATTTTGTTCAATAAAAATGTTATCTCTACTCAAAGCATCAGTGCATGTTTTTGGGTTGTCCGGACATTAGCTGGTGAGGAGTGTTCATTTACTGGACCTCAAGGAATTTTAGTTGAAGACTCCTGCTTTAAACAGATCACGCTTCCCAACTACCCTGTATGCGCAAAGTGCAACGTGTCACAGTGGCTGTAAGAAAAACAGCACTTTATCACTGCACTGTCACATCTGCATCATGCTTTGTGTCCTCAGTTTTGTTACATTTCTCTTTTTAAATGTTTAGCACTGATGTCACATTTTCCTCTGGCTGTGTTTAGAGGGTTTCTATTGAGATCTGATCTTCCTTTTAATAAAGCAATATCACAAAAGAAAGAGTGCTGATGTGATGATATACTGAAAATTTCACAGCCAAGCAGCCAGCAGTTCCTCTCACGTGATATTGATGTTCTTGTCATGTATAATCAGGCTTTGTCTCTTTTTGGAAGAAAGCTGTGTTAGAAGGAAACCGTGGACAATTCTATGGGTTTATGTGTGGAAGGGTGTGTACCATTTTGAATAAGGATCTGGGATCGAGTGAAGCGACCGTGAACGGCGGCCATGTGCAACGGGCTCTTTCCCTCTTTCGTCTGAGAAACAGAAATAGTCAAAAATAAGCTTAGTATGGTATACATAAGCAACCTTCCACAAACGAAGCATGCATAATTAATTATTATCCTGACCAATATTTAAAATGGAACTGGCTAAAGATATGGATTACAATATTAATATTGTAATATTGTAGCGAAAAAAGTACAGAGCAACCTATTTGAAAATTAGATTTTTACTCAAATCAATTAAAAAAAAATACTAATTTTAAAATACTAATGTGTTAAATAAACTAGATAACAAAAAATATATATTTTATATAATTATATATAAAATATATAATTAGGTATATTTGTGAGGTATATTTTATAAAAAATTTAAGTACACTATTATATATACAGTAATTAAGTCTGTATTAACAGATAAAACTGTTTAAATGTGATAACTACACTCTAGTTTTAACAGCTCAATAAAGTACATACGTGTGTTGCATGACATACAATCAGGGCAACATGCATACCTGCTAACATTAGGATAGATTAAAGTATAAAACTGACCTGCATGTTGACATCAGCGCCATTGTTGACGAGCAGCTCGAGACACAGCGCGCCATTTGTAGACACGGCCGCCAGATGAAGCGGAGTGAAGCCCCTGGCATTAGCCTGATTAACATTAGCGCCGCGGTTCACTAGCTCGTTAGCCACAGCCTCCTGACCGTTATAACATGCCATGTGCAGAGATGTGTTCCCATATGCATTCACCTCGTCCATCTGGTGGAGGGGGAAGAAAACAAGTCAATTAAATCAATAAAAAAATATATTATTATTAATATTCTCAATAGAATCAACTGTGTAAAAAAAAATTCCCAAAACATAACCTAGCTTCTGAAACTAGATATGCTTTATGCTAAGTTATCTTGTAATTAACAACACAGACGGCGGAGCTAATTTCAGGGCCAGAAAAGTGCAAACAAAAGCCTTGAATAGAGAAATGACTAGTTATCTTCAGATGAATAGAACAAAAAAATTGCACCCACTGAAGGATCACAAATACTATCTTGTAAATAGCATTTGATTAAAGGAGGACCAATATAATAACTAAGCAATATCAAAAGTAGTGCAGTTGTGACAGATATCAGCACAGCTGTTCATTCATTACAACAAAAAAAAATCTCAAGTGTGATATGGCTCTTAAACAAAACAGTTGCACAAACACCATTTATTATCAGTAGATTATAATCTGTTTCTTTATTTAACCAGTTATTTTGCTCCGCCAACAGATATCATTCCATGCCTGGTGGAACTAACCACGCCTGGCAAGCGACAGTTAGCGAGCAGCAGTGCAATTAACAGGGGCGAAATTAGTCTTCAATTCTTACTGGTTCTATGTAGCCTAAAGGTGAAGAATCTAAACGATGGAGGTGATGGACAGTCCTGAGAAAATTACAAGATTTACTTCAAATTTTCACTATAAACTCAGTTAACCTCAGGGTTCCGAGATTGAATCTCAAATAGCGTTAAATAGAAGGCTAGTGCGCTATGTAGGGTGCACAATATCTTGTTCCGCACGCCAAATAGTGCAGTAGAACAGAGGTTAAAAAGGCATTTGGGGATCAGCCTGGTGTTAGTCGCTAGTTAGCTTTGTAGCTTACCTTATGCATGAATAAAACAAACAGATGCGACTTAGAAGTGTGTATTGTTGTTTAAGATGACAGAATGTTATCAGGGGGGTTTTCTTGCTGAAGTGGTTATGTGACTGGTTTTGAATGTGGGTATTGCTCTCTCCTCAGTACTATGTACCATACGGACCTATTTTCACCCTTGCTGTGACCGACAGTAAGTTCAAAGCCTCTTGTCCAACCAGATTGGTTGTATAAAGCATGATGCAGCAGTGATTATTCAGTTATAACATGTCTAGCTTATGGTAGAAAGCCGGAGAAAAGCTCACCTTTACATCTTACTGCAGTGCATGTATTTAATACAAACTGTATTTAATACTGTTTGTTTTAAATAGTGTGATGGATATTGGCTCACTATGTAGAGTAAAAACATCAGTATATGATCTTTGTTTTTTTACCTCACCGCCAAGGCGGAGCAGATATTTGACAATGTCAATGTGGCCACTGAGAGCAGCTACATGAAGAGGCGTGTAACCCTGTTTATCTCTGCATGCCACATTAGCACCACAAGACAGCAAGAGCTTCACAATCTCCAAATGTCCTGCAAAAAAACACAACAAGCTCTTCAATTTTAAATTCAATTTTAAATTCATGTGCTAATGTAAGACTGACAATCGTCAGAATTACATTAACCTAGATAAGTGACTAGACTAGTTATTTAGCTAGTTACACTAGTAAGAGAATAGTGAAAAAGTTTACCGAGGTATGCAGCCCAGTGCAGAGGCTGTCGCTCCATATTATCTTTCAGACTCGGGTTGGCACCTTTACTGAGGAGTAACGTCACCATCTGAGAAACAAACAAACAGATAGAATGGTAGACTACACCTAGAATTATCATTAAAATCTTTTAGTATTTAGTTGCATGACCTCCGTGTCTCCGCTGTAAGCAGCGTGGTGCAGAGGCGTTCTCCCGTTCTGATCCGTGACATCCACGCTGCTCATCACAGCCAGCAGAGCTTCAGCGCACCTCACCCCTCGGTTCGACGCAGCCATGTGCAGCGGCGTCTGCCCGCCGATGCGACTCCTGGACTCAACCTCTGATACCTGATTCAGCAGCAACCCCACTGCCCTCTGGACAGAACAACATGCAGAAAAAAAATTAACAAAGATGAAAGAAATATGGATAATGAAAATAAAGGAATGAACTGTTCTCACGTCATTCCTGGAAGCTGCGGCACGATGAAGTGGAGTCAGACCCGCTTGGTCCTTAGCATTAACGCGAGCACCTGAAACAAGACGAGAACTTTGTCGGCGCTTTATCAGAACATTTAAATCAGCTAATCATGTGTCAAGATGCCGTAAAATCATGCATAGGTAATTCTCTAAACATTCACGTCAAACATCAGAATGTAGGAAACATCTCAATAATCTCATGGTGGTATGGGGACTGGTGTTAGGTTTTCACAAAATGATGCAAAATTCATCCAGTGATGGGAGCTCTGCAGTGATGGAAGCTCCTTGTTGAAGGCTACGAGAATTCAATAAGTCTTTACAACCGTGGTAAGCTAGAGGAGCAGAAAAAGACCTCAGGCTCCACTCATCCAGGAGATAAACCTTGACAAGTGAAGACTGGAAACATGTCATCTGGGTGTTTTTCCAAAGCTGCTGCTGCTGCTGTCATACCCACAGCATATATGCTATGTCTTTACCCTTTTATATATTTTTTAAATATATATATATATATATATATATATACGCGTAATATATGTGTATGTGTGTGTGTGAAAGTCGTCCTATACAGTAGCACGAACACACACTGACGGAAACACTATCTTGTAAATAGACAAGTCGTGATTCTTTTCAAAGATAAAGAGCAGAAAATTTTGTTTTATTTTTATTATTTTTTATTACATTTTGTATCTATTATTTTTGTATGAATATTTTTGGGCTGTGGAACAAATCATCTGAGTTTCCATTATTTCCTAAGGGGGGAAATTCCCATTGATTTATGAGTGTTTTGATATATAAGCATGCTTCCGGAATTAATTATGCTCGCAATACAAGGTTTGGCTGTATTTTATTGTACTTTTGTAAGTACGCCATTGTAAGTGCGCCATGGTGGCTTAGTAGTTAGAACTGTGGCCTTGCTATTCTATCCAATCTTTCCATTTCAGGTTACGGACAGTCCTACAGTATAAGCACTGTGTATCATACTGTGTATGTTTATGTACGTGACAAATAAGAATAATAAATCTAAAAAAATAATAATAAATTTGAATTGGAATATTGTGTTGGAGTCGTACCTGATTTGATGAGAAGGTCCATGATGCGTACATCTCCCAAAAAAGCTGCCGCATGCAGAGGGGAACGAAGGTCTTGGTCCTACAATGAAATTATTCCTGTGTTCGAAGACCTGTTTGTGATCATTATTACGTTATTATGTGATATATTATTGGAATTATCATATGTTCACCTACCAGTGCATTCACATCTTCGTTTTTGTGCAATAAAAACTTCAAATCTTCTACATTTCGGCTGAAAATCGCCTGGATTAATGGGGTCTGGGAGAAAAAAATAAATAAAAAAGGTGTATTTTAATCTGAGACCTGTTAACTTTCCAGCACTATTTAGATAAAAATATATAAAATTATTTTAAAAAATAAATTTATGTATACGCATCATAAATGTATTATAAATAACCACTGAAAATTATTACAGTGAGAAATAAGAACTTGACATTTAGCAGTCAAGTTCTTATTTCTTATATAAAATAAAATAATGGACATTAACATAATACTCCCAAACATTTTATTTTATTTTAGCATTTATAATAACAAACTGAAAAAGTAATAAAGTCGGTTAAATAAATAACATAAACTAATAACAATTTTAACCATACTTAATCATATAACAGTATTTTTTAAATCGTTTTCCTTATTCATCCTAATAAATAAATATAAGTTTATCCTATATTTATATAGACTATATAGCATGTTTATATAGTGTAACAGTGTTTTGCTGATAATAATAAACAGCATTTAGATGTAGAAACTGACATATATTTTACACAAGGGAACGGGGAATATTATAACACTGTAATAATAGCATAGCGTTAGCTTGGCGCAGCTAACGGTATAATAACCGTAGCTACATAAATGCTAGCTGTTTAGCCTAGCCTAGCCCAGCTCCACAGCTTTCACCAAAAGGGTTATCATACCACGCTAAAAACAAACAAAAAAGTGCACGATAAACAGAATTCGTTCTTAAGAAAGAAATGAGAAGAGAACAATAAAAGCGTGCAGTGAAGTCGGGTTTAAAGGCCACGGCGAGTGTAAAAGTCACGCTAGATGCTAGCTGAAAGCTAAGCTAAAGCTGTTTTTAAAGGTTTGTTAAAGGTTTATTTAATGTTTATTAAACGTTTTCTTCAGTACCTGCTGCGTGATGTTTAAAATCCCCATCTCCCTCTCCCTCTCTCTCTCTTCTGAATTAAACTCCTTCAACGCGCGCACGCACATACACACACACACACACACACACACCAGGGGTCCGCCTACTGCTTTGTGCCATTTAATAAGAACTGTGATTTATACCATACTTATAAAACCTGTAAAATATAATGTGGTATATGGCCAAAAGTATGTGCACCATGACCATCACATGTACATCTGGTTCTTCTCCAAACCTTTGCCACAAAGTCTGAAGCACATAGTTTATAGCATAGAATGTCTTTATGCATTACAGTTTCATTACCCATATCCAGAGTGACGATGCTTCTGTGAGATCTCGAGTGTCCTGCACAGAGCCCTGTCTGAACTCAACCCCACTGACCCATCACTTTTGTGCTGTGTGTCGAGGCAGATTTAACTAATAATAGAAATCCATTCATCCATCTAGGAGCGTCTGTAGTACAAGTAGGGATTGTGGAGGCCAGTAGTGTTTACTATTGTATTTATTGTTATTTGTACGACTGTGGTAGGACCTCTAATCAACATTCATACACCAATCAATACATTTACACACTACAAGCAATTTGGGAACACCAATTAGCCTAATGTGCATGTCTTTGGACTGTGTGAGGAAACCGGAGTACCCGAAGGAGACCCAACAAGCACTGGGATAACATGTAAACTCCACACACAGAGATCCCAAGGAAGGAATCGCACCCAGACCCTGGAGGTACAAGTAGACAATGCTAACCACTAAATCACAATGCCGCTACTAATATTGTAGCAGTGTGAGAATAAGTTATAAGTGCATTAACTATTACTGCACAGTTGGTATAAAAGGGTAGAGCAGAGAGAGAGAAAGGGACCACTTTGTGTATGTGTGTGTGTGTGTGTGTGTGTGGTGGTGGTGGGGGGGGTTTGTGAATTGGGGGTGAACAGATAAATTACACAGGTGTCATAGCACAACTGGAGACTGCCTCAAACTCTATTACCAATCACAGCACCCATCACAGTCTACAGCAATTGCCATCATGGACTACAATCAAGCACACACAAACTGAGTTCTAATCAGACACAGGTTCTGTTGTTTGAAGAGGCTGCATTCCATATTATAGTGTACTTTAAACTTTTACACTCCCTGTACAGGAAATGTTGGTTAAGGGAACACCCTGCAACATAACCACCGCAGACTCTGTCCGTTACCCTGGTAATGTAAGTACTTCATATACCTGTTGAGTTGTTGCTGTTGTGTAAATTTCACTCTAGGGAAATTCAATTCAATTTTATTTATATAACGCTTTTAACAATGGTCATTGTCTCAAAGCAGCTTCACAAAAATGAAAAGAAAATTTATGGAAGTGTGTATGTGTGAGGAAAAATGTGTCTAGATAATAATGAGATTGTCCCTGATGAGCAAGCCAAGGGTGGCAGCGACAGTGCAACTCCCTGAGATGGCAAAAGGAAGAAACCTTGAGAGGAACCAGACTCAAGAGGGAACCCATCCTCATTTGGCTGATAACGGATAGAAATTATATAATATCATGTGTGTTATGCAGCTGAAAGTTATTGAATATTTCTATAAAACTGATCCTGCTACAAAACATACACTACCGAAATGTGAATAAAGTATTGTATTATTTTACAAGCTGTACAGAGAAATTATTATTGCGCATTATTTTTACAGTTACATGCCTGTGTAATAGTATTGATTTACTGGTATTAAATCAATTTAATAACATTTAAATAATATATAAATTACATGAATATTAATTGATTCTTATTGGGTCAATTTTACATGATGCCATCCTCAATAATAATGATAATAGATATATAAATCACTTTATGAGCTCTGTGCTCAGATGAGGAACAATGACGGAAGGAAAATTTTCATGAAATTATTAACTATTGTTCACTTGTTTCCTTCACAGTTCACTTTCCCTTTGAACTGAGCAGTTTCTCTCCCTGTGGTTTAGAATCACACTTAATATGGCTAAATGCCCTGTGCAGTACACTTCACAGGGAACTATGTGCCAATCAAAATGCAGACTCATGAAAGAATACTCCTTTTTTTCACATGTTCATCACACTTTCTCCAGAATTGATTATTTCTTTGTAGACAATCAACTTATCCCAATGGTTAATTCTTGTTCTTATCAGAGCATTGTGATATCGGATCATGCTCCAGTTGTTATGTCTATACAACTCCCTGATCTCCCTCAAATTAGAAAACATTGGCGCTTTAATACATCATTACTGATAGATGATGACTTTATTAAATTTATGGAAGACCAGATAGTTTTTTTCTTAAACACAAATGAAACACCTGAAGTGTCACGTTTAACTGTTTGGGATGCTCTGAAGGCCTACCTCAGGGGACAGATCATTTCATACACTGCAAACATGAAAAGGAAGGCATATAAAGAACGAAAAGATCTGTCCAACCAAATTAAAGAAATAGTTCAGCAGTATGCCATGCTTAAAAACCCGGATCTGTATGAAAAACGGGTAGAATTGCAAACTAAGTTTGAACTTATTTCAACACATGTAATTGAAGGTCAGTTATTAAAGAGTCGGAGCCAATTTTACATTCACGGTGACAAATCTGGAAAACTTTTAGCCAATCAGTTAAGAGGATTTAGAGCACAGCAACACATTACAAAAATTCGGGTGGAGGATGGTACCATTACTACCGATCATTCTAATATCAATGATGCATTCAGAAATTTTTACTCTCGATTATATACTTCTGAGTTCCCAAAGGACCATAGTTCAGTTGAGAAATTCCTGTCTCAACTAGATATTCCAACACTGTCCCCTGAGTCTAGATTAAGATTGGAAGAGCCCATATCACAAGAGGAAATAGTTTCAGCTATGTCATCATTGCAATCTGGTAAGTCCCCGGGTCCTGATGGGTTCCCTGCAGAGTTTTTTAAATCATTCTCCTCATACCTTGCACCACAACTAGCTTTAGTTCTATCTGAATCTTTTAAGCAAGGTAAGCTGGCTGCTTCATTTAATGAGGCTTGTATCACCCTTATAGCAAAGAAAGATAAAGACCCAACAGAGTGCTCTTCATATAGACCAATCTCTCTTCTTAATGTGGATGTTAAAATCCTTGCTAAAGTCCTAGCTCGCAGATTAGAGAATGTTCTACCCTCAATTATATCTGAGGACCAGACCGGTTTTATCAAAAATCGTCACTCTTACTTCAACATTCGGCGCCTTATGGACATCTTGTACACACCATCAGAGGGGACCCCCGAGTGTGTCCTTTCTCTGGATGCTGAAAAGGCTTTTGACCGTGTGGAATGGGAGTATTTATTTAGGGCTTTAGATAAATTAAATTTTGGTCCAAGTTTTATCACTTGGGTTAAATTATTGTATTTAAGCCCTATTGCCTCAGTTCGGACAAATGCTCAGCAATCTCAACCATTCAGCCTTCGGCGGGGAACTCGTCAGGGGTGTCCTCTTAGCCCATTACTCTTTAACCTGGCCATCGAGCCACTGGCAATCGCATTCCGTAGTTGTAGGGAGATATCTGGGATTTGGAGGCAGGGAAAGGAACATAAAGTGTCCCTTTATGCAGATGATCTTTTACTTTTTATATCAAATCCAATTTCTTCCCTGCCACCTTTGCTGTCATTGCTAAGTGAATTTAGCTATTTTTCGGGATATAAATTGAATTTGCACAAAAGTGAACTTTTTCTGCTAAATAATACAGCACTAACAACAGGAATGCAACACCTCCCTTTCAAGATCTGAAAAATCAGTTTACCTATCTTGGTATTACAATTACAAGGAAACATAAACACCTTTTTAAAGAAAATTTTGTTAGGTTGTTGAACCAAACAAAAAAGGACTTGGGGCAATGGACACCACTGTCCATGTCTCTGGTGGGCCGCATTAATGCCATTAAAATGAGTATTCTTCCAAAAATTTTTATATCTGTTTCAGTCTGTACCCGTTTTTTATTCCCAAATCTTACTTTGTTGCTTTAGATTTAATTATATCATCTTACATTTGGAAAAGTAAACATCCTCGATTGAACAAGTCCCTCCTTCAAAGATCTAAAAGAGATGGTGGCATGGTTTTACCTAATTTTCGTTTTTACTACTGGGCAGCAAACATTCGATGTGTCATCTTTTGGGCATATTTTCATAATCAACCTAATCGCCCTGTCTGGGTGGAAATGGAACTAAACTCTGTCAAAGACCTCTCTGTCTCTGCACTCCTTGGATCTGCACTCCCCATCCCCTCAATTAAATCAATCAATAATTCAGTTATTAGGCATACCTTGAGAATATGGGCTCAGTTCAGAAAGCACAGTGGTCTTCTGGGCTTTTCCCTTTCCAGTCCTATCGTCTCTAACCATCTCTTCCAACCTTCTTTACATGATTCAGTGTTTCAGGAATGGTACAGTAAGGGCATTAAGTTTTGCAAAGATTTGTTTGTCGATCATAGGTTTGCGTCATTCGAACAGCTTTCTGAGAGGTTTAACTTACCTAATTCTCATTTTTTCAGAAATCTGCAAGTAAGACACTTCATTAGCTCATCAATACCAAATTTCCCTGAGGCTCCTGATGCAAATATTATAGATAATCTCCTCTGTTTGTCCCCACTGCGTAAAGGCCTAATATCCACTATTTATGGTGGACTGATGGGTTTGAGTCACACCTCTTTGAGTAAAATCAAAACTGCTTGGGAGAAAGACCTAAATTTGACACTGTCAGACGACACTTGGAATTCAATTCTCAAGCTTGTCAACTCGACCTCTTTATGCGCCCGGCACTCTTTATTACAGTTTAAGGTTGTACACAGGGCTCATTTCTCCAAACTCAAGCTTTCCCGTTTCTACCCAGACGTTGATCCTTGTTGTGATAAATGTAAAAGCGGAGCGGCGTCTCTTATTCATATGTACTGGACATGCCCGAATTTTGAAAAATTCTGGTGGGATGTCTTTAAAACCTTGTCGTACATATTGAAATGCAATCTTGAACCAGACCCTCTGATTGCTCTTTTTGGTATCACTGTAGAGGAAGATAAGCGTCTAACTCCAGCTAAACAGCGTTTGTTGTCTTTTGCGACACTCCTGGCCAGACGTTCTCTTTTATTCAAGTGGAAGGATGTCACCTCACCCACTCACGCTCAGTGGCTCAGAGATATTATGTCCTGTTTATCCCTGGAGAAGATTCACTACTCAATTCGCCATTCGGACATGAAATTTCAACAGGTGTGGGGGCCCTTCCTTCGCTTTTTTCATATACATTTATAGTTTGATTCCTTTCCTATTTAATATTTATTTATTTAATCTTTTTTGCACGCAGAATCAAAAACTTCCAGCTCATTTTTTTTTCCATTTCTCTCCCTTTTTAAATATGCCTGGCGTCTAACCTTTCCCATACATGTATAGCTGGCTTGGAGTCAGGAAGGGGTGGGGTGGGTGGTATAGGGTTTTATAAGGGGGCTATAAAATGTGTATTGGAACGTTGCATGTTTACCCTGTTATATCCCTGTTTAAAATCAATAAAAATATTGTTGGAGAAAAAAATGCAGACTCATTCTCATTACAAAATATTAGCTCAGTTATCCACACCTTTTCTATTTATTTTCAACATTTGACCCTATTCTGTTTGTTATTCTTTGGATTTTGGCTTTACATATGATACTCTGTTTTCTCTGCCCTGTGATATATTTGCACCCTGTCCAGGGTGTACCCCCCCTCGTGCACTAAGTCTTCTGGAATAGCCTCCAGGCCACCCGTGACCCACTATGTAGGATAAAGCAGTATAGACAATGACAATGACTTTGTTATCATCTAACTTCTGCCGTCCCTGTTTATGATTCTGTTCTACATTTTGGATGTAAATGTCTGGCCTGTACTAATTAAAGAAACACTAATCTGTATTTGGATCTGTCTGAGTTTCTTCATTATCTGGCAAAAGAAAAAAATATATTATTTGGAATCATTTGGGCAGTCAAATAATTTTCGTGCAGCTCTCTATAAGCTTTCATAAAAATGGTTCAGGCTGAGCTGCAAGCCATGAAGTCACCACTGTCTTCATTTTTTCATCATAATTATAGAGCTGCTTTCAGGGGACTAAACAAATACAAATTCAAATTTTATTCGTCACATTCACAGTCATACACAGTATGATATGAAGTGAAATGCTTATACGACTGCTGTTGACCTACAAAAAAAGAAATAAGAGATTTAAAAATAAAGAAACACTTATTTACATAATATACAGCAATAAGAATAAGAATAAAAATGAAAATAAAATAGTAGAATAAGATAAATATAAGAAGTTAAATATCTAATAAAAATAGAAAATATTCATTTAATATATATTTATACTTACATACATTTTATATTTTATATTTTATTTTATTCTCTTAGTCAATTTTTACTTATATATATTTTGCTCAAATTTACTTTTTTGTTCAAATATTTATTTCCTTTATAGATATTCTTTCTTATTCCTTCTTAGATAAGTAACTTTTTTGTTTTTTTTGTTTTTGTTTTTCTTTCTTGTTCTAAGGTCAGGGCAGTTGCCTAAGCATTTCACTGCATATCGTACTGTGTAGGATTGTGTATGTGACAAATAAAATTTGAATTTGAATTTGAAAAATATATATAGTAAATGAAACATAATAGAAATGTAATGTAGTGCAGTCCAGTAATGTAGTGTCCAGTTATTGACAGGATAATGTGCAAGGCTGCAGTTCAAGTTCACAGTGTGCAAAATGTGCATGTGGAAACGAACTGTGTGTCCTAGGAAAAAGTAAAAGTTTGCAGTCCTGTGGTGTGCAAAATGTGCAAGCGTGTGAGCGTTAGGTATGTGGTGTTGTGATTGAGAGCTCGTATAGCCTGCGGGAAGAAGCTCCTCCTGAGTCTGGAATGGCTGAGGTCTTTCACTATCTTCCTGGCCTTGGTCCAGCACCGCTTGTTGTAGATCGTCTGCAGGTCAGGGAGCTTGGTACAGATGATGCGTTCAGCTGATCAAACCACCCTCTGTAGGGCTTGCCTGTCCTATATATAGCAAGGCACCTAGATATAGCAAGATCAGGACTGGAGGGATATGCTTTATCACCTCAAAATTAAGTTTTTGCAGAGGGTCAACATAATGTCATGTGAGATCACAAAGCCCTTGGATAGCAGTCCTTTGTGTTTAAGCAGAGGTTTAGGCTTCAGCTCTTCAATAAGCACCTACTGTAGTGAGCACTGATGATAATGTTCCAATACTGGCACTTGAGGTTCCCCAGCTACTGTAAGCATTGGTGAATGTTCCAGCTGATGGTTGACTTTTGAACTGTTTCTTGGTCAGCGATTAAGTATGTTTCCATTCCATACTCTGCCATTTACTCTGAGGCTCGTAGTAATAAAATCTTGTCACCAGTCATGACTCCTTAAGAAACTTTCACCTTCCGGAAATTCGGATTTGGGTCTAAATTTGTTTCATTTATTAAATTATTATATGCTCACCCTCAAGCTTCTGTACAAACTGATAATGACAACTCTGACTATTTTCCGTTAAGTCGCTCCACAAGACAGGGTTGCCCTCTTTCACCCCTGCTTTTTGCTTTAGTTATAGATCCCTTTGCAATTTCTTTGCGTGAATCTACGTCCTATAGTGGAATAATGAGAAAAAGAACAAAGAGGAAAAGAACACAAAGTATCATTATATGCTGATGACCTCTTAGTATATGTCTCCAACCCTCTACAATCAATACCAAACATTATGCCACTTTTAGGTAAATTTGGGAAAATATCAGGATACAAGATCAACTTTGCTAAAAGTATTATATTTCCAATCAACCCTAAGATTCAAACCCTTTCATCCTTTCCATTCAAAACAGTATGCTCATTTAAATACCTGGGGATCACTATAACTAAATGTTTCTCTACACTTTTTAAAGAAAATATATTGAAGCTATATGAATATACTCAACATATTCTTAAAAAGTGGTCCAATCTCCCTGTCTCTTTGGCAGGCCGTATTAATACGGTGAAAATGAGTATTTTGCCCAAATATTTATTTCTTTTTCAGTGTATCCCAGTCTATATTAATAAATCATTTTTTAGGAATTTGGACAGATTAATAATTTCATATATTGGGAACAAAAAGAACCCTAGAATTAAGAAGACATACTTACAAAGGATTAAGCCGAAAGGAGGGATGGGTTTACCTCATTTCCAGCTGTACTATTGGGCATGTAACATAAGAGCACTTTCATTTGGAATAAAGGAGAAGTCAATAGAATGGTGTGACATGGAAAATAAGTCATGTTCACTTTCCTCTTGGCCAGCATTAATTTACTCGGCTTTGTCTACCCCCTTTCCAATATGACCGAACAATCCAGTGGTTTCTAATTCATTTAAAATTTGGAAACAGATACGAAGGCATTTTAAGTGGCAGGCATGTTTCATTTTAACCCCCTTAACTGCTAATCATTCATTTCTCCCTTCTCAAACTGACTCAGAGTTTCAGACTTGGTCTGATAAAGGTGTAAGCTCTTTCCAAAACCTATATATTAATAATTGTTTTCCATTATTTCAGCAGTTGCAGCAGAAATTTGATCTACCTAACTCACACTTTTTAAAATATCTACAAACCCGCAGTTTTGTTAAAAAATTTTTTTTTTGTAATTTCCTAACGAGCCGCCAACCACACAAATGGACTCACTGTTTTTACAAAGTCCATTTATTAAAGAAGGAATATCCATTATATATAATAAACTTTCACAGCTAGAATGTGACGTTTCATTAGAACATTTAAGAGAGGCATGGGAAAAAGACCTTGGAATAGATATTACAGAAAAGCAATGGGATGAAGCACAAGAAAAGGTTCATTCGGTTTCAGTGTGTATTAGGCATGGTCTCATACAATTTAAAATCTTACATAGACTTCACATATCCAAACTAAAGCTTTCTAAAATGTTTCCCTCAGTGGATTTTTTGGAGAAACACTCCAAATCTTGTGGACAACCTTCCAAGAAGAGTGGAAGCTATTATAGCTGCAAAACAGGGACCAGCTCCGTATTATAGTATATGTATTTGGATACGATGTCATTGCATGTTTGGCCAAATACTTTTATCCATAAAGTGTATGTTGTAATTTTTCCTCTGCATTATACGAATGGAATTTGTGTTTATTGCATATCTGGCAACACTTTCCTTAGCCCAACTAATTACACAGATTCTTCAGATGTCGGTTTTTACTTTAAAGCTTGTATTTATTATTACCTAAATATTCCCGTGTGTGTATTTTTTTCCAACTCATTTACACGAACAGTAATCTTATTATATTACATGATTTTACCTCTTTGTGTGGGCGGTATTTAAATTGCTGGGATGGAGGTACCCGAGTCCAATCTGGCAACCCTATTATGACGTAACCGGCCCTTGCTGATAGCGTTCCGCTGTTAAATGAATGTTCTTTCATTTTCTGAGCATTCTCCTCTGGTTTTTAGTGGCACGAGATACAGTTGACAAGTTTGAAAACACGGCTAATGGTTAAACAAACTAAAATAAACGTTTTAGACATCGAGAAGGCGAGATAACGAAGAATTTCAGGTGTCTATGAGCGGAAAGTTTATTCGGCTCTACCCTGTAAGCTAGCTAGTGTTTAGCATTACACCGGTCGCTGACCGCTAGCTCGTAGACAGCTGTTCTTTGTCGTCGATATGTACGTGATTACGTAAATCTTAATTCATGTTTTATTGAAATTATCTCACAGCATAACGGTGACGTGTTATATTAGTAATGTTCGATTTGGAAACTGGAACTTTTATTAAATGGCGGGTTGGGTGAGCGCGCGCCGACTGTGCAGTCGGACGGCACTGGGCTCGCGAGCACCACTGCGAGACTACTGCGCGCACGTCAGGTGAGAGAATATTTGCGCATGCGCGGTGAGTTAAGTGAAAGGGACTTAATATATAGTCTATCAATGAAGACACTTCTAAATGTTCCTATTTAATGTTGATTCTTTAGGTTTGTTGCTATTGTTATGTTACACATAAGTGTTAATGTTAATAAATTAATGATATTATAATTATAATAACTTGATACATAGAATCTTTATATAGCATTTATAACAATATAGTAGTAATAATAATAGATGTGAATCTATTATCATTAAAAATAGCTTTCTTTATATTATAGTAATATGATATAAAGGTTTGTAACACATCAACAGGGAGCACCAACCTTCATAATTCAGTGTGCCAAAACACTTCATCCTGTGTACATTGGGAGCTGTGCAACTGCTTCTGTTCTGTCCATGTGCGATTTCATCATGGTCAACAAGTTAGAACAAAGCAAAGGTGAAATTCTGTATGAAACTGGGCAAATCTGCCACAAAGACATTTGACATGTGTTTTGAGTGGCACACCCACTTCAGGAGCGGAAGAACATCACTGGAAGATGACGAGAGATCAAGAAGACCTTCAATGAGCTCTGTATAAACGAATCCTCTGGTATCCGCGAAAATGTCGAAACAGTTTGACAACTTGTGCATAATGATCGTTGGAGAACAATCTGCAACATTGCTACCATTGTTGGTGTATCACTCAGAACAGTCCAGGCAATCCTCACATGTGATTTGACCATGCACCGTGTTGCTGCCAAGATCATCCCCAGGCGACCCATCACGTCAAAGTCTGCCAAAAACTCATAGCATGGATGAATCGTCCTTCATGGGTCATTGGGTGTACAGGTCCTTCGTCCTTCATTGGGTGTACGGGTATGACCCTGAGACGAAGCAACAGTATTTACAGTGGAAGAGCCCATCATCTCCTCAAGCTAAAAGGCGAGGCAGGTCCGCAGCTCAACTAAGTGCATGCTCATTGCCTTTTTCGAACATTTCTGCAACATTATACATCAAGAATTCGTCCCCGGGGGCCAGACTGTCAATAGCGAATTCTACTGTATCTGTAGCTCGCAATTCTCAAAACTTTTTGATACCACCTTGTATAATATGATACATTAGTTAAATTTAGAACAAAAGCTTAATAATAGCTATAACAATTTTATCAGTAGTAGTTATATACTTTTGTGTGAGAATTAAACAAAAATATATTTGTTTACTCATTCCTGCTTCTCTCCAGGTCCAGTGGATTATCCAGGTCAATACTTTGTGCACCTTGTGTATGACAGTTATTTTTCCTCATTGTTCATAGGCACCTTGCAGTGTGTGCAGTCTTACTAAGGAAACCCCAACAATGGACGCAGTACTGGACCCCAAGGACAGCCTCAGCAGCACCGACTCGAAGCTTTATCAACCTTGCAAACAAGAGGAAGCAGTACTCAGAGCGGCGCATCATGGGGTCCGAGCAATTGCACACATTCTGTATAAACTAATCCTCTGGTATTATTTTGATCAGTGGGATTACATACATGTTTTTGAACATCCCCATTGCATCTATTTACAAAAGCATTACAATGTATATATGCACTATGCTGTACTGTATACACACTGCCCAACCAAAAAAAAGTCACAATCTGGATTTAACTAAGTGAATAGTTAAGAGGCTTCCACTGGATAATTACTGCAGTTATTAATATGATGAGGCACAACAGATTATTTAACCCTAACTGATGCAGTGAGTAGCTTCTCATTTCGTACTCAATCATGTCAGAAGATCCTGTGGTTGTGGCAAAGATGTTGCTCTGTTTCAGAAGGGTCAGATTATTGGCCTTTATCAAGCAAAGAAAACAACTAAGATGATTGCTGAAACTACTAAAATTGGTTTAAGAACTGAAAAACGTATTATTAAAACCTGTAAGGATAGTGGTGACCCATCATCATCGAAGAACAAACATGGTCAGAAAAAGATTCTGAATCAATTTGATGATGGAAGATCATTTAAATGCTTAGTGAAATCAAATCAACATAAAAAGAGAACAGTCAAACTCATGACTATGTTTAATAGTAACAGTAAGCACACACTGTGGTAAGAACTTAAAGGAGTGGGATTAAACAGCTGTGTAGCCTTAAAACCACTATCAGTGAGGCCAGTCAGAAAAAAGCTTCAGTTTGCTGTTAGGGCGCATAAAGAATGAACAGTGGAGCATTGGGAAATGGTCATGAGTGATGAGTCCAGATTTTCCCTGTTCCATAGTGATGGGGGCATCAGGGTACAAGAGAGGCGGATGAAATCATGCACGCATCATGTCTAGTGCCTATTGTACACGTCTCTGAAGGCAGTGTTACGGTCTGGAGTTGATTCTTTTGGGTGGGTCTAGGCTTAGCGACATTATGTGCCCAAAACAAATGAGGTCAGATGAAGACCTGAATGTACTGAATTATCAGGTTTTTCCATTAAATGGTTTTTACACGGGCATATTCCAAGAGAACGATGCCAGGATTCATCGTCTCAAAATGTGAAAGAGGGGTTCAGGGAGCCTGAGACATCATTTTCACACATGGATTGGCCAACTCAGAGTCCAGGCCTCATTTAGAATCTTTGGGATGTGCTAGAAAAGAGTTCACACAGCGGTTCGACTCTCCTTTCATCAATACAAGATCTTGGAGCGAAATTAATGTGAATGGAAAGAAATGTTAAGTGTTCCTATGCATTCAGGTCAGAACTAGATTTGTTGCACTTTGTGGAAAAGTTAATTTTTTTATTAATATTTTTAAAATGTCAGTTCTCAAGCAAAGCACGTATCAAGATATGTAGATATTTGTATGGCAGTATATGTACAGTATACATGTGTTTTTACCACAGCTGTATTATTATAATTAAAGTGATTTATTTAATATTTTTCAGTGTTGGATTTAGTGCTACATTTTATGCTTCATTGTTTACTGTTTGTTTTCTTTATCAGATACTCAATGCAGGAGATGTATGAAGTCGTAGCCAATGTTGATGATTACAAACACTTTGTTCCGTGGTGTCAAAAGTCCCAGACGGTAATGAAGAGAGCAGGCCATGCTAAAGCCCAGCTGGAGGTGGGGTTTCCTCCAGTGGTGGAGAAGTATACGTCCATGATCACCAACGTTCGCCCGCATCTCGTCAAGGTACGTCCATGCAGCTTGCACAGTCAAAAAACATGTCTAAGCACTGAGAAGCATCTTTACATCATAAGTGTTCACTACATAAGGGCATCTGAAGCCTTTTCAGAGTGGTAGCATTGCTGTTCACCTGACCTTCATAAATAATAAAAGGTTAATATAAACATAATCTCTACACGACTTAATCTTACTAACTAACTAGCAATGTAAAGGAATTAAGCATGATGTTAAACTATCATTGTTTGGTCTTGGAACCAAACCTGAATTTGCATCATATAAAGATTGCTGCCTAAGATTTATGTTGATTCAAGCCCTCATCCAAAGGGTTCGTCTAATCTATCATACTCCACTGGAGCTTATGATAAGGGTGTGTTAAAAAAAAAAAAAAAAAACAGGCTTGAAACACACCACAGGTTGCTGTGTTAATACCTTTAGCGCTTCTTTATTTGGGTTGTGTTTAGCAAAGATATTTTTCTGCAGTTTGCTGAAGCGTGCTCCTTTCATCTTTCTCTCTCCAGGCTGTGTGCTCAGAAGGAAAACTTTTCAATCACTTAGAGACGATATGGCGGTTCAGCCCGGGCATTCCCGGATATCCCAGGACCTGCACGGTGGATTTTTCTGTAAGTATCTTCTGATTTTAGCTGGTAAACTGATGTACAACATCACGCATGGACCAATGGATGAAACGGCAGCTACTAGACTATATAAAACCTACAATGGTGAAAATAATTATTTAATCTCCTGCACATTTTCTAAGTTTTAAGCCCACTTAAATCTTTTTAAGCCCACTTAAATGAAGGGTCTATAATCTTTATCATGGGTTTATTGTAAAGAATAGAGACAAAATATCAACCAAACATCTAGAAAAAGCGCTTGATACAATTGTTATAAAATGAGATGCATTTCAATACGTAAAATTGAACCCCCCAAACAAAACGTGAGTACTTACAGTAGTACTGTGTGGAGAAACTCTTGTTTAGAAAGCACAGTGGTAAGACGTTTTCACACAGATCAGATTTTTACAGATCTTCTCTAAATCCTTAAGGTTTCTTGCAAGTCGCTTTGCAACTCGAATTGCCAGTTCCCTTAAATTTTATATAGGATTAAGGTATGGAGACTGGCTAGACCACTTCATGACCTTAATGTGCTTCATCTCAAGCCACTACATGTCAAGAGCCACTAAAACAGAAGTCCCATCCACAACCTATCTTCAGTGTTCTGGCTGGGGGATCCGGCTGGATTTTACAATACATGTCCCTGTCCATTGGCCCCCCCAATACATCATCGTCTGCCTGTACCTTTAGCAGAGATAATATAATAGAATAGTAGATAGTATAATAGAAAAGGGAATAGGTATAATAGTAACATCACGGAGGTCCGCAGGTGAACTACAAATCCAGTCGCTAGAAGACAGTTAAACAAAACACACAGCACATGCTGATGCCTCTCTATAAGTCTTTCCGGGTATTGACTCCACGTGCACACATTGGTATGTGAGCGAGTTCAGGCTGTTCTGGTATAGGGACAGTAAAGAAAAAAGAAAAAAAAACTAAATGGAAAGAGGACAAAACAGAAAAGAAAATAAACATTTTAGAAAGAAAGAAATGTTTCAGAAAAGAGAAACGATACTGGACAGGTAAAAAAAGAGAAAAAATATCTGAAAAGAGACAAGATATCTGAAATGATCAATTATATACTAAAAAAATAATAATTGTTTATTTATATACTAGATATTTGAAAAGGAAAAAATATTCACACACAAGTACCCAACCCCATCTCTCCCTCTCTTACACATCCTGGTTCACATCCTGCTTTTTTCTAGACAGACCTATCAGGCTGGCCACCCATTAAGCCCTCGCCCACCTGTTCAAAACTAGCATTAGATTCTGAAAACCTGTCCAACCTCTTTTCAGATACAAACTGGATACAAACTTTAACTCTCCTGCCAGATTTTCCTAAAAGTACCAGGAATTTATGGTTACATAAAAAGTGTCTGCGTAACTTTTTCATTATCTTCTATCTGTAGTTTTAACGGTGAGAACACTGCAGAATAAATTTCCTGACTTACTGGTAGCACTTTGTGACAAGGTCTAAACGTTATCAGTGTATAATCCCCATCACTGGTCACAATTTTTGACGCGATTCAAGGTTATCTGTCAATCTACTAGTCTACTATTAAATGAACTATGCAAATTAAATGTTAAATGATTTACTAAACATAAATCCACAAGTCGCTTGGAGTAGTAGCATAGATTTATGTGCGAACAGCGAACCACATTTGCGCACGCTTAGTGTGTGTGGGTAGGAGAGACTGATTGCTCCCATAACACCAAAACACTGCACTGGAATTTAAACTTTTTTTACTCAAAATCTGTCTGGAATTGTTAGCGATGATGAACACATACAGAATAAGTGTTATTGCATCGTAAAATATAAGAGCTAATCATCTCACTGGGAGTGGGGTTAGGGTCAGTGTGTTAGGGTGGGGTTGGTCAGTGTTCTAATTTGAATATTCATACAGTCTTTTTTTTATTTTATTTAATTTTTTAAAAACATTTTTTTTTTTTTCCACGATTTTCTCCCTAATTTAGTCGTGTCCAATTCCTCCCCGTCACTAGGGGGCTCCCACATTAAGGCTACTACTACCACTCAGCCGGGAGGGCCGAAGACTATCACGTGTTTCCTCCGAACCACGTGACGCCAGCCGACCGCATCTTTTCGAACTGCTCGCTCGCGCACCGTTGGGGGCGGCGTAACACACTCGGAGGACAGCGCTATCCGCTCCCTCCGTTGCGCGAGCTCACAGACGCCCCTGACTGGCTGTAGAGCCGTGATTAATGTGGGAGCACTAAGTACCTCTCATCCCTCCCCTCTGAGAGAGCTCGGCCAATCAGCTCTCTCTAGACCTCCGGCTGCGAGAGGTTACAGCACCACCCGGGATTCGAACTAGCGATCTCCGGATGATAGGGCGAGCGCTTTAACCACTGCGCCACTCTGAGGCTTAAAAACATTTTTTTAACAGAACAAACAACAACAACAAAAAAAGGGATCATCGAAGGGATCACATACAGATATTACGTTCTTCTTATACAGTTGTTTTTATAGTACGAGTCACATTCCCATTAGCAGTACTCCCATATACACAAATACACATACATATACACATATATATGCATACACATAAAAGGTTTTACAAATACCGGAAAAGGAGGGAGGGCGGGGGGGTTCATACTTATTGCAAAAACAATTACTAGAAACTTATTTATTATCTATTTTCTTATATATGAACCATTTTGACCAATTTTTATAATACTTATCCATGTTTAGTCTTAGAGAGAAGGTGAGTTTCTCCATTTCAGACATGTCATCTACAATTGCTATCCAATCATCCTTTGTTGGTGGATGCTCTTCCAACCATTTCCTGGTTATTGCTTTTTTACTGGCAACTAATAATATTTTGAGAAGGTATGTGTCTTGTGCATTTAAATCGTTTTGTATGTTTCCTAAATATATAGTACCGAAGCTATTATCAATCCCAAATCCCAGTATTGACTCAATTTCAGTGATGACCTTTAACCAATAGGATTGGATTGCTGGACAGTTCCAGAATACATGATAATAGTCAGCCATAAGTTTGTTACATTGTCTCCAGCAACGTGCAGAGTCCAGGTTACCATTCTGTGAATATTGTCTTTTGGGAGTAATAAAGAATCTAATAATGTTTTCCCATGAGAATTCTCTCCATTGACCAGAACTGGATGTGGTATGTTGTGTTTTGCAAATATTTGCCCTTCTTCTGACAGAGATATACCTGCCTCCTTCTCCCATTTCTCTTTAACGTATAAGGTAGAGAGAGACTTAGAAGACTGTATGCATGAATATAATCTTGAAACTAGTTTCTTGTGAATATTGCCTTTATATGCTGCAGCAAAAATATTAATGAGACTCGGGTCCATTCCCTCCTCATTTTTAATGTTCTTATTAAAGTGAGTTCAAAGTTGTAAATATCTATAAAAATCCTGTTTCTCTAAGTTATAAGTGTCGATGAGATTTTGGAAGCCATCTAGATCTGTGCCAGATGAGATTGTACAGTATGAAGTAATACCATTCCCTGCCCATTGTCTAAACCTTGCGTCCATCGGTGCAGGTTTAAAGTCTCTATCATATGCCACCCATCTTAACAACTGATACTGTCTCTCCAACTTCAGGGTTTTGCACTCTTTAAACCAAATATTAAGAGGAACCAATGTCCAAGTGCTTAATTTGTTAGAATGCGTAATCATAGTATGTTTGTCCCCTAATAAGCATGGGAGAGGAAAGTTCACCTGACTAAATTCTATTTCTTTCCATTTTGCATCACAATCATCAATATACCAGCTGACTAGATGTTTTAGTTGTGCTGCTTTGTAATAGTCTTCTAAACATGGTAGAGAGAGTCCTCCCTTTCCTTTGTCAACTGTAGTGTTTTAAGTCTCACTCTGGGCTTCTGATTTTTCCATATAAATCTTGAGATCATTTGGTTCCAATTGTTAAATTGTTTTTTTGGTATCTCTATAGATAGAGATTGGAAAAGAAACAATAATCATGGAAGGACATTCATCCTGATAATTTCTATTCGGTTATCTAAACTTAAAGGTAGGGATGTCCAATTATCCAGGTCTGCTTTAATTTCCTTTGAAATAGGACAAAAGTGTTGGTACCCTTCGGTCAATGAAAGAAAAACTCACAATGGTCACATAAATAACTTTAATCTGACAAAAGTAATAATTAAAAAAAATTCTATGAATGTTAACCAATGAAAGTCAGACATTGCTTTTCAACCATGCGTCAACAGAATTATTTAAAAAAATAAACTCAACAGGCCAACATGCCAACAGGCCTGGACAAAAATGATGGTACCCCTAGAAAATACTGAAAATAATGTGACCAAAGGGACAAGGTGTGTCCACTAATTAGTATCACAGGTGTCTACAATCTATAATCAGTCAGTGGGCCTATATATTGGGCTCCAGGTAGTCACTGTGTTGTTTGGTGACATGGTATGTACCACACTCAACATGGACCAGAGGAAGCGAAGGAAAGAGTTGTCTCAGGAGATTCAAAAGAAAATTATAGACAAGCATGTTAAAGGTAAAGGCTATAAGACCATTTCCAAGCAGCTAGATGTTCCTGTGACTACAGTTGCACATATTATTCAGAAATTTAAGATCCATGGGACGTGGCCGCATGAGGAAAATTGATGACAAATCAAAGAGACGGATAATCCGAATGGTAACAAAAGAGCCCAGAAAGACTTCTAAAGAGATCCAAGGTGAACTTCATGCTCAAAGAACATCAGTGTCAGATCGCACCATCCGTCATTGTTTGAGCCAAAGTGGACTACATGGGAGACGACCAAGGAGAACACCATTGTTGAAAACAAATCATAAAAAAGCCAGACTGGAATATGCCAAACTACATGTTGACAAGCCACAAAGCTTCTGGGAGAATGTCCTATGGACAGATGAGACAAAAATTGAACTTTTTGCCAAGGCACATTAGCTCTATGTTCACAGATGGAAAAATGAAGCATATCAAGAAAAGAACACTGTCCCTACTGTGAAATAAGGAGGAGGCTCTATTATGTTCTGGGGCTGCTTTGCTGCATCTCGCACAGGGTGTCTTGAATCTGTGCAGGGTACAATGAAATCTCAAGACTATCAAGGGATTCTAGAGAGAAATGTGCTGGCCAGTGTCAGAAAGCTGGGTCTCAGTCGCAGGTCATGGGTCTTGCAACAGGACAATGACCCAAAACACAGCTAAAAACACCCAAGATTGGCTAAGAGGAAAACATTGGACTATTCTAAAGTGGCCTTCTATGAGCCCTGACCTCAATCCTATTGAGCATCTTTGGAAGGAGCTGAAACATGCCATCTGGAAAAGGCACCCTTCAAACCGGAAATCCTGGAGCCTTTTCCGCGCTCTCTCCCGATGTGTCTTGCGGCCGCGCTGTTGCTTTGTGCCCGCTGTCTCCCAGGAGATTTTACTCAGCCTCTCCATGGATGCCGATGCAGTGGTCAGTTCCTCTCTAATGCTGGCCGTAGTCACTCCTTTCTTTTTCAGACCATCCATCACTTCCGTTATGCTGTTATAAACTACTGAACCATATTCAAAAAATATGCGAAGTTTAGCCGGAGGTGGTGTCTGGAAACGGATACCCTTTTCTTTGAGAATCTTCCTTATAGGAGCGAATGCCCTCTGGGTTTCCGCAGGATAATCCTGGTCAAAGTACACTCGTTTCCCATTCAATTGAACTTCCTTTTTCCTCCAAGCCGAGCGAAGCACCAGTTCTTTGGTTTTATATTCTAGAAAGTAGATCACCACAGATCGGGGATTTGCATTTGGTGGCGGTTTAGGGCCAAACGCTCTGTGGCAGCGCTGTATCCCAAGTTCCGTATCAGGGAGCGATAGTTCCATCTTAATGAAACTTTCAATGAACTCCTGTATGTTATTCCCCTCGGTCTCCTCTGGGATTCCGTGTATGCGTATATTGTTTCGCAGAGATCTTGCTTCAATATCTGTCAGTTTTGTCTGCATTTTTTGTTGGATGTCAAGGGTTTGACATAGCATTCCTTTAGCTTCAGCACTCCAGTCCTCCAAATCCGTCACTCTCTGTTCGGCCTCCTCCAATCTTCCCATCGCGTCTTTCACATCTGTGGCGATATCATTCAGTTTAAGGTTGATATCCGCTCTGAAGGTTATCAAGTCATTTTTTTATGTCTGTCAGGGACGTCTCCTGAAAGATTTTTAACTCGGTCTTCACGTCCGAACGGATAGCTTTAATTTCGGCATATATAGCACCGATACTCGCTTGAAAGGGATCCTCGGCCTCGTGCTCACCCGCGTTACCCTCGTTTTCCGTTGTTTGTCTCTCATTGTTCTCAGGCTTTTGGGATAATTTGCTTCTAGTTACAATTTGCTTCTCCCCCTACATGTTTAGTCGATAAATTCAATAGGTATATCAAATTAAATTTGGGGAGTATAATGCTTTTGTCTGGGAGCTCTCACTCTACACTGCCACTCTCTGCGACGCCATACCGGAAGTCTCAATATTCATACAGTCTTGATGTGATTAATTTTCAATTTGTTTAATTTTTTTTGTAGCACCAATTAATAAATTTCAAACAGCATAACAAGTAGAGTTCAGTTTATGAATAACCATAATGTACAGTATATACTAAAATAAATCATAGCTTTATGCTACAATAACTGGAAATAAACATGAGGTAGTTTAAGAAGGCGCAAATGTGTAATCTACTAAAGAACACAGACTTTATAATAACAGTTTAAACAATACGTCTTTATATTTTTTATAAAGCTGCGTTATCTAAACCTGGTACAGTAACAGTAAAAACTACTTGTCTGAAGTCTGTCTTAATTAGCATGAATTAAATGATTAGTTAATTATATCTGCTTCTAAACTCTGAATACTGTTACCATAGTATCTACCTGTTGCTACATCTGCAAGGTTCTGTTGTCTGTAATGAAGTTTTAATTAAGAAATTTGCACCATTTTGGTGAGTTTGTTTATTAGACCAGAGTTTTATGGATGTTAATAAAACATTACGCTGACATTTAAAATTAATTTGACATGTAAAATGGTTATGTATAGGGACGGGAATCACCAGGGACTTTCCAATACAATATCATCATGATACCCAGATGTTGATTCAATTTGTATCACAATTCTCTAAGTATCACAAATTTATAAATATTCCGATTCGCTATGAATCCTTTTTCAGATTTTGTTATAATTCTAAACATTCTAAGCGAATAATTTGCTCCTACCACACACAATGCTGTGTTGTAGAAATAGTTTGGATAGTCAGGATTCTAGAGGAACAGCAACATTTTACCACTTCAAATCACTCACTCATTCATCATCTATACTGCTCTATCCTGTATTCAGGGTCGCTGCCACTTCAAATCAAACATATGGAAATTTATTTGAAAATGGACTGAAATTTCCTTTCTGCTTGTGTAGATCTCCTTCGAGTTCCGCTCAGTCCTGCACTCCCAGCTCGCCACCGTGTTCTTTGACGAGGTCGTGAAGCAGATGGTCGCAGCATTCGAGAAACGAGCTGGGAAACTCTACGGCCCTGAAACTCGCATCCCCAGAGAACTCATGTTCCATGAAGTGCGTCAGAGGTGAAACGGGACGCAGTGACCATGCTACACAAGCACATGACAGTTTTACCTGGAAACCTGGAAGTGTCCGAGAGCATAAACATTTTAGCATTCATGGAGTTTTTCTAAATTTCTTCTCAGGTATTATGATTGGTCAAAATAGTAGTTATCTTGTGAATAATCATTCATTTTAAAGCAGAGATATCGTGCTTTTAATAGCAAAAGACCTGTTTTAACGCTAACGTTCCATTATTTATTGCGCCAGATTGTTGTACTGTTGAATGCTGTGATTACTGTAAAGTGTGATTTCTTGGAAAGAGATAAAGATTTTGTTTCTGTTTGAGAGGTGTTTTAAGAGCATGAAACAGGGCGGTATGGCGGACACATATCACAATACTTGTAGACATTTTTACGAAGCACAGAACCCACACACCACAGGAGCTCGTATGGTGTATTGTGATGTTCTTTATCCTGGTACTGATCATACTGGCCCAGTCCTGGACCACATAATTCCAAAGAAACTTAACCATTATAATAAATTAACATCACCAATAACATTTGATTTGATTGAACTCATTCTGTTTCTTTGATAAATCTTAGAATTTCACACACATTATATCTCCATCTCATGAATGTCACATCACGTGGAGAGAACATTTTGAATCACTGGTTGTTTATTTAGTGCTGGATGAATCAGAAGCTGACAGCGTTACATATTGTGTCCTGTGTGTGTGTAATGTTTTTGTAAAGTGTCTCTAAAAACACAGAGTTGAATGTTAAATAAGTAAAGACTCGTAAACCGCTCGTGAAAACATGTTTATCAAAAATACATGACAAATAGTTCAGACAAGAAACAAAAGAGCATTGAGTTGTACAAAATTTGGATCTCGAGATGGAAAACAACTCACAAACACAGAGACACATGTGACCTTAAATAACAGGTAATAAAAATAAAACTGAAATCCTGCGTGCGACTGTTTTAATGCTGTTAGACAGGCGGAGAGAAGGAAATTGATCAAATGCAAGTAATTCCTCAGGATGGCTTTGTGGCTCACAAAGGACACACACAAAGCAGGAGACTGTGTGTGGATGGTCACATGTTCCCTTCGATGCAGTTTCAGCATCATGATCAGGCCAGCGTCAGCGTGAGCCGTGTGTTTACAGCGCTCAAAATAAACACACGCTCTACACAAAACATTTCATCA
Source organism: Clarias fuscus (assembly GCA_030347435.1). NCBI lineage: Eukaryota > Metazoa > Chordata > Actinopteri > Siluriformes > Clariidae > Clarias > Clarias fuscus. The sequence goes on from CM059215.1 coordinate 2,993,910, forward strand.
AATGCACTGAAATCTAAAACCTGTTCAAATTAAATCCAGAACATCACTTAATCTGTGCTAAAATCTAATCCCGCTGCATGTGACGTGGTGATAGAAGGTGAAGGAGTGCGACGCTGATGTTAAAGCTCATCATGAGGTATCTTCAGGGCATGGTCACACAGATCTGCAAACATAACAGATGGTAAATTAGAACAATTCACATCAGGCATTAATCCGAACTTCAAGTCCCGGGGAGGTCAAAGCTGATGTTTCTCCTGTATTTCATATGACAAAAAAGTGTGAATCACTAGTGACATTACCACCGCTTCATGTAGCAAATTATAGCTAATGCTTGTGTAAACTCTGTCCTCGACAATCACAACTTTGAAGTTACAGAGATTTTATTAAAACTGTTCCTGTTGTAATGGTCCTAATAAACAAACATAAGCCTAATGAGCAACCGTGTATAAAAGTGAACTAAGGCAAAAAGCAAAACAAAGCTGATCTAGCAAACCAACAAGTTCATCCAACAAAAACTAACGATTATACAAAAGTCAACTAAGTGAAGGAAAGTCCACTCATGGAAACAAAAACCGAGCCAGCAAACTAAATTCTGGTCAAACGAAAGGCTGCCCAGCAAATGACAACCGTAATGTCAAACAAAAGCCTTAATCTCAAAGCCTTAGTGTCAAATGAAAGACATAACATCAAGGCAAAATCCATAATATTAAAGCAAAATCCATAATGTCAAAACTAAAACCTCAATGGGAAACGAGCCTTAACAGCCATAATGTCAAATGGAAGTGGAAATCAATCCATTACAGTACAAGGACGTTTTTCTACCAACCAGTGAGGTGTGTGAACAAAACGTGAGTTATTAAAAGTGCAATAAGTACTTCTGACCTGTTCTCTTGCTGCAGAGTTTGTCTTTAACATTGTCCGTCTCATGAGAGAAGAATTCGATGATTTCATCCTCGTTCTGCTCCACAATGGTTTCACACTGCATGGATTAACCAGAACAAAGCTTGACTTATTGCTTTTAATTGTTACTAATACTAATAATACTGACTGTTCAGTGAGAACAAACAAACAAATAATAATAATATTAAATGGAGATTGAACAGATTAGACACTACTAAAGGGAATAGAGTTACTACTGATCACAATGACCAGAAAAAAAAGCACTTAAAGTAGAAAAACTCTTACAGCAAACTTTAGGTTGGCCGTGACTCTCGAGTCATATGAGACGTTAGAAATATCAGGGGACGTGCCTTCACGTGCCATGAACCTCACGTAAGTCTTACGGTTTGTAGCAGGATCCAAGGTCTCGCCGTAATCCTTCATCATGTCACACACCCCCTCCATTACCTCGAGAAGATGGCCTTCTGAACGTGCATATGGGACCTGAGATATATACACACACACACACACACACACGTTAAAGATGATATGAACACACAGATAAGGTGTGGAATAAAAATATTAAATATAGTGGAAGAAAAGAAAAACAAACAAAAAAGCTGATTTACGTCTTTAGTGGATTGGGTGCCATCCGGATTGATCCTGAATGAACCGGTTTTGATCATTTTCTTGGGGTCCACCTGCGCTACGGCCCACTCGATCTCATCCACCAACGCTCTGCACGCTGATAACGAGGACCCAAAACACACACTGAGAACTTACACTCATGCATTAAAAGGAACAAGCAAAATTATATATAGTAATTATTTATTTTAACATAAAAAGAGCATTTATTTTACCAAAAGAAAGTTTGAAATAAAGTTATATCTGACTATGTCGGAGGGAAAACAACAAGTTATAATCCCACTCCTGGAGGTTCAACAGCTTCAGAACTTTCCTGAAAACTAAAGTTCTATGAGTCAAACATACTGCAAGACCTTCAGTCAAGTTCTGATGTGCGCACAGACAGACACACTCACACACAGATTATGTCTTGTTCTTGTTGCAATGCCAAATAAATCTCACGTACTTTGAGAGAACACCTCTCATCCCTGGAGTCTCTCCATTCTCATCATCTCCTTACCTCCACACCTGATGTCCTGACTCAGCCTGTCTCCCTGCACCAGCATGGTGAAGCACAGTAGAGCACAAAGGAAGAGCAAAGAGCTCAAACACAGTAGTTTGGCCATATTCACCCTGAAACAGAAAACACAAAAGAAACACTGCTTCATCTCAGCTTCAATCACTATCTCTCTCTCTCACACACACACACACACACACACACACACACACGTCAAAACTCACATGCTGGAACAAACACTGCAAATCTCACAATCAACTCACATCACAGTCAAACACACACTCTGTAAAACTCGACACTGAGATAAAAACTTACACTTTGATTGAATCTTATTGAATCTTCAGTTACAATGTTGCAGATGCGCTTCATGCACGCTGCTCCATAACACACAACTGATGACGTGACACCCGGCCCGGGGCTGCCCGCGGAGGGGCCTGAGCAAAACGCTGAAGGACCCCGATACCGCTTAACGTATTATTTTAAAATACAAGAGAAATCAAAATCAATACCTGTTTAGTATTAACATCTTTGTGAATTATTTAATTAATCTGATTTTTAAATACAACATGCTGTATAACGTGATACATTTATATTGTGCAATGATATTTTAATGTATATTTAGTCATGTTTAGCTAACACACACAGTATTCTATATTAAAACATTAAATATTTAATACAGTATTATGTGATTAACAAAAATAGTTATACGTTAAATAAAATGTTATATTTTGAATAAATGTAGACAGTATTCAATTGCAGACCTGCAATTCATCATACAGCTGCTAGAGTGTTTGAAATGAATGAGGGCAAAATGGAGATACACAGCCAAGTGATCAAGAAAAATTGGGATAAATAATAAATTTAAATAATACATTTTATAATAGATTTAATCTTTATAATTGGTATGGTTTTTTAAATCATAATTTTTTATAATAATTCTTTCTTTTATTGTGAAATGATTATTACTTTAAATGATTATTACATCAAACGTAATAAAGAAAGAAAGAATGATGTGTGATCTATTCATGTAAATAGCAAATTTAACAATTTACTGAGATGCATAAACTACAATGGAGTATTAGGGCCAATGTGGGATTTAAAAGAAAAAGTTGAAAGGGGAGGGGCAGGGAATTTGTAAGTTGTAAGTTGAAATGTTTGAGAAAATATTCAAAATTGTCGAGAACTTAAAATTTTCCCGATTAAAATCTCACAAATTTACAAGAAATAAAATGAAAAGTATTGTGTCTAAAACTCAAAAATGTATCGCATGTATACTTTGCCAGGTAGGGCAGACATCACTTATTTTGCATTTTGCCTGGAGTGGAAGATATAATCGAACTTTACTTTCCCTTGTATTTAGTAATTTAGTAAGGAAATTTTATTTTCTGGGTTATTTTAGCCCATAATCACCAGATCATCATAAGCATCTGAACTTGAAGAGAAGAGACGTGGCTGTAAGCTGAGCCTATTTAGAAGAAAACACCATTCTGACTTGGATGAGTTGATTGCATTTGTTTATCAGAAACTACAACACAATGAACAGATACAAGGTTATATGTCTAGTTACATCGCAGCGCAATACAAAGGATATTTGCTCTTCTGAGGTTTAGCCTCAAATTTTTTTTTTTTCTGGAAAATTTCTAGATATTTTTCTCAAAAATATATATATATTTTTTTTCTCGAAGATAATTATTTTTTTTCTTCGGGCCTCATCTTCCCACTCTCCTAGAAATAAACTAATTGCAGTGTAGGTGTCTTGTAAATGTTGCTGTTGCTGCTATTTTTTATCCTCTCTTTGCAAATTATTATTATTATTATTATTATTATTATATTTTAATTTGTAAAAAAAAAAAAAAAAAAAAAATCCTCCTTGTAATACAGAACTGAAATGCATCCTGGAGCCGCTAGAGGTTTGGTTTACATGTTGTAAATGAATGACTGGAAATGGTGCTACATGGCTAAATGTCTAAACCGATAAATAATAATTCGCTGATTGTGTTATATTAATGTAAATAGCAAATGTAACAATTTTCTGAGATGCATGAACAGTTTGTATTTTATTTTTAAGACGTCGTTTCCAGACAGAAAACACCCACAACATTACGCAGAGGCTGCGCAGCCTTTCGCTTCTGCGCAAATCGGGCGGAGGATTGGCGCCTCGAACGCTCCCGACAGATAACGCTAACCCGGACATTCCAGTGTTCCGTCATGGTCGCTGTCTAATAATAACAATAATTTTGAAGAAGCTTTGCACATTTTTTGACCATGTACCGACACTGCAAACGAGCTGTTTTTATCCACGTGCAATGGATAGTAAAGGCTGACTTTCCGATAAGGTAATGTATGAGTGTTACATGTAAAACATTTCCTCCTCCTGCGTGCTCGCGCAGTGCATGTGGATGGTGGGTAAAGAGGATGCTATGTTCAATGGCTTTAAACGTTCGCATGGGTTTACGAGTGCAGTGCTCGTTAATGGTTTGTTATATTAAAAAACTAAGCTGGCACTTTGATTAATGATTGAGTGCTGAAGGATATGTATTCAAATTATCGAAAATACAGACCCTGTAATCTTTTCAGCTGTATAGTCAAATTTAAGTATTAAAAGTTATAGTAGTATAGCACCTTTTGTTTGGTTAAAAAGTTAAAGCAGTGTGCATGAGGATGAAAACACAGAAGGAGTGTGAACATGCCTGTTTTCTTTTGATTATTGTTATCTTTCCTGTCACAGTCCTTACTCGACCTCTGCAGTCAGACTGGGAGTTCTGCAGAAGGTGAATGAAAAGTGTGAGCGCTTCATTCAGCAGCGATTTCCTCATTTTTCCATCCTTCACCACACCCTGAGGAAAGGTAAGAAGAACCCCTCCCTGCCTCTGGAAGCCTCGCTGGCTCGACTTAACACAGCTCTCTGAAGCATCTGGTTTACTGCAGTGAAATAATAATAATAATCAGTTTTGAATTTGTACGAACATTATGATTTGATCAGGTTATGATTGAGGAGCCGTGTGTTTATAAACTATTCCCTACTGATTGTGACATGTCACTTTAAAAATGTAATATTATACAAGTGTTTATGCAGAATTTCTGTTTCTAAGTGGAAACTAACCTGATCTCTAACCTGAAGATGTTTTCTAAAGTCTAGCTGTCATTATTAAAGCTGATGCTGCTCATGCTGAATATAACACCAGACCTCCCAGTTTAATCAGTAACACGCTTATCCTCAGGCTTTCGGCTCCTGTTGGAAGACGTGAAGGAAGTTGGCAGAATAAAGAGGAGCATGTGGAGTAAAGAGATCCACTACAGAGAGCTCCCTTATCGAGAAATGAAGAGACTCTTTCTGGTAAATTCACGTTTCACATCCGGCTTCTACAAATCAGGGAGAAGAGCTCTGTTAAAGTGTTAAATGGATGTGTTTAAATGAACACTGAATCCCTCTTCCTGATCATCCCACATGATCTGGTATTTACTGATGTGACTTAATAAGGACAATTTACAGTTTAATGACTGAGTATCTAGTGGGGTTTGTGGGCTGAGGATCTGCAGCACGTCACACTTCAGATAAAAGTCTTTCCCTCATATGTGATCATATCATGCATTGTGTTTATTAACACACACAAACACACACATAAGTGCTGGAGTTGATTCCTGGTCTGTGCTTCTGTGTTTCTCACTGTGTTTCAGTTCCGACGTGACATGGTCAAAGCCATCCCACTGCTGGTGATCTCACTTCCTCCCTTTGCCATTGGCCTGGTGCTCGTCCTCATGTGAGTCAGATTTTGAGAAAATCATCTTCATCTGTCAGGCTTCTTTTACATAAACTTGTGTTGAAGTATTTATTACAGTGTGTTGTGTGTCATGCATCCTGGGACATCGACCTGTCCTGGGACAGCAGATCAAATTTAGCTAACTCGCAAGTTCCCATCTTAAACGCTAAAGTCAGACAAACAACAAAAGAACCATCATCTTCAAAAATCATCTTCTGTTTTTAATTTCTTGTTTTTATTTCAGGTCCATTACTGTTTCATACATACAGTGCATTACTGCATGCATATTATATTTACTTTTTTGTCACATTTGTACTTTGATCGAATTCCCTAATTCTATACACAGTGTAAATACCTCAGTGATCAGAGCTTAAACATTGTTTCTTAGCTGTTTATTAAACACACACACACACACACACACACACACACACACACACACACACACACACACAAAGCACTACAGTCAGGCTAACTGACTGCTCACACTCCTATCTATGGAGTTCACACCCATATATATGACACGCCTGCTGTTGTCTGGGGTGCACACACACACACACACACACACACACAGTTAGTTAAGGCTTATGCAATCAGATTTAAAGTTTTCAAGAGATTTTATTTATTTTCATTTCATTGCGTTTCATTTTGTAAACCAGTGCGCCTACCTGCTTTTCCCCACTAGATGTCGCCAGTGTGCGGTGTTTGGAGTCAAGTGTTCTGAAACAGACTTTTTTTATTGATTCAAATTTGAGACGAGAATTCCTTCTCTTTTTAGTGAGTCGACTCCTTTTGTTCGACTCACCTGTATGAATCGACTTCCAAACGGCTCATTTCCATTTAAAACTGGACATATTTCACAATATTTTTATGTCTTTGTGAAAATGCCTGGAATCATTATTATTTTCTTTATTCTTGCTTCTGTTTACAAAAGTAACATTAGAACATATCTATTAAAATAATAAAAACAAACAGCTCACATGGTGTAGATTTATTTGATTTATATAGATATTAACAAATAAAACATCCACACACAGTCGGCTCTCAGCATTCACATTCAGAGCTGACTCGTTCTCTAAAGACATTGTAATAGTTTAACTTTTAATTAAAGCCTCTTTATAAGAGTTTGTGTCCCATCTCACAACAGCATGGCGTCATATAAAAATGGTACACATCCTTGTCTTTGATTAAGGTGCGAGAGTGTGTTATGAAAGTCCTCACTTCCTTTTTTCCTCTCCAGGTGTTTGTTTCCACGTCAGCTGTTGTTTCGGCATTTTTGGACACCGCAGCAGCAGAGAAAGTTCCAGATGATTGATTGCATGAAGCGCTCTCAGTGTCAGGCCAAGATCCTGGACAGCCTGGTGCTGACTGTTCCGCGTATGAGCAAAGCTCGTCAGAGAACTCTGCTCAATTTTTGCTCCAAGGTCCAGACATGTTTACTGTTTTTATGTTATTGTTTACCATTTTTATTAAGAAACCGTAGACAGAGTGATGTTTGCACACTGAATCACAGTCTCAATTCATGCACAAATAATTAATTATGTTAGCTTAGAAGCCAGACATTATTATTTATTCTGTCTTTTTCACTTTTTTGGGTGCTATGTTCTGCATTTTAAAATGTATTGCAATATAAAAAGTACTTGGGAATATAATACAGTGGAACCTTGGATTGCGAGTAACGTGGTCTGCTAGTGTTTTGCAAGACAAGCAAATTTTCAAAAATATTTTAACTTGGTAAGTCTGCCGACCATCACTTGATCACAGCTGAGCCAATGGTTCTTCTCTTTCTCGTGCTGTGGGATTGTGGGTAATCATCTCCCATGCTCAGTCTCAGTGCGCATACGTCACTCGTATAGTCAACATCCGTGCACACATGTACTGTTTACTATAACATTGTTTATTTTATGTCCAAGTGTAGTGACTGTTCTTTAGTAACAACGGCCTCCATAAAGAAAAAGCCTGCAAAGGCTGTATCAGTGCGGGAGATGAATCTCTTTAATGACAATGCAACGTCACATTTCTGCAAAATTCTGAAAAAGAGGCAAAAGCACGAAAGAGGTTATTAGAGAGGTTCCTTTTTAAAGACAAGATTATTTATTTTTGGGAAATTCGCTTTGATATACAAGCATGCTTCTGGAACAAATTATGCTCACAATCCAAGGTTTAATTGTACCAGGTATATGTTTTATATTTACAGATGACTTAATTATATTTACAGATACACACTACAATGTGTTCTTAAAGATATTTTATTAAAAAAATAAATATTTTATTAGTTTTCCACATGAGTAGGATTGCAGTTAAACTCTTGATTTGGTATTTGACATTAGTATAGATTCTTAAAATAACGTATATTATTCAATGATTTAATATCGAAAACGAAAGGTTACCAATGATGTCATGTGATCACATTCACCTCTGATTGGATGAGTATGTTTAAAACGAGCTCTGCCCACAGGTGAACTTGTAGAGCGTAATGTTGAACTTGTTCTGCAGGTTCAGGACGGGAAGCACCCCAGAGTCTCGGAGGTCCATGCCCTGCGGGATGTCTTCTTCACGACTTCTCCACTGGGAATGCAGTGTCTGAAACCTCGCCATCTGGTCAGTGGGGGTGCAGCAATGCCCTCGCCTTGTGTGTTCCCTGTTTGTGAATTTTGGAAGGAAGTGAGGGAAGAACAATCACCGTATTAAAAAGGACGGTTTATATGCCAGATCATGAAGCTCAATTGTTGTTACATACCGGGAGTTTATTATTTTCCTACAATGGCACGTCTTGGAGTGCTTTATCCCTCTTATGATACAGAAATTTACCATCACAATGGTTTATTTATTAGAGAACAACACGTCATACTTTTTATCAGCTTGAAGTCGCAATCAAATTCATGTCAGAGAGACTGCTCCAGTTGTCACTTATGTTTTTGTGCTATTACAATAAACTTTTGCAATTATTGTATGAACTAAATGATTAGCTCATCATTAGTGATATCATAATATTAGTAAAAATCTGAATAAAATTGAAAACTGTTGCTGCTTTTTGTTTTTCTTGTTTTTATTCATTGTCTCTTGTTCTTTGTCTTCTCTCTCCCTCGGTCTCGTCTAGAGGTTGTTAGGTTCTCAGTTCCCTGTAATTGTGTGGTTTCCCAGCTTCCTGGTGCGGAGGCGGATCACCACCAAAGCCCTGGACCTGCTCTATCTGGACCGCGCCCTGCTGTGCCTCGGGCTCGATCAGCTCAATGAGGAAGAAATAAGACAAGTACGAACTTCTCTTTATGTTTAACAGAAAGTTTTGGAGTTTGAGAGATGTAAAGGAGGTGGCGTTGTGTTTGGTTGAATCACATCATGTAGACGATTTTAGTACACCCTACATTTGATAGACAGCATTTGAATTACATTTGTTACACAGAAATGTAAGAAAGCATCATTTGATGTGGTTGCCAAAACTTTTGCAAACAGTGATATAGTCGTATAGATTTTTTTCATACTCTCTTAAAACACTCAGGAACCTTGTCTTTATTTGGGAGTAACTTTAATATTCAACGACTAGGCATGTGACCACCGAGGGCTGAACACTGGCCAGTTGACCTCCAGTCAGTGTAAAGAGTGGCTTCATCAGTGGCTGGAGCTCTCCGCAAAGGTCAAAGGTCAGTCATGTATGTGCTACTCAAACATTCACTAATAGCGGCTAATGAGGACGGTTAACAAAGTGCATTATTAAACTGACTCATTTGCAGTTAGCATGCACTCCTGGTGGACTATGGGAATGCATGATGTTGCAGTGAGAACACTGAGTGACTTCATATACAGAGTTACACAAATTGTAAAAAAAAAAAAAAAAAAGAGGAAGAAATCATGAGATGTAAGGAACGAACTGCTTATAAATAATCTGATTTATTTTGAATAAGATTTTTTTTTTTCCTCGCGTGGAAAAGCGAGTCGTGGAGTCATTTGTGTCCCATCATAGTCTGGCACCGATGTTTAAGCTGATTAACAACAATTTTTTCAATAATTAATTACAGAATCTTTACGGATTCATCAGTGATTCCTCCTGGATTCCTTACTGATTCTTCTTTTAATCTTTATTGATTTATTACTGATTCTCCACCGATTCAATAATGGAGCAGGAGTAGCTCTGTGTGCAAAATGTTCAACCACTGATCAGAAGGTCATAGGTTCAAAGCCCTCAACCCTCACCTGCTCAGACATACAGTACTCTACTCTTAGGTAAATATTATGCACCATGTTAACTGTAGTACAGATGTTGTTATACATGTCTGCATTATTATGTACAGTGCTGTGAAAAAGTATTATCACACTTAAATGATTGAGATCATCAAACAGATTTTAATGTTATACAACAAAAACAAAATAATTTTTTTAAATGATCATTTTACATAAGGGAAAAAAGTTGTCTAACCTACCTGACCCTAGGTGGAAAAAATAATTTAGCTAAGTCATTAATGAGCAGTGATTAAGCACATGTTTTGGGACTCTGAGCCTTCTGTACACCGAGGCCTGATTACTGCCAGACCTGGTGAATCAAGAAATCACTTATATAAAACCTGTATGACAAGGTGAAGCACATTAAAAGATGTATTAAAAAAAAAAAAGAAGAAGAAGAAACAACATGATCTAAAGAAATTCAAGAACAGATGAGAAAGTCAATAACTTCTATAAAGAGTGATAAAGTAAATACAGTCAATATTTGGTGTGAAAATGTTTGAAAAGAATCAGAAGCGTTAGTTACAGATGTGTGCAGCTTTATAAGTAAAATAGATGTTAGGTTTTACTAAGCATGCTAGAGAATATGTCAGCGTTCTGGTAACTTTGTCATGTCTGCTCCTTTCTATTTTCTATGTAGGAGCCTACATTAGTTTTTCTGTTTTTGTTTCTATCTGAAAACTGATATCATGTAATATGTTGCTTTTATTCCAGGTATGCAAATATTCTTCTGTTATGTGATTGTAGTTATAAATGTAATTTTTAAGGTATGTTTGAAAATAGTGAATTGTTTTAGACATAATACAGACATGATGTATATACATTATATACAAAAACTTTGTAAAAGCATCCCCCCCCTGTAGTCTTGATCTCGCTTAATTGGACTTTTACCTGTTTGGTCGCCTAAAAGCAGCCCTATGAGGATATGAGGTGGCTCAAAGCTCAGTCTAAAATACAGTATTTTTAATGAGGGAATATGAAAGCTTGTTGACAGATGGACATGGTGTATTGAAACAAAAACAAAATAATTTTTTTAAATGATCATTTTACATAAGGGAAAAAAGTTGTCTAACCTACCTGACCCTAGGTGGAAAAAATAATTTAGCTAAGTCATTAATGAGCAGTGATTAAGCACATGTTTTGGGACTCTGAGCCTTCTGTACACCGAGGCCTGATTACTGCCAGACCTGGTGAATCAAGAAATCACTTATATAAAACCTGTATGACAAGGTGAAGCACATTAAAAGATGTATTAAAAAAAAAAAAGAAGAAGAAGAAACAACATGATCTAAAGAAATTCAAGAACAGATGAGAAAGTCAATAACTTCTATAAAGAGTGATAAAGTAAATACAGTCAATATTTGGTGTGAAAATGTTTGAAAAGAATCAGAAGCGTTAGTTACAGATGTGTGCAGCTTTATAAGTAAAATAGATGTTAGGTTTTACTAAGCATGCTAGAGAATATGTCAGCGTTCTGGTAACTTTGTCATGTCTGCTCCTTTCTATTTTCTATGTAGGAGCCTACATTAGTTTTTCTGTTTTTGTTTCTATCTGAAAACTGATATCATGTAATATGTTGCTTTTATTCCAGGTATGCAAATATTCTTCTGTTATGTGATTGTAGTTATAAATGTAATTTTTAAGGTATGTTTGAAAATAGTGAATTGTTTTAGACATAATACAGACATGATGTATATACATTATATACAAAAACTTTGTAAAAGCATCCCCCCCCTGTAGTCTTGATCTCGCTTAATTGGACTTTTACCTGTTTGGTCGCCTAAAAGCAGCCCTATGAGGATATGAGGTGGCTCAAAGCTCAGTCTAAAATACAGTATTTTTAATGAGGGAATATGAAAGCTTGTTGACAGATGGACATGGTGTATTGAAACAAAAACAAAATAATTTTTTTAAATGATCATTTTACATAAGGGAAAAAAGTTGTCTAACCTACCTGACCCTAGGTGGAAAAAATAATTTAGCTAAGTCATTAATGAGCAGTGATTAAGCACATGTTTTGGGACTCTGAGCCTTCTGTACACCGAGGCCTGATTACTGCCAGACCTGGTGAATCAAGAAATCACTTATATAAAACCTGTATGACAAGGTGAAGCACATTAAAAGATGTATTAAAAAAAAAAGAAGAAGAAGAAACAACATGATCTAAAGAAATTCAAGAACAGATGAGAAAGTCAATAACTTCTATAAAGAGTGATAAAGTAAATACAGTCAATATTTGGTGTGAAAATGTTTGAAAAGAATCAGAAGCGTTAGTTACAGATGTGTGCAGCTTTATAAGTAAAATAGATGTTAGGTTTTACTAAGCATGCTAGAGAATATGTCAGCGTTCTGGTAACTTTGTCATGTCTGCTCCTTTCTATTTTCTATGTAGGAGCCTACATTAGTTTTTTTGTTTTTGTTTCTATCTGAAAACTGATATCATGTAATATGTTGCTTTTATTCCAGGTATGCAAATATTCTTCTGTTATGTGATTGTAGTTATAAATGTAATTTTTAAGGTATGTTTGAAAATAGTGAATTGTTTTAGACATAATACAGACATGATGTATATACATTATATACAAAAACTTTGTAAAAGCATCCCCCCCCTGTAGTCTTGATCTCGCTTAATTGGACTTTTACCTGTTTGGTCGCCTAAAAGCAGCCCTATGAGGATATGAGGTGGCTCAAAGCTCAGTCTAAAATACAGTATTTTTAATGAGGGAATATGAAAGCTTGTTGACAGATGGACATGGTGTATTGAAAAGCAAGGATATTATGTTGAAAAATGATGTATTTTTCTTTTCTGCAAATTCATTCAAATAAGTGCAGATAAATTTTGACCCGCCATCGTATTTATATATTCATTACATTATGTGTGCTTATTAAGATTTTTACACTGAGCGCAGTTCATTTATACACATTTATACACAATAAATCCAGCGTTCTTCAGGCTATGGACTTTAATTCGACCTGAGCAGGAGATGCACCTGATTCCACTCGTTTAATCAGTTCATCTTGGTTGCCAGTTAACTAGAAAGTGTACATAGTGTTTATACAGCTGGTATAACCGTATAACGCATACCTAGTATAACCGTCTGAAGCCACACGGGCTCTTTGTAGATAACACTGAGGATATCTGATGTAGTCAGATCTTCCAACTCAGCTCTTTGAAATGCTGTCTGCCCAAGAGTTATTTAACAAATAAAAGGGATGAATCAGTTTACACCAGTGACCAAGTATCTCAGTTATTAAAGATCTTAAATCAAGGAATTAAACATCTTTCTTTATTTCACATTAGACCATTCCTGCATGTTTAACTACAGCTTTGTTCTGATATATTCACAGATTTTCCTTCAGATGTTTTTTTTCTCACTCCACAGAATCAGAGATCTCACTCTTACTGCACAGTATGACGCTGCTCACGCTCAACTACCCACCAGTGACCAAGTGACCTAAAGACAAGCCCCGTATCACATCTCCTTCCTCCTGTTTACTGAACAAATCTCTTCATCTCTACTCACTGAGGTCTTCATCTCAACGCTGTAATGTTTACATACTTGCTTCTTAATCCCTCCATCACAGCATTCCAGTCACGGTCTTGTTTACAGCGTGCTGCCAAACCCACTCGCATTTAAAGCCTGCAAGTCGAAAGCCATTTGCATATAGTGACTCACTTCATTCCTGTTTTAAAGACCAAATTTGTGCAGAAAATTGATGGTCTGTGTTTTTGTTAGAACATTGATGTTATCTGGTGTGTTTGTGTTTAAGCAATTTGATTTGATATTATTATCATTTTAGACTTACATTTTCATACCTCAGCTCTGTTTGGATCAGTGATTTGCTCAACCCTCTTACCATTCTTTATTCTATCTCAGGTTATGTCTTCACTATTATTTCCATTTTGAATTGTTCAAATCTGTTTTTTAAATAATTATTCATTGTTACTTAAGACAATATAATATTATAAAATACGAGATAAGAAATAAGTGTGGTATTTTATTGTCCATATATTGCCTCTGTTAGAATTTGTTAAACAGTGTTGCATTAAACAGCCGTGCTGATATTCAGTACATATACAACAGTTCCAAAAGCACCATTTATTACCTAAAGATTTTTTTTTCTTAATTGAACCAGTTATTTTGCTCTGCCAACACCTGCTGGAACTACCTAACCGCTACTGGAGGACACTTGGTGTAATTAACAGGGGTGAAATTTTAATTACAGTTGTAATTTCTTACTGGTACTATGTAGCCAAATAGTGAGGAGAATAAACCATGGAGTTGGTGGACAGTCCTAAGAAACTTGGGAGATTTACTTTATGTTGCTGTTTGACTTTCAGCCATTTGATCCAAGCGGACCATCTGAGCCAAGATTTACTGTATATTTCCAACTATTCCGCTTTAGAATATCAGCTCGGTTAACTTCCGGGGTTGAATCTCAAATAACGTTAAATGGAAAGCTAGTGTAGGGTGTACAATCCCTTGTCACACACACCAAGTACTGCCCTTGAACAGGTATTAGAGAGGGATTTGGGGAACAGTCTGGTGTTAGGTTCAGAGGCAATTCAGAAAAACTTAAAAGTGGAGACAGCATCTTGTTTAAGATGACATAACGTTATCAGAAGTGTGTTCTTGCTGAAAGCGCTTCTGTGACTGGTTTTGAATGTGGGTTTTGGCACGCAGCTGCTCTCTCCTCAGAACTATGGACTGTATAGACCTACTTTCAGCCCTGCTGTGACCGACAGACAGTTAGTGTAATTAATGATTGTAGAACACCTGTGACGCAGAGCGATACATATAGTTAAACAATCCAGTGCTGTTACTGTCTATTATAATTACTTGTGGAATGCCTCTCGTCCAATCGGAAGATTTAACACAAGATTCCTTTCATATATAAACCTGTATATATTGCCTATTAACTGCATGTATTTATTCCTTAAACAGAACTTACCTAAATGACAGTGTTCATTACACAGAGCAGCTGGTCTTCATGTCTGTTGTTTAGCTGAGACATTCAGGCTTCAGGATCTAATAGTAGTTATAATAGAACTGCTAAACTAAACAGAGTAGAATGAGTATATACACACAGTACAGACCAAACGTTTGGACACACCTTCTCATTCAAAGAGGTTGGATTTGTATTATGGCAAGAACAAAGCAGCTAAGTGAAGAAAAAAACTTGTGGCCATCATTACTTTAAGAAATGAAGGTCAGTCAGGCTGAAAAATTGGGAAAACTTTGAAAGTGTCCCCAAGTGCAGTCACAAAAACCATCAAGCGCTACAAAGAAACTGGCTCCAATGCGGACCGCCCCAGGAAAGGAAGACCAAGAGTCACCTCTGCTGCGGAGGATAAGTTCATCCGAATCACCAGCCTCAGAAATCGCAGGTTAACAGCAGCTCAGATCAGAGAGCAGGTCAATGCCACACAGAGTTCTAGCAGCAGACACATCTCTAGAACAACTGTGTGAATCAGGCCTTCATGGTAGAATATCTGCTAGGAAACCACTGCTAAGGACAGGTAACAAGGAGAAGAGACTTGTTTGGGCTAAAGAACACAATAAAGAAAACTCTTTGACTGAGAAGGTGTGTCCAAACTTTTGGTCTGTACTGTATGTGTGTATATATATATATATATATATATATATATATATATATATATATATATATATATATATATATAAACTGCTGACAATATTTCTCCTAAATTCAAAATATAACTATTGTTACACACGTGGACAAAATTGTTGGTACCCTTCGGTCAATGAAAGAAAAACTCACAATGGTCACAGAAATAACTTTAATCTGACAAAAGTAATAATTTTAAAAAATTCTACGAATGTTAACCAATGAAAGTCAGACATTGCTTTTCAACCATGCTTCAACAGAATTATTAAAAAAATAAACTCATGGAACAGGCCTGGACAAAAATGATGGTACCCCTAGAAAATACTGAAAATAATGTGACCAAAGGGACATGTTAATTCAAGGTGTGTCCACTAATTAGCATCACAGGTGTCTACAATCTATAATCAGTCAGTGGGCCTATATATAGGGCTCCAGGTAGTCACTGTGTTGTTTGGTGACATGGTATGTACCACACTCAACATGGACCAGAGGAAGCGAAGGAAAGAGTTGTCTCAGGAGATTAAAAAAAAATTATAGACAAGCATGTTAAAGGTAAAGGCTATAAGACCATTTCCAAGCAGCTAGATGTTCCTGTGACTACAGTTGCACATATTATTCAGAAATTTAAGATCCATAGGACTGTAGCCAACCTCCCTGGACGTGGCCGCAGGAGGAAAATTGATGACAAATCAAAGAGACGGATAATCCGAATGGTAACAAAAGAGCCCAGAAAGACTTCTAAAGAGATCCAAGGTGAACTTCATGCTCAAGGAACATCAGTGTCAAATCGCACCATCTCAACATGTTTGAGCCAAAGTGGACTACATGGGAGACGACCAAGGAGGACACCATTGTTGAAAACAAATCATAAAAAAGCCAGAATGGAATATGCCAAACTACATGTTGACAAGCCACAAAGCTTCTGGGAGAATGTCCTATGGACAGATGAGACAAAAATGAAACTTTTTACCAAGGCAAATCAGCTCTATGTTCACAGATGGAAAAATGAAGCATATCAAGAAAAGAACACTGTCCCTACTGTGAAACATGGAGGAGGCTCTGTTATATGTTCTGGGGCTGCTTTGCTGCATCTGGCACAGGGTGTCTTGAATCTGTGCAGGGTACAATGAAATCTCAAGACTATCAAGGGATTCTAGAGAGAAATGTGCTGGCCAGTGTCAGAAAGCTGGGTCTCAGTCGCAGGTCATGGGTCTTGCAACAGGACAATGACCCAAAACACACAGCTAAAAAAAACATTGGACTATTCTAAAGTGGCCTTCTATGAGCCCTGACCTCAATCCTATTGAGCATCTTTGGAAGGAGCTGAAACATGCTGTCTGGAAAAGGCACCCTTCAAACCGGAAACAACTGGAGCAGCTTGCTCATGAGGAGTGGGCCAAAATACCTGCAGAGAGGTGCAGAAGTCTCATTGACAGTTACAGGAATCGTTTGATTGCAGTGATTGCCTCAAAAGGTTGTGCAACAAACTATTAAGTTAGGGGTACCATCATTTTTGTCCAGGCCTGTTCCATGAGTTCATTTTTTTTTATAATTCTGTTGAAGCATGGTTGAAAAGCAATGTCTGACTTTCATTGATTAACATTCATAGAATTTTTTTAAATTATTACTTTTGTCAGATTAAAGTTATTTCTGTGACCATTGTGAGTTTTTCTTTCATTGACCGAAGGGTACCAACAATTTTGTCCACGTGTGTATTTAGAGTGTATATTTAAAGGTAATGACGTCACAGCACGTTAAAAATAACCCCATATCATGGAGCATTTACAGAGATAACTAAAATAAAACTGAATGCAAATAATTTGTAAACAAATTGTGTTAATGCTTTGGCTAAATGACATTAAGCAATCAGTATTCAGTGGAATAAACCCGGTTTGCAGTTACAGCTTTCAAGCGTTTTGTCACGCTTGCTGTTGTGTAACTTTATGCTACTCTATTTGCAAAAACAAAAAACCAACAGCGCAGCTTTGCTTGGTGGTTTATGACCCTCCATCGTCCTCTTGATGACATTCCAGACGTTTTCTGGAGTAAAATGCAGTGCTCTCTTTTTTACAGAGCTATATGTAACCCATCACTGAATAAAAAATGAGACTAATAGGTTCGTGTGTCACGTGACCCAACGCGCGGATTTCTCGGTTCCCGATTTCACTTTCTGGAAGCGCGCGCCTCCCGGAAATAACCTTTACATACGCACAGTAAACAATTCTTACAAGTTTCATATCTTTGAACACACCAATACACACAGTTTACCGCAAGGGTGATCTTCCAGTCGGACACAGAAGTCTTATCTGGGTATGTACTGCTTCACAAATGCTTCTCAAAGCATTAATGCTTTGCTATTTTAAGAGTTTAAGGCTAAAACTTTGCGAGAACTTTGGCTAACATAGGACGAGGTCAGCTGTCGCCATGGAAACGCCCAAAACCTCTGATTACCGTAAGGTTTTTCTAAACATTATTATGAAGCAGGAGTATAGATGGTGGAGTTCTTTGCTTGTTATTCTGTGTGCTGTGTAGTAAGCTAGTGCTTATAGTGTAAAGATTAGCCTTTGTGTATCTAAGCTATATGGTAGTTAGGATATATAGGATACTATACTATCAATACTGTGATATTATTCATGTTGTATTGTTTCATATACTACACTATATGGACAAACGTATTTGGCCAAAACTGCAATTGCATTGTACAGTACACAAATACATATATTTCAATGTAGAGCTGGTCCTCTTTTTGAAGCTATAACAGCTTCCACTCCTCTTGGAAGGCTGTCCACAAGATTGGACAAGAGTGTTTCTGAGCATTTATGAGGTCAGGGACTGATGTTGGATGAGAAGGCCTGGCTTGCAATCTCCGTTCCTGTTCATAAAAAAGTGGATGATGGGGTTAAGGTCAGGGCTCTGCGCGGGCCAGTCAGGTTTTTCCACACCGCACTCATCAAATCCTGTCTTTCTAGTCCTTGATTTGTGCACTGGGGTACAGTCATGTTGGAGTAGTACTGTGTACTAAAACTGGAGAATTTGTACCTCTAGCAAACAGAAAAAGGAAAGAGAAGCAAATGAGACAAGCTCTAGCAGCAGGGCAAATGGACTAAACACTTAATGTAGGAAATCTTTCAGTGTTTTTCAAATGTAGCCCAATTTTTTTAGTGTCAAGTACAGTTAAACCTTGGATTGTGAGCATAATTTGTTCCAGAGGCATGCATGGATATGAAAACACTCATATATCAAAGTGAATTTACCTATAAGAAACACTGTATTTTGATTTTTTGTTCTGGTTTTGTACAGAAAAAAAACATAAAAATATTCATTTAAAAATAATTAATACAAAATATAAAGTACAAATTAACCTACACTTTACCTTAGAATTCCGGACAGAGAGTGTTTCCGTGTGTGTTTGTGTGCACATGCACAATGCACTGTATGTATGTGTGTGTGACAAGAGAAGAGAGGGTGTACTCGAGTGCGCACAAACACACACACTAACGGAATCACTGCTGTAAAGTAAAAATAAAACAAATTAACCTGCACTTTGACTTCGAACAGAATCCCGACATAGCAGTGTTTCCGTTAATGAAGGCGAGAGGAGAGGAGGAGGGAAGGGGCTACTGTGTGGTGATTTTCACCCACAATCACACACACACTAACGGTAACACTGCTCTCTCTTGTTCTTTTCGAAGGTAAAGTGCAGGTTAATTTGTTTAATTTTTACTTTACATGACTTTGTCATGGAACCTCTTCGCGCACACACACTAATGGAATTACTGCTCTGTGACAGACAATGAGATTTTACATCTTTAAGAAGCAACTTCTGTAGTGACACTTGCTTTTGCTTTACACATGCACACACGTGATCACAATGTTATAATAAACAGTACACATGCGCTTGGATGTTGACTTTACGAATGACGCACACACACTGAGACTGAGCATGGGAGAATGTTAACCATAATCTGCTGGAAAATTCATCAATGCTTACACTTCTGTGATTCTCAAGGGCAGAGTGTGGGAAATTTTCAGGAAAAAAGATTCAACAATCAACAGTGCTCATTACAGTAGGTGCTTATTGAAGAGCTGAAGTCTAAATTTAGGATTAAACGCAGAGGACTGCTATCCAAGCACTTTGTGATCTTTCATGACGATGCACATCCACACACCTCTGCCCACACTGTTGACACTCAAACACTCAAACTTTTTTAAGGTGTTAAATTGTCCTATGAGGATGAAGATTTACTTCTGATGAAGAAGTGAAGATAGCCGTGCATTTGTGGCTCACAGCTCAGCCTAAAACATTTTTAAAAGAGGAAAATCTTGTTGACAGATAGACAAAGAGTATTGAAAAACAAGATTATATAAGAAAATATTTATTTGTTGTTAATTAAAATAAATTCTACAGCCAGAGAATTTTTGATTCACCCTCGTAAGTATGTATGCGTAATGTGACACTTCGTTCAAACCTTTAAAAAAAACAAAAAAACATAACAAATGACAAAATAGAGCCTGCAACTCCCTTAAGTCCCTTAAACCAGAAGAACCCAGACCCATTTCTACTTTAATTACATGCACATGAATACGTAACACAAACCACACAGACCACATGGAGCACACTTTTGCTGACTAATTTAGGATTAAAAGCTCTTTGTGACAGATGTCACAGCCATATTTTCTTAATTTGTGCAAGAAATGCAGTCATAACAGGATAAATATAAAATATGAGATGTTAATAAATAATTAGAATTGTTAAATGGGATGCATTTACTTTCAGTAACAATAACAATCTTTTTTAAATGATCTAGGTCTGTCACATGTGCTTCCCATACGCACACCACCACTTATGAAAGCGATGTCATGGTCCACAAATTCACAGATTGTCACATAACTTCACCAGGGCGTTCATTAGATGTCACATAGAGACTTCATCATTTAAAGTCAAAGATAAAGCTGAATATGGAACTTTCCAGAACAAAAAGTGGTTGTGTCACCTGTGTCACCGTGGTTTCTTATGGGCTGCTTTTATAACATATTGTTTAGTATGGTAATAAACGTGCCACATGATTTATGTACTGTTTATTACAGCTTCCCTAGGACTGTTTTACTTACACACGTGGACAAAATTGTTGGTACCCTTCGGTCAATGAAAGAAAAACTCACAATGGTCACAGAAATAACTTTAATCTGACAAAAGTAATAATAAATAAGAATTCTATGAATGTTAACCAATGAAAATAAGACATTGCTTTTCAACCATCCTTCAACTGAATTATAAAAAAAAATGAACTCATGGAACAGGCCTGGACAAAAATGATGGTACCCCTAACTTAATAGTTTGTTGCACAACCTTTTGAGGCAATCACTGCAATCAAACGATTCCTGTAACTGTCAATGAGACTTCTGCACCTCTCTGCAGGTATTTTGGCCCACTCCTCATGAGCAAGCTGCCCCAGTTGTTTCCGGTTTGAAGGGTGCCTTTTCCAGACAGCATGTTTCAGCTCCTTCCAAAGATGCTCAATAGGATTGAGGTCAGGGCTCATAGAAGGCCACTTTAGAATAGTCCAATGTTTTCCTCTTAGCCATTCTTGGGTGTTTTTAGCTGTGTGTTTTGGGTCATTGTCCTGTTGCAAGACCCATGACCTGCGACTGAGACCCAGCTTTCTGACATTGGCCAGCACATTTCTCTCTAGAATCCCTTGATAGTCTTGAGATTTCATTGTACCCTGCACAGATTCAAGACACCCTGTGCCAGATCCAGCAAAGCAGCCCCAGAACATAACAGAGCCTCCTCCATGTTTCACAGTAGGGACAGTGTTCTTTACTTGATATGCTTCATTTTTCCGTCTGTGAACAGAGAGCTGATGTGCCTTGGCAAAAAGTTCCATTTTTGTCTCATCTGTCCATAGGACATTCTCCCAGAAGCTTTGTGGCTTGTCAACATGTAGTTTGGCATATTCCAGTCTGGCTTTTTTATGATTTGTTTTCAACAATGGTGTCCTCCTTGGTCGTCTCCAATGTAGTCCACTTTGGCTCAAACAACGACGGATGGTGCGATCTGACACTGATGTTCCTTGAGCATGAAGTTCACCTAAATTTCTGAATAATATGTGCAACTGTAGTCACAGGAACATCTAGCTGCTTGGAGATGGTCTTATAGCCTTTACCTTTAACATGCTTGTCTATAATTTTCTTTCGAATCTCCTGAGACAACTCTTTCCTTCGCTTCCTCTGGTCCATGTTGAGTGTGGTACATGCCATGTCATCAAACAACACAGTGACTACCTGGAGCCCTATATATAGGCCCACTGATTGATTACAAGATTGTAGACACCTGTGATGCTAATTAGTGGACACACCTTGTGACCCTTTGGTCACATTATTTTCAGTATTTTCTAGGGGTACCATCATTTTTGTCCAGGCCTGTTCCTTGAGTTTATTTTTTTAAATAATTCTGTTGAAGCATGGTTGAAAAGCAATGTCTGACTTTCCTTGGTTAACATTCATAGAATTTTTTTTAATTATGACTTTTGTCAGATTAAAGTTATTAAAAGCAATGTCTGACTTTCCTTGGTTAACATTCATAGAATTTTTTTAAATTATGACTTTTGTCAGATTAAAGTTATTTATGTGTCCATTGTGAGTTTTTCTTTCATTGACCGAAGGGTACCAACAATTTTGTCCACGTGTGTACTATTTAGTACTCTATTATTGGTGACATGTCATTTAAGACAGTATTATATGTGATACTCTTTTTTGCACTTGGCATTTAGGGCGCTAATGTACCTTTTTTGTCATATGGCCATCGTGGCAGTATAAATGATCTGTCTTGTTTAATCCAATAGCAAAGGTGCAGTGATTTTTTTTTTTTTTTTCTTTATTTTTTATACTATTAAGTAGGGTAGCAGCTGTGATTGTGGCTTGACCTGGATCTTGGAGGATTTGTTGTGCAGATAGCATCAACAGCTTCACTATTATTCAAAGGTACTTTCAGAAAAGGTGACCTGGACAATGATGCAGTATTTTCCATTATGGTAACGTAAATGGCCTGCTGTGAACACTATTAGTGTGGTAGTGTGTGTCCCTGTCTTCAGCGCTGTCATCCGGCCAGTTGATAATTATTTAACGTCACCGAATGTTTCTTCCCTTTTTTCTTTTCCCCTCTGTTCCTCTTCCAGCCCAATGCAACTGGATGACTCAGTGTGACGAAGAATGAGGAGCACTAAAGTAGGACGCTGACTGTGAAACGCAGCAAGACACAGCGAGTGTGAGATGGAGGAAGCGTACACAGCTCTGTATCAGGAGTTCCTCCGTCTGCAGTTACTATGTCTGAAACAGGCAGAAATGTTACAACAGCTCACAGAGGCACTGAGAAGACAACAAGGTATGTTCACCCCGAGGACACACTGATTGCTAATATAAACCAAGATCTGCTCACAGCTAAAGCTGAACCAGAATGAAGTGTTGTAATTACTGATAAACTAGGAGTGATTACATTTACATGGAATAATAAGCAAAGAACTAATGTGAGGGAAATAGTCTGTATGATATAATATAAAAGATTTAATCTGATTGCTGCTTGAAGTTCAACTTAACAGCGTTATTGTAGAACCTCAATGATTAGCACAGTGTACAAAGGAAACAAGTAAAGCATCAACAAATCAAAATAATGCCTTGGGATTTACTCTTCTGCTGTCAGACTTGGGTCTTGAACCCGGGTCTCCGAGGTGATAGCAAAGGATTTTACCACTGAGCCACAGAGATGACAGGATTGGAACCAACTGAAAACACTCAAGACAAAAAGTCTCAGGTAGAGTAGTAACGAAATGTCCACAGGCAGTTTGTCATCAACAAAAGTTAATAAAAAATAGACAAAACCTTAAACTCTTAAACAAAAAAAAATCCACAAGTGGAGAAAACAGCCAGGGAATGAATAATCAATAATAAAAGGACTGAGGAACTTACAACTGAATTATTGCCGGAGGTTCAGCAGCATACACAGAGCAGGGACTCAAAAACCGAGTGAATAAGGGGAGAGGGGAGAAAATTAACAGCTTCAATACAATGGGGGAAACAAGACACAGGGGATCTGAATAACTAATGAGAAAACACAAGGAAGAACCAAGGCTAAGGGGAACACAAATGACCTCTAGAGGCCAGGAGACAAACTACGGGAGGAACAAAAGGCTGACATCTGCAAAGTTTAAGCATTACGATTTGGGGCGATATGTCCTTCACTTTACCGATAGACACAAAGGCCAGGCTTCATATGCAGGAGTGTCAGACTGGCCTTCTCCATGACTGGTACAGAGAGACCACGTCTCCTTTACCTTTACCTATACACAGAGACCACGCCTCCTTTACTGTGACTGATACACAGAGGCCACGCCTCCTTTACTGAGACTGATACACAGAGGCCACGCCTCCTTAGTTTATAACTATGTCTTGTTCTCCCTTAGGTATGGTCCCTGTCTTTAATGGGATTTTTGAAGACATGTATTCTGAGCCAGTTCAGTACAGACGAGATTTATCGGGAATGTCCCACACAGCGGACCAAGCACAAGCATTTCACAAACACAAACAAGTGGCTCACACACACCCCTCTGCTGCTCAGACACACACCCCTGCTTTACACCCTGCAGTTATTACAGGTACAGTATGTGTGATCTTTACAGTTATTACACTACCATGTCCATTATTCTGTGTGTGTCCTTTTATGTGAATATGTGTGAAAACAGAGCTTAACCGTTATCTGAATCATCAGTGTTCTGTAAAATACACAGTGAGAACATCACAGCATTCAGACCACAGTGACACGCTCACAGGATCTGGTGTGTAGTCAGTGTTAACAGGGCTGTAGAGACCCGGTCTGAAGATCTCAACCTTCTTCAGTGATTCAAAACTATGTGATTAAGATCTAACTTTTCATTCTTCCACATTGTTTTGTATATATTCCTAGTACAAGGTTTTGCTGCATGGTGCATTGCATGCATGTACGTGATATCGTTTGTCCTGGAAAAACTGCAGAGTGGTGTGAAAGTGTTAAGTGTTAAGAAGACTTCACAGCATTATGATGCTTAGATTTATTTTAAGTCCACAGTGTGTCTTCATTTTAATCCACATCTCCTGATAGCGTGTGGGAGTAAAAATTAGAGATGGAAGAAATTAGATATGTGTGTGTCTGTGCTCTTTGGGTTTCAGATGATTCTGTGGTTTCCCCGCTTGATGGAGCTTTTAACAGACTGCACCTGGAGCCTGTGCAGGAGAAGGAGGAGGTGGATGGAGCAGCGTCGGCGTCAGGACAGCGTGAGACTGAGGAGCGCAGTATCCTGGATGAGTTACGTCAGGTCGAGCAGCGCTGGTACAACAGCCAAACACCTAAACAACAACATCATCAACAACAGCGGGTAAAGTCACCATATATTTTCTTTTTAATTTCACTAAAAGTATAATTACTTAGAGGTAGTGTGAATTAAAGCACCTGTAGGGCTCAGCACCTCGTTTTTTCATCACTCATCAAAAAAGATTTTTGTAGGCCACACAGAACCATTAAGGATTGTCGATATATATGTTTTTCTTCTTCTTTTGCACAGAAAAACTACTAAAAATGCATTGATCTACAAAACAGCCTTTTGTTGAAAAGCTTCCTAAAATTTAAATGATATAGGGCAATACATAGAACTGCTGGGATTTAAATAAAATTAAATGTTTCTTTTTTATTTAACATAACATGAAACAGTTAAGGGTTTTCCCAGAAGGTTATGATTTTTAAGAAGCTTTGAGATTTCCCTCCAGACAGACAAACTGAAACATTTTTACGTTCTAGTTTTTAAGAGTTTACTTAAAAACTAGCATAGTTTATTATTCAGTAATGACAGCTACAAAATTAAAAGTTATTTAGTTTTCTGAATAAGGCTACTACTTGGAGTCCTGTTTAAAAGGAAAGTTGTAAGGTTCCCCACATAGTGACATTCTGAAGATTGCTTTGAGGTTCAGGATTAAAGATAGGGCAGTATGGCTCAAACGGTTAATGCTCTGGGTTACTAATCAGAAAGTCAGTGGTTCAAAGCTACCACTCTTGAGCCCTCGAGCAAGCCTATTAATCCTGTCTGCTCCAGGGGGCGCTGTATCCTAACTGACCTTATGCTCTGACCCCAGCTTATTAACTGGGATATGTGAAAAAAAATCATTTCACTGTGCTGTTGGAACAGGTGAAAAATTTTAAAATAATGGTGTATCACTAAAATTTCAAAAGATTTTTGAATGTTCTTTGCTTTCTAAAAAGGTTCTTCTTAGAATCATCTCTAAACCCTCTCTGTTATAAGGCTTTACATGGAACCATTAAGAGTTCTCCCAGAAGGTCAAGGTTTTAACTGTTAAGATTGGGGCACTGGTGGCACAATGGTACTGTAGGCTTCCTACGCCCACATGATTCCCAGCCAATGACGTAAACCCAGCCACCGGATGCAGTCAAGATGCATGTGTGTGCATCAGAAATTCCACTCCTTGATGGGAGAAATGGAAAGAACAATAAAATAGAATTTTTATGATTAAATTTGAAAAAAAAAAACAAGCTTTTTCTTTCAAGTTTTAACTTTTGTCATAAAGGCATTTTATTCAGTAATGAAGTGTTATATCAGGGTTATTTGAATAGTTTAGGGTTCTTAACATTCTAACAAGGTCGTACTTCTTTAGGGAAAGTAAACCTTTTATTGAAGAACTCTATGCAGAACCCTTAAGAGTTCTATATAGAAGAGGACAAGCTTGGTGTAGGATCTTACATAGAATATTTAAGGTCCCCCTCCCAGATGGACAGTCTGTTAACGGTTCTGTGCTCCTCTAAAGGGGAAACTTTCTGTTGTAGGTCCTTTATGGTTCCCCCAGAAGATCAAGTTAAAACACTGTTTAAAGTTCTTTCTCCAAAAAGTGTAAAATTCACACTCCTTAAGGGTTCTTTGGGTAGTAAACATTTCTTTTTGACTATACATCAAACCTGTATGTTCTTCGCAAGAGAAACACAGGGAAGGACAGTCTAGGATTCTACATTTAACCTGTTATGTATTATTCAATCAACATACTGTTACAACTATTTGTAAGATTTGTTTTTTATTAGTTAAGAGTTCGTTGATTTATAGTGGTGTTCTCTCCAAAGGATAGTAGTAGGTATGAAGGTTTCTACATGGAACCTTTAAGTTTTCTCCAGAAGATCAGGATAAACAACTGTCTAGGGTTTCGCATTTAACTTATTTTTTTTAATGGTGTTTCGAGGATTCTCTTGAGAGTTCATGGTCCTGTTCTCCCTGAAGTGGTTCTATTTAGTCATAAAAAAGTAGATTCAGTCTTTGCTATCCTTCCTAAAGGGAACTACATGTGATTGCTTTAGTCTAAGACAGTATATGACACGCTCCTAAAACATGTTCTTCGGATAGCTGTGAGGCCACCCTCAGGGTGGACAAGCTGAAGAACATTTCAGGGTTGTAATTATAACTTTTTAAAATATGTAATATGTAATTTAGCCTCTATAATGACTCTAATAGAATAGTTATGTAGTTATGTAGTTATAAGGATGTTTATTAAGCAGATAAACAGCCGTGCATGCTGCAGAATCACTGAAAGGTGGGTTCTGTGGATTTTTCCTATTTTAACCATGTCACTGGTGCTGTGTACCGCAGCGTCCATGGTCCTCGTCATTCCTGACCAGCGAGATGTTGAGCGATGCGGGCGGGATGCTGATGTCCCGCATCACGCTGCAATCCCAGGTGTGCGAGTTCTGCCATGCCGTGTTCCCCGGACACACCACCACCAGGGGAGAGTTCCTCCGCCATCTCACCACACACATCTCCTGACACACTACGATCTTCTAAAAAAACAAATACTAGCACATTGTATATTATAGAGGAAACCTGTTACCTTTAAACACAATATAGTTTATGTTCAAGGTTTTTATGCTTCATGAGTCATTTATGTCATTTTATTACTTAAGCATTAACTTCATTAAGGGCTGTGTTACTTTTAAAAGAACAAAATGATCTAAATAATTAAATGTAAAATAATAAATAGCAAAGCTTGGCTGTTTGTTTTTTTTGTCATGTATAGAATTAATACTATTCAATACTTACTAGATGGTATCAAAAACTTTCGAGATTAGCTCTGTTTACAAGAAATTACTTATTACTCACTCATTCATTCATTATCTGTACCGCTTAATTCTGTATACAGGGTCGCGGGGGGCCTGGAGCCTATCCCAGGAGGCTTAGGGCACAAGGCAGAGTACACCCTGGACTGGGTGCCAATCCATCACAGGACACACACACATACAGTACACTCACTCACACACTCATTCACACACTATGGGAAATTTGGGAATGCCAATCAGCCTACTCTGCAAGTCTTTGGATTGTGGAAGGAAACTGGAGTAGCCAGAGGAAACCCACCAAGCACATGGAGAACATACAAACTCCATGTACACAGGCGGGAATCATACCTGGATCCTGGAGTTGCAACAGTGATATCCACTAAGCCACTTATTAATACTTTAAAATTATTATATACATTAATACTTATTAACACTTTATTAATTACTATCTAATGAGTAGGGTGGGTAAGTAAGTTCTCCAACAATCATCATGCACAAGTTGACGAATGTTTTCAACTCAAAACACCTCGACTGACTCATCGCCGTAAACTTGCCGAATCATGTCAAATGTCTCTGTGACAGATTTAACCAGTTTCACGCTGAATTTCACATTCGCCATTTGTTTTAACTTGCTGTCCATGATGAAATCACAGACGTGGTTACAAACGTGGTCAGAATAGAACCAGTTGCTCCCAGCCTACACAGGATGACATCTTCAGGCATACTGACATATAAAGTTTGGTGCTTCATGTGATTTTGAATCAATCTAATCTCGAAACCTTTTGATGCCACTCTGGATACTAAACTAATATACTAAGTGTACAGTTTATTTCTGCCTTAAACTAGCACTGATACTACTGTATGTCACACTGTAGTTGCTGCTGTTAAAGTGTTCCTGAGACTGCTAAATATAGATGCTTTGATCTCAAAAGTCTGATATCTGTGTCTGTATTTAAGAATTGTGTACAATAATATATTGTGTACAGTAATAATTCCTCTGTAATTTATTGCTTTACTTTCAACCACAGTGATGCTGAGTTCTGGATTCTGATTGGTCAGAAAGTCATTTATTAGTTTTCTAATCTAAACCGCAGCTCTGATGGCAGTACAGGTATATTTTAATGCACTCAACCTGATGCATAATCATTTTTATAGCAACAGCTGATTCACAGTGATACAGTTTCCTGTTTGGAGACATTTCTGTGGAAGGTGTCTCCAGTACCAACATTTTGTAATAGTAAAGATTTCAGAAATATTTAGGGCAAAAGAGTTTCTGCTACTTTGAGGTTTCTTGGTAATGTGACACGGTGGGTGTTTTGTTTTTGTCCTTATAACTTTGAGGGAAGATAAAGAGAGGCTGGTGAATGAGTCACTATTTAGATTAGATTAGATAAAATAGAATTAGATTAGATTAGGTTAAACTTTATTGTCATTGTGCAAAGTACATGTGCAAAACCAATTAAATTCATCAAAATGGTAAATAAGTAAATAAGGTTATAGGTTCATATGTACAGGGGTGAGATTGGGGTTTATTAATTAGATTTCAACTGCTCATAAAAATTGTACAGCGCCATCTGTTGAATTTTAAGGGTGTTTTACATTTACAATTCAAATTAGCATATATTTTCTTCCTTATATGTTTCCTCAAGCTTAGCCAGTTACATCTGTGAAACCCCCAAAATTGAAAAACTTTACATCTGCAAACTTGGCATGTCTGTACTTTAAAGATATTTGCGAAAAATATAATTTGGGAGGACGTAAGATGAGTGATAGAACACATCAAGATGTTTTTTTGGAATTTTTGTCTGTCTGTTCGTGCACACATCACGTAAAAACAACACATTTTAATGGGGTTTTCACAGGTGTATCTGGCCAAGCTTGAGGTAACATATAGACTTCGTTTCATTGCAGTCGGTCCACGGGAAGAAATATATGTATATAATATATGATGATACTCTTTATCTTACAGAGTACTGAAGCGATTCTGGGTTTTTCTCGAACTTTCGTTAGCTAAGCGCTCGCACAGCCATGTGTGCAGGGGTGGAGCAGGTCGCTGTTGCTGGGTAAAAGTCAGGGCAAAGTGGAGAAAACAATAGATACCCTCTAAAGTTTAGCTCCCTAGGGTACAGTACAGTAACATACAAACGTTAGTTAAGCTCACCTCAGCATACGTGGAAACACCCACCTCCTGTAGATAACGCTAACTGTCTAAATATAAAATATAAAATACCTCTAAGCTGACTGAAACATATATTATTTAAATAAATAAATGAATACTTCCCCAGAGTAAAGAGTCTATAACCCTGCTGAAAAAAAACAGCATAGACCAGCATAGCTGGTTACCATTATATGTTGTGTTTTGGTGCTGGTATGCTGGTGACCAGCATACTTTTGCTGGTATGCTGGTCACTTTACTGATGCTGGTCCACAGCATACCAGAATACATTTTGCTGGTATGATGGTGACCAGCATTATAGTGCCATGATACTATGCTGTTCACCACCCCATCTAATGTATGGTATGGTATAAAAGCCAGAATACATGGAAGATTGTCATCCAAAATGTAAAATATAAAACAGAATCAGTATAAAATCAGCTTTATTGGCCAACACAAACATTATTAACATGGTGTAAAATGTAATAATATATACAATATGCACATTTGTAACAATATGCTAATTTAACAATGAACAGCAAATACGTTTTGATTTAAAGAAATTATAACAAAAACAAAACATGAGACCAACCTCTCAGGGACACTTTCACACAGTTACTTTCACACCACATGAGTGTAGATGAGTGAGCTTGGCCCTCACTCTTTATTTAGGGGTCTGCAGGTTTATGGGCCCTGAAGTAGTTCTGACATGTCCTGACATTTGCATATTTTTCTTACTTATAAACATATAAATGTAACCTTACTTATAAACATATAAATGTCACCTCTTTCACCTAGTGCAAAGTAAATGTCCAGGATTGAGGGAAGAGTGACACAGATGATCTTATACACAGAAGGCACATTTCTGGCATACTGTAAATATGGCCATGCAAACAGACATTCAGGGTAAAACAGTGGTAACAGGAACAGTGTACTATGAAGAAAGGGAGTTAGGTTTGTAAAAGCTCACTTTTACACCCTATACACACTCTCTCGAAAAGCAGTTCTTGTTTAACTCAAGACACAAGTGAACATCACATACCTGGCATTTCCAGGGTGTTTATGGCTGCTTACCATAAACTGACCAGCAGTGGAAACATCCCTGGCATCTGAGGTCAGTCCATGTGCTGGTTGTATGCAGTCACAGGTGAAGCCTTATCGTGTGGTCAACTGCTTAAAAAATACAAGAGATCCATCCCGAATCCAGACCCCAGTCGTGGTCGAGGTTCCCATGACATAGTGATGGTCCGTCTGTATCTTGCCTGCTTGTTTGCATTTGGTCTCTATAAAACAGGTGGCTGATCATTTTCATTCCCCAAAATTGAAAAACTTTACATCTGCAAACTTGGCATGTCTGTACTTTAAAGATATTAAACACAACGGTTTATAAAAAAAAGGAAAAAGAAACATAAGCATGATGATAATAAAATTACTGTCAATAATCATCAATAACTATTGACCAAAAACAACACAAACTTTTGCAATGTTATACAACGATTTATACTTTTTGCATTACGATTTACATTTACACCTTAATATCTACATAAGGCAGTATTTTAGGCAACGGGAGCTAAAGTCTTTGTGCTAAGTAATATTATAGATAGTAGTGTCATAAGCTAACCATAAACTGAACCAATTAGCTACCATAACATGAAGCTATCCAAAACGGGGTGAAATTATTATAAACATTTACACCACAGCTGATACTCACGACTATCTGTAATCTACATACTGTAAGGCATTAGCTTAGCCACCTGTGAGCTAACCTGTTTGTGCTAAGCTACATAAGGCAGTATGTTAGCATGATTTAGCAGTGTTATCTACATGCTAACCAAACCATGTAAGTGACATTAAATGACAATGTTTCACAGAGACTGGCAAAAGCTTGTGAGAAAATGAGGAAAATAAATTAATATTAGTTTTATATTATCAGAATAAGGATTATATAAGATTTAAAAACTTACCCATGGTAACAGCTTGCTGGATTCTCCTTCTTTGTTCTCTGTTGGAGTCTCAGTGTTGCTCTGAGGTAAATCCAAACTCCTCCCACTGTCCAAAACATTCTGTAGAGCTTCAGAAACCTGTACAGTGCATAACATCTTCCACACGCGGAGGAAAATTATCAAATCTACTGTGTGTGTGTGTGTGTGTGTTTGGGGGCGTGCCCTATGTAGATTACCCTGACTGTTTCCCTGTGAACAGCGTGTGAGCGTGTCCTGTCTCAGGTCATTATCAGTGAATGAAGTGATGCAGGAAGACTTTTAACTACCAAAACCTTGCTGGTGGCCTAGCATATAAATCATGCTGGCCTATGCTGGATTTTTCAGCAGGCATGCTGGTCTTCCAACAGTTATGCTGGTTCACTAGCTAAACCAGCACCAGACCAGCACTAACTAGCAAGACGAATGCTGGTGGTAAGGTTTCATCAGCATAGATATGCTGGTCTTCCATCAGTTATGCTGGTTCACCAGCCAAACCAGCATCAGACCAGCACTAACCAGTATTAACCAGCATAGACCAGCATATAAATCATGCTGGTCTATGCTGTTTTTTTTTTCAGCAGGGAAAACAGCCATCTTCACCTCCCTAGTGCAGTTTGACAGGGTCAGTTCAGCACGGAGGCGAGCGGGAGGTCTTATAAATGATGTAATTGTATCTCAGGGAAGGTAAATGGCTGGTTCAGCCTTAATTTTTTAGTTTATGCAGTCTGTGTCTTCAAAGATTTCAAGAACACAATGTTGCATATTGTCTCAGCAAATTCCATTGTAAAAAGTTGGGCCGACAATACAATATCAATCCATCCTAGTTGGAGGTTTTATAGTGTGTGTGTGTTAATATAGGGTAAGTAAAAGTATAACTGTGCAAACATTGTGCAGTAGATAAAACATGAAAAAGATAACATGCTCAAATAACACAATATACATATTTACATATATACAGTAAGTGTCTGTATGATACAGTAAATACAGAATAAATATGAGTGGAATATACAGTACAATGATAAACAGTTATTTATGGTTTATAACTGCTATAATATTATATCAAGTAAAAACAAACACAATAAGTTGATACAAAATTTTATTATTAATAATATAATTCATGAAAAACTCCAATGGATGTGAAGTTGCTGCAGTGTAAGAGGAATAAACACACACATGCTGGTAACTCTAACTTTTTTTTAAATACCTGTTGTTGATTATGTTCCCACAGCAGCACAACATGGAGTGTTTTATTGTTTATACAGTATTACGCAGAAGTCTTGAGCCCTCTGTCATTTCTTCATACTAAATGAAGTTAGATGATGTACATTAAATAGGACCAAAGTTTTTACTGCCACAGGCTATGGTAGTAAATGTATCAACCTCACCAGCAATCTCATTTCCCCTCTTGTCTGTTTCATCCTCTCAGCATTCAGTATCCCATGTATACTAATTACGGGACTAATAATCTGCATGTGTTTCTCACTGGTTCATGCTTTAAATTAAATGCTTTTTATGCTTGAATGATTTATAGGTCACTGTGTGGCTTAACAAATAAAAACATTCCTCTGAAGCTGCTTACTGTAGGTAGAGGGACCGGAGTGAAAATAATGAGAGACAAAAAAAGGAAGCCTTGAGAACTATTCTTCAGAGCTACGTATATAAAAATACAAGACGGATAGCTCAAGACTTTTGCACAGGATTGTTTTTCGCCTGTGTTTACGCTGCATTTTATTCACCCCAACATTGTGTGCTTAGCTGAGAGCAGACAGACTAATATAAAAACTATGAAATTAGATGCTTAGAATCTAACAGGATAAAGTGTAATATAGCGGCGAATAAAACTGATTAAAATCATTTCCACAGCACAGCAGTCGTTCCGTCATGAACAGAATCCATAAGCCGTTATGATCACACAGAAGAGGGATTAACATCACAGAGGATTAAGATCAACAACAAGGCCCTGGGTGATTTGTGCCAAATATATATACACTCACACACAAATATTGTATGTTTATGTGCTCATTATGCATTGTTTTGTATATGGATTTTACAGTGTGTAAAGGGGAACACCAGAGTGATCTAGGTATTAATATGTACTGCTCTTATAAACGATTCTTATGAGCAGTGAGTTATTAACTGGCTAGTGTAATTAATTTTGCTAACAGCAAAGTGTATTTGATTTTAGTCTTTGATGATATTTAGTATGATGATGATGATGATGATGAGAAAAAAACATGTACATATAAAAGAACAATATCATCCTGTTGTCCTTTCTAACTCTAGCTTGGCCGTGACGTCACTCTAGGCCACTCAGGGAGCTTGCTATATTTAGCGCTGCATCTTCCAGTGAACAGAGATCGCACTCTCTACAGCTCAGTGATACTGAAAATGCCATCCTTACCCAGTTTGTCATCGTAATCAAAATGATACTGTATTTATCCCTTGTTAAATTGGTGTATTTTTCCCTCTCATTACAACAGTGGCGCATCTAGCTGTTCTGACAGTAAAAAATCAAAGACATGGTTTAGGGTAAAATGAACTCAATGACTTTTCAGCATTCAATGTTTGCTGTATTTTGTGTGTGTGTGTTTCGTGTGTGCTTACTAGCCAGGGAAGCTTATAGCCTCCAGACGATTAGCTTTGTTCTGGTTATCATGCACTGTTTTGTTTAGTTTTTTGCTAGCTTGTTATGCTTACGTTTACCTCAGATGGATGTCATGGAATTGTATTGAGAATGTTATTGGTTAAAATCTGAAATGGTTGGTATCATATCGTATGTGATTGTTAATTATTTTTAGTCTTAAAATTGAAAAAAAAAAAAATTATATTTAGTCTATATTGTGATCGTGTGTTAGATAGTAGTGGTGCATACTCTGACACAAAATATGATCACAAGTCATGATTTCCTTCAAACATAAGCTAGCAATTGCCTGTTACCAAATTGCTGGTTAGTTTGGTGTGATTGTCTTTTAGGAAACCAATCATAAGAGTAATCCAAGACGTATTGATAAATTACTAAAGAAAAAATTTCATATGATTATAATTAAACCATAAACACACTTAGTATCAGCTACTAATCTAATGACCTTTGGTCCTTCCGTTTTAATAAAACGTAGCCTTAATAAGGACTCGAAACACAAGCAATTAAACAATAAAATACCATTTATTGAGACTATTAAAAAATAAATTATCTGATGCCAGTAAGACAACAATGTTTTCTACTATGAGATGCCATCACACGTACAACCTACTGGATGATCTGGTCCTTAAGACAAACAGGGATTTAAATCTAGATTGCTTTCTACTTATAAAATTGTGAAAAATTACAGAAACTAATATCCCATACTTTTACTACAGCTTGTACGCTTATATTCTGTATACGTTTAGTATATTAGTGTTAAAATCGTTTTGATTAAATCACAATTAAAAACCGGATTTTTTAAAACCACTTTATGCAGATTCATCACCGAATCAGTGCATCAGAACGTTATCACGCTTTGTGTCTTTAAACTGAAGTCACATGCCGTTAATCAAGAGACAGAAACGAACCTACACTGTGTTACTGATGCAACAGCAACGAAAGGATGCTAGGTATTTACAAGAAATGTAAATCTACTTCCTGCTCTTTCCTGTCCAGAGTTCAGTACAGTCTGCTGCAAAGTGCATTATGGGTAATGATTTAGACACTAACCTAGTGCAGTGTGGGATTTAAGTGTATTTTCTGTTTTCAGATACAATGACAAAATGAGAAAACTTCCTAATGCATCAAAGGTGTACAAAGTAGTACAAGATTTTCTTAATCTGTGCCGGTCAGTACTAAACATAGGGGCATGGCCTGTGTGCTTATTAGCTTATTAGGGAGAAGTAAAAAAGGTTATATCCAGATAAAGTTGCTTTGTCCATTAAACAAAGCACCAAACACTTAACCTGAACTGAATGTAAATTCCAGTGAAATTGGCTTATTTATGTCAGGAGGCGTGGATCCAGGTGTGGGGTCGATTTGTGTCAGTCCTAATAAAGGAGGCGTGGCCACTGAGCCTGATGGACTTGTGTAGCCTTTGTCAGTCCCAGTAAAGAAGAGGTGGCACCTGAATGCATCACTCTTGTACTGTTGTGTGTGTGTGTGCTGCTTAACATAACCATCATATTGCACTGCATCATATTGCAGCTAAACAGCTCTCAAGTGTATCGTAAGTAATCATGGATGCTCTAAATGTGTCAATCATACATCAGCGAGCCACACCCCCTCAGTGACCAGGGAATTCACTGGACTATACTGAACTCGGACCTTTCAGAAACGAACCTGATCTACAACACACATCTTCATCCAGCCACGGACTCACAATAGAAGAACACTGTAACACTAGACTGTGATGTGCGAACACCATGAGACAGTTTCAGGAAAGCGGGACTGAAAATCTCTGGAGGGTTCGAGTCCTGAGTTGAGCAGCAAGGCAACTTCTGGCTCCCGCTGGTGTCCCTTTAAGGGTCGTCTTTGGTGCTGGCAGGGCTGCTGCTCTGGTGAGACGCGTTTAAGCCTCGCCTGTCTGACGCTCGGCCCTCTGGCTCTGCAAGGAGGAGGAGAAGACATTTTTACACCTCGTTTTTTACATCTGTTTTGTCTGAAACTTAAAATGGACAAGACAAAACTGATGAAACTTTGAAATTAGCACAGGAGCATAATTGTTTTTTGTGCTGACTTGCAGATTTTTAATCCCCCTTCCCGAGGTAAACCAGAGTCTGTTAATTTGCATACAGTCTTAGAACCTGATTGGGCCTTCTATGTTATGCTGCAAACATTTCCAGTAAATACTAAATGTCTTTTTGGAGTGTCTGTTTTCACAGTTTGTCTGCATGATTAATTAAATAGAGATTTAGTTCAGAGTGACTTTCAATATATGATTTCAGAGGTACTTTTTTAAAAAAAATATATTGACATATATATTTTTGTAATGTTATATATAATAGTAGATGTTTTAATTCAGTTTTGATTAATCTAAGTGCTGCTTGTCAATGCCACACATAACCAGAAGTGACGTCTAACCTTTTTTTGTGTCTAATCAGTCTTATCTTTACTAATGCCTTCTGTTGTCCTAATTTATCATAATCATGATTGTGGGAATTTAGAATAAGTAAAAGAGATTAAGGTAATGTGAAGCATACTTTAGCAAAAATGTAAAATAGTACTTAGTTATTGACTAACAGAGCTGCTGTATTAGTGCAAGCTGTGAACCCGTAATAATCACCTCTTACAGTAATAACGCTGCAGCTATAAAGTCTCCAGAAAGACAATAAAATATCTAAAATACACTATTTTATGGAAGGTCTGAAAGGTGCACAAACAAATGCTTTAAATTTTTTTCTTTTATAAATAAAGACAGGTCATTGATCACACTTGGCCATGGTGAAGAGAACAGAACGTGAATACTTATGAGTTTGAACAAATGCAAAATACATCCCTGATCACCCTGACCTCTGGAAAACTGCTGCATGAGTCATGAGTTTTTTCGAAATTCACGAATATAACAGCCATACCGAATATTAGTTCAGTATTTGGAGCTATCAATCAAACCTCTTCCCAGTGCCCCAAAGTAAACAAAGCCAATCCAGTGATTGTGTGTAAGAGCAGACTGTGTGGAGGACACAGAGAACGAGCGAGCGAGAGAGAGAGAGAGAGGACGAGTGTGAGAGGTTTACAGACACAGCATGAGTTAAATGACGTCCTCCTGATTTGATTTTAATGGTTTTGCGTGAAAGTAATATGAGATATGAAGAAATTGAAGAAGACACTGATGTTACCAAGCTCATCTTTTCCTCATTAAGCTTAAGGGAGGAAAAGAGGAGGAAATAAGAGAGACTGCACCCTTCCCCGGCCCACGCGTTTTATTTTTACTCCATCTTTCTATGAGTCAATGCGACGCCCTTCTCACTCCAGCCCACTCGTTCGCCCCCGCGCTCTCCTCATCCATGCATCCCGCCCTCTGCTCACACATTTCTCATGAGCTTTGACGTCAGAGAGACGGGGGGGAGCTCCAATTTACTGCCCACACGCTACTTCCTGTGGCCCCAGCCGCCCATGCAGCATTCTCTCTCTCTCTCTCTCTCTCTCTCTCTCTGTAGCTCGCTGTCGCTTCCTCTCCCCCTCCACCCCATGGTGACATCGCATTACAAAAGCGTTTGCATCTCAAAGGCTACGGTTTTAATCTAAGCACAAAAGCTCTCACTGTTTCTGCTGAACGATAGCCTGGAGAACTGCTTCACACACACACAGCTGCTGAACAATCCTATCTCGTCACTTTTTAAAGAAAATGTGGGATCAAATATCACACTCTACAAGAATACATGTCTGTGTTGTATTTAGCATCCTGTCATGTGTACGTAAATGAAAAAACCAACACAGAAATCTCTCAAACAGCAACTGAGGTCACTGATAACACATGTGGGCGTGGTATAATATTCTAATAAGTATGCTTGAATGAAAGCTGTATGTCAGATACTCCACATACGGCATCGTTCAGGACCGTTCAGCCGCACATGTACAAACCAAACTGACCGTTGTAGCATTAGAAGAGGAACTTGGTTAGCTTGATGACCTCAAAGTTAAGCATAAAGTTAAGCTGCTAGTTTGGCTTTGCTCGATAGGTAAGATTAAAGGGTAGACTCACTTTGTTTTGTTTCTTTTCTAGGTTAGCTTTAGCCAACTAGTTTGCCTTCCCCTGCTTGTTTGCATTTGGATGCTACATTCGCTTTTGATCACTAGATTGCTTTTGTGGTTCATTAGTAGATTAGCTTTCAGTCCTTCATTTGCTAATTTGCTTTCACTGTTAGATTACATACACTGTCCGACTTGAAGTTTTGAGGGTTGAATTTACATGAGCTTGTTTTCAGAGAAGCCCTGTCCACTTGGCATCACCGTTCCACACATCATCCATGTTTTCATTACAATTAAACCATACAGAAGTAATATCATGTAGAACAGTTGCACACTCACCTGAACTCTGTCTCTTCTCCGACCCCAGGCTGACCTTGGTCACATGGTCACGTGACACCATCCTAGCCAATCGCAAGCCCTCATCCATGAGCGTTTGCTGCATGAGCTGGCGACTCCAGGTGACGGGCCCGATGGTGTCGGCGAGGGGACGGGGGGATGACGAGGGGAGAGAGTGAGGCCCTACATCTATCAGGACACACACACACAAACACACACACACACACACACACACACACACACACACACAGACAAAATGATGCTCACACACTCACTGCAGCTCATCAACACAATTATTCTTCATCACAAACGGATGGTAGACATGATATTTACAAAAAAAAAAACAAAAAAAAACAACAACATGAAATATAAGACAGTGACGTATCAGAGTCCTGCGTAAAAAGTTCTGAACACTGACTAAACATGTGCTGATAATCTGGTATATCTGATTTATATCATAATTTTTATAATTACCACAGAAAATAAGAGTAGTTAAAGCTTTAACACTGGTTTGATTTAATGACAGGAATTATAATAATAACAGCTCTAAGGGTTCTGATGAAATGAAAAACTTATTAAAACTACTTCCAGAAAGTAATTGTGTAAAAAAATATTGGCAATTTAATGTAGTGAATATTTCTTACTAGAACGTTCGACACATTTATTTGGTCATAAATTATGAACATTTCAAACTAATGATTAGTAAATATATAGTTTAAATATAACACCGCTCAAAAGTTTGCGATCACCTTCTAACTCCATTGTCGTTCTGTATCTGTAAAGCCATGAGAAGCAGCTCTAATCTGAGGTGCTGGTTGTTAATTGGTGATTTCTGAGGCTGGTAACTCTAAATGAGCTTCTCCTCTGCAGCAGAGGTACGTTTTGGTCTTGTTTTCCTGGAATGGTCTTCATAAGAGCCAGTTTCACCATCGTGTTTGATGGGTTTTGCAAATGCACTTGACAACACGAGAACTATTCCAGAAAGATTGACATTAACTATTGTTGTTGTTACATAATTACCTAATTCCATATGTGTTATTTCATTGTCTTGAAATCCACAGTGTTCTTGTAGAATGCAAAAAAAAATAAAAAATCACTAAACAAAAACTGAGAAATTTTCAAGTGATCCCAAACTTTTGAGCGGTAGTGTGTTATAAGTTTATATGTTCAAAGTCATGAGATCTAGTCATATACAAGATATTCCTTTTCATTTCTCTCATTATGAGCAGAATTATTACATCTTTTTTTACCATGAGATAAACTGTCCAGACTTTCTCCTGACAGACTGTCGTCGTCTGCCGTTGACCTCAGGCTGCCGTGAATCGCTGCATCAGCAAGTTTTGATCCGCGTATCGAGTTAATACTGTCTGAATCTGTGACCTAGAGAGGAAACGTTTATCAGACAGTCACAGGGCTTTAATGGTTGGGCGATGTGATGATATGAAATCATGATAAATGACCAAAGCATATATGAAGAGTACACACCAACCTCAAGTTTGATTCTTTTTGGAGCGCTGTTGTCTGTAAAGGAGCTAGTACAGTCCTCAGGGTTGGTCCTAAAACAACACATGAGAATTTTTATTATTAATAAAACTATCATTATTATTACCATTTTGTTTTTTAAACAAGTCATCATTTCACTTATAAAGGTTATTATTCTATGTCAAACTTGCTTTATAAACAGGTAGAGAAGAAACAAAGAAATACAGGATCAGTCTAAAATTCCACGGTAGAAAGTCCTGAAGTAACATTAAATCACTGCTTTTGTTTAATATATTTTAATACCTTTCTAATCTTTTGACCTTTCATCATTTGATTTGATCGGACAGTAACTCCTAACCTGCTGTGTTTGAGTGTGGAGGTGTAGGCGCATTCCCTCGCCACCTGGCGTGCCAGAGAGAACAGCTCCACCCGTCTGAGCAGCAGTGCATTGTCGCGTATGCAGAACTGCGCCGCCGCTTCGTTGATGATCATCTAAGTGGAAGGGGACAAAGTGTGTTCCTTTAATCTGATTTAATGTCATTTTATCAGGTTTAGACATTTTAATAAAAAAAAGAACATTCATTAAAAACATCACTAGATTGTATAATATTACTATACGGGCAGAAGCACTCAAAAGAATATTTTGATACACACAGCATATACATACACACGTGGACAAAATTGTTGGTACCCTTAGGTCAATGAAAGAAAAACTCACAATGGTCACAGAAATAACTTTAATCTGACAAAAGTAATAATTTTAAAAAATTCTATGAATGTTAACCAATGAAAGTCAGACATTGCTTTTCAACCATGCTTCAACAGAATTATTTAAAAAAATAAACTCATGGAACAGGCCTGGACAAAAATGATGGTACTGAAAACTGAAAATAATGTGACCAAAGGGACATGTTAATTCAAGGTGTGTCCACTAATTAGCATCACAGGTGTCTACAATCTTGTAATCAGTCAGTGGGCCTATATATAGGGCTCCAGGTAGTCACTGTGTTGTTTGATGACATGGTATGTACCACACTCAACATGGACCAGAGGAAGTGAAGGAAAGAGTTGTCTCAGGAGATTCGAAAGAAAATTATAGACAAGCATGTTAAAGGTAAAGGTTATAAGACCATTTCCAAGCAGCTAGATGTTCCTGTGACTACAGTTGCACATATTATTCAGAAATTTAAGATCCATGGGACTGTAGCCAACCTCCCTGGACGTGGCCGCAGGAGGAAAATTGATGACAAATCAAAGAGACGGATAATCCGAATGGTAACAAAAGACCCCAGAAAGACTTCTAAAGAGATCCAAGGTGAACTTCATGCTCAAGGAACATCAGTGTCAGATCGCTCCATCCGTCATTGTTTGAGCCAAAGTGGACTACATGGGAGACGACCAAGGAGGACACCATTGTTGAAAACAAATCATAAAAAAGCCAGACTGGAATATGCCAAACTACATGTTGACAAGCCACAAAGCTTCTGGGAGAATGTCCTATGGACAGATGAGACAAAAATGGAAGTTTTTGCCAAGGCAAATTTTGCTAATTATACTTGAAGCATATCAAGAAAAGAACACTGTCCCTACTGTGAAACATGGAGGAGGCTCTGTTATGTTCTGGGGCTGCTTTGCTGCATCTGGCACAGGGTGTCTTGAATCTGTGCAGGGTACAATGAAATCTCAAGACTATCAAGGGATTCTAGAGAGAAATGTGCTGGCCAGTGTCAGAAAGCTGGGTCTCAGTCGCAGGTCATGGGTCTTGCAACAGGACAATGACCCAAAACACACAGCTAAAAACACCCAAGAATGGCTAAGAGGAAAACATTGGACTATTCTAAAGTGGCCTTCTATGAGCCCTGACCTCAATCCTATTGAGCATCTTTGGAAGGAGCTGAAACATGCTGTCTGGAAAAGGCACCCTTCAAACCGGAAACAACTGGAGCAGCTTGCTCATGAGGAGTGGGCCAAAATACCTGCAGAGAGGTGC
Source organism: Clarias fuscus (assembly GCA_030347435.1). Classification (NCBI taxonomy): domain Eukaryota; kingdom Metazoa; phylum Chordata; class Actinopteri; order Siluriformes; family Clariidae; genus Clarias; species Clarias fuscus. The sequence continues at coordinate 3,036,267 of CM059215.1, forward strand.
AGAAGTCTCATTGACAGTTACAGGAATCGTTTGATTGCAGTGATTGCCTCAAAAGGTTGTGCAACAAACTATTAAGTTAGGAGTACCATCATTTTTGTCCAGGCCTGTTCCATGAGTTCATTTTTTTTTTTTATAATTCCATTGAAGCATGGTTGAAAAGCAATGTCTGACTTTCATTGGTTAACATTCATAGAATTCTTATTTATTATTACTTTTGTCAGATTAAAGTTATTTCTGTGACCATTGTGAGTTTTTCTTTCATTGACTGAAGGGTACCAACAATTTTGTCCACGTGTGTACATATATACTATATACACTGTATATATATTGCTATGCATGCACTAAGAAAACCAACATCATACAAATATGCAAGTTGAAAATGCCCCCAATTACGGAGACAAATTTGCACATTAGGATCTGATTGGCTCATATATTTTATGATGCAATCTGTTAGGTGTTCAGCTCAGTGTAGTGCCTTTTTTTTTTACACTTTACACTGATTTAGTCATCCAAGCTGCTATTTTTTTACTCATCACAGTATTTTTACTGTGTTCTCTAAGTTTGTACTTTTTTCTTTTTTAAACAGCTCTCGTGCAGCTCTTCTGGGATTCCAAAAACACAGTCACTTACAGCAGCAGTCTGACTAAAAATAAAACTGTCCGCAGTGTCCTCTTTATCCCACATGTATTTTGTGATGAGCCGAGGCGTATATGGTGTCTGAACTTTGCTTCTACTTTACTTTAAGTAAAGTGTAAAGAGACATAAGACATAACTATAAACTTAACAATGCATCACAAGGGTGACTGTGAGGAGATTATTACAGGTACAGCTAATCATACCTACGCAGGATCGTACCTCGTGGTGGGTCAGCTGCTTGCCTTCCCTCCTTTTGGAGTCAAAGCGGCCGTAGATGAGGCTGTACTTGCGGATCTCCTCTTCTTTGCTCTTGTCATGTGGCTCCATGTTGAAAATGTGACCTACCGTCTTGGCCATCTTTTTATTCAGCCTGAGGAGACTCTTGACCTCTGCCGGATCTGTGTGCGGCACCGTCCTGAACAGGCGCTCCACGCTTTCCCCTACCGCCTTCACCGTGTCTGCATCCAGCTGTCCTCCGGGCCAAGGCGAGGAGGACGAGGAGGAAGACGTGGGAGGCGTAGAGGGACCTATGTTCCGGGAGTGTACCAAAAGAGGCAAAGGTGGACTGGGCTGGTCTTCCTCTGCTCCGACACTGCTTTCTAATTCCGGACTAAGCCAGTGAGGCTCCATGGGGGACAGTTTGTCCCGGTAAAGGTGATGATCTGGAGGAAGCGGCGATGCCTGGGAGCACGGGCTCCTTGGACTGCCGTTGTCTCGGAGCGGAGTCAGGCAGGCTCCCTGATCTTCCCGGTCACATGGGGATGCTGGCTGGCCATTGCTTAAGGACTTCCTCGAGCCCATGATGCTGTCGATTTTAAAAAGCGGGATTCCTCCCATGGACGAGGTCAGGGGTTGGTTGAAGACGGCGGGATTAGCGGCCCAGTCGCGCAGGGCTTTCTGTAAACGGCGCACATGCAGGGGCTTTGTGGCCATCCCAACCAGAGCCATGATCTCAAGGAATTCCTCTTCTCCGGCTTCACACAGCTGCTGAACGTCATCGCCGCCCTGCTGGATGAAGGTGTCATAGTACATGAGCAGGTTAGCCCTCTGCAACACACGGTACAGTTGCAGCTCGCCCAGTGTCCGTGGCACTGACATCCTCCTGCTGCTATGCTACAGTTACACAGACACAACAACCAAAAGAAATGTCAAAATAAAAAGGACGGATAATGTCTTAATTTGGGCTACTATCAGTAATTCCTTATTTATGTTTATAATTATGAGAGTGAACAGCTGTGTAGTAAGACAGGCATTCGAGTTTGATCAAATAAGGAAAAGGTGTCCCAGAACAGGCATGTTAACTGTCGAGGCCTGCTCTGCATCGTAAGTAACATATATAATATTTTACAAAATTTACAGTAAAATATGTGTAATTTTTGGAGCCATATTCTCACTTATAGTAAGATCTTCAAACACAATATAGACAGAAACCTTTCTTACTAATTCTCAAAATTACATGTCTAACTCCTGGTAAGTAAAATAATTTTTATTGAAATTATTATCTGTGGTCAACACACAGACCCGCCCACTCCCTCAACGTCATTTAAGCCACCTATGTCTTTAATCTTAACCATTTCTGAATTTTCATATGTGTAGGCTCAGTAAAAGTACATACAGTAGGTGAGGTCACTGCTGATAAAGTGTGGTTATTAGGAAAGTACAGTTCACCTGGAATCCTAAAATTAGAGTTAATGTTGTAGATTTCAACCTAACATTGAAATCTACAATGCTGGAATAAGGGAGCACTCGTGTAAGCATAACAAGCAGAATATTCACCTGAATTTATCATGTAATTTGTTTTAAACATCATTCACCAGTTCTTATTTTTATTTTAAAACACATACAAATAAGAAAACATTTCAGCACCTTCCCCAGTTCCATGTACAGTACACAACAACCCACACGCCCACGTAAACACGTGGACAAAATTGTTGGTACCCTTGAAAGAAAAACTCATAATGGTCAAAGAAATAACTTTAATCTGACAAAAGTAATAATAAATAAAAATTCTATGAATGTTAACCAATGAAAGTCAGACATTGCTTTTCAACCATGCTTCAACGGAATGATTTTAAAAAATAAACTCATGGAAGAGGCTTGGACAAAAATGATGGTACCCCTAGAAAATACTGAAAATAATGTGACCAAAGGGACATGTTAATTCAAGGTGTGTCCACTAATTAGCATCACAGGTGTCTACAATCTTGTAATCAGTCAGTGGGCCTATATATAGGGCTCCAGGTAGTCACTGTGTTGTTTGGTGACATGGTATGTATCACACTCAACATGGACCAGAGGAAGTGAAGGAAAGAGTTGTCTCAGGAGATTCGAAAGAAAATTATAGACAAGCATGTTAAAGGTAAAGGCTATAAGACCATTTCCAAGCAGCTAGATGTTCCTGTGACTACAGTTGCACATATTATTCAGAAATTTAAGATCCATGGGACTGTAGCCAACCTCCCTGGACGTGGCCGCAGGAGGAAAATTGATGACAAATCAAAGAGACGGATAATCCGAATGGTAACAAAAGAGCCCAGAAAGACTTCTAAAGAGATCCAAGGTGAACTTCATGCTCAAGGAACATCAGTTTCGGATCGCACCATCCGTCGTTGTTTGAGCCATGGGAGACGACTAAGGAGGACACCATTGTTGAAAACAAATCATAAAAAAGCCAGACTGGAATATGCCAAACTACATGGTGACAAGCGACAAAGCTTCTGGGAGAATGTCCTATGGACAGATGAGACAAAAATGGAACTTTTTGCCAAGGCACATCAGCTCTATGTTCACAGATGGAAAAATGAAGCATATCAAGAAAAGAACACTGTCCGTACTGTGAAACATGGAGGAGGCTCTGTTATGTTCTGGGGCTGCTTTGCTGCATCTGGCACAGGGTGTCTTGAATCTGTGCAGGGTACAATGAAATCTCAAGACTATCAAGGGATTCTAGAGAGAAATGTGCTGGCCAGTGTCAGAAAGCTGGGTCTCAGTCGCAGGTCATGGGTCTTGCAACAGGACAATGACCCAAAACACACATCTAAAAACACCCAAGAATGGCTAAGAGGAAAACATTAGTTACAGGAATCATAATTAGAATAGTCCAAAGTGGCCTTCTATGAGCCCTGACCTCAATCCTATTGAGCATCTTTGCAAGGAGCTGAAACATGCCGTCTGAAAAAGGCGCCCTTCAAACCGGAAACAACTGGAGCAGCTTGCTCATGAGGAGTGGGCCAAAATACATCTGCAGAGAGGTGCAGAAGTCTCATTGACAGTTACAGGAATCGTTTGATTGCAGTGATTGCCTCAAAAGGTTGTGCAACAAACTATTAAGTTAGGGGTACCATCATTTTTGTCCAGGCCTGTTCCATGAGTTTATTTTTTTTTTATAATTCCGTTGAAGCATGGTTGAAAAGCAATGTCTGACTTTCATTGGTTAACATTCATAGAATTCTTATTTATTATGACTTTGTCAGATTAAAGTTATTTATGTGACCATTGTCAGTTTTTCTTTCATTGACCGAAGGTTACCAACAATTTTGTCCACGTGTGTAGTTATCTCGTTCTCGCTGTTTTCTACATGTCTAAGGAAAATCCTGTAAATGCAGCTAGTGTAGGTGTTTATTTAACTTTAAAATCAGTAAAAGCTGTAATATTCATCAGTTGAGACATTTCAGTGCTTATTACTAGGACTTGTTTACATTTTTCACAATTTTACAGTATAATTATATATGCACTCATGTTTCTCTGTTAGATCTGATCTGTTCTTCAGAGGGAAAAAACTCAGAGTGTGCTTGATTTTTGTAGGCAATTCAGAGTTGCATATTTCACATTTATTTGCTGATTCAAAATCTTCTGCATGTGACAGACTTACAATTGGTTTCTGATTCGAGCAATTATATTATCACAGCTTGTGACTGTTTGGAATAAAGAGCTAATTGAGTGTGCATATGAATCACTGATTTGTATATTTCAATCTGTTGTTTAATTCACTAGCTTGTTGAGTTCTGCATGTTAAACATCTATATAAGGTACAATGAATAGGGTGTATGACTTTTCCTTATCCAAGTAAAGCTGTTTCCAACAGGAATGTTTAAGATTATTATGCAAGGTGTTGAAAATGTATTAAAATACCTTAATATACATTTATAGTTATAGTTATATGTTATGCATGCTACAACACACATATGCTTCAGAGAAAAGCATGTCTAACCACGAGAATAGAAAGTGTGTATGCTATAGTGTTTGCACAAGCTTTGCATTTCTCATTTTTAGTTCACGTGATATAACTATTTAAGGTTCATATTTTTGTTGTCTCTTGCAGGCGTGCATGCATGCTGTGTTTCTATAGACCTGACCTCTCAGTGACATTCTTCTTATTCTTATTATTTTGGAGTTCACTGAATAAATCTGAGCTTCTCCAATGAAAGAAGCAAGCAAGAAAAACAGCACTCATAAACAGTGTATATAATTTCAAGTTATTAAATAATAATTTCATCATTATAGGGGATATGTACTTGAAAAAAACTTTTGCAAAATGTTGTATTGTACACAGTGTAAACAGCACTTAAGGTTTGTTTGAACTGTTTGCAGATGCGTGCAAAGAAATTTAAACGCCTTCTTTAAAAAAAAAAGGAGTTGTTCACAGGAATCGACTCCATCGCAATGAATACACAGTAAAACGTACAATAAATAACAATATTAATAATAAAAGAGAGACTACACTGGTCTAAGAGTATGACAGTTTAGAACAATTAGAGCAATGAGAAAAATAAATGAGCAGGATATCATGTGCGAAGTTGCTTTACTCACCCAGTGAGACTCCAAAAGAACCGATTTAGGATTCGGATCTGGTGAATACTGGGATTTCGGAACCAGAGATGTATCCCCGAGTCCTCGCCCTGGTTTTAGTTTCTTACTTTAGTGCTAAATCTGTCCCTCTGTCACTAGGCTCAGTCTGTGGCTCTGATTACAGAATAAAACCGAGACGCTTCATTTTTTTGCGCCCAAAAAGAAAACTCGCCCCAGTAGCAGTGTGTGTGTGTGTGTGTGTTAATTCTTCTTAAGAAACTGAACCCTAGCGCTGCATTCTTTATAGAAATCCACTTTTAGGTAAACAATAGAGGGAAGAAGTGCTGGTGTTTGGAGCGTCCCAGTCCCTGCCTGGCTGCTGTGTGTATGTGTGTGTGTGTGTGCTGGCAGGATCTGGCTTGTTAATGAGAGTCTTTTTGCTGCTGGTGTGGGCGAGAGAAATGTGGGGGCGGACTGCGGCACGCCATCTGACCGAAAAAGAGCTTTCCTCTCCCGGCTACAGGCGCCTCACCGCCGGGGGAGGAGGAGGGGGGAGGAGGTAACCGGGGTTCTCTCTCCGCCGCGTCGATTTATCCTTCGTTCGTCCTTTTCTCGTGTGTAAACATTCAACAGTGATGAGCAGTTACAGGAGGAAATATCACGCCGGTGTTTTCGCTCGCACGCGGACGCACTCATTAACTGCATGTGGGCTGCTGAATTATCCCGCGCGCTCGAGGACGATAAAGAGCTGCAGCCGTTGCCATGGTGAGGAACGCCTATGTGGGCGGGGCTAATCGAGTTCTTTCCATCTGCGAAGATTCCACGCGTGACGCACGCTCGATTGGTGGGATTCCCCCGTGACGTCAATGTGATGCGCGCGCGTCCGCGACACGAGGTCTGTACGCATGGGCTTGGCTTCGAATAATAATAATAATAATAATAATAATAGCTTATGTAAATCTAGGCAATAATAATATTTTTCATTATTTAAAATATAATGGAGATTTCTATCTATCTACACTATATGGAGAAAAGTATTTGGTCAAACCTGTAACTACTGAATTCAGGTGTTTCAATTAGGCTCGTTATCTCCAGTGAAGGACAATCTTAATATTTCAGTATACCAAGACATCTTGGACAATCCTATGCTTCCAATTTGTGGTAACAGTTTGGGGAAGGCTCTGTTCTGCTCCAACATGACTGTACCCCAGTGCACAAAGCAACGACTAGAAAGACATAGTTTGATGAGTTCGGTGTGGAAGAACTTGACTGACCAGGTTAAGGTCCAGGGCACACACACACACTCACACACTCATTGGAACCAATTGAAGTATATATATAATACTTTAGTCCATGTAATCTATCTATCTATCTATCTATCTATCTATCTATCTATCTATCTATCTATCTATCATCATCATCATTACTTGCATTATCATGCAAATTAAGGCAAAAATCAAATGTTAAAATATAACAGCAGTTTAACCCTTGAACAAGTCTGTTTTTATTAAGGTTTACATTTATTATCTGTGAAAACAATTTCAATTGTGAAAAATAAAAGGCTCTATACAATGAATCAGTATTTTAATCTCTAATCAACTCTCTTGTTAATATTCTAACAGTGCAATTTGTCAGCATTATAGGCACAAAAAAGTTAATAACTTATCATGATATTACTTTATATTATCCTAACTTGTTTAATTCATAACACACTCTCACTCATTCATTCATTCATTCATTCATAACCACTAAGCCAACATTTTAAATGAATAAATTCATAAATAAATAAATAAATAAATAAATAAAAGCAAACACTGTCTGAATGAGTTAAAATATGTATATGAGATTTTGAAAATGTGTACATATGAAATTACTCAAATGATGTTAAATTTGTCATATTTATGTTAAAATTGCCTGTAAAGTCTTATCCCAGGACAAAGACACGGGATGGCTAGTGAATGCGTTTTAAAGTGTCAACGAACATAATAATTCTGTATGTGGAATATTTGAGTGTATTGTATCACTACCTATTAGGTCATGTCTAACTGTAGGTCAAATGTAAAGCTGTAAAAGGGTGATGTGTGGGAGCATATGTGGGGGTGGGCGTGTGTGTGTGTCTGTGGATCAAACCACATGGACATTACTCATGATGGTGTGTCACATAACCTGAAAAATATTCTGATGTTCGTCAGAAGTGCTATTTAATAATGACTGGAGGGACATAAGACGACTCCTACACCGCTGCAAAAAAGCAAGAGACACCTACATCACATTGCACCACAGACCCCATGTCTCACATGCTGTGGTAGTGATTATTTTACACAGTGAATGTCAAGATTTTAACTAACACATTAAAATGCAGTATAATAGAATACATGACAAGAACATTAAAAAGTATATCCAAATATCCTGAGGAAATGCAACTGCCGCAGAGTGAACTTCATTCTCAGTTATCGTCTAGGATTTCTATAGTCTTTATGTATCGCTTTCAGATGGAATAAAAGTTCTGTATATTGTACAGAAATGTATTTTACATTTGTTTATTTTATGTTCTTATTCTCATGGAATGTCGTTGTAATGTGTAACACATTACCTGCACTTTGTTGCTTCCCACATTGGGTTAACATTAACAAACACATCATGGCTAATCAGTAAACTCTCTGCAGGCCTGTTTTTATCCAGTACTTATTATATAAAGGACTGACTCTCTATTACTAAAGATATTAGTGATAATATACAGGAGAATGTAGTATTAAGTAGCAGAATGAAATAAATTATACATTTAGAGGTACTTGGGAATGTCAGATATTAGACAGTTCATGGTTTTGTTTTAGGTTGGGTAATGTAATTTTTACTGGAGTATCCCTAGGATTTTAGTCATGTCTGAATCTCAGTCTGTCATGTGAGCAGTTTTTAAATTCAGTATGTGCATGGGACTGGAATGGATATGTAGTAGTTTAGTATTGAATAGCTGTAAAATTATTAATAGGAACAAGCACAAATAATACAGTATATCATAATATCCTGTCTGAACTGGATTACTGACCTCAGTGACATACTAATGATTAATTTAGTTTGTATTAATCATAAATACTACAGATGTCCTTCTTTATTATTTATAATTTATTTAATGAGAAAAATCATACGAGAACACTGTGTGTTGCCAAAGTATGTAGTTCTTTTATTTCGGTATTTAGCGTGACCTGAAAACGCACACAGATCCAAGGCGGGAATGGAACCCTAGATCCTGGAGGTGCGAGGCCATGGTGCTAGTCCTGGAACTATTGATCAGTCCATCAGCACATCAGCTTCATCTCTGGGATGTTGGTGGCTTGCCTCACATGAACTACTTGCTTCAGGTTCTGCAACAACATTTTTAGGATTAAGATCAGGACTTTAAAACTTGAAACTTTATAGACAGATGTATTACAATTTTCCTTTAGAATTTGCTGGTGTTATTCAGATTTCATAGTTCCATCAAAAATGGCAAGCCATCCTGTCCCAGATGCTGCAACATAGGTCCAAACTATGATACTATCACCACCAGGTTCAAAGTTTTATTTTAGTCTTATTTGTGCACAAATATTTTTCAATTATGCTTTTAGCTTGTCCCTTAAAAAACTGTAGTCAGTATATACTATAGACCACTAAGCAGTGGCTTTCTTCCTGCAACCTGGCATGTACAGCATTTTCATTCTCCTGTTGGTGAACTCTTGAATATTAATATTAATCATGTGTGAGAAGGATCTTTGGTTGCTTAGAAGTTGCCCTGGTTTCCTCTGCTATCTCTCAGGGTGTCACACATGGCAGTGAACAAAACAGTTGTATTGGATTTCCTATATGTATATACAAACTGTATTGAACAAACATTCTCTGTTCAAGCCATGATACATATCCACACAGATCAGATTTGAATAATAATGGTCATCCCATTGCTTGAAATCACCTGACTCTGATTTTACCTGCACTGGGAATCCTAGAGCTAACTGAAAAATCAAAGGATGATTTATGCAAAGTGGGAAACAATTCTAAAGCGTTCACAAACTTTCAAGCACCATTGTACACTCACACACCCAATCATCCACTATGGACAATATGGAAACACCTGTCAGCTATACAGGGCATGTCTGGACTGTGGGAGGAAACCAGTGTACCTGGAGGAAAGCGAAAAAAAAAAAAAAAAAAAACACAGGGGGAACATAAGGAGTCCACAAAAACACACAGACCAGAGGTAAGTTCTGAACTTCATCCCAGGAGATACAAAACAGTAGCGCCACCTGCCCTTCATGTCCACATTTCTTAACAAGATGTATGTAGACAAAAGTATTTGGCCAAACCTGCAAAAATATTGTACACAATACATGTACTTGAATATAGAGCTGGTCCCCTTTTTGAAGCTATAATAGCTTCTACTACTCTTGGAAGGCTGTCCACAAGATTTTGGGGTGTTTCTATGGCAATTCATTTTGTAGAGCATTTGTGAGGTAAGACACTAATGTTGGGTGAGAAGGCCTGGCTCACAATCTCCATTCCAGTTCAACTCAAAAGTGCTCGATGGGCTTGAGGTCCATGGGCCTTGGGCCAGTATGCACGGAATTTGCATTTTCTCCCTGTACTGGGTGGGTTTCCTTACACAGTTCAAAGACACACAGGCTAGGCTAATTGGCGTTCCCAAATTGCTCATAGTGTGTGTGTCTAAATGACAATTGTGGCATTAAGCTGGCCACCAGACCCCTTCATAACACGATGTATCCCTAGAAAAACTGCCACTGTCTGTACAGGACTGTAGACCACTATCAGAGGGATATTAAATTAATCATTCTTAATGGGACCACATTTTGTCAGCAAAAATGAGGTGGTTTTAAGTACAGATCCTATATTTAAATATGTCATAATTACATTTTTATAACAACACATCAGTATCAGAGTTCTGAGTGCTGTGGTTTTGTGTGATGTTAATTATTTATATTTATTGTATTTCTATATTAATATGTTATCACATACATTTAAGATGCTTTCTGACGTTGAAAATCCATCAACTATTATTATTGTTATTAAAACTTTAAAACTTTTTTTCTATTCTAAAAGCCCGGAAAGTGTTACATCTCAAAGCGGAAGTAGTTCTCCTTCCCCGGAAGTGTATAGCGTGGAAAAAAAGAGAAACAACAAGGGCAGCGACGTCAGGTAGCGAGTTGGCTAAGTGTACAATTTTTAGGTTTTATGGAATTGTACAAGAAGAAGATCTAACAGCATATTTCTAAAAGTTTGGCTTGAATATCAGTCTTAAAGCGTAAGTGTTTTTGGTAATGCTCTTGTAACTATAAGTCGTAATGTCTGGACAGACAGGAGTCCTGTCATGGCACTTCGGTGGTGTTGTTGTTGTTTGTTTTTCATTTTTAAAGACAATTAATGAAAATAACAGTGCATTTAGCGTGAAATATTTTAGTGCATAAAATAAAAACGCCGTTTTGGGATTAAAGCAACCTGGGATTGGCATGTAGCTCAACAACATTCCAAACCTGCAGTAGAAGGAAAAGAAACATGAAGGGGGAAGAGGAATGGATTTAAGACAGACAGAGAGAGAGAGAGAGAGAGAGAGAGAGAGAGAAGTGGACTAATAAAATACACACGAGGATGAACATTTCGTGCATGCAAATATAGGTGTGTTCATATGTCTAACTGCATGTTTTATTAGTGCCAGTCCACAGCAGCAGCACTGTAAGCTGCTGCTGCTGTGTGTGTGTGTGTGTGTGTGTGTGTGTGTGATGGAGTGATGTGATCCCTAGAGAGGTGTGTTTCTCAGACAGAGAAATGCATGTTTGTTCAATGATATCTTTACGTTTCATACATTTGAAGACCTGAAACAAGTCTCAGAAAGAAAGTCTGCATGTCTGTCCAGCCAGAATTTGTAATGGCAAAACTGTCAGGACAGAATGTAATGAAATGTTTGCAGTACTTGCATAGTTGCCTTAAGTTAAACCTGCAGCATAAATGAAATTAAAATGTTGAGTAGAGGTGAAGTTGGGTGCAGATTAAAAACGACTTTTTTCAAAATGAAGTTTTGACGGCAGAAGATAGAACAGAGCAAACAGGATTTTTTGTTTGCAGTCTAATGTGAAAGCGTTATTTATTTTTTATTAAAAGCGACTGTTATTTGTATTTGTTATGCAAGTGTAATGATCTATCAAACCACATTGTGTTACGTAGATGTAGGAGATGGTGTTAAATGAAAGAGATAGACCTGACCTAAGGCTTGAAAAGGTTTATAGAAATGTTTCAGCCATTTTTTCCCTCTATGGTCTTATATAAAAGTAACTATGTAACTTTGTTAATTTTGGAAACTCATGATTGACTAGTTATGTTTTGTCTGGTTTACAGGATCCTTGGAGTAAATCTGTGTAAATGATCTTGCTTGTGATAAAGGACTGGATTAGTAATTTAAGTTTCCACTGATTTGTACTTAAGCTTTGCTCGAACATGTGAAGCAGTGCTTAGCAACAACAATTCCAAATTGTTCTGCGCTTTCCCTGAGCCGGATGTTTATTGATCCTCTTGGAGATTAGTGGACTGTGTGACGTGTAATGACGGACCCCTGAGTCCCTCTTTGTTCTGGCTTCTTGAGAATGACAGACGTCATGGCTGATCCAGAAGAGTTGAGCACTTGTCCAGATCACGGATCAGCGAGTGTGGACATATCTGAGGAGCATGTTCCGAGTCTGTCAGAGGAAGTGGAAACATCTCAGGAGGTGCAGGAGGATCCGAACTCTGAGTGCTACGGCGCAAAACAGCAAGAGGAAGAGGAAGAGAGCGGATATGCGAGAATTAATGGGGGTACGGATCAGCTGGGGGATGAGGAGGTGTTTGATGAAGCAGACGATGAAAAAGACGGTTGTAGGAACACCACTGTGTCTGGATCTCGGGGGAAGAAGGGGAAGTCGAGGAAAAGCGGCTCAGGTGATCAGTTTTCATCCTGGATGTCGCCTTCGTCCTTTTCCTCTTCATCTGGAGCAAGCAGACACAAGCAGATCCGCCGGAGGAATCACCACCATCATAACCAGGGCCGCCTGAGAAGACAAACTGGTTTCCAGGTTCTGTCGGCGTTCCGAGATTTCCTGTCAGAATCCGTCAGCCCGTGGAGTATCTCCTGCATCCACATGGTAGTGGACCTGATCGTATCTCTGACCCACCACTGTGGGGTTGTTGTCGAATCCGGAGCGATTGCACTTTATGACCTTGGCGCCTTCATGCTCTTTAAGGTCACAGACATCCCGGGAATGAAGCAGGATTTAAGACGAATCGTGGAACGGACACGGAGTTCAGGTACCGCTCTGGCGGGCTGGGTTTACAGAACCACGAGCACTGTGCGTCGTGCACTGGTTTCTGCTTTCAGTCTCTTCACTAGCGTGATGTTCCTAAGCGCTGGGGTCATGAGAAGCGTCATGGAGAGGCTGGGTGGAGACCGAGGCAGGCGATGGTGGCTCAGACTTCAGAGCTGCTGGATAATGAAGAACGGAGTTGCACTTACAGGAAGGATTATAGGGTGGCTTTGGAAACGCAGCCCCACACACGCAACGGTGAATCCAGAGTCTCCGTCCAGGATGGAGCGGAGTCAGCCCGGACAGGAGCTTGAGAGACTGCTGGCTTTGGCACAGGTCATGAGCTTGTATGATTATTTGCTGATTATTTGTTATATTTTCTTTATGTTCAGCATTGACAATGGAAATAAATCTCTCATGCAGATTCCTGAAGATGAGCTGGACCCTTTTAACGTGCTGGGTGTGAACACACACGCCACGGAGTTGGAGCTGAAGAGGGCCTATAGACAGCTGGCTGTACAGGTGAATACAAAGTGACTTGTTGCCTGTCAGAGGCAGTGATTAGGAGGCATGGCTTTGTAGTAAGCCCTGAAGAAATGGAACACTATTGTTAGAGGTGTCATGTGTATATAAAATGATTTCTTCTAACCACTGCTGTACATTTAGGTCCATCCAGACAAGAACAAGCACCCTCGAGCTGGCGAGGCTTTTAAAGTCCTGCGAGCAGCATGGGACATCGTGAGCAACCCAGAGACTCGGCGCGAGTATGAGCTGTGAGTGCACTTTTTATAAAATGACAGCACCCTGGTTCAAGACGTTTGAAACATCACCAACAACACAATGTGATCTCTTTTTTTTGGCGGGGGGGGGGGGGGAACCAAACAGGAAGCGGATGGCAGCGTCAGAGCTCTCCAAGTCGATGAATGAATTCCTGACGAAGCTGCAGGACGACCTGAAGGAGGCCATGAACATCATGATGTGCACCAAGTGTGAGGGCAAACACAAGTATGCCATTTTTAATGAGAATTATGCAACTGCGCTTAGAAATTAGATTAAAAAGAGTTAAATCCAGAATCCTGATTATCAGTTAGATCATAAATGTTAGCGAGATCAGCATGCTAACTCTGCGTGTGTATTCGTGTGTACTCTGGGTTTTTGCCTTGCAGGAGGTTTGAGATGGACCGCGAGCCTCATGAAGCGCGTTTCTGTGCTGAGTGTAATAAACGTCACGGTGCTGAGGAGGGTGACCTGTGGGCCGAGTCCAGCATGCTCGGGCTGAAGATCACCTACTTCGCCTTTATGGACGGCAAAGTCTATGACATCACTGGTATTTGTCTAATGCCTAGCCCAGGATAAATAAAGTTCATACCTAATTGCTTGTTTTGTGTCGTGAGTTGTGTTAATTTGTGTCCTCATACAGAATGGGCGGGTTGCCAGAGAATAGGAATCTCCCCCGACACACACCGCGTCCCCTATCACATCTCTTTTGGTTCCAAAAGTAACAGCAACTCCGGCCGGCAAAGGTAACCACCTTTATATTTCACTAGTAATGAAGAACAGAATATCAAACACCGACATTTAATGCAGCCAGAGGTTTAATGAAGCACAACATTCTGTGTTTGAAGTGGCACACTACTGAGAATGACAGACAGGAGGCCACACCTCCTTTACTGAGAAAGAGACATTAAGGCCACGGCTCCTTCTGTCAGATAGACACTCTGGCCACACCTCCTTAACTGTAATAGATACTCAGGCCATGCCTCCTTCATTGGGTAGAGATGTTAAGGCTACATCTGCTTTACTGACAGGCCACATCCTTTACTCACAGTCACACGGGCCAGACCGGCTGTTTCCCAGATAGACACACACAGGCCACACCTCTTGGATACTTCACTGGGAGAGAAACATGGAAGAACCTCTTTCTGACAATTAGAAATACAGGCCACACCTTCTTTACTGAGCCAGCCAGTCTGGCATAGAGGCCATGATTTAGTTGATCAGCCAACCCCACAGGCCACCCCTCTTTCACCAGAACTAACGCCTCCTTTACCAGGAGTCACACAGAGACCGTCTCAATCACTGGCTTATATAAATAAGCAAAGTCACTTTCTCTCTCTCTCTCGTTCTCTCTCTCAGATCTCCCTCAGGCCATACCCCAACTCCAGGCTCTCCTTCCGACCTGCATGATTTCTTCACCCGTATTTTCCAGGGGGTACCGGGCAGCGATGCCTCGTCCAACGGTGGATTTTTCTCACCAGGATCAACCCCAAATCACTCCAGTGGGGCCGGCTCAGGACCGCCTCCTCAGTCCAGCTTTTTTACCCAGCGAGGAGAGATGAGTGAAAGCTGGAGCGAGGGCGCTAAAGGACAACGCAGGAGGAAGAAAGCACGTAAGCCTTTTCAGCGCTGAGCGCCGGCATTATGAGCTGCGACGGCCACAGAGGAGAACATCGGACTGCGGTGGCGCCTGCGTTCTGTTCTCGACAGACAACACACAGGTCGAGGGAAAGAACGGAGGGGTCTGTGATTGCGCGCGAGATCGTCTCCGTGCCAACAGGAACTCGGAGAAGATAATGGTTAGCAGAAGAAAATGAAACGATATCAAAGTGTTTTTTTTTTTAGTTTTTTTTACTGGGAGTCCATCCATGCAGAAAAAAATTACTCATGGCTTTTTTTTGTTTGTTTGTTTATTTTGCTGTCCGTCATGCTGGTAGGCAATAGCATGGCTTTCTCATTGAAATTTTTTTTTTATTACTATCCTTAACAATCGGCCATGAAGACACCTCAGGGATGATCAGATGGTTGGCAAGGGCAGGACGCCACACACAGCTTCTAATATCACCGTAATGATCGTCCATAGTCTTTCAGTTTCATTTATACTTGAATTTATTTTGCGATAACTCGTATTTTTTCCGAGTTTTGCCTCGTATTGGAAGCAGTGGTTAGATGTAAGGTGCAGAGAAATGTCCAAAAGCCTCTGTGAGGACCGATTTATTATTGGGTTATAAATACCAATAAAATTTTTTTTTCTTTTAAACAAGACATCCACAATTTCTCACTTGCTGTAAATGTAGTCAATCAGCCAAGCCACATTTGTATCTTTGTCCAGAGTGCTCACACAAACAGGCCACAACCTTATCATGACTAACAATTGACCTTTGACTCTAATAGAAGCGCCAATAAAAGCATGAAATTAACAGTTAATTCAAATTAATTTACGAGGATTGAGCCATTTTGTGCCATGGATCGATTTCTGAGACTAAATGTACAAAGGAATTTGATCATGAACAAAGGATTTAAAAAAAAAAAATCACTGTTCCAACCAAGTTTAATTTAAAAGCTGCTGTTTATGCAATCTTAGTCTAAACTTTAATTCCAGGTATTGAAACCTCTGTAACTTGTACAGCAGTAGCTACAACACGCTTTTCTTACTTGAATCTAGCCTACTTTTACACCTAGGTGCTGTTGCGTTAATTTTTCCCTTAGTATAAAAGCCATACTAAGAATTTCAGGAACACGGGTTTGAAAATGAGCGTTCTGACGTAAATGTGAATAATGTAAAGATCCCAGAGAGAGGAGCCATGTCCTCTTGGGTCAGATCCGTCACGTCAGAACGGCTCCTGATTTCCGTGTGAATGTCGCCCGTTAGCCATGCTCGAGTTCCATCCTGTTTTTGGATCTTGATTCGTATGTATCAGCTGATATGCCACGCCCACAAAAGACTAGAAAATGTGGCCACAAGGTTAATTTAAAATCAAAAAAGTAGTGCAAGTCTGTTTCCGCTTTATCTTACACGATAAAGAACTGGAAACTGTGCTGAAAACAAAGAGGAACTAGAGCTGGAGTATTCTTTTGTGTAATGGAGCACGTTGATGGATGAAGGAAGTGAAACACGTCATCAAAACTGGACTCGTCTTGACTGAATGACTGTATTTAGGTGAACAGGGACATTGTGGATGTTTCTTTTTTTTTTGTTGGCCCAAACCACTTACGACACACAGTAAGAAAAAAAAACTCTTAATGAACCCAAAAAACATGCACATGGCACAATAAAAAAAAAAAAACCTTTGACAGAGAGAGTAAAAATGCGCTTTCAGGCTAAGCACAGAAATGTCACGTGATTAAATGCATTTAGGTGCAACAAAATTATTGCCATTGTTTACTAACACACACACACACACACACATTTTCTCCAAAGCACTCAGTGATGTTAACGCATCCTGAGAGAGAAAAGAAGGAAAAAACACAAACATGATCCTCACTTCGATTCTCATTAGACAGGGATATTAGAGTCTCTTTTTCTCTCACACGCAGTGCACGCTGTAACAGGACGTGTGACTTGGATTTAATACTGTGATGCATTGTGAGGAAGCTGTCTCCAGACTGATGAGCCTTAAACAAATGAAGCGAATCTTCTGTCTATGAGACACATACACAATATGTATATTTTGTTCCTCTGCATCTTTGCATTTTCATCTGCTGGAGATTTGGTACGTCCTGATGCCTAGATACGCTATACATATACATATAAATATCACTGAAAATGTTGGTATTAAAATCACCTTTATATTCTTGGCACTACCCTGGCTGCGTACAGACCAAGCGATCTCAGCAGCATAAGTTTCATGGAGTTTAAGAAAGCTTTTAAAACAAATGGCTGGTGGTTATGACATCACAATGTTAAGCCCCGCCTTCACTGACACATTAACGCCTGTCATGGTGGTACAGTATTGTGCGAATCGAATGCATCCGAGAATACGGATGGAAAGTCATTATATTTGCACGTGTTTAATCCCAACTCTGGGGCTGATTATCATCCAGGTTTTTCTTTTTGCTTGGCTGTTAAGTTGTAGCTGGAATTTCTTTTTCATTTTTGTCATTGCACAGTGTTTGTAAAAAAATTTTTTTTAATTAATATGGAAGTCAATTCATTTCATATAAAGTTTTATTTGCTCTGACGGCAGTATGTGTGAACACTTTACTTTATATCAGTGTGTAAGCGGTGCTTTTGATCGAACCGCTGTGTACCAGGACCCCGGGACGTCCCAGAACAATAAGTGAATTAAACCCATATGCAAAAAGATTTATAGAATTATCAAAAAAAAATACTCAGACAATCATTATAGTGATAATAATAATAATAATAAATCAATGGTGCAGGACACTTTTGGAGTCTTGAAGGTTTATTTCATCCGGTTGCCATGCTGCTTCTTTTCATTGTTTCATATTAAAGTTAATTCTATAACTACAAAGTCTCTTTGTTCTTTTTCTTCTTCTTCTTCTTAATATTTTCAGTTTAAGCCTACAGCGTATCAGTTGCAGTGCAGTGGGCTTTAGCCCTTGCTTCATCTCTACCTAAGGAGAGTGATTCAGCAGAGCTTTAGTCTTTTAACAAAAATCATACCAATAAGAAGTTCATAACGAACTAAAACAGGATTTTCTGGAATTGTTTAGGTCATTTTTGTCTTCACCAATGCTTTAAAGATAAGATCGCAGGATCGCAGGATGATGAAGGTGCTACGAGTCTTCAGACTTCTTATTCAGCATTTCTGAGGAAAATAACCATTCAGGTTGATCAGACATTAAATAACACAAATTAGTTACATTATATAAAAGTGTTGTTTTTTAATATATAGTTATGCTTTATTGTTTGCAGAAGCTGAGTTTTGATCAGCAGCAGAAACACAAATCCACTCAGCAGCTTCTCTCTTTACTGCAAGAGCTTTAGTGACATTGAGACAGGGAGTGAGTTGGACGTTAAGTTTCTCCCAAAGCCCTGCACAGACACACTGGACTCTTCTCTTCTAGGCCCTGGACTCTTCTTATTTAATAGAACTGAATACCTATTATATACCCTAAGATGTTCAGTTGTCAGTAAAGAGTTTGAGTGTGTTTCTGCAAATCATTAAAAGAACTGCGTCATTTAAAATAAATCTGCACTACATGTATTATTCTGTGCATAAGAGGTTAAAGATTATCAGAAGATGAGGTTAATTGAGCATTAAACATGAAATTTAAATTCAAATCCTCTTCTGCTCTTCTCTCAGAGTGAGGTGAGGTACAGTATGCCTGAGCTCCTGCGCTGCTCGTGGTGCCTTTAAGTCAATCACACATTGCCCCTAATGGCCATTCACAGAATTGAAATGTTTAAAATGCTGTACAGTATTAAGTTTATAAACTCAGGACAATCCAGTTAAACATGTGTGTGTTGCGTGGTGGGTGTTATGTGATATGTCAACTTCTAATGTAACCAGTGGCCAGGTCTTTCAGTTACTCTGCTGATGATAAACTCTATGCAGTGTGTCGTACAGACTAATAGTGCTGTCAAAAAGCATTAACAAACGAACGATCCTGTATTGTAGGAACCTGAACCTCCATTCAGCATGCAAGAGGTTCCAGCTGTTTTTTTTACACACTTTGTGATTATATTACTTAAGTATTAGATGACAGAAAATCAATACACCACTGCACACTGCATTAATTAAATTATTTACTGATGAAAGACATGCTCACCCAATGGGCAAGTTGGGAACACCAGTTAGTCTAATCTGTGTGTCTTTGGACTGTGGGAGGAAACCGGAAAACCTGGAGGAAACCATAAAGCATGGGGAGAGCATGCAAACTCCGAAGGGGGGTGGGGTGGGGTGGGGTGGGGTGGGGTGGGGAATCAAACCCGGACCCTGGAGGTGCAAGGCCGCCAGTAAAATCATTCACACTATGAAATGTTACAGAATAAACTACAGACCATTCATAATACTATGAATATTTACTGTACAGTTTCAGATATTTCATTCTTTTCACTTATATGAAATCATTAAGAATAATAAATA
Source organism: Clarias fuscus (assembly GCA_030347435.1). Taxonomy (NCBI): domain Eukaryota; kingdom Metazoa; phylum Chordata; class Actinopteri; order Siluriformes; family Clariidae; genus Clarias; species Clarias fuscus. The sequence continues at coordinate 3,055,837 of CM059215.1, forward strand.
AATAGAGGTGGCACGGTGGTGTAGTGGTTAGCAGTGTCGCCCTGCACCTCCAGGGTCCGGGTTCGATTCCCGTCTCTGTGTGCATGGAGTTTGCATGTTCTCCCCGTGCTTAGTGTGTTTCCTCCGGGTACTCCGGTTTCCGCCCACAGTCCAAAGACATGCAGATAAGGCTAATGGGCGTTTCCAAAATTGCCCGTTGTGTGTGAATGAGTGTGTGAGAGTGTGTATGTGTGTGTGTGCACTGTGATGGATTGGCACCCTGTTCAGGGTGTACCCCGCCTCATGCCTGAGGTGCCCTAAGGAGAATTGCATGTTTAATTGAGGATGAGAAAGGTTATTAAAGGATCACCTGACAAAGAATCCCAATCACGTCCCCAGGCACTGTAAAGAGGTGTTAAAGCAGCGTGTGGCCCTGGGAACAAGGGCTTTCCTGAGTTTGTCAGTAGAGCATCTCTATGTGTTGGACAGTTTGTTTGTTTGCCCTAGTTTTTAGGCTAGGCGGTTTTTACGCTTTAGGGGTTGAAGATCTGCCCCCTGCTGTAGTTTTCATAATACGCAGTACTGACACGCAGCCTGCATCCTTTGATCAAAGTAGGCATGGCAGATCGTAAGACACTAGCAGTTCACTCAGGTACTGCGGCTTAAGACCATTTAATGCTTTATACGTCAAACGTAGTCTTTAAAATCAACATGAAATTTCACTGGGAGCCAATGCAGTATGGATTGTTAAAAAGCAGGAAGCCTACAGTTGGAAGTGTTTAATGTGGTCTTGACTCTTAATTGAGAGTGTGTAATGTCCTGATGCTCAATGAATTTTTAAATATATAGATATACAATAGAATGAATAAATAATATACAAGGGTGTTCCAGACAAATTAGAATTTTCTTGTGAAAGGAGGCATAAAACCAAGTGTGCCCCCAACAAAACAAAAAACAAACAAACAAATAAATAAATAAAACTTAATAATGCCCACCAGCCCTCATCACTTATTTTTGTTTCACCCTATAACTCCACCCATTTTTTACTCTCCTAACCATGCCTTCGAGTGATGTCACAAACGTCGATGACATCACAGAGTAAAAGAGATAAATAACTCTCCCTCGCCCATAAAAAACAAACAGAATCAGGCAGTTTTGGCTGAACATTGAGACTAATTAATCATGGCCATGAGGTTAATGAATCACAGAGATCAGAAACCAGCGATTCGCGACAAAAGCACGTTACGCCGAAGTCCCAGAATAATGGCAGCCGGGGATTATAAACCTGATGAAGACATGCTTCGACACATCTGCTACAAGGAGACCCCTGTCAGGATCTTCAAAAACAGGAAGCGCAGGGGCGGCGAAGCCTGTGGCAATTTAATTAAGGAATTTAACTTGAGCGATTCTCAGAAACCTGAAACATCTCCACAACATATTTCCTCACCCAGCAGATGGACTTCAGTTGTGATGAAGATGGGTTATCTTTCACTTGTCTTCCTCCTGGTAGTTTTTTGTGTTTGCTTCTCCTACACGTGTGTTACTAAATGGCTGGTTCTTCTTGCTGGACACTCAGACTTGGTTAAGGATATAGAGTTAGTGAAACATGCCATGTCAAACCAGGGGCTAAAATTTGAGACATGGATTGAGTCACTAAAAAAAAAGATATCAGACCAGAAAGAGAAGACAGTACAGAGGCCAGTCAACCATCATCGGGCAGATGATGTTGGAATGGCTGACTACGCGCTGGAGTCTTTAGGCGCGTCTGTGATATCCAGTACAGAGACCTATAAAACCAAATACTGCAAAGTTTTTGGCATCAGTCTGTGGTGCAGGAATCATGGCCCTGAGACCGTTATACAGCCGGGGGTTTACCCTGGGCAATGCTGGGCATTTAGAGGTAATCAAGGTTACCTGCTCATTTCTTTGTCATACCCTGTACGCATCACTCATGTGACCCTGGACCACATTCCTGTAGCGTTGTCATGCACAGGCCACACCGGGAGCGCGCCGAGAGACTTTGCAGTTTATGGAATGATGAATGAGAAAGAAGAAGGAGATCTTCTCGGAACATTCACCTACGACCAGGACGGAGAACCGGTCCAGACTTTTAAAATTCCAGACCCTCCGAGTAAGATCTATAGTCTGTGTGAGTTGAGGATCCTTAGTAACTGGGGTCACCCTAAACACACCTGTGTGTATCGCTTCAGGGTCCACAGCCCGCACAGCAGCAGCTGAAGTAAAAAAGTACAAAAAAAATTAAAGGAGATAAATTTAAACCTAAAATGAAAATATATATATATAAAAAAGAAACACAGACTTATTGTCCAAATCCGAGCTCCTTTTTGATGAGGATTGTTTCAAGAAGGAAATATACTGTAAATCACATATGTAGCGGGACCCAGTTATCTGTTGGGGTGACCATGAACCCTGAACCCTGAACAGAAGCAGAAGAAAGGAACTTGGAGAAAGAAGAAAAAGATTCCAGGAAGTTCTGCTGATTGTGGGGACCGTGATCTTGTTGCATTCGATTCGGGAAGATGGCTGGTAGGGCAACTTGCATAAGACATCTGAGCCAAAACAAATTTTAGGAGTTGTTATATTTTATTGGAAGTTCCCCAAAGAGCTTATAAATGCAGAAGAGAGCAGGGTAGATACACTGCTTGCTCAAGTTTCCATAATTACATGCAATACGCTTTAAATCTGAGGAATCCCTCCGAATCTTTCGGCTGCTCCCGTCACCACAGTGGGCCCTCTGATCTGTTCACAACTGGCCACAAGTTTTACGCCGGATGCCGCTCCTGACACAACCCTCCCATTTTATCTGGGCTGGATTCCAGCACTGTCGCTTTGCACCTCCGGGTGATTCGGGGACTGTGTGCGTGGAGTTTGCATGTCTCTCGTGTGCTTGGTGGGTACTCTGGTTTAAAACAGTTCAAAGAGACTAGGCTAATTAGTCGTTCCAAATCGCCCATAGTGTGTGAATTTGAATGTGAATGTTGAATGGAGGTCCTACTACAGTCATGAAATAGGAAGAAATACAATTGAAGTCACGTGGTCCCTAGTTAGACTACAGAGGTCCCTGGACAGGTGGATGGATTTATCAGAAATATTATTTCCAATAAGAACAATACAATCCTGGTCATTGCAGATAGCAGAGCGGGCACCAGGGGGCAGCAGAGGCTCTGGTGCTGTTTGTAACCCCGCCTTCAACAGCGTTGAAGAAGAAAGGAACAGCTCAAGCAACGTGAGAACCATGCCGAAATCGAAGCGGGATAAGAAAGGTTCGTACTAATACATGAAATAAAAATATATTTGTCATGTTTTACGATGTAAATTTGTAGGGTAGATTAACATATTTCAGCAGTTACATTTCCGCTCTTAAAGAGGAATGTAGTTAACTAATCGGCTCACAAGCTAAATACCGTTGGTGTAGGTCACGTGGCTTCCTCGTGGCTTTCAGGTCTAGTTAAGATGCGTTCTGTTGTGTATTCTCCTGTAGGGCTGGAAGCACTCCTGACTGGGCCATGATTTAAATGAAGAACACGTGACACTTTTTTGATGAGTTTATGAACACTTTTCTCTTTCTGTCGACAGTGTCTCTGACCAAAACAGTCAAGAAGGGACTGGAATCTAAGCAGAACCTGATTGAGGAGGTCAGGAGCTTCTTTATTTTCCTGCACACATAACTGTTTTAAGTCTGGTGTTCAGTAGGGATTCATTCAACGCGGTGTAAATGAACTGCTGGTCATCTCGGGTGATTTACCGCCTGTCAGGATCTTATGATCTCGCTGGACAACAATCTGATCACTCCTTCAGTCATTGCCCGCACCCAGGCTTGTCTCTGGACAGTCAACGGGCATTTGCCCACACATTGCTAACATTAATCTCTCTTGCCGATTTCCTCTTTATAACATCAGAAGAAATCGCCCATTTCTCTCCACACAGGCTCCTCAGGTGTTTTTCCAGTCCGGACTACTGCAACTCACTCCTGGCAGCTCTGCCTCTGTGCACCATTCGTCCTCTGCAGCTGATCCAGAATGCAGCTGCACGATTTCTTTTCAGCCTTCCTAAGTTCTCCCACAACACCCCACTTCCCTGCTCCCTGCACTGGCTTCCTGTAGCTGCCCGCATCAAATTCAAAACACTGAAGCTTGCCTAGAAAGCCTAAAACGTCCTAGCACCCACTGACCCCTTAGCTCTAATCACACTCTGCACTGCACCACGTTCCCTCTGTTGCTCCAGCACTGCTCAAATGATCCCACTATCTCTCAGGTATCCGCTGTTTTTCTGTTTTGGCACCTAGCTGCTGGAATAAACTTCCTCTAGATGTCCATACAGCTGAGTCTCTGACAGTCATCAAGCGACAACTAAAGAGCTATCTGTTTATGTATTTTGGGTAAACCAAAAAAAAACAAAACTTCCTAACAATGTTTGATAGTAACCCAGGGTAAGGGTTTATCCAGTGATCGAATCTTCAAAGCACTTTTGTAAATCACTCTGGATAAGAGAGTCTGCCAAATGCATAAATGTAAATTTTTATTTCCTGCTTCAGCTGCGGAAATGCGTCGACACGTACAGATACGTGTTTATCTTCTCGGTGGAAAACATGAGAAACAGCAAACTGAAAGATGTCAGGACAGCATGGAAGCACAGCCGGTGAGAGAGAGAGAGAGAAACACATGTACACACAGCACCCTGTCAGTACTATTCTTGTTGTTAATTTAATCATTATCATTTCCTGATCAGGTTCTTTTTTGGCAAGAACAAGGTGATGATGATTGCGCTCGGTAAAGGACCGACAGACGAATACAAGGATAATTTGCACAAGGTACCTGATCGTTAATCTCCATCATTCAGCAGATCAGAATGGATTCAAGCAGAATTTTTCGATGAATTTGTGCTGTTTTACGTCGTGTTGTAGGTGAGCAAGTTCCTGCGAGGAGAAGTGGGAGTCCTGTTCACAAACAAAACCAAAGAGGACGTACTAGAGTAAGTAAATACACAGTGATTTTATTCTTTTGGTTTAGTAGTAAGTGGCTATACAATGACTCAGCAGTATTACCAGATAGTCAAAAACCAAATAATCATAGAGCGGCCCCAGAGTAGTTATATTTCAGGGGAAATTGTCAGTAGAGTTTGCACCATATATAACTACTTCCACAAACGAACTGCAACTTTCTCCAACTATTCAAATGATTGTTTTTAAACCTTAACTATTCCGTCTACACTGGCATAGGAGGCGACAGCGAGTGTCTTATGAGATCTAAAGAGAGATATAGATCGGCTCAATTTCTAGACAAGGATCAAGTTTTGATTTTACAGTATGTCTAGTATAACCTCCTGTATTTCAAACAGGTATTTCGCCGGGTTCAGGGAGACGGACTATGCTCGGGCGGGGAACGTGGCTCATATGGCGGTGACTCTGGACGAGGGGCCGCTTGAACAGTTCTCGCACTCCATGGAGCCTCAGCTCAGACAACTAGGACTGCCTACGGCGCTTAAAAAAGGTGCGTGCACACCAGAATATTTTAACCTGCATGGTGCACTCAATAGCAGAATAAAGACGTAACCTGTGAGTGTACCATTTAACCATATAATGTAATAAACTAGTGGTTTGAGACATCCTTCACTTGGCTGGATCTTATTAATGAATTTCAGGTATTTCAGATTGAAGTACATGTCAATCCATACTATTACCTAATCAAGATCACACTCAAGGTTATGCTGTTGTACTGAATATCAGCACAGCTGTGATGAGGGTGCAGGACAAGTACAGAAGATATAATAGCCGTGCTGATATTCAGTACAACAGCATGACCTGGAGTGTGATATTGCTTTTATAGAACAGTTCCACAAACAGCATTTATCATCAACATATTATAATATATTTCATTATTTAACCACTTCTTTTACTCCGCCAACACGCATCCTTGTTCAGCTGGCAGAACCAGCTAATCATTATTGGCTGAGCTGGCGAGTGACAGTCCGTGTATTTAACAGGGGTCAAGTAATTTTAAATTCTTACAGGTACTAATGTAGCAAAAAGATGAGGAGAATAAACCATGGAGTGGTTAACCCATGGGGACAGTCCTGAGAAACCTATATTTACTTTATATATCCACTTAATCCAGGGGTATTCTTGGGTTCAAATAGCGTTAAATGAAAAGCTAGTGCACTATGTAGTGTACAATGCTGTGTTCCACGCAGGATCAGGGGTTAGAGAGGTATTTAGATTTCAGCCTTGTGTTAAGCTCCATTTACACTGCAGGTCTCAATGCCCAATTCTGATTTGTTGCCTACATCTGATTTTTCTGACCGTCTGTTTACACGTTCTTTCAATGACCCATATCCGATTCAAGTGTTTACTCTTGCCATACCGTCTGAAACATCGTGCATACTTAAAGGGAGGTTCTTGCACTACACACTAGCCAAGATGGACTAAGGCGAAATATGCTTGATGCTAGCTCTGCGATATATGCAAAGTTTGCGAAAGGGAGAAGGAGGAAAAGGGCCATCATTGCAGCTTGCGCATATGCTTCATTTATTGTCCCCTCAACCATTCAGAGGAGTGTCGGGGTCGCTCTCTGGTGGCTTGCAACAGGTGTGGGCTACCGCACACTGGCGCATCTGTTTGGGATGAGCAGCGCCTCGGTGTGCCTGATAACGTCATTAAACCGTGAAGAAGTCGCAGTTTTAATGACGTACAGAACGCAATGCCTCAGAAAATTCGATCTGTGTGTTTACGCGAAATTCACATTAGCACATATCTGATTTATTTCCACATATGAAAGAGGCCTGAAACCGATCTTGAAATATCAGAATGTATGCAGTTTTTTCCTGTTTACACGGACATAGAAAATATCCGATATGTGTCACATATGAGCAAAAAATCGGAATTGGGTCACATATAACTGACAGTGTAAACGTAGCTTTAGAAGAAGGAGATAGTGTGGTCTTTAAGATGACATAATGTTATCCGATGTATGTTCTTGCTAAGTGTCCCTGACTGGTTTTAAATGCAGGTTTTCGGAGGCTGCTGCCCTCTCCTTAATACGGCAAACCGTACAGACCTTCGTTCACCCAGGCTGTGACTGACAGTTAATGTAATTAACGATTATATGATCAGTCTAAAATCTGTCCACAGGAGTCGTCACGTTATTGAAGGACTACGAAGTGTGTAAAGAAGGAGACACGCTGACTCCTGAACAAGCCCGAATCCTGGTGAGTGCTACATTTACACTGATTACGTTTCTGTTTATCATATGACCCGGGAACATTCTGACTGAGAAGCTAAAAATATTAAACGGTAAAATTAGTTTCCTTAACCCGAGCAGTTATGAGCGTGTGTGTCTTTGTGGACGTGAAGCTGATTAAGCCTGGTGTACGAACTGCTTCCAGAAACTGTTCGGGTTCGAGATGGCTGAGTTCAAAGTGACAGTAAAGTGCATGTGGAATTCGGAGACGGGAGATTTCAAGCTGTTGGAGGAAGGTGAAGAGGCTGCTCAGGGGGAAGATGATGACGACGACGATGATGAGTGCTAAGAGAAAAAATGGACTGTGGACATTTGACATGGACATGTTGGTCTAACCTGTAAAAACACAATACACCGTTGTGCAGATTGTTCCTTTGACATTATTGTTTGAGCCCTTCATATTATAATGTTAGCAAACAGCATCACTCTGAAATATTATTATTATTATTATTAAGTGTGCTGATATGGAATTAAATACTTAGACTTTTTTTTTTTAACCATATGATGAATCTTTGGTGATCTTTATTAGATTATTATAATCAAAAATAAGTGCTAAATTACAAAGTCAAAAATTCAGTAGAAATGTTAACTTGAATGGAAGCAAAGGAATTGCTGCTCAGGCGTGAGCTGATTTTTATATGCTATATTTCCTGGGAAATATTATTCTAGTCAATTTTTATTTCCAGCTGTGATTAGCAGTGTGTGCGTTTGTTCTTTTCCCCCTCGAGGAAATGTCTAGCGGAAGTAGTTAGGACACTCATGAGCCACGAGATCCCAGCCACGCTTGAAGGCATCCACCACTTCCTGCTTTAAAGGACCACCTTCAGCTGCTTCTAAATTCTCGTGAAGCTGCTCCATGGTGGACATCCCGATGATCACCGCGTCTCCAAACTCAGCCTGAGACACACAAATAATTACTTAACGTAAAGTTTAACATCATGCTTGTTAACATTTTGTTAACAACTCTTACTCTCTAGGAAGGTTATTTACACAAGACAAGTTCTTGAGGAAGTCTTACACTTGTGTGTACAAAAGTTTAACAGTATCATTATGACATGGATTAATTTTTATATTTGCTTTAAACTAGTTCCTTATGAATGCTTACAAAGTGGCAGCATTTGAAGTTATTATGGATGACAGAATGCTGCTGATCCAGAATCTGTTACTGTAGAACATGGCCAAATTAATGCAAAAGTTTGCATCCTCTTAGGATAGTGTTGGCAAGGTGAAGCTTCATGGAGCTCTGAAGCCTTCCAGCCAATTTGTTCACAAAGGGGTCATTTCTCGAGGTTTCATTTGCACACACACACACACACCCCCCACTGGTCAAAGAATGTAAGGCGAGCAAATGTGTTTGTAGTCATTTTACAACTACTGTATGTGATAATCTCAAAACTGTCTTGCCCTAGGTTGGGCATGGGAATAATACATGATTTCCATTAAATTGTGCATTTTTTCTATTGTGAGCACAAGATAATAGCCGATTTAAACCATCTGTTGTTGTTTCCTCCTATTAACGTGCTTGTGTTTTTTTTGTAAATAGTGTTAAGATTTCCATGCCTGTTACATTTTGATCAATGTTCCATTGTAGTAGCACACGCACAAAAGTGACCTGCTTCCATTACATTAATATTTCATCATTTCTGTTATATGAGCGAGAGGGACAGTGATGTTTTCCAATTGGGACAATGTTACTAGGAAGATGAAATAATAATAGGTGCTTAGTTGATGTGAGTCTGGCAAGATGTGATTAACTCTTCAAACTGAGACCATTACTGAAAAGAAGAGAAGGGCAGTTCTTGTGCAACTGGTGGTTGTGCAGAGATTCATTGGGCTTTATATATATATATATATATATATATAAAATCACAGTCAAGCCCAAAATTATTCATACCCCTGACTTAAAATTACTTTTATTCAACCAGCAAGTTGTTCTCAAAATTATTCATGGATGCCCTGCATATTTTACTGTTTTTCTACCACACCCACTTTAATTAAGAAAAGGCTGTTAATTAGTTGATTAGTTAAATCAGGTGTGCTGGGAGCTGAGAAAGCACTAAAATGTGCAGGGCAGTGGGTCCTCAAGGACCAGAGTGGAGAGTATTTTTATAGTATAGCTTAAGGTAACCTTAAAAATAAAACGGAGATCCATTTCAAAAATTTCCATTTCATCATCACGTATAGAAAAATGTCCTTTGGAATGTGAAAGAATTCTCTCGTTTTATTTTTAACTTGTAATTTTTTTTTTTTGTACATAAATTTTTTAATTGTTGTAATGAATGCATTTTCCCCCACATTTAGATATCATAAAGAGGGATGCAAACTTTCACACATTATACAGTCATGTCACACCAGGCCATGCAAATACTTGTAAGCCATTTGTTCTTATGACCCACCAAAATGGTGTGTGTATGAAAATATAAGTAATTTCGAATATGGTTAATGACACTTTTGTCAAACCCCTTAAAGTAAACCCTAACCCTTTGCTTGCATCTTAAGTGCCAAAAGCCTCTCTCTGTCCCAAAATGTACAGAAGTGATTGTATGTGAGTCAGATATGGGGTCACTATCCATTTAATATTCAGTATTGTATTTCAGAGCTTGTACCTTGAGCTGAGAGTGGTGATGCATCCAGCGTATTGCAGCTGAGGTCAAAGTCGGCTTGTCGGGACCGTACGCCTCATCGAGAGCCTTTAGGACGCCATCTATAGCACGGAAATGGCTATCTTTCCAATACCTACAAATTCAGATCAACAGAATGATCAATAAAACACTTCAAACTAACTTGCTTATGGTTTTGCGCAACAAACCAAACTGAGACCAATGAATGAAGCTGAGAAAGTGCTTGTGAAAGCAGGACCTAGCTCACAAGATCCAAGAGCCTATTTAACAGTACTGTACCAATGGTAGCTTGGTGGTGGTGATGGGGCTTGAACCTGACCACCTCTATTTTGTCATCGATCTCCTACTACAGATCCTGAGTGAACTTCACATATTGTCTGGAGGATATTGCAGTAAGAGTTGCACAGCATTTGGCAGACGCCCTTATCCAGAGTGACTTGCATACGGCCTTTGAAGTTTCCATCAATAAATACTGTATATACCTTTACTCTGGTTCACTAGGTTACTAAATAGAAGTACCATCAGTCAACCCAAGTACATAAGAAACATGTGTCATTTAAAGGTACGTTGCTTAAAGATGGACAGTGCACAGAGGCAGAGCTGCCAGGAGTGAGGTGCAGAAGCCCAGTCATGAAATAACAACAGACTGAGCAATCATCTGAGTGGAGAGAACTGGACAAATCCTTCTGATGTTATGAAAGGGAAATAGATAAGAACTTGTAATTTAGTATTGAGGGGAAAAAAGAGCAAACTGTCAAAGAGCAGAAAAGTCAAAAACCTACCTTGCCAGTGGAGAATATTCCAAGATAGAATAACTAAGTCACATATTAAACTGTAGTAAGGTGAAATATTGAAATGTTGCTTTATGAAAAAAGTGAACCCACCCAGTAATCGTATAAAAGCCTGAGGTTTACATTGTTAATAAATAAACCATTCCCAATATGACAAGCTCCGATTTCCTGCTTTACTACAGCAACAAAACATGTAAAAAAAAAAAAAAAAAAACATATCAGTAACATTACCTTAGCTAGCTAAATGTCCTGTATTATTATAATGGATTAAAATGCTTCAAACACTTTGATTATTTTATCATTTATACATAGGAGTCAGAATACGTGGATAATTTTAGTCTTAACTCTTGTATGATCAACACAGCACTTCAGCTACTCGAGAGGACTGCAAAAGGCAGACAGATATACTTTATTGATCCCATGAGGAAAATTATTGTGTTACAGCAGCAGCAGGTTACAGAAACAGGTTAATGATTTAGAGAGAAAAATGTCAGAAATAAGAGGTTTACCGGTCTCGATAGGTAGCAGCCCATGTGTTTCCAAAGAAGCGTCCTGCAGGCTGAGCTCCATCTTTATCCTCATAATGGTATTTCCCAGTGAGAAGGCCTCCTAAATAAAATTCCTCAGGGTTACACCTCCAGAGGTTTCAAACAAGTGATGTATTTTATGCTAAATGCTTTCAGATGACCTCTACTTTCCTCTCAAAAGTTACGTTTCTAGCTGTGTTTAGCCTCTATTTAATTGTAATTAGTGCTCAAACTAAAGTTGTGTCTATCTCCAGTCAGTTACATACATACAATTAATCACATTGAGATTTTTCTTATTTATATCAGGGGGAACAACAACAACAAAAAAAAAAAACGAGGGCGAATGCTAGAATTCAAATCAATTACAAATGAAAAGATCATCCAAAATACACTGCTATGCTAACATACCCGCCAAGGGGTTGTAGGCGTAGAAACGTATGCCGAAGTATCGCAGACACGGCAGCAGTTCCGTCTCCACTTGTCGAGTCGTAGCATTGTACATGCCCTTTAAACAACACATTCAGGCTTTAAGCTCTATAAGAAACACGAGTAATAGATCAGAGGTCAGTGCAATCTCTGTGACTCACCTGGTAGACGGTAGGAACGATCCAGCTGTTATGTTTGCAGATGCAGCAAATTTCAGCCACTTCCCACGAGGCATAGTTTGATAAACCCAGCTCTTTAAACTTTCCCTGGCAAATAAAACTTTTTTTTTTTAACTTCTTGTTAAAATCGAGCAGCCTTGATTTACTGTATATTAAAGCCGGACATGGATGTACAGGGCTGCTCTACCTGTTTGTGCAGCTCGTTGCAGGCTCTGAGCGTGTCCTGGACGGGGTTCTCATGGTCTGGAGCGTGTAAGTAGAAGATGTCAACGCTTTGAGTGTGCAGCCTCTGAAGCGACGTCTCAAGCTGAGAGCGCACACTCTCCGGCTTCAGCGTCTTGCCCTCCCAGGGGTTCGCTTTGGTGGCAATACGAACTAAAAAACAAAAAACTTCAATTAATTTTAATTCATTCTATATTTGCGCCTGTGGTTTCTTCAATTCGAGAGCCCTTTTCAGCCATACGGGAGGATGTCCATACCAAGCAGTCTACGGTATTTCTAAGTGGGTGCTACACTGAGTACGTATATACAGTATATAATATAATATAATACAATATGTTGTTAGACTTTCGGCTGCTCCAGTTGTGGGGTCGCCACAGCGGACCAACTGATCCACACAACAACTTGGCACTGGTTTTACCCTTCTTGACACAACCCTTCCAATTTATTGCATGGCAGGTGAGAAACAAGGAGGTTGAACAATTTTTGTGCAACTGTATATTCTATAATACAGTAATATTAAAATATATTCAATTGCACTCAAAATTATTCAACCCGCTTGAAAATTATTATTTTTTTGTACAAAATTACAAAACGAAACCTTTTTGGCGCCCGATTGATTGGAGCACCCTTTTTTCTAATTCAAATATAGTAAATATAAAAATAAATACAAATAAGCACTAGTCATGTGACTAAGCATGCCTGTGCAGAAAAGCTCACTCTCACTCACTCACCCTCACCCAGGGGATTTGGGACACGAGGTTGGGTACACACTGGTACACCTCCATCATTCCTGTACCAATCCATTGCAAGTTACACTTGCGTGTGCACACACACAAAGATACACTCTATCACAAACGAGGAGGGAAGCGAACCCTTGACCCTGGAGGTGTGAGCCCACATTGATAACCACTACGCCACCCTGTTGGAAATATTAAATCATATTAAAAAGAATTCCAGTTTTTTTGTTTTTTTTTTAATGCAAGGGCAACTTGAATGGCTGTCAAGTTTTACAAAGTGTTACTAAATTAATATTTTAAGTATAATTCTTTCTTTGAAGTCAAAGAAGAAACACAACCGTAACCGTACACCTATAACAGTGTTTTGTCCCAGAGAAGCCAAAACCACTTCAGAGACAGCAGTGACACATGGTGCATGTAGCAGGGTATATAACCTATCACCAACTACTATGACAATGGCAGATGCGCTGAATAGCGTCGACATGCAGAACGACGTGACAGAGAGAAAAACAACCCCTCCTCCCAACGACCAGTTGCTGCGTCTAACCACAGATGATTTGAGGGAAAACTCTACGCAGAGTCGACCCACGTAAAGCTGCTCAACCAAACAATATTCCTGGTAGAATGCTCAGAGAATGTGCTGAACAACTGTCAGATGTTCTTACCGACATCTTTAACATCTCTCTGAGCACTGCAGTCGTTCCCAGGTGCTTCAAGACCACCTCCATCATTTTTGTGCCAAAGTCGTCTTCTTTGACCTGTCTCAATGACTACCATCCTGTTGAACTCACACCTATGATCATCAAGTGCTTGTAACTGCTCTTCATGAGACACATCAAGACCTGGCCGACCCCCTTACTGGATCCTGTGCCTATGAATGCTGTTCATAGACTTCAACTCAGAATTCCATACCATCATCCCCCAACATCTTACCTGGAAGCTGAGTCTGTTGAGCCTGAACACCTCCCTCTGTAACTGGATCCTGGACTTTCTGAAAAGCACTTCCAGCACCATCACTCTGAGCACTGAGGTCCCCCAAGGCTGTGTGCTCAGTCCTCTGCTGGTCACACTGCTGACTCACAAATGTGTAGCGACAAACAGCTAACAGCTCCAAAATCATCAACCGTGGTTGGTCTCATCACCAAGAATGATGAGTCAGCATACAGAGAGGAAGTGCAGAGGATAAGAGACTGGTGTAAAGACAACAACCTGTCTATGAATGCTGATAAAACAAAACAGATGGTTGTTGACTTCAGTGGAGAGTGGTCACTCCGTGTCCTCCTGAACATCAACAGCTTCTCTATGAAGAGCACAAGAGCACTAAATTCCTTGGTGTCCACCTGGCGTAGAATCCCACCTAGTCCCTCAACACCATCTCTTAGAACAGGAAAGCCTTTCTTAAACCAGCGCCTTTCTTTCTAAGAATGCTAAGGAAAGCCCAGCTTTGTTCACCGATTCTAATCATCTTCTATAGAGTGACTATTGAGAGCATCCTGAGCAGCTGCATCACTGTCTTGTTTGGGATTTGTGACATCTTGGACTGCAAGTCTCTACAGCGGATAGTGAGGACAGCCGAGAAGATCATCTCGGTCTCTCTTCCCTCTATCACAGAACTCTACACCACGCGCTGCGTCCAAAAAGCCACCAGCATTGTGACTGATCATACACACCCCTCACACACACTCCTCATCTTCCTGCCATTTGGAAAAAGGTACCGAAGCATTCGGGCCCTCACGTCCAGACAATGTAACAGCTTCTCCCCGCAAGCCACCTGAGTCCTCAATGAAAGGGAACTGGATTGATGATTCATGCACTCACAGGCCCTTTTGCTCAAAAACTCATGGAAATTGGTAGACAGGTTGGAATTTGCTGCCATTAGGATGACATCACACTAAGTAACATCATAGTGTGATGCTTTTTTTTTTTTTTCAGCGTCCATGACCTTTTGGAGATCTTAAAATAAAATTTACCCTATTGAACACCCTCACAAATCACAAATGCTAGCATTCACTCACTCGCATCTCTCTCTCGCTCTCACACACACTTTTACACTAATACTCACGTGTCTCTCTCTCTCTCTCTCGCTCAGTTCGCTCACACAGTTCAAAGGTTTAAATGAGCTTTGTTTACATGACAAAGTCCAAGAAGACATCAGCCCCATTACATCATAGTGTGTGAAGTGTGCAAGTTGTGCGGTGCAGCCCAGGATTCAATGGATTTTTATGAGTTTTAACATGCTCAGAAACCACAGGTCTGGTGCACCCAGGAGGCCATGGCACAAGGTGCTTGGGCCCGCTCATCGTTGCTTGCAACTACATATGTATTTTGCTAAATTTTATGTTGTATGCATGTAGCACCTTGGTCCTGGAAGAATGTTGTTTTGTTTCAATGTGTACTGAACTATACATGGTTGAAATGACAATAAAAGTATACTTGACTTGACCTTTAATAAATTATGGCAAATGTGTTGGTTTGATTTATTTTGGTGCTTTATTGCCACTTTTAGTAGTGCAAAATATTTAGAAATAATAATATTCACACACACACACACACACACACACACACACACACACACACATTGCTTCTTGCCCTACTGTACCTGTCTGAGGAAGGTGCATTGCCCCGATCACTGTCTCCGCGTGCCCGTCTGTGTACATGAACGCGGTGTCCAGCTCGTTGTGCCCGCGCTCCAAAAACGCCTTCACCATCTTCGCGCTCGTGTCCGCGTCTGCGCGCCCCCCGAACGCCATGCTGCCCAGAACCGTAGCTGGAACTGTGCGTGTGGTTTGTGGTTGACACGAAGACATACTGACAGACCGACCCGGGTGCGTGAGTGTGACAGTCAGTGCCCGGACCGCGTTCTGCCCAGCTCTTATTACTTTCAGCATATTCATACAGCGCGTGACAGTCGGACCGTAAAGACGGTGCAAAGGTCGTAAAGTCGCAAAGGGAGCGTCGCAAACGTTCTGACTTATAATATCAGCCGAAAGGGGGGCAGAACACTGATGGGAAGTTCAGATAATTTTACCGACGCGGATCTTTTGAGTCTCGTTCAACGAATCTTTTTCCGAGTCGTTTCGTTTATTTCGCTCATTATAGCAAAATGTAATTAAAATGTTACGTGTTACGTTCCTAACACCTACTTCTTACACAAACATTGATCGCACAACAAACAAAGAGTTACTGTTTGAGTTAATCATTATTCCCCTGTTTTATAACCTGACACACACACACACAAACACACTCATGGCGTAAGTACTGCAGGTATTTACTTCGTGTAGACAATTCTGTGGATCTAAAGCACCTGGGGCAGATTCCTCTTTACCCCCGAAACATCCATGTGGCACAGCGTGCCCTTCTACTCCACATTCACTGGCACTTCTCTAACATTAGCACAGCCAGCTTCTGAAACATCATATAGCATCAACTAAAGTTTACAACTTACTATGATATTTTCAGAGGTATATTCATTCTACTAGTAGATATAAACAAAGCTGGCAATTTATAAAGAATGTATGTTGAAAAATTATTATAATATGTCTAGATATATGGTTTATCTATGGATATGACTTTTTTATAAAGATATAAAATTCTGTTTGTATGGACAGGCAGTGTTTGTACAGATCATCATCAACTTGTATGTCATATACTGTGAGCATCTCACAGGGATTCCTCGCCCACTGTAACAGTGGCCAGCGTTGTCTATGGCAAAAATGGGTACGTCAGGGCGAGCTCATAGCTACTCAAACTCTGGATCGGACTGCGGAGCATCTACAGTGATAATGTGTAGCAGCTTTAGGAGTGGCAGCGAGTTGACCGCACACCAAACGTGTTCGTCTGCTTCCTCACTGAGTGTAATGGCAGGTGGCGTCATCATCAACTTTTGTGTCATACTGTGAGCGTGTCACAGGCATTCCTCACCGAATGCAACACTAGTGACAATGGGTATGTCAGGCGGGACTCACAGTTCAAGCATTTTGTAGGTTGGTGTAACCACACCATGCAAAAGGAAAAAAGAATGTAACAGGAGCGAAAACAGGTACTTATTGCTACTAAAACCCTGGATCAGACTGCGACATGTCTACAGCGACAGCACAGATGACAGGCAGAAGTAGGGGCTGCCCAAAAACTGGAGCAGCGGGAGGAAGCAGGTTGCCCTCACACTCCATTCACAGGTAATGGTATCATGAAGGCATTAGAATCTGCACACGGGCAGACATACAGTACTGAGAACAGATTTTAGGCAGGTGTGGAAAGTGGGAGAGAGTGCTTTCCAAAAATAGAATTCTCTTTTTAGGAAATAACAAAATGGAAAGTAAATGAACAGAAGAGACATCCAAATCAAACCAGTGTGACAGTGTGAAATCTGGTGTGGCCGTCCTTTTGCCTGTAAAACCAGAATTGCCATAATTTCTTCTAGGTACACTTTCACAAATTTTTTGAAGGAACTCAGCAGACAGGTTGTTCCAAACATCTTGCAGAACTAATCACAGATATTCTGTGCATATACAATATGATGCAATGATGTTGCGATCATGCTCTGTGGGGTCAAACCATCACTTCAATGACTCCTTTTTCTTCTATAAGGTGGAGATTTTAACAACTTTGGCTGCTTGTTTGGGGTTGTTGTCCTGCTGCAGAAAACATTTGAGGCCAATCAGGAGTCTCCTTGATGGTGTTGTATGATGCATAAACATCTGCCTGCACTTCTCAGCACTGAAAACACCTGGCCAAATACCTCCAACGCCATTTGCAGAAATGTAGCTCCAAACTTGCAAGAAACCTCCATGATGGTTCACTGTTGACTGCAGACACTCATTATTGTAGCGTTCTCCAAACCTTCTGCAAATAACCCATTTCCTAATGCCTCCACCTCAAAATTTTTTATTTCATTAGAATGAATCATCTGTTGCCAGTTTTCTGGCAACTTGCACCCAAGTCTCTATGTTTTCTTGCAAAGTTTAAATCGCTTTCCCTTGTTTTCACATTGGAGGTACGAGTTTTGGGCTATGATTCTTCCATGAAGACCACTTCTGGCCAGAATCCTCCAGACAGCACTGGAAAAAAAAAAGACTTTTTGGTGCGGTAAAATATATTAAATTAACCTTCATAATTTTTACATGGTAAAAATAAATTTTAAGGAGAACTAGAATTTCCTAAATAAAAGTTTACATACCTACACATTTAATTCATGTAATAAATTAACTGGGTGGAAAAAGTTAAATATTATTACGTATTTACTTGTAATATTTAAATGTTTTATAGTCACTCCACATAAACCTAGTAATATTAAGTAAGTCTTACTTTGAAAGTTTAGTTTAAATTTCAAATGACACCGCGCATGCGTGTTTGGAGACGCTGCACCCGCGCCGTGGATCAGTCAGAGGTAATACTTTGGTTGTGATTCTCGTTTTCCTGACTTCCAATTAATGTTCATCTTAACCTCAGGGGTCATGTGGTAAAAAAATAACAATAATAACCAACCGAGCACGCGGATTAATAAACTGAGATGTGTGTTTACCCACGATTTTTTTATGCTGCATTTAAATGTGTTATCTGTAATTTGTTTATTAAAAGTAAAATCTTGTTAATATATGTTTCTATCAACAGGACTACTGTTAAAAATTTGGATACAGTGCAGAAAGTTAATTTAGGACTCTATAGAAGATACTGTCCTACTTATCACACTGAGGAAAGTATAAATCTATATACATATTTGCTAGCTATAATGTTGCTGTTATTTTTATTTGGCCTTCATTGCAAAATATAAAATAGTGTTTTATTCCATTGTTGTAGTATAACACATTGTGTTTGTTCATTTACAGGTAGATCTTCCTCTACAGTGGACACAAGCATATACCAAATGCAAATGAATACATATGAACATAAAGGTTTGTAGCATCATAAAACTGATAATTATTGAAAGAATTCATGTTTGGGTGAACTAAATACAAACTCAGCACTCATCATACGATTTCCTGACACTGTAAATGTGCAAAGTAATCAGGCTATGAAATGTAGCCATCTCATGCCATGTTCTACAAATGTTTTACTGATGCAAGATTATTGCTAAAGCAATTTAACCCAAGTTTAACAATCTGAAGTAAATTAAATGATGGTCATTTTTGTATTATGTTCTTTTATTATGTTATTTTCTGTGTAAGTCAGCACAGGTGATTTAAAGCAAGTAAATTTTTGTTTAACAAAAAAATTATCTTTATCTTTTTCTTGTAAATGTTATACAGGAGGACAGACGAAGTGATGCCTGTTTGCACCATCTTAAAATCCTCGTAGTCCGTACTGTTGAAGGGGAAGAACCTGTGCACTGCTTATGGGACTAATTTATGCCCTTAACCTTGCTTCAGAAGGCTATTAAGTTTAAATAGTATGTTCTAAAAAGGACTATTCTACAGTTTGTTTAATGTATTTTTTGCTAATTTTTTTCTAAAGAATGCTGTACTTTTTAAAAAATTATTATTATTATTTTTTTTTTTACAATTTTGTTTAAAACAAGTATTTCAGGCCCTGGTGCCATGCAGTTGTTCCTATGGATGCAAAATTTAACTGAATGGACTTTTATTAAAAAGACAACCTTTATCGAGACTGTTAATGTCAAAAACATTCGGTAATGTTGGTGAATAAACTGTTTAATAATATTTTCGTTGTGTGATTTGTGAAAGATATTGATGAAATAATTACAGTTTCTTTACAAAACATAAACAATGTTCACATTATTATAGGGAGTAATATAAATAGATAAAATCAAGTAAGGGAAGATCTCACAAAACAAAATTATAGTAAGATTTACTTAATAATTCATAAAAACAAGGTTTCTGCTAATATAACAAATTAACTTTACTTGATTATTGTAAATAAAACCAACTTGTGAATTAAATATAATTATGTAATTTTTATTTGATTTCTTCATGAGCGTTACTTTAATTATTAAGTAGATTTTACTTGACCATGATGGGTAAGTTGTACTTAATATTAGAGCAATAAAATTTACTTAAAATCTACACGTGCAAGTTGTTACGAGGATTTTATCGAGTAAATCTTACAAGTCCTTTTTTTTCAGTGTAGGAATACCTGGGTGCTACTGGTTTCTGCCAGTTATTTGCTGATCGCACTGCTGGACATCTTTCATTGTCAAAGGGAAGTAAGCAGGATGTGTCTTTCATTTGCTGCATTAAGTTTCCTTGGTCGACCACTGTGTCTACATAGCCCTTTTTTGTGCTTCTTCAAAATAGCTGTAACAGAACATCTTGAAACCCCAGTCTGTTTTGAAATTGTTGCATTGGAGAGACCTTGCTGATGCAGTATAGAACTACCTTGTATCTTGCTCTGTCCTCAGTCTTGCCATAGTGTATGATATGTGACATGTGATTAACCTCTTCTTAGTAACTGAGTTTGTCATCTGTTATTGACTGTTTCTCATCTGGTTTTACAGCTGTTTCAGTTAATGACTGTGTTTCAATCTACATACGTAATTGATGATCCTTAGTGCCTGCTTTGTATAATCGATTAATCATATACCTGACTTTGATCCTACGTAATCCCTGACTCTGTTCAAGTGTGTAAGTGCAATCACTTACACACTTGATGCTGGTTTGACCAAAAGGTAGTCACACCAAATATTGATTTGATTGAGATTTTTCTGCTTTTTACTCACTGCATTTTGTAAAGAAATAAAAATAAATAATTGTAGTGAATACTTAAGAGGCTTCCATTGGATAATTACTGCAGTGATTAATATGGTCAGCTGCAATAAGTTATTTAACCATAACTGATGCAATGACTATGTCAGAAGATCCTGTGATCATGGCAAAGATGTTACCCTGTTTCAGAAGGGTCAAATTATTGGTCTGTATCAAGCAAAGAAAACAAATAAGAAGATTGCTGAAATTGAAAAATACATTACTAAAACCTGGAAGGATAGTGGTGACCCAACATTAGACATGGGTATCATTGGGGTGCCTAAATGGTCCCTGAACCGATACGTAAAAAAAAAAAGAGCAAAAAAAAAATGGTGGATAATTTTCAGAACTGCTTTTATTGAAAAAACATTTAAATGAATAATATATTAAAAGTTTAAAGTATAATCCTAATCCAACTACAATAATTTAACACCAATAGCAACAAAAGTAGTTGGTATTCTTGGTATGTTACATACCAGTTTCAAATTTTACCCATACTTTTTACATATACTCACAGAAATATGCCCAAATATGCCTTATCTGGCAAAAGACGCCGCCTCTCCTGACTTTGCTAGGGTTGGCCTGACTGGGGCAGGGGACGCCCTCACTGCCAGATGATGTCTGCAAGCTGTTAATCTCATCCCGTATGTCCTCAAATGTTTCATTAGGTTTGAAGTGTTTCCCCATTTAGACGCAATTGTTGAAAGACATTTGTTGCATGTCAGTGTCTGAATTCTTTGTTGTGAAATACAGGCAGACGTTTAGGCATTTACATTTAGGCATATATTAATATAAGCGCGTTTAGCTTAGCGAGCTAATGCTACCTGCTGCCATCAGAGTGTAATTATGGCATTCACGTGGTTGGGGACATTTCCTAAGCTGTGCTTTTAACTCAGAATTTGAACACAACATGGACACTCACGTTACTACAAAGATTAGTTAAATTTGTAAAGCTTCCGACTTGCTTGCATTCAGATGCATCTTCTTACGAAATCTAAAATTCATGTACAGTGAGGGTACTTCTTATATCTGTTTGAGAGAACCAGAGGACAAATATTACACATATATCGCAAATCTATCACGCCTATGTTTAATAGTGAAAGTGAAAGCATTTTCATACGCACTCAAGAGAATTCACACCCACTCAAGGGAGTGGGACTAAACAGTTTTAAGAAATATAACAAATCACTTATCAGTGAGGCTAATCAGAAAAAAAGTGATGGAAAAAGGTCATGTGGTCTGATGAGTCCAGATTTATCCAGTTCCAGAGTGACTGGTGCTTCAGGGTAAGGATAGAGGCAGATGAAGTCATGCACCCATCATGCATACTGCCTACTGTACAAGCTTGTGGTATATTCTGGGGTTGCTTGAATGTACTGAATGACCAGGTTTTTCCCTCAATGGATTTTTTCGTCCCTGGTGGCACAGCCATATTCCAAGATGATGATGCCAGGATTTATCGGGCTCAAATTGTGAAAGAGTGGTTCAGGGAGCAGGAAACATCATTTTCACACATGGATTGGCCACCACAGAGGGCAGACCTTTACCCTATTAAGAATTTAATGAGATAAGAGAAATTAATGCAACTCTGGACAGAAATAAATGTTGCATACAACAGCCGTAACAGCCAATCTATTCAACAGCCGTAATCAAATCAAAAGGCAGTCCAATGAAATATTAGAATGTGTGCCTTTTTTTAGCCACTATGTATGATGGCCGTGAAGTGCAAACAAATTTAACAAAACTGAAAACAAAATAACATTCAAAGACAAAATAACAAAACCCAAAACAAAATAACAAATTAGTTTTGGGTCTTGTTATTTCGTTTTTGAATGTTTTATTTTGTTTTGGGTTTTGTGATTTTGGTTTCGGTTTTGTTATTGTGGTTTTTAATCTGTTATTTTGTTTTCGTTTTGTTAACGTGTTTTGCACTTCTCGGCCACCGTAACTATGACTACTCACCAACTATTAAGGATTTTTTCCCCCCAACCAAAACAGTGATTTGCTCTGTGTTCAGACAGCTTTCTATGGGTTCCATCTGTATTTTCAGGCCCTTGAGATACAGTTACTATTTTATTGGATAAGACTACACAGGCCAGCCTTCGCTCCACATGCTCAGTAGTGAGACTTGACCGTCAATAACCCCTGTCACCAGTTCACTGATTTTCCATACGTGGATCACTTTTGGTAGGTCCTGACCACTACAGACCAGTAGCATCATACATGAGCTGCAGTTTTGGAGTTGCTCTGATTCAGTTGTCTAGCCATCACAATTTGGCCCTTGTCATAGTCGCTCAATTCCTTCCACCATTTTTTTCTGCTTTCACCACATCAACAAAATGCTCGCTTGCTGCCTAATATATTTTTTCCACTTCCAGGTGCAATTGTAACAAGACAGCTGCAAGGGCCAAATTGTGATTGGTGATGGGTCAGAGCATGATGGTGGTGATGTCACTGATGACATTGGCCAGTTTAAAACGACAGTCATTTTTGGGACACTTACAAAATGTTTATTATTATTATTATTATATAAATTATTATTATTATTTTTTCTTATTGGGGCATTGGCCCCAATAAAAGCCCAGCAAGCCCGGATAAAAATGGGTTGGGTCAGGAAGGGCAGCCGGGGTAAACCAAGTTGTTCTGCAGATTGCAGCTTCCGCTATGGTGACCCTGTAACGGGAGCAGCTAAAAGACTGACAACAACATTATTACTATTCTTCTTATTATTATTATATTATTATTAAAAATTAAAAAGAAAAACACATAATGTGTCTGCAGTCATCTTCCTTCTATCCTAAACAGAGGTACCTGAAAGAAGGTCAGCACTGCAACACAAGGACAGACTTGAGCCATAAGCAAAATTTTCTGGCTAGCTTCTTTTTCTACTGATTGGGGTCACTATTCTCACTGTCTTAATCCCGTGAGAATCAGACTTTTTCTGTCTCACTGAGATCTCAATATTTGCATTGCATATCATGGGCTCTACTCAACAGAACGTTAGTTTTGTTGGGTCGTTTGCAAAAGACATCCAATGGAATTTGATGTATTCCTCCGATTTTTATGATCACCACCAAACGAGGCCTATGTGATCTCAATACATTTAGGATGCAAAATGGTGGAGGGATTTGTGATACCTTAGACTTATGCCAAAAAGTAGTTTATCTTTCTGTGAGACATTATATTGCTGACATCACATTGGGTGACATACATTAATTGACATTATAGTGTGATGCTTTTTTCCAGCATCTGGGGCTTTTTGGATGTCTAAACATAAAAATTCTCCCTTTTCTAAAATTATGCCATAATGGTATTGTTATGGCCCCTTTAAATGCATGTACACTGTGTTCTCACTGTCTTTCCGGTGCACGTGGGTGGTGATGGAACAGGGTG
Source organism: Clarias fuscus (assembly GCA_030347435.1). Classification (NCBI taxonomy): domain Eukaryota; kingdom Metazoa; phylum Chordata; class Actinopteri; order Siluriformes; family Clariidae; genus Clarias; species Clarias fuscus. The sequence goes on from CM059215.1 coordinate 3,079,665, forward strand.
CTTGGGCCTGCTCATCGTTGTTCGTAACTATATTTAAATATCCATAACAAAGTAGTTCTGTGAATGGCCAGTAGAGGCAAATTAGTATAATTAAATAATGTGTGCATAAGTATGTATAAGAAAATATTTAAAAGTATAACAAAAAGACACTTAATATGGTCTCCAAGACCTACTTTCACTCATCCTGTGACTGACAGTGGTGTTTTATACTGTAACTGTAGTTAATCGTGTGTTACTCCCCAGTGGTGTTACAACCTATTAACAGCACTCATGGAAAGCCTCTCATCCAATCAGATTGATTGGTTGAAAACATCTGGTTGTGTGATGATAAGATACAAACCTGACCTTGATCCCTATAGGTCCATATCCTCTGATCAGGGTAGTGTCTTCTTGTTTGTGGTGCTTCACCTTAGTGCAACTTTCGACACCATTAATTGTAATTTCCCAAGATATATTAAATGCTGAAAATGCTGTAGAAGTTAAGGCAATGTCCCTGCCCTAGCTGAAGTACGATTTTATCGATTTTACTGATCAATATCAGTTTGTAGATGTAAATAGTGACCATTCTTATGTAATAACATGAGGTTTGGTGTTCCACAGGGTTCAGTTTTAGGCTATTTCCTTTCTATATACTTCCTCTATGTAACATAATTTTTAAGCATGGTATTAGTTTACACTGTAATGCTAATGATGTACAGTAAATGTTTCAGCAAAGCCAGATGAGAGACAACAACTTAATAAAGTCGAGGAATGTGTGAATGACATTAGACACTGGATTCTTATTAAATTCCTCCTACTTAATCCTGACAATACAGATGCACTGGTAATAGGACCACATGTAGCTAGGAAAACGTTGACTATTTGTCATAGCACAGCTCAAGTCTGCCTCAAACTCCATTACCCACAACACATCACAGCCTACAACAATGGCCACCATAGATACATACTTTACTCATCACAAAAAATCCCAAACATCCAGTAGAAATGAGGACAGTAATAGGCAAAGGAAGGTTTTCACATGTTTGCACACTATAGAGCTTATATGATATAGTAAGTAGGCACAATGTAAATGTGAGAGAAGTCACTTGTGCCATGCTAAGCCACAGTATTTACATAAAAGCAGATGTCACAAGTAATATTTAATAAAAAGGCAAGGGAAAGAAATTAATAATGATACTAAATGAAATGCAGTCTAACCATTGATGTGCAGTTGCAGTGATGACAAAGTGACAACAGTGCAAATAGCAATAATTGTGCAAAAGAACAGCACAAAGGTAGATGAAAGAGTTATGTGGTAGCGCCATGAAGTATGTAGCAGTATGTATGCCTGTGTAGTCAAGTGCTGAAAAGTTGAAAGAGTCTGGGGAGTCAGCAGAACTCTTCCACTGAACACACTCTTCTGTTTCGCAAAAGCTCTCTGCAGTGGGTCGTCAGAGATGGCAATGATGGTCCACACTTCAGTGTCCTCCTCTCTGGTACTGCCTCTGACCCCTTTCTCCAAACTTACCTGCTTCTAAGGCTAGCTCTCTAGAACACTATCACATAGAAGAGTACAATGACAATGACTCAAGAGGACTTTTTTGCAGCTGTTAAAAGAGCCCAGTCTCCTCAGGAAGAACAGCCAGCTCTGACCTTTCTTGTATATATAGACTGTGTTCACTGTGCAGTTTGCCATCAAGCTACAAGCCAAGGTATTTGGATGTCTTCATCATATCCACATCCATTCACGTGCAGAAGATAAGTAGCAGGACAGACCCAGACCGACAAAAGTCAATCGCAAATTCCTTGGTCTTGGTGATGTTAATATGTAGCTGGTTTAGACTCCACCATGCCACAAAATCCCTAACCAGGCTTCTGTACTCACACTCCTATCCGTCCCTAATACCACATACCACAATGTAATAGGCAAAGAGAAATTCGGCATGTGGTATGACACGTGGTTTTTAAGTCCGAGGTGCATAGAATGAACAGAAAGTGGGCGAGGACAGTTCCCTAAGGTGGTCTCTCCCCTGCGGAGAGATGCAATCCCTTATCCTGACTTACTGTGTCCTGTCAGTGAGGTTGCCTGTGATTCAGATCACCAGATTTCAATCCACCTGGATGTCAATGAGCTTATTTCTGGAGAAGTCAAAGAACATGATCAACACAGCACCTTTGTTTTCCAAAGTTCAGGTACTTTCCCCAGTTCAAAACTCAGGTTGAACTTATATTGGAATGGCTTACTTAGTTCTTTGGCACAGGCTTTTAGCATTATTAGAGCATTATAATATTCCTGCAATTTCATTTCCACTTTCCATCTGAATCAGACGTATGCTCTTGAGTTCAGTCTTTTTCAGGTTAAGTAGATACTTGATATTGGCTTGTTGTTAGGGAAGCAGTACACAGTTCTAACAGGCACCGGATGTCCATACAGACGTTCAGGTAGTCATACATCAGTATCACCAATATGAGGTACACACAAAACAGTCTCTAATCTCTACAGTTTCAGTAGACCATTTTCTGAATGTGCATGTTGTTGACTGACTCAAGACACAGGGCTTGTAGAGGGGCTTCAGGAAGACAAGGTTATGGCATGATTTTCCCCAATGGAAGCACTGTAAACTTCACTTGCAATTTTATTGTCTGTTTGTCTGCTTGTGGTGGGATGTAAACAGATACAACAATGGTGTGCAAGAATTCCCTGGGTATGTAGTGTGAATGGAGACTCACCACTATGGTTAGGGTTAATTAGTGTCCCGATGGCAGATAATCTCCTTCATAGTGATATGACCTGGGTTACACCATCTGCTATTATGCAATGATCCCTTCACCTTTGTACTTGCCGCTTGTCTTAGCATCTCTGCCCGCCTTAACAGTAGTGAAACCAGGGATGATTTTATACTTTTCATATTAGGTTTGATTTTACCTCGTTTACCTAATTTTTCCTTTTCTTCATTACTTCAGCTGCTGCTGTGCAGGCTGTGGACCCTGAAGCGATACACACAGGTGTGTTTAGGATGACCCCAGTTACTAAGGATCCTCAACTCACACAGACTATAGATCTTACTCGGAGAGTCTGGAATTTTAAAAGTCTGGACCGCTTCTCCGTCCTGGTCATAGGTGAATGTTCCGAGAAGATCTCCTTCTTTCTCATTCATCATTCCATAAACTGCAAAGTCTCTTGGTGCACTCCTGATGTGGGCTGTGGGTGATAATACTATGGGCATGTGCTCCAGGGTCACATGAGTAATGTGTACAGGGTATGACAGAGAGATAAGCAGGTAACCTTGATTACCTCTAAATGCCCAGCATTGCCCAGGGTAAACCCCCGGCTGTATAACGGTCTCAGGGCCATAATTCCTGCACCACAGACTGATGCCAAAAACTTTGCAGTATTTGGTTTTATAGGTCTCTGTACTGGATTTCACAGATGCACCGAAAGACTCCAGCGCGTAGTCAGCCATTCCAACATCATCTGCCCGGTGATGGATAAGCGCCATCTTCTCTTGTTCTCTCCTTTGTTCTGTTAACATACTTTCGATTGTCTTAATCCCCTTCTCAATTTCTATTCCCTGCTTTAACATGGCATGTTTCACTAACTCAATGTCTTTAACCATGTCTGAGAGTCGAGCAAGAAGAACCAGCCATTTAGTAACACACGTGTAGGAGATCCAAACACAAAAAACTACCAGGAGGAAGACAAGTGAAAGTTGAACCACCTTCCTCACAACTGACGTCCATCTGCTGGGTGAGTAAACATGTTGAGATGTTTCAGGTTTCTCTTTATTCTTAGGAGTCGCAGGGCTCTGAGAATCGCACAAATTAAATTCCTTAATTAAGTTGCGACGGACTCCGCCCCCCTTGCGCTTCCTCTTCCTGTTTTTGAAAATTCTGACAGGGGCCTCCTTGTAGCAGATCTGTCGAATTGTGTGGTCATGAAGATTGTAGTACCCATTTGCCATTAATCTGGAACTTCGGTGTAATGTGCCTTCATCCTGAATCGCTGGTTTCTGATCTCTGTGATTCATTAACCTCATGGTCATGATTAATTATCCTCACTGTTCAGCAAAAAGAGTGCGTTTCTGTTTGTAAAAAGTGAGTAAGTTATTTATCGCTTCTCTGTGTGACATCATCAATGTTTGTGACATCATCACTCAAACCCATTGTTTGGTGAGTGAGAATGGGCTAAGCAATTTAGTTTAGTCATTGAAATACAGTGATTTGTAGTGATTCAGCAGCAGCAGAACAATGCTTATGGGATTGTCTAGAAATCAAAAAGTAAATGTTGAGGTCAATATCAGGCTATCAAAATCAAAGGAGAAAGGTACAGTTTGAGGAAAGACAAAAAAAGAAATGGCAACAGAAGTAAGATAATGAACCAGAAGTGTGGCATTTAATACAGGACAAAGAAGAAGTGATAAGGGCTGAATAGGGTTAGATGAAAATAAGTATTAATTAGCAGACTAAGACTTGGACATATCCACCTTAATAGCACTTTACATACAGTAGTTAAACACCCATAGGTCTCTGCGCGGTTTGCTGTGAAAATGAGCATGTGCATTATAGGGAGTGGAGAGTGAGATCTACAGTATATAGGTGGTGGGGATGCAATTTACAGAACTACAAAGGTGCAAAAGGTACTACAAGGGAACAAGTAGTGTGTGGAAAATCGAATGAAAATAGATAATGACCTCGAGACACAGAATAAGACAAGATCAGAGAAGGAATCATTAGATGTTTTTTTTTTTAAACAATTGGCTGTAAGAGGCAGTTACAATCGTGAAAAAGAAATTAGCCAATGACTTGGCATGTAATGTGTAATGAGTGAATTATATGTGATTATGTTTTAATAAAATATGTGACCTTATATAGTATCAGATAATTATCGTTAAAATATAGTTAAAGTGTGAAGTGTAACTCAGGTGTCACGATTCCGTACTTGCTATTTAAATGCTAAATTTGTAGCAGTGGTAGCAATAGTGGCAAAGTTAACAACAATCTCATTAAGTCTATTAAATATTCAGGCGTGAATATTTAATCCCATAGGATTTCTATACTTTTCCATATATGCATTTATAATAAAAGTAATACAGCAGTAGTACACACAGCAGGATAAAGTCATTTATTCAGTTGTAATGTTGATATAGTGCCAGTCGTATAATCATAGCAAGCTGCCTAATTTCAGAACAGTTAAACCGGGTGTAAACACTGTATTTAATAGGATTTTAACTAGCATTTAGTAAATACATTGATTAATGAAATTTATTGTGTATTTATTTGTCTTGTATTTAAATAATATAATCACAACGAAGTGGTGCAGCTTAAAGTCAGTGGCAGACACTATGCAGTTCTGTGAATGGCCATCAGGGGCAGTGTGTGATTGACTCAGGAGCTAAGACATACAGTCCAACACCTCAGTCTGAGAGAAGAGCAGAAGAGTATTTGAATTTAAATTTCACGTTTAATGCTCAATTAACCTCATCTTCTGATAATCTTTAACCTCTTATGCACAGAATAATACATGTAGTGAAGGTTTATTTAAATTACGCAGTTCTTTTAATGATTTACAGAAACACACTCAAAACTCTTTACTGACAACTGAACATCACATAAACCTAGATCTTTCCTATATACCCTTATTATTTAATAGAGTCCAGGGTCCTGTGTGTCTGTGGAGGGCTTTAGAGGAAACTTAACGTCCACTTCACTCAAGTGAAGTCCACAAGTTCACACAGGTCCTGTCTCAACCTCACTAAAACTCTTGGCAGCTGCTGAGTGGATTTGTGTTCCTGCTGTTGATCAAAACTCAGCTTCTGCCAATAAAAAAAGATATAATTATACACAAGATGACACATTAAATCATCTCACTGACCTGTGTGATTTCATGTGATTCATATCTCAGTAATGCTGAATCAGTAGACTGAAATTTGTAGCCCTGATCTGTACTGACTTCATCTGCCTTCATCATCCTCAGTTACTGTAATGTGATGCAAACACCATGAACTCACGCTGAAAAGATGTTTTACATGGGGTGTTCATTTGTTTTTATATTTGCACTTGATTTAACTTTAAACAATCTGATACCAAAATAACGTTGGTCCTTAATAAAGTCCCTAATTAAACTAGTTATAGCTTCCATCCATCCATCTGTAGTACTACTAGGGACTGTGGAAACCAATGGTGACCATTGTATTTATTCCCATTTTTACAACAATGGTAAGACCTCTGGTCAATATTCATACATTACGGGCAATGTGGGAAGACCAATAAGCCTAATCTGCAGGTCTTTGGACTGTGGAAGAAAACCGGAACCCAGAGCAAACATGCAAACTCCATGCACACAGACCCGAGGCAGGAATCGAACCCGGACCATAGAGGTGCAAGGTGACAGTGCTAACCACTAAGCCACTGTACCACCAGTTATAGCTTATTGCAAAGAAAATACACAAAATCCTGTTTTAGCTCTTCATATGAACTATTGCTGATGTTTAGTTTCAGTCTATATCGGAACCTGCCGATAGACCTGCGTAATAAGGTAGTTGAACTTTATAAAGTAGGAAAAGGACATAAAAACCCTTGAAAATACCGGTCCGTACTGCTCAAGCTCTGATAAACAGGTGGAAAATAAGAGGTTCTGTGCCACGGCCACGTAGAGCGAGAAAGATTTCACTCATTACTGCCAGAAGAATTGTTTGGAACGCAAAGGAAAACCCACAAACAACTTAGGTTACACACTGCTCTGGAAGAAAGTGCTGTTGTTGTTTCAAAGAGCACAATAAGGAGGTACTTGGATGGGTGGACATGTCTCAGCCTCCATCACTCTCAGCACTGGAGCCCCACAGGGTTGTGTTCTGAGCCCTCTGCTGTACTCTTTGTACACTCACGACTGCGTAGCCACTACCAACTCCACCACCATCATCAAGTTTGCTGATTACACTGTCGTGGTCGGCCTGATCACTGACAACGATGAGACAGCCTACCTGAAGGAGATTGGAAATCTGGAGAACTGGTTTCAGACGAACAACCTCCTTCTCAACGTCAGCAAGACAAAGGAGTTGATAGTGGACTTCAGCACAAAGCAGAAGAGGAACTACCAGACCCCCGTCATCAACAAGAGCCCAGTGGAGAGAGTGGACAGCTTCCGTTACCTCGGTGTACACATCACGCAGGACCTGTCTTGGTCCTGTCAAATCAACACCGTGGTGAAGAAGGCCCGACAACGTCTCTACCACCTCAGACGCCTGAGAGACTTTAGACTGCCCTCCAAGGTGCTTAGGAACTTCTACTCCTGCACCATAGAGAGAATCCTGACGGGAAACATAACGACCTGGTTCGGGAACAGCACCATGCAGGACAGGCGAACTCTTCAGAGGGTGGTGCGATCAGCTGAGCGCATCATCCACACCGAGCTCCCTGACCTGCACTCGATCTACTGCAAGCGGTGCTGGACCAAGGCCAGGAAGATCATGAAACCTCAGTCACCCCAGCAATGGACTGTTCTCTCTGTTGAGGTCAGGAAAGCGATTCCGCTCCCTGAAGGCCAACACAGAGAGACTGAGGAGGAGCTTCTTCCCGCAGGCGATACGGTCTCTTAATCAGTACAACACACAGTACTGATCCATTTTGCACATCCACACATGCTTCTGCACTCACTCTGGACACTCTGGGCATTCAGGTCATTCGCTCACTAGTCCTCACTGCACACCTGCTCACTCATGGACATTATGCACATAAGACACTTTAAATATGCACACAAGCCACTTTAACATGTCACTTTACTGCATATTTGCACACCCCTGGACATTATCAAGTCAATATTTTTTATTTTCTATTTGTACAATTACAATTTTTCATTCCAATATTTCTATTTGTACAGTTCTTCTCACTTTCTTATTTCCTTATATCTTCATTTAATGTATATTTGTACTTACATACATTTTATATTTTATTTTACTCTTAGTCAATTTTTACTTATATATATTTTTCTCAAATTTACTTTTGTTCAAATATTTATTTCCTTTATAGATACTCTTTCTTATTCCTTCTTAGATAAGTAACTTTTTTGGTTTTTTTGTTTTCTTTCTTGTTCGAAGGTCAGGGCAGTTGCCTAAGCATTTCACTGCATATCGTACTGTGTAGGATTGTGTACGTGACAACTAAAATTTGAATTTGAATTTGAACAGAAATGACCTGCATGGTAGAGTTGCCGGGAGAAAGCCGTTACTGCGTACTGCGCCCATGCCACGAAAAGGCCGGCTTACAGTACGCCAGACAGCACCTACAGTAGGTAATGAGCCACATTTGAGAAGATGGATAAGACACCTAAAATCTCATTCAAGTCTCAAAGATGACTCATTTCTGTGTATGAGAAAAATAAGAGATTAACATGAGATTTCATCTTGGATTTTCCTTTGCTGTGGGAATGGACATAAAATTCTTGTTTGCAGAAAAAACATTTGGCTAAAATGCTCTGGGGTTTAAGGGCCGGGGGTCTCTGACAAACAGTGCCATCTACACTAAAGAGTGTTTGTGTAAGATGTAAGTATATAAAAAACATACGCGTAGAGGTGGGGAGGGGATGGTTAGTAAGTTGGATCTCTGAAATGTGAAATCAATAGAAAATAAAAAAAATAAAAATATTGTTTTAAAGGTTATATATATTTGTTGTTAGTTGTATACAGTAGACCATTTTTGTGCTGCAGGTAATGCGGCCCCCGCTCCACTGGCTACCACCACAGGTATATTTCACATCTGTGAGAAAGACGACAACGTGCAAATTATTTGAACTTTCTGCTTTAGTATTGCAAAAATAAAGTACCCAAGAAAGTTTCTCTTTTAACCAACCATGTGTTCAATGAGAATATGTAGATACTCTAGATCTTTGTAGATTGGTAGTAACTTAACTCCATTGCAAAATTGTTTTGTAATAGATAAATGTCTTATTTTTAAATCTAGTTTCTTTACTTATAAAAATCTAACCACACAGTTATATTATCTCACAGTACACTCAGGTGTCCATAGTTGATGAACATGGCTAACCTTTTACAAATGTGTATTTATAAAAAAATTAAACTGGCAAATGACAAACTTTACGTGCTGTACAAATGTCCTTACTAATAAAGAACTAAAATGCAATATACAGAATATTTTTAGTAAGACGTGAAGCAATGAGACCATGTTTGTGTTCAGTGATTTCTATCTACTGTACATTTATCATTTAAGGCCAAACCTATTTTTGATTATACATTTTTGACTGAATGTTCAACATTTTCTCATGGGCAACCCAATTAAGCCTACAGTACATGTAGATACTAATAAAGACACAATTTCCCATACATGCTATAAGCCTACAAATGTTTACGTGGCCACTGCACAGCAAAAGCATTGCCAGTGAAAAAGCTCAATTCAGTCTCATGAGACTAGAAAAACAATTCTGAGCAACAAAATTTTGCTATGGGTTGGGAGGAAAGATCTCCTGTGGCGCTCTGTAGAACACTTGGTAGTAATCAGTCTCTGGCTGAATTTGCTCCTCTGGCTTCTTTTAATTACATGTGCAGTCTATTTCTATCAGACACTTTCATGTTACAGCCCCGACAGACCACGGCATAAAAAATAACACTCGCCACAACGGTTTCATAGAACATACAATTAATGGTGTTGCGTTGAAAGATCTGAGCCTTCTCAGAAGGCAAGGCGACAGTTGTTGCACCTCCTCCAGGGTCTAAGTTTATTCCGGCTTCGAGTCTGTGTGCATGGAGTTTGCATGTTCTCCCCATGCTTGGTAGGTTTCCTCTGGGTACTTCCTCTCACAGTCCAAAGACATGCACTCACTCACACTCATCTTCTTTACCGCTTAATTCTGTATACAGGGTCGTGGGGGACCTGGAGCCTATCCCAGGAGGCTTAGGGCACAGACACATACACTCACTCTCACACTCATTCACAAACTATGGGCAATTTGGGAATGCCAATTAGTCTAATCTGCTTGTCTTTGAACTGTGGGAGGAAACCGGAGTACCCGGAGAAAACCCACCAAGCACGGGGAGAACATGCAAACTCCATGCACACAGAGACAGGAATTGAACTATGGAAGTATAATAGTGCCAAAATTCCTCAAAGCAAAATAGCAGGTTGAATTACATGAACTGAAAAAAACTTGTTGCAATAAAAATGTTTGAATTTTTTTGCATTGCAATTTGATCTGAATTGAAAAAAATCCTTAGAGCATTTACAATGTTTGAAATTTTTGCCACTACAATTTATTGTGGTTGCATATTTCAAATGAAAATGTAATTCAAGCATTTAAAATTCAAAGCAAAAATATTCAAGTTACTAAATTGCAGTTAATTTTTTTTTTCAAGTGTTAAAAATACAATCTTCATTATTTTGCAGTCTTACAAATTCAGGTAATAAAATTCAGGTCGACAAAATTCAGGTCGCTAAAATTCAGATCTTCACATCCGGGATATCACAGAAAGAGCAGTGGCGTGCTACTTCTCACAGACTACTTACCGATCGGAACGTAGCACTCTTAACATGCTGGGTTGCCAGTTGCACAATAAATGGTTAAAATACCCCTCTGCCGTAAACGCTATATTCAAAGCGAAGCCAGCGCTCTTTCATTCCCACGCGAGAGAGCGATGTGTTTCCTGCCCCTGCGCTCAGTAATGGACAGTCTGTGGAAAACTTCTGTACAGCAGCAGAAATAAATTTAGGAAGCAGTCAAACAGCAGCTAGGGTCAGCGAGTGACACCAAAGTATCAGAGTCCTGCAGACATCTGACTCTGTGCTCCGACTGGGCAAAGAAACTGATAGGGAAAATTCAAGACAAAGAATAAACATAGATAGATAGATATAGATAGATAGATAGATAGATACTTTATTGATCCCGAAGGAAATTCCAGATATTCAGCAGCGATAGAGACAGTATCAGTAAGACAGCTTATAGACTGCACACTGTATGTCTTACACACAGTCAGTATACACAGTAATGTGAGAACTGACCAGAGTTACTAGTGCAATGATGGACAAAATCTACAAGATATATAAAAAGGATATAAATAAAGAATATAAATTGGTTCAGTGTGTTAAGGTTCTGAGTTACAGATCGGAAGGTCGTCTTTTCGAGGCCCAGCTCCGCCAGGTTGCCGCTGTTAAGTTTAAATATTGTAAAGTAATTGCGTTGCATAAAATACTTATGTACAAAAAAAAAAAGTAACAAAAAAATATTTTAATTTAATCAGACTGACATTAAAACGTACTATCCACACTTTACGTTTTTCTTACTTAAAAAGTTTTTATGGTTATCTTTATTTATAATCAATAAAAATGAAAATGTAAACAGCATGTATGTTACTGCTGCTGAGGAAATGAATCCCGTCTTGTTGCTGAATGTGACTGTACATTACTGAGCGCAGGGGGAGGAAACACATCGCTCTCACGTGTGAATGAAAGAGCGCGGGCTTTGCTTTATATATATAGAATATAGCATTTACGGCGGAGGGCTTTTTTAACCGTTTATTGTGCAACTGGCAACCCAGCCAGTTAGTTAAGAGTGCTGCGTTCCGATCAGTAGTTTGTGAGAAGTACACTGCACAGGGGGCAGGAAGCACACTTTAAAGTACACTGCGGCATGGACAGCAGCAATCGGCACGCCGCTGCTCTTTCTATGATATCCCGGATGTGAAGACCTGAATTTTAGCAACCTGAATTTTATTACCTGAATTTTGTCGACCTGAATTTGTAAGACTGAAAAATAATGAAGATTGTATTTTTAACACTTGAAAAAAATGAATATTTTTGCTTTGAATTTTAAATGCTTGAATTACATTTTCATTTGAAATATGCAACCACAATAAATTGTAGTGGCAAAAATTTCAAACATTGTAAATGCTCTAAGGATTTTTTTCAATTCAGATCAAATTGCAATGCAAAAAAAATCAAACATTTTTATTGCAACAAGTTTTTTTCAGTTCATGTAATTCCACCTGCTATTTTGCTTTGAGCAATTTTGACACTATTATACTTCCATATTGAACCCGGACCCTGGAGGTGCAAGGCAACAGTGCTAACCGCTACACCACTGTGCCGCCCCAAAGACATGCAGATTAAGCTAATTGGCTTTCCCAAATTGCGTGTGTGTGTGCGTCTGCTCTGCGATGGATTGACACCCATGACTAAGTGAGCGTGAGTAATTAATTAACATGCACAATTAATACAAAAGACTGCAATACACGATATTAAGAACTAAACAACTGCAAACTTTTGAACGGGGATTATGTTTCTCTTTATTGTCATGTTTTGTTTGATGATTGTGCCATTCTGTTCTGTCTTAGATATGAACTTGTTTCCTATATGTAGTTTATAGTCCTATAAGAGCCCTCTCAATCAATTCTTTAAAAAAAATGGTACATATCTAGCAAATTCTCAAATTTGCTCTTAAATAAAGTTTTATATAAACTTTTGAGCACACTGTATACCCTATTACCTACTGCACCTTCTATACATTAATCACTCTCACCCCTGTACATATGAACCCATCCCCTCATCTACCACATTGTTATTTATTGTAAACTAGAAGGTACCTGCGTCTCCACCTGTGTGCAGATCCTGATGCCTGTGGGATACTATTACCTGTGAATGAACTGTGCAGTCCAGTTAACTTGCTGGCGCTCCACAAGCAGCTCCAATGTTTCGACAGCCCTTAATTCTGCCTGTCGTATGCACCATTGCTGTAGATGTTCTGATCCAGGGTTTCAGTAGTTATGAGCTCAGCTTAGACGACACTACTGTTACATTCAGTGACGACACTGCTTACTGTCAGAGTAGGTGAGGAATGCCTGTGACACACTGACAGTATGACATAAACGTCGATGAATAAGCTGCATCCTGTTGCATGGCGTGAGGTACGCCTGTGATACAAAGACCTCAACAAACACAACAACAGAATTTTTGTTTATATATATATATACATATACATATACAAATACATGCAATTTCCACAATGACAGTAAAATTGAATCCAATCTAATTAATCTATTTTATTATAACTATTTCTCTCACAGATCCTGAATCTGAGCTTGAACGCTGTAAAAAAAACCCATCTATTTATAAATATGCTTATAAATATGCAAAATTACTAAATAAAATATGACTATTTTTTTCGGATCTTAAAAAGAGTCGATTCTTTATAAACGTCTCTTCCTAAGCAGAAATGACAGGAATTAAAATAACTTTTATAGAAATGTTACTTTATTTTCACGTTAAACGACATTTATTATATGAGAGGTATTTAGATACAGGTGTGAATATGATCATAGATTATTATTAACAATGTTGATAATATCGAGAATCAAACAAACCAACAGTTGAGTTTTGATTCACTTTACGGAATCGATTCACTGAAGTGAATCAATGCTACTCTCTTTAGGGTATACAGTAGTAGGTGGGCTTTTAAACCCCTGAGGTTTGTGTGTGTGTGTGACTCGAGCTTGTACTCGAGGTGCCTCCAGCATGGACTCAGCTGCTCCTCTCTGTTAGACCGTGTGTGTGTGTGTCCTGCGCGCTGCTCCACCATGCCCTCTCGCAGAGCTCCGTGTGGTCGCGCGCTCCGTCCTCACACCTCGGCTCTTCCTCTGACTCTCCTGCTGCAGCTGCTGCTCATCAGCGGAATTCACGCCATATCGCGCGGAGCGGACCTGATGCCTTACATGTGAGTGATGAATCTGAGCATCATCAGGGTCTGAGGATTTCTGTCCGAGTGTTAGGAGAGAGGGATCTGCAGCAGAACTACGCTCTGATAATAATAATAATAATAATAATAATAATGATAGATACATAGATAGATAAATTAATAATTACTCAGCAAGGTGAGCCGATCACGTGACCCCCAATCGCCGCGCTGATGTTTGTCTGCGTGCGCGTGCGGGCTGGAGGAAAGGAGTTTCAACTTGAGTTTTAAAGCTTTATTTTCCTTGGGTTGTTTTTGCGCTAGCTGGATGTTAGAATGAAATTTAAGCCCTATTGTTTCTCCTTTAAAAAATACAGTTTGTACCATACATGTGAATTAGGCTGTATTATATTTAATACGCCAGTAATAAACCAGTGATATTTTTACTTCAGGCTGAAGCCCACGTACATGTCTGCCTATCAGTCTGTACTGCAGAACTCTCTGTCTAACTTATTAATACAAAGAAATAAAGAAGTAGATCAGATAAAGAATAAGTTTTGTTTTAAAACACTTCTATCACTTCAGCGCTGTTATTTCAGCCGTGAAAATACGAACTAATCCCAGTAAAAATGTTCAGTTTCGCTTTTCTAATTAATATGTGTTAGTGTAGGTGTTTGTTTACATTGAGCAAATAGCTTATCAGTAGCGTATTTTAAAGTAGATTATTTTATCCGGCACATAACTGTTCATAACATCGCTTTTACTCATCATTTTGATACGGTCACTCATGGTGCGGGTTAATCTTTAGGTATCTTTAGATGTCTAAGTACTGCAAAAGTTTCATTAAATTCTGTCCCGCCATTTTTGAACGGCCAGAATTTTGCCTGAGACTGGTTTCACGAGTTCTCACCAATGTACAGACAAAACCGTTCTTTCATTATAGATAACCTTTATGAACATTAATATATGCATGTTACTTAGGGCACTAGTGGCTCAGTGGTAGGTGTTTCACCAGCCATGTGTGCAAGGCATGTGCAAGGCCTGGATTCGATTCCCTGCCAATACCCATACCCCAGCCACTGCCGGTCCCAAGCCTGGATAAAATAGGAGGGTTGCGTCAGGAAGGTGTAGCATCTGGTGTAAAACTGTGCCAAGCTTGTATGTGCAGCAAAACAAATAGTCTGCTCATATTTAGATTATTCCTGATATGTAAGCTGCTGTTGATTGGCATTGTAATTTTTTTTTTAATGTTTTCGAACAAAGTGTTTTCTTAGCATTAGATTGTGTGAAAATATTAGAATAAATGCTGTGAATAAATGCTTACCTTGCAGAGAACAATATCATGTACAATAATATGAGGGGATTTTGTCTCGTGAACACATCACCTCATTCCAGATCTGATTCCATAATTTTGCGTTGTGTAAAAGGCGAACGTTGAAGTGTGCCTGGATTTATTAGTTGAGTTCCTGCATAGTTCTATTTTTCAATTCAGTTTTATTTATATAGCGCTTTTAACAATGTTCATTATCTCAAGGTAGTTCTATGATTTGCTGCTTTTGCGTAACCTTGTCATGAACTGTTAAAGTGAATCTGTGATATTTTTTCCCTCCTGATGTGATCCTGTAATTGACGAGACAACTCTTAGATGTGTAAGTTGTAACTACTCTAGATGTTGGATGTTCAGTGTTTATGTGTACTGGTGGAGTAGGAAATGCTTTAAAATCAGGTACCAGGTGCAGAATTAAAAGGTCAACACAAAACTCCCCACAAAAACACAAGCACATGATTTCTTCAGACTCATTACATCGTGACTCACTGTCTGTTCATGTGTCCTCTGCAGGCCTAACGTGTGCACTGAGCGCGAGGTGAAGCTGGTGGCTCACATGCAGCCCTGCGTGCAAGCGTTCACCCGAATGGTCAAAGTGTGGAAACAAGGATGTGAAGGACAGCCGTGGTGCATGGGCTATGAGCGAAGGTGGGGATCCTGACTATACTGTCTTACCTTTTTTATTTCGGTTAATTTTTTAATAAACATTATTTTTAGAAATAGAAACAAACTCCTCGCAGCACGGTGGCGTAGTGGTTTGCCCACCTCCAGCGTCGATTTGTTAGCTTCCCGTCTATGTGTGGAGATCGCATGTGCTTTGGTTTCCTCTAACAGGTAACCAATACTTTACAGGGCACGCACACATACTTTACGGACAATTTAGGAATGCCAGTTAGACATGCAGATAAAGCTAACTGGCATTCCTAAATTGTCCGTAAAGTATGTGTGTGTGCCCTGTGATTAGATTGGCACCCTGTCCATGGTGTACCCCGCTTTGTGCCAAAGTCTCCTGGGATAGGCTCCAGGCCCTTGTGACCCTGTACAGGATATATAAGATGAATGAATGAATGAATGAATGGATGAACACAAACCCCTTTGATAGATGAGTGTAATTAATAGATTGAGGTCAAAAAATGTTTCCTTTGTACTATTTAATAAACAGTCACCTTCTCTACCTCTTTGTTTTTTCATAAATGTATTTTCTTTTTAGGAAAAATGTAAACAATTTTTTTCAAGTTGTATTTTTGAATGTTTATGCAAGCCATTTAAAAACACATCAGGAGATAGTCTTCTTTCATTTGCTCATCTTTATTTGGAATTTCCTTTAATCACCCCAAACTGCAAAGTGTCACCATGCTCTCCCAGGAAGCTGCTGCAGTTTGCCAAGGCATTTCCAGGACGTCTTGTGCATTCTTGCGTGGATGAAGCTTTGACTTTGCTTTCTCTGCGAGGGATGCCAGTGAGCTGAGCCCTGCTCCTAAAAGCCACCAAGCCTGCAATTAGAGCTCGTAAACAGAGAGCTGTGAGCGAGCATGGTGTGACGGAGCCCAAGAGAGGCCCAAACTACAGGGCCCCGGGGTCGTGGCTTTAACACAAAGCCTGGGTCTGTCTCATGCTTTCAGAAAGAAACATGAAAGAGTTGGAAGATGTTTCACAAATTACACACTGTTTGTGTTTTGTGCATTGAAGTTTATCCCTAAACATTAGTCACGGTTCAAGTCTTTCACTATGCCGTCTAGCCGCGAACACGACCTGAGGCGAGTGCTGTGGTTTCCTTTACATTGAGAGGCCACGATGATCGTTGTGATCACCATCATCATTGTCGTCGTCTTTGTCATCGTCGTCATCAAAGCACTAAAAGGAGGTGATGACAGAGTCAGGCATGGCTCTGCAGCAGCCCACTGTTAGTGTGAGACTGGGTAAAGAGGTTGTTTTGAAGTAATGAAGTTTAAAGGTAATAAAGGATTGGCGTGTTTTGTTGCAGGACAGCGTATTACACTGTGTACAGACAAGTGTATCGACAGACTCATGAGACGGTTCACAAGTGCTGTCCAGGCTGGTCGCAGCTCAACGGGGAAGCTGGATGCCTCTACCGTAAGTGCTGCATTATTCTGGTTATACGATTCTAATATAATGCATATTTGTGATATATGATTACTTGGCATGGAATTTAGCATTTAACTTACTTTAGGCTGCTTTCTCTTTGTACAAGTCTAATAGCACATATAGTCGAAACATCTCATTGGTCCCTTCTCACAGCTGGTTAAGAAAAGCATTGTAAAGAAATAATAAATGTGGAAGGAAGGAGCAGGGATCAGATACGATGCCTCTTGTGGGTGTGTGTTACTATCACAGCAAATTGAATCTGAGAAGGAAGCTAGTACAAAGACGAGCTCATAACGTGCGAATCAACCGGCAATAAAAAGAAGCTACTGTGTAGCCTATATATGGCCAGCAACTACCGTTTCTTACAAACGGTTTCTTATGTAAGAAAATAAGTTAATAAGCCCCACCCACATTCAATAATACTATCAGTCGCTACACACCACAAGAGACTACCGTATCAACAAGCAACATGAGCGGCTTCTCACCTGCTAGTGTCAGTTTAGGCGCTGTGTCTTTGCGGAGTAACGCTAAGCGCTTTGTGCCTCCCGACCAATCACATTTCAACTTGGAGAGTGAGTGAGGACCATTTGCTCCACATGAACCATATGTTTAATCAGATACTTCAGTGCCGATATGTTAATTGTTCTTCTAGGCCTTGTGTCTAATACTCTGGACTAAATAGAAATCTTTGATAAGATGTCTTTGAGCTAAAATAACATGCCTTACCCAAAGGCTGCAGTGATGAGTTCGGAAGAATAAAATAACTAGAAATAAATCTTGTTTTAATCTACACTACTCCTCAATAAAAGTCTGTTTCTGCCAGAACAGGTTAACTTGTAGAGGTCCATTCCACTCTGGATGTGGTCACAGAGTAAGTGCGGGATAAACAGAGCTAGACTCCTGAGCTAGATTCATGGCTCTACTCAGGGCAAAGACCTTTAGATCAACACACAAGGCTGCTGCAGACAATTCCCTGGCTACGGGTCACGTTACTGGATCTAACACCACTCTCAAAGGCCTCTTTGTGTGCTGCTGAAGGTTAAACCACTCGTTATCCCGGCTAAAACCAAACCTAGCGCTCAACCCAAAACCGGTTTGTTTTGCAACACGCCAAAAAAGTTCTGTCGCCAAACATTTCTCTCTGCGAGGCTCACAAATTTCCTCCACCACATCCGCTCCTCGTAAGTGGTGCTACTGGAGCTATGTTTAGCTTTTATCTTTGTAACTCAAGGCCTTGACCAGTCACAGGAGATTATAAGGACAAATTAGATACTTTTTTTTTAAACAAGTGAACCAGCATAAAGCAGAATAAGAAGGAGGCTGACGTGTATCAGCCCTGCCTGAAGCTCTCGAGATGCAGTAATACTGCTTGCAGTGTTGCCATACTGGAGGAGTATCTTAGACGTGGAAATCCAGGCTGTTTAGAGTGCATCCACAGAATGAAAGGTTGTCTCCATGGTTCTGCTTTCACACTCTGGGGAATTAAAGAGTGACCAGCATAAAGACAGGGTGTAACCATGAAGCTTACTCCATCATACTGCTTCAAAAGCCAGGCTAAGGTAATTAGTCTAATGACCCTCATTATTCGGCTGCTGTTCCTTTTGGTGCTCACAGCCTTTTTTGATGTGAGAACATGTCGAAAATGTTTTCTTTCTCCTTTGATAATGATTTTACTTTCTGTAGAAACCGTTCCCTTAAACCCCCCCCCCCCCCAAGCCAGATGTAAGATTGAGCTTTACATAGGATTAGCACAAACTCCTTCTGAAAAATCAAACAGGAAGTGGGAAGAGTGGAGTTAAAGTCCAGTTTGAGCCCTTTAACAAATCCGATTTCCATTCTTCTTTAAGTACAGGAAATAAATGAAAAAGGCACATTAATTGGCTTTTATTTTTGCCTAGCACACTTACAGAACAGATTCCTTTGTTTCTCAAGTACACCAGTTGACTCCCTGACTCTTTTTTTTTGTCTAAGTACTCTTAGTAGTGAAGATGCTTTGGAAGACTTCTCTGGTATTTCCTTTTCTTTCCATCTTCAAGAATCTCTTTCTGCACAATGAAGACCTGATACAAATATGCAAATAGGGGAATCAGGAGTAGGTTTCAGACCATACTTTTAATTTATTCTAAAGAGAGGGCAGTTGCTCCAGAATACTAAGACTTTTATTCGTTTCTCAAGTCGTTCTTTCATCAGCAGGTTAAATCGAGTGTTGAACAGATGTCCATGTGGATCTCAGGAGCTTTTACAGGATGTCCTGAGAGGTGTCAGTGGGTGGTCTGAGGGTCACCAGACACCATGTACTTATGCGGAACAATGCGAGCGGTTACAAAAGCCACATGACTATCGATTTCTCTTTGTTTCAGACATGACATTTTCATGACCCATTGTTTCAGGGACTATTTACTGCTTTTGAGTGGATTTTCTCGTTCTTTATTTTTCGGCGACTGTACTTTGCAGCTAGACAGAGGGTTTACTCTTCTCTCCAAAGTGGTATAATTTAAAACACTCTGTAATTGTACCTGTTTGAGAGTTGTGAAATAAAGCTATACTTTTTTCTCTTTGTGAATGTAATCCAGAAGTTGATTGACAGCTCGGCACACTTTAATATAAGCTTGATTTTTCTACTACAAACTACTGGTTTCAGTGTGAAAATTTTCATTTTAAACCTAAACAGGATTTCTAGAAGTCAACCCTATTATCAGGCATCTGGCACTCCTTCAGCAAAGTATCTTTTACGGAAAAAAAGGAGAAAGGAGGCAAAAAAGGCAACCACTTGCGTCCTTCAGTCTAAAAAAAAGTGAATAAAAAGATATCAGTCATCTGAAAGAAACTGCAAGGAGGGTAAGCGTTTATCTCTTTCATTTATCCTCTTCAGCGGAACTAGATGCATAGGTGTGTGCCTTCTGTTTGTTCTCGATTCAAATTGGAGGAAGGATGAACTTGTTTCTTAAGGACACACCGGTCAGGGACAAGTTGACCTGTTAATTTGGAAACCGATTGAAATGCTGAGTTACTATTAGCACTCGTGTTAAAAGGCCTTGTAAATGGCCAGGAGTCCAAGAGAGAACTGAATTAAACGCAACAGTAGTCAGTTGTGGTCTTCCTCCACAGGCTTGCTTATGTGAAAAAGAGCAGTAAGAGCGGTCTTTTCCTTTATTCTTGAATTATGTTTAATTATCGTGAACATTAGGTGATTACAATTATCTAGACATTTAGGTGTCTTGGAGGAAGTTTGTGGGTTTTAATATTGTGGCTGTTGGGAGTTAGAGGAGAACTCACAGTACTGACAATAATTAAACTGCGTGAAGATTATAACGATACTGTGTAACACACTGCAATATTTAATACCTACATCAGGCTCGATCTTCAGTTGAGGGCTTCACTATTAGATAATAATGTACTAGTACACATATAGACAATGTAAGTGAACTATAATTTTTCAATTAGGGGTTAATTATGTAGCTTAATTACCTATAAAAGTGTAGAGCTCTACTGGGGGTTTCTGCCTAAAGATACATTAGGTAATTATTTTAAGTGGATTTGGAATACTAACAAAACTATTATCAGCTCAGGCTTAGTGTTAGTGCAGCAGAACCATCAATTCTCAGTCTGATGTTTAAGTCCCAGAGTAGACATAGAGCATACATCACATTCAGACATGACTACACTCATGGAAACATACATACATACATACGTACATACACACCTGGCACAAGTTAAACAGACACACAGCAAGCTAAAAGATGTGGGGGTCATTAGTTTTGAGTGATGGGCGTTTATGGAATGTGACGTGTGATGGTCTATACTTTGCCCACAAGGCCTTTATGAGACGGAATACTCATGTTCATTTATGGATTTTTGGATTCACAGCAGCACACACACGCACGCACACACACGCACACACACACATGCGCGCGCACACACACACACACACACACACACAAACGCACATACACATAGCTTAAATAGAATGAATGAACCCCTGCTTGGGGGGGGGGGGGGGGGGTGCTTAGTGTGTCTGGTGGCTGTAATTCTTGCTGATTGAAAACACATTCAGTCCCTGTTCTCTTCGTCTTGCTTCTTGGAGGAGCCTACGAGCTCTGTTGTGTTTGACAAAAAATGTCAATGAAGCACAGAAAATAATGGCGGAAATGCTCAGCTGTGATCCAGAAGCTAAAGTTTATTTGGGCTGTGTAAATAATGAAAGGCAGAAAATGTTAGAAAAGTCCCAAATGAGTTTCGGTGGATTAAGTGTCTGAGCATGACACGACTTGTTTGGTCTCTGTGAAATCCTGGAATACACCACCTGAAAGACATGGACAGAACATGACATGTTTTAATTTTTGGGGGGGGGATTTTTTTTTAAAGCAAATGACTAATTCTACGCTTATAAAAATATTTGGATTTTTAAACATTTCGATTAGATTTTAATATTATATACAGACTAATTGTTAGAATTGAAAAAGATTTGGCTTGGAATAAATGAGACAGACTGTGTGTGACCGTAAAAATGGGAATAAATACAATGATCACCAATGGCCGGCGCGGTTCCTAGTTGGACTACAGAGGGTCCTGGATAGATGGAGTCTCCTCTGTGCTTTAAATTTGTCTCCTTTTTTTTTTCCATTTTACATTATTTTCTCAAATAGCTTTTAATGAAACACTTAATATCTAAAAAAAAATTATTATAGTATGTTGTAATGTTTTATACAGGGTCTACTTCAGATTATATTTTTCCACACTTACGATATGAATCCAGATTTTTCTCATCTCTGCTAACTATGATTTCTTCTCGGCAGCTATCTGCAGCTACGGCGTCTGTTTCAATGGAGGCCATTGCACAGAAGGATCCTCTCAACTCTGTGAGTGCCCGGCTGGCTTCCACGGCCCGAGCTGTCAGTACGGTGAGTAAATACAGCTCACCTTTACATCATGCTCGACGTATGTCACATGGAGCCACAGATGCAACTTGGCTATCAGTGTTCATGTTACGAAGTATGCTTTGTCTGTGAAGTGTCGCATGGTGAATGCATTTCACATCTCACAAGCTCCTGCAATCTCAGTATCTTGGCATATCCTTCCTTCCTTCCTTCCTTGGGCTTCCTTAATGCTTGAATTTCAGTCTCCTTCTGTCTGATGTTGGTCTCAAGCTGTAGAAAGTCAAGAATTTTATCTCCTGCAAATAAGGACTAGAAGCCAACAGTTCAGTAGTGTGTTAGGAATGGAAGAGACGGTTGCTTTAGTGATATCCTCACACGACAGGAAATTCCTGACACCGCTTCTTCCAGCACAGAATGACCGTCCCATTGTATTTAAACACTCTTTAGGGGACAATTTCAGGAAAGGAAAGGGGCATTATGAGATGGCTTGGGATTCCAGTCAAAAGGTGCCATGGGCACTAGACAACCAGACCCAGATTTTGCCGTCAAGTATCCTAAAAGTGTGTCAAGTGTGGCCATTATTATCAGGTTGTGAGTTGAGATTAGCAGTCTTGATGTGACTTTAATTGAGTGTGCCATGTAAATTAATCCCATCTGAATAAGTCATTTTGCTTGAATAATCTTTTGCTTTATTGTTGACTATACACACACAAACAGTACATAAGTGTGGCCATTAGTCATGTAGATCTTATGGGTATTAATGCAGTTTTTTGTTTCGTAATCTGGTCATTAGGACTGTTACATACATGAATAATAATCTGACGATAATGCTACTTGTCAGTAATTGAGCCAGTAATTAGACAAAAATTGGATTATGTTGCTACTCTGTTAGTTTAAATGAAAAGTACTTATTTGTTAAGCTGAGAGCAATGCTGTGTCTCTACAACGAGACAGTGATTGGTCTGTTAATCCCTTTTCTTTTCAGTCCTTTGTTTGGTGTAAATGGTACTTAAGTTTCCGCCATTCTGCGGTCCCTGCATGTGGTCAGCCCCCTGCCACCTAAATGTCTATGCACGCATTTGAAGTGGTAAAAGGAAATGCCAATTCCACATGACTATTTTCCCGCCATGTCGAGACCCACTGCCATTGTTTTTTCCTGACTGTGGAGAGCTTTGCATAAGGTCTTGCCCTCTCCCCTTTGGGATGCTATTAGCTTATGAATAGTGTGATGGTTATATTGCTTTGTGATTGACACCCAGCCTGATCATGGACAGAGTCTGGTCCATTGTTACCTGAAGGGCGGGGCATGTGCCTGGGGCATTGCGGCACCTCTGTAGAGCGGTAGGACATCCTTAGGTTTTAGAGTCATGAAATGAAATGTGACAGAAGAAAAAGAGTTATGCGTAATAAAATATGCACATGGATCTTAGAGTGCCAGTGTGCTCAAACACGTGTTGTAAATGGCTTTCGGATTGGTATTTAGACTATACATGTTTTTAACAAAGGTGCAGCTTCTATATATGATCTAAGACACATTTATCTTCTTAACTGCCAGCTAACAAGAACCACAATGCTATACATCACACTTTACCGTAACCAAGACAGACGATCTACTCCAGACCGTAAACCACACGCCTGTTTGCCATCATAGAATCTCAGGAAGCAGAGTGCAGTAATTTCTCCGCTCAAACGTCTGGAAGATGAACCTGATAGTTTGTTTACCATTTGCTCAATCTTTAAATAAACTGTCCTTACCAGAAGCACATTTCTTTCAGCTTAAAATCAACAAGCAGAGCATTTCCTCCTAAAAAAAAAAACCTATATAGTATATTTTTATTACATTGTGACTATAAAGCCAACATGAGCTCCATAAACACCGGGTCATTTTCTGCCAGTTATGATGCCAAGCAGGAATTCCGCACTCCAGTTGTTACCACATTCCTGTTCATCAGACGTACCTGTAATAGTGTACCATGTGATGACATCTGACATATTCCTCTGGCTTTAGCACATAACAAAAGGTTGTGTCTAAATCCAACAGCTGCCATTCACAAAACAGAACAGTGAATTGTGCAGAACACAACAATGCCTGAAATCAAATTTACAGTTATAGTCGATAAGGTTTACTTAAGTCTGTGCAAAATGAAGTGGGCTGTGTAAACATGGCAGATCTAAACGTTTGTCTCAATCAAGCCTATGGGACGTGTGCTCCAGTTAATTCAGCTCCTCCAGGAATATGACTCTACCTACTGTTTGCTGTTTGACAGAAGAGTTATAACCCTGATTTGATTTTATTCCTGTTATATTAAATATGAATAGGTTACAAAGACAAATAAAGCTTGGCCTAGATCTTGCTTATCTAACCTCATCTCAGATCAAATATTTCGATATCCTGATTAACAGGATTTGAATGCAGAAAGCATTTTCATATAAAGCTTTCTTACTGGGGATTAAAATCTAGTAAAAAAAAGTACAAAAATCTAGAAAAAAAGTCTACGCTTAAAAATGATATGTGTGAAAAGCTTCTTGACGGCCTTCTTAGCTTCCAACACTGCTCCTGCCATTTTCGTCTGGTGTTCTGGTTCTTTATTATAAACCTTTCAAAGCTTCACACTCCCTCTAGAGATTCTTACAGGTTACAGATTTTTGCAGGGGTCATTTCTTTTTAAATATGATGATTTGTCTAATCATTTATGAAGCTGTAAACTAGAGGAAATCAGATAAAGAAAGCCAGTCTGACCCGACTGATCTCTCCTGACATGCAGTTGCATGTGTTTGTAGATTTGTAATGACAGTCAGCACTGTTTACACATTAACAGCTGCACTTGGTCTACATTCAGACTGCAGACAGACACAGAAAGAGACAAGCACATGGATGCCTGCACATCTTTAACAATCTACCTAGTGTCTATCCTGTTCTTTCTACACTGCCCGGTCAAAAAAGGTATTGAATTATTGGCCTTATAAGTTACTGGAAATTTGTTAAAAATGCGTGCAACACATTATTAAACCCTGGAATGATCGAGCTGAACTTTCAGCTTCACAGAAGAAATGTGGTTGGACAGCGTGGTCTGAATGAGCGTGGGTGGGAGATCACTTACACCCTTGGTGAAGTTGCATGAGAAAAAACTGTTTAATTGAGACTAATCAGGAAAAAGGCTTTATTTTGGTAGGGAGCATAAATATTGGACTTTGGAGCAATAGAAAAAGGTCATGTGGTCTGATGAATCCAGTTTAACCCAAATCCCGAGCGAAAGAAGATAAGCGCAGGAAGCGATGCGCCATCATGCGTAGTGGCCACTGTGCAAGTCTCTGGAGGAAGTGTTATGATCTGGGGTTGATTCAATTGCTCAGGTCTAGACTCGGCAATAAAATGTAGTCTGCTGACGACCTGATATACCATCACATCTGTGGAGTTTTTCCTTTTTTCCAGGAGTCAGAGTGTAAAAGAGTGGTTTTGGGAGCTTAAGGAATCATTTTCACACATGAAGTGGGCACTGTCCGGTCTTGCCTGTGATGACTTCAGTCTTAACAAAATGGTTCAATCTACTGTAAAACCATTAATTGTTCTTTAGTAGAATCCCTTCAATAAGTTTTTTTTCATCAGCCTCACCCACTAAATTTTATATATAGATGATATAATTCAGATTCGAATCCTAGAAATATTTTAATGGTTCGGTGGTTTGAGCATTTTTGGTTCCACATGGAACTACTGAGTGATTAAACCTCGTCATTCTCCTCCTGCGTAATTATAAGGTAAGAACCTGGCCAAGTATTAGAATCCAGCCTCCTTCAAGCGTATCAATCCCCGTTTCTCTCCAGCATTTTTGCCCCGTTGTCAGTCATCAGCATGTCCTTTCTCAGGCATGGTGAGAAGGTTCTGAGTGATACCGAGGTCAGAAATCCACTCAGATCTTTTAGATCAGAAGATTGTAGTGGATGATGGATGTCCTTGGAGCTGCCTCGCTACTGAATGCAGCAGTGTTCTATGCATCTGTGCTGGAGGTCCAGCAGGATGACCTGGAAGTTTGAGGGACCAGTGATTCTAATGAACTCGCTTCATGTCAGGTCAACAGAGTCATGTGTGAAGGTTTGAGGAGTGTTAAAAAAAAAAAAAAAACTTCACCTCTACAGGCCACCAGCACGTCACATGGACTGGTGCTGTCAGGATTTACTTTTTTTGCTGTCACGTAGGCTGATTAGATATGGTATCAGAACGATGTAAACTTTCACATTTTTTTAAAAACGGAAAGATTCCTGATATGAAACAGGTATCTCATACGGTACGTGTTATACTGTAACAATTCCCTGACTAGATCTGGATAGGAAGCTAACTGACTAGTCTCGAGATTAGAGTTACTGTATTATTATTGGTAATGTAGATTAAATAACTGTCAGTGTGACTGATGATGAGGAGGGAGTTCGCTTCCAGTGAAAGTAGAAATTAAAGAGGTTTTAAGAATTTTAAATTTCAGTATGTTGCATGCAGTGATAGCCATTTTCCTCACTTGCCTCCTAACCTGTGATCTGATTGGTCAAGAGATAAAATTGTGCTTGATGTCGCTTGTGCTTTAAAAATTCTAGAAGCCCTAAAGCTGATGTAGGTTTTCATGTCAGAGTGTGAAAGCAGCCCGAGACACTTTACGCTTCACAGTGTTTGTGATTCATTTGCAAGCACCTGCTCATGTTCAAGGTTCAGGGCGGTCAAGGCCGGACACAAAGCCAAATGAGGCTTTCCTACTATCTTTACATCACAAGAGCTAACCTGTAGACTTGGTCCATTCTCACACCTGGAGACGAGAAGTGAAAACCTTTCACCTGAAGCAATTTTTCACACTATAAAGATAAATCGTTGAAACACAGAGCCTCGTGATGAACAGCGGAAGAAAACTGTTATCGGCATGTTTCCACAGGTCA
Organism: Clarias fuscus; assembly: GCA_030347435.1. Lineage (NCBI taxonomy): Eukaryota > Metazoa > Chordata > Actinopteri > Siluriformes > Clariidae > Clarias > Clarias fuscus. Next base: position 3,106,540 of record CM059215.1, read on the forward strand.
GCTCCGTAGATTTATAACATATGAAGTGAGAGCTATAACTCAGCCCTGCCTCCGTGTTCTAGTAAAATGTATTTACAGTAGGTAATCTTGAAAGAGAAGAATGTACAGTAAATGATGTTCAGCTGCAGAAAGTGACGCAGGACTGAAAAACCTGCTGTTCACATTTAACCTGACTGTTTCGCACAGAACACTCATGCAGAGTTATTTCATCAGATCGCTTCATCATAGCATACAGTATACTGTATACTGGACATATACTGTGTTTATATATTTTACTCAAACTGTTTATTGCACTGATGGTGCAGGTTTAACTTTAGGCAGATATCTAGGTACTGCAAAAGTTTCATTCAATTCTGTACAGCCAGTTTTGCATGATGCTGTGACGTAATCTGGCACATAACTGTTCATAACTTCACTTCTACTCACCATATTGATTATAGCACTTAACACCACGTCCTCTCAGTTCTCTATGTTACATGCCCTTACCTTGCTGTAACGACTCGTCTTCATAGTGGTGTTCCACATTGGTGCTTATTACTAGCACCACGGTTTGGTAACATATGAGACAAACTGGTTGTAAATTTCCTGCAGGAAGAATAAACATGCATAGATCTGTCCATTCATCTTTGAAGGTTTAGTTTTCATTGTGTACTTGCCTTTGTTTAAGAGTAAGTCATGCTGTGTCACTCTTTCGTTTATATTTCTTGAGGAGTTTTGTGGCTTGCAGGTACATTACCGTTGTTTCTGTGTCTTCTGCATACTCTGTGTATACACAGTAAACTATCGCGTTGATTGGCATGGTTGAGTCAGGCATACGGTATAGCCACACCCACCTTGTGGGAGGAAACGCTATATTCTGTGACGTAATCTGGCACTTAACTGCTCATTAACTTCTACTCGATATTTGATTTCATTTATGGTGCAACTTCAGGCAGATCCCTAACCACTATGGCGTTATATTCCTGCCACAATTCTGAGCACGCGGTTCGACATTTTGAGAGCAGGCAAAGCACTATATGCGCGTGCAGTGTCTCAACAGCTCAATTCTGCGCGTGCAGTGTCTCCCCTGCTCGCTCAACCTGTTCTCCGCACGCGCTCGACTCTTCCTGCACGCGCTCGACTCTGCCTGTGCGCTCGCTCAACTTTGTCCAGTGTTACAAAGCTGCCACAAAACCAGCCAATCACAGACTTCCACACACGGCTTCTGATCGGCTGTTCCTGCTCTATCTGTAGTGCTTTTAAAATGGCCATTGTCTCAAAGCAGCTTTACAAAATAAAAAGAAAATTATAAGAAATGAAAATGATATTATTTCATATAATTATATACAACTGAAAGGAAATTATATAAGGGAAGTGTCACGGCATGCCAGGTAACGCCCATGTCTCAAGCAAAGACCTGATCACCTGTGCATTCCAGCTCCATATACTCCCCGCCTCCTGCTTTTCAACGCCTCATTCACCACTCTCATCACACCTGTTCTCAATTACTAATCATCTCAACTACCTATTTATACCACGCTCTAACATCATCACGTTGCCAGATTATTGTGTGCTACTCATGCCCAGTATTCCAGCGTTCTTTTCCATTTCGACTTTCCGGATCACGACCACGCTCTGTTTCACCGACCTCGTCTCTGTCTCACGTCTTGGATATATTGCCTTCTCGTATTTACTGTTGCCGACCTCCGGAATTCTCTCTCGACTACGAACTTGGATTACGGACTCTCTCGACTCACCGGCTTTGATCCCCGCCCGTCTCACGACCACGAGTGATCTTCACGCCGGCAAACACAGCAGCGCTCGCTCTCCACACTCGCCGGCTGCACACTTCCGCATTCCCGCCGCGGAGCTCATTGACTGGAAACACTGCGCTCGCTCTCCACTAACGCCGGCGGCACACTTCCGCATTCCCGCCGCGGAGCTCATTGACTGGAAACACTGCGCTTATTCTCCACAGACGCCGGCTCCCCACTTCCGCATTTTCGCCGCGGAGCTCGTTCAGAGTAACGGCAGCACTTGCTCTGCGCTTGGATCCTTCACCCCCACGAACCCGCGTGACAGTATAATCTGGCCAATAATGGATCCAGCAGAGGCTGCTCAACTGAGAGTGGCGCTAGAGAAACAGGGGGCGCTCTTGGGTATGCATCAGCAGGATATCCAGCAGATCACTTCTACCCTTCAGACAGTTACAGAAGCATTAACTGCTCTCACTGTACAGATAAAGCAGACACAACCACCTCCAGCTCCCAGTTCTCTCCAGCCTCCTCCTGTGTGCTCCATCAGTCATGAACCACAACTTCCTGCACCGCCCACATATGACGGAAACCCGTCCACCTGCCGCTCATTTTTGTCTCAGTGTTCCCTTGTGCTTGAGTTACAGGCCTCATCTTTCCCCACTGAGCGCTCTAAGGTCGCCTATATAATTACCCTCCTCTCTGGAAGGGCGAGAGAATGGGGAACTGCCCTATGGGATGCCCAGATCCCCTGTTGCCACACATACAAGACTTTCACGGACGAAATGAGGAGGGTTTTCGATCGTTCATTCACGGGGCATCAGGCGGCGGCTCAGATACTCAAACTACGTCAGGGATCCCGATCTGTCACTGATTATGCTATTGATTTCCGGACTTTGGTTCCCTCTTGTGGATGGGGGGATCAAGCATTGTTTGACATATTTCTTCATGGACTCTCCGATCCAGTTAAGGATGAATTAGCAGCCCGAGAGCTTCCGTCCAACCTTCAAGGGCTCATTGATCTAGCCACAAGCATTGATGCCAGGAAACAAACCCGACAAAAGGAGTGCCATCAGGCCATCGACCAGAAGATTCCAGCCGTCAACCCAGTCCCACCTAAACTTTCCCCAGAACCCATGCAGATCGAGCGCATGCACATCTCGCCCAAGGAACGCCAGCGTCGGAGGGACGAGGGTGCGTGCTTCTACTGTGGTCAGATCGGCCATGTTGTACGAACCTGCCTGTTAAAAAGCCAGGCCCCCCCGATGGTTCTGGGTGTACAGGGGTGTCCTACACACTTCTCGTCTCCAAACCTTCGCGCTCGATTTCCAGTAACTCTGATCCACGACAGTTACCCCCATGCCACACATGCTCTAGTAGACTCCGGAGCAGACCAGAATTTAATCTCCTCGGCTATGGTTTCTCAGCTTAAGATTCCGTCCACGCCATTGAACCAACCATTCAGTGTACAGGCCCTCGATGGCAGCAAGCTCTCCTCTATCACCCATCGCACTAGCCCAGTCACACTGCAGGTTTCCGGCAACCACACTGAAGTCATTACTTTCCTCATTATTAAAAGTGCTCATGCACCAATAGTTCTGGGTCTCCCATGGTTGAGACTGCATAACCCTCACATCGACTGGGCAAAGAGAAGCGTCCTGGATTGGAGTTCTACCTGCCACTCCTCATGTCTCCGCTCTGCTGCCACGAGAAAGATCTGGCCCATCTCTCTGGAGGAGATCCCCAACTTATCTAAAGTACCCGCTGAGTATCACGACCTTCGCCAGGTGTTCAGCAAGTTACGTGCCATCTCCTTACCTCCTCACCGTCCATATGACTGTGCCATTGATCTTCTGCCTGGTACTACTCCACCTAAAGGGCGACTCTACTCGCTCTCCCGGCCCGAAAGAGAAGCCATGGAGCAATATATCTCAGAGTCTTTATCAGCCGGCATCATCCGCCCTTCTTCTTCCCCCGCAGGGGCGGGCTTCTTCTTCGTGGAGAAAAAGGACAAGTCCCTCAGACCATGTATTGATTATAGAGGGCTCAATGAGATCACGGTAAAGAACCGCTACCCGTTGCCTCTTATGTCCACTGCATTTGAATTACTCCAAGATGCCCGTGTTTTCACCAAGTTAGACTTAAGAAACGCCTACCACCTGGTCAGGATAAGAGAAGGTGATGAGTGGAAGACTGCTTTCAACACCCCCACTGGTCACTATGAATATCTGGTGGTTCCATTCGGTCTGACCAATGCACCAGCAGTCTTCCAGGCATTAATTAATGACGTACTCAGAGATTTTCTCAATGTTTTTGCATTCGCTTATCTTGACGACATTCTAATTTTTTCCCGGTCCCTAGTGGAACATAAGCTTCATGTGCGTCAGATCCTTCAACGTCTGCTGGAAAATAAACTCTTCGTCAAGGCTGAGAAATGTGAGTTTCATTGTGAGTCCACCTCCTTCCTGGGGTATACCATCTCACCTTCAGGCATTCAGATGGACCCGGTCAAGGTAAAGGCCGTCACGGATTGGCCCACACCATCATCAAGGCGGGAGCTTCAACGCCTTTTGGGCTTCGCCAATTTCTATCGGCGTTTCATCCGTGGCTACAGCACAGCGGCAGCCCCACTCACATCTCTCACATCCACCAAGACCCCTTTCCGATGGAACCCCCTAGCAGAGAAGGCATTCATGGAGCTCAAGCAGCACTTCACCACAGCACCCATCCTCACCTTCCCTGATCCATCCCTCCAGTTTGTGGTTGAAGTGGATGCATCTGAAACGGGGGTTGGAGCCGTGCTCTCTCAAAGGACAATCACGGACAACAAACTTCACCCGTGCTCCTTCTTTTCCCGTCGTCTCACTCCCCCCGAACGCAACTACGACATTGGGGATCGCGAATTACTAGCAGTTAAGCTAGCCCTCGAGGAGTGGAGACACTGGCTAGAAGGTGCTGAACACCCATTTCTTGTCTGGACCGATCATAAGAATCTTGAATATCTCAGGTCAGCAAAGAGACTCAACTCACGTCAGGCACGCTGGTCACTTTTCTTTTCCCGCTTCAATTTCACACTGTCATACCGTCCAGGATCCAAGAATACCAAGCCCGATGCTCTTTCCCGACAGTTCCCCGCACCCCAGGATATATCCGCTATGGAGACCATCCTCCCACCTCAGTGTCTTGTAGCTGCGACCGAGCTGGATGTGGAAAACCTAGTTCTACAATCTCTTGAACAGGAACCAGGTCCCAGTAATGTCCCATTCGGGCTACTTTTTGTCCCTCTATCTGTTCGCCCTCAAGTCTTAGAATGGGGCCACAGCTCCAGGCTAGCTTGTCACCCGGGGGCGACCCGCACCCTTTCGTTGCTCCATCAACGTTTCTGGTGGCCAACCATCAAGGAGGACGTAAAGAGTTTTGTGGCATCCTGTGATGTATGCGCCAGAAATAAGACGACAAATCGTCCCCCTGAGGGTCTCTTAAGACCCCTCCCCATCCCTCATCGCCCCTGGTCCCACATTTCACTCGACTTTGTAACCGGATTGCCACCTTCCGACAATAATACCTGCATTCTAACAGTGGTCGACCGGTTTTCCAAGTCAGCCCATTTCATCCCTCTACCCAAGCTCCCATCTGCCAAGGAAACGGCTGAACTCCTCGTCTCCCATGTCTTTCGACTTCACGGCCTTCCATTGGACATTGTATCGGACAGGGGACCACAATTCTCGGCGCAATTCTGGAGAGCCTTTTGTAGTCTTATTGGCGCCACACCCAGCCTCTCATCAGGGTTCCACCCCCAGAGCAACGGCCAAACTGAGCGCATGAACCAAGAATTAGAGAAATCACTGAGATGCATGGCTTCACGGGATGCAGCTTCTTGGAGTCATTTTCTCCCCTGGATTGAGTACGCCCATAACTCGCTCCCCACATCCTCCACCGGGCTATCACCCTTTCAGTGCTGTCTTGGCTATCAGCCACCACTATTTCCCACCCAGGAGGAAGAGACTGCAGTCCCTTCAGCTCAAGCCTTCATTCGCCGCTGTAAGAGAACATGGCAGCGGGCTCGCGCTCAACTACAACATACTGTGACCATCTTTCAGCGAAAAGCCAATCGCCACCGCTCAACCGCTCCAGTTTATCGTGTTGGCCAAAGAGTTATGCTCTCCACACGTGACCTACCACTCAAGACTACGTCCAAGAAACTCTCGCCTAGGTTCATCGGCCCGTTCACAATCTCTCGCGTAATTAACCCATGTTCTATCAGATTGGCTCTGCCGTTATCCATGCGACGAATTAACCCCACATTCCATGTCTCCCAGGTCCGTCGACTGGTCCCATGTCCTTTGTCACCCCCTCGTCGCCCTCCGCCTCCACCTCGACTTATTGACGGAGGTGAAGCTTTCACAGTCCGCAAACTCCTTAAGTCCCGCCGCCGTGGACGAGGCCTCCAGTATTTGGTGGATTGGGAGGGCTATGGACCGGAGGAAAGAAGTTGGGTACCAGCCAGGTTCATCTTGGATCGTTCTTTGATTACCGACTTCCACAACCTTCACCCAGAGGCACCTGCAAGAACGCCAGGAGGCGTTCGTAGAGGAGGGGGTACTGTCACGGCATGCCAGGTAACGCCCATGTCTCAAGCAAAGACCTGATCACCTGTGCATTCCAGCTCCATATACTCCCCGCCTCCTGCTTTTCAACGCCTCATTCACCACTCTCATCACACCTGTTCTCAATTACTAATCATCTCAACTACCTATTTATACCACGCTCTAACATCATCACGTTGCCAGATTATTGTGTGCTACTCATGCCCAGTATTCCAGCGTTCTTTTCCATTTCGACTTTCCGGATCACGACCACGCTCTGTTTCACCGACCTCGTCTCTGTCTCACGTCTTGGATATATTGCCTTCTCGTATTTACTGTTGCCGACCTCCGGAATTCTCTCTCGACTACGAACTTGGATTACGGACTCTCTCGACTCACCGGCTTTGATCCCCGCCCGTCTCACGACCACGAGTGATCTTCACGCCGGCAAACACAGCAGCGCTCGCTCTCCACACTCGCCGGCTGCACACTTCCGCATTCCCGCCGCGGAGCTCATTGACTGGAAACACTGCGCTCGCTCTCCACTAACGCCGGCGGCACACTTCCGCATTCCCGCCGCGGAGCTCATTGACTGGAAACACTGCGCTTATTCTCCACAGACGCCGGCTCCCCACTTCCGCATTTTCGCCGCGGAGCTCGTTCAGAGTAACGGCAGCACTTGCTCTGCGCTTGGATCCTTCACCCCCACGAACCCGCGTGACAGGAAGCATTGTAAATAAAGTTGTATTTATTCATAAATATTATAAACAAATATTATAGTATTTATTTTTTATTCAATGACGTATTACTATAAACCAGTTTCGTTTGTCCATTGTGTGTTTTAATTAACTAATTATCCATATAGCTCATCGTTAGACTACATCGACTAAAATTCAAATCGCACAACTCGGTCTCTTTACTTATAAACCTTTATTTAGAACGCTTCCGTTTTGCGGTCGATAGTGCCAGCTGATAGAGAAGGAGCAGCCAGTCAGAAGCCGTGTGTGGAAGTCTGTGATTGGCTGGTTTTGTGGCAGTTTTGTACCACTGGACAAAGTTGAGTGACCGTACAGGCAGAGTCGAGCGCGTGCAGGCAGAGTCGCAGAATTGAGCTGTTGAGCGCGCAGTGGAGCCTGCTCTCAAAATGTCGAAGCGCGCGCTCAGAATTGTGGCAGGAATATAACGCCATAAACTGCCTAAGTATCATAAAGTTCTCTCACACCAGGTTTGCGTGAGGCTGTGACAAGATCTGGCTGGACAGACATATAGACAGGAATTTTTCTGAGATGGTTTCTGGTTATCCAAAACATAAGGATATAATTGAAAGAGCAAGTTCTGACCAATGTACAGGCCAAGCCTTTCTTTTATTTATATAGATAAATGTAAAAAGGGAATAGTGTTATGAACATCAGAAAAGATAACTGAGTGAAAATGTAAATTTATATGCGCACTTGTATGAAATGAAACATTGAGACGGGGAAAATCGATTCTGTGATGTATTGTGATTCTTTTGTGTAGCAACGCTTACCTGCTTTTTTTTTTGACACCAAAATCATTTATGTGATTCGTTCTTAATTTATAGATGTTTGCATTTAAGATGGTGAAATATAGCAGTTCCTCTATAATCCTACAGGTAGCATGCTTTAAACTGTTCATCCGGCAGGCATCGCAGCAGCCTGTCTGGTAGGTGTTTGCTAAATTGTTTGGAATTGATATTTAGAAAATCATGATACTTACAGAATCGCAATAGAAATCGAAACAACATTGAGGTATTATGATACCGTGTCGGGTGATTCCTGGTGATTCCTATCCCTAATGAAACTCGCACTCCTACATGAAAGAAACAGCACTAAAAAAATATTCCTCTTTGCCTTTCAAACTGTTGAATGTGACAGTAAATGGATGTCCTTCTTCATAAACCTGTAGATTGTAGAACAATACCATATATTGAGAATTCTCACTCATGTAGACGTAAACATTTCTTTTGTGTAGTTTCTGTTGCTGTTTTAGCAAAGACGTGACACTGATGTTGAATGAGCCTTTTCTGTCCGCGCTGTGCTCTGGGACAGCACCAGGTACTGGTTTCTAGGCATCGGCAAGTAAAAGAATGAACCTTCTTGTTCTTGTACTATTTTTGACGTTTGTGCATCTCTAACTAAAGCACATCATTTTATTTTAGAAGAAAAAGGTTTCAATCTTTCTTTCACATCTCACATTGCCTATTTAACTCTGAGATGTATACATTTACAGAAGCTGACAGTAGAAGATGCAGAATGTTTACGACAGGAGGGAAGGTGAAGATGAGCAAGTTGTGCTGATGTTTTAAAGCATAAACATCATTCTTACTCTTGATAAACCTGCCGTTCCTGTTTCCTGGTCGGTTTCTTGTTCTTTGTTGCTCTACTTCCTGTCATGCTGTCTCATGAATTACAGCAGACACCTCTGAGCTTTTAGTCACGTCATCATCCAGGATGCTCCCCGCTTACACTCAGGCTTTAAGTAGTGTATGGAGGATTATTCTCTCACGAGTTCTTTTAAACAGAGTGCAATTTTAACTATTTTACATAAAGTGTAAATCTCATGGACACTTTAGAATAAAATACCAGGGGCTTCCAGGTCAAATATGTGCTTTATAATAAGTCAAATAAGGTCAAACATCAGGCATGCTGGGTCTCCGCATGGTGAGTGGTGAGAATCTGTGAGCTTCTGTATTAGGAAGAGGCTAGACACCCGGGAAAGTGTGTGATCTGCAGAATGAGCCTCAGAGGAACCATGTGGTGCTGCTGTTTGGTGCCATCACTATAAGCGTCATGTAAAATTTTTACTAATGAGAAATAAGTCAGCGTGACAACTGCATCTGAGAGCAAACACAGCATTTCACACGCTCCATTCTCCCTCATGCCTTCAGCCCTGTTGCTTGCCCTGGTGATGACCCTCAGCAGACAGATGTGGAGTCTGATGGCTTCATCGTGGAAGCACGACAGGGTGAATCCTTTAACTCAACAGCTTTGCTCAAGGTGTGAAAAAGATACCGCTCGTTCACTCTAGACATTACAGTGTCCTCAGACTGGATGTGACCGGAGACTTGTTCAAACATACAAACGTTTATGCCTTTTACCTTTTACACATTGCTACTTTTTCTGCAGTCCAGAATGTTGCAAGAACATTATTTCTCTAACACTGAAAGAAAATTGAGAAGAGAAAAATATCACTATACTTAAAGACTTTTTAATTTTTTTTAAGGGTATGTGACGTCACAATATTTCGGTTTGCTAAGAAACTGTCAGTGAAAAAATGATGTGTTAAAGAACTATGGCATTGTACGGCTTAAATTTGTACAGAGACGTATAATAAAAAAAAAAATTCAAATGAAAAATGAATAGATATTTATTATTTCTAAGACCAACTGCTTCTACACTCACCTAAAGGATTATTAGGAAGACCTGTTCAATTTCTCATTAATGCAATTATCTAATCAACCAATCACATGCCAGTTGCTTCAATGCATTCAGGGGTGTGGTCCTGGTCAAGACAATCTCCTGAACTCCAAACTGAATGTCAGAATGGGATAGAAAGGTGATTTAAGCAATTTTGAGCGTGGCATGGTTGTTGGTGTCAGACGGACCGGTCTGAGCATTTCACAATCTGCTCAGTTACTGGGATTTTCACGCACAACCATTTCTAGGTTTAACAAAGAATGTTGTGAAAAGGGAAAAACATCCAGTATGCGGCAGTCCTGTGGGCGAAAATGCCTTGTTGATGCTAGAAGTCAGAGGAGAATGGGCCGACTGATTCAAGCTGATAGAAGAGCAACTTTGACTGAAATAACCACTCGTTACAACCGAGGTATGCAGCAAAGCATTTGTGAAGCCACAACACGCACAACGTTGAGGCAGATGGGTTACAACAGCAGAAGAGCCCACCGGGTAACACTCATCTCCACTACAAATAGGGAAAAGAGGCTACAATTTGCACGAGCTCAACAAAATTGGACAGTTGAAGACTGTTGCCTGTTGCCTGGTCTGATGAGTCTCGATTTCTGTTGAGTAGAGTCAGTATGTGGCATAAACAGAATGAGAACATGGTTCCATCATGCCTTGTTACCACTGTGCAGGCTGGTGGTGGTGGTGTAATGGTGTGGGGGATCTTTTCTTGGCACACTTTAGGCCCCTTAGTGCCAATTGGGCATCGTTTAAATGCCACGGCCCACCTGAGCATTGTTTCTGACCATGTCCATACCTTTATGACCACCATGTACCCATCCTCTGATGGCTACTTCCAGCAGGATAATGCACCATGTCACAAAGCTCGAATCATTTCAAATTGGTTTCTTGAACATGACAATGAGTTCACTGTACTAAAATGGCCCCCACAGTCACCAGATCTCAACCCAATAGAACATCTTTGGGATGTGGTGGAACGGGAGCTTCGTGCCCTGGATGTGCATCCCACAAATCTCCATCAACTGCAAGATGCTCTCCTATCAATATGGGCCAACGTTTCTAAAGAATGCTTTCAGCACCTTTTTGAATCAATGCCACGTAGAATTAAGGCAGTTCTGAAGGCGAAAGGGGGTCAAACACCGTATTAGTATGGTGTTCCTAATAATCCTTTAGGTGAGTGTAGTTTATTAGAATAGATAGATTTTAATTGCAGACATGAGATGTACAGTACTGATCAGTGGCGGCCGGTCAATACTTATTACTATTACTTATTATTATTAAATATACTTAATTTCAATAACCCCCTTAAAGTTAGGCAGAGAAGAATGCTCCTTTAACATGTAATTATTTAACATAATAATTATTTTTTGTTAATAATAACAAAATAAAGTCATTTAGTCACAATATTCCGCTGTATTTCTTAATATAATTTATTTGCATATAAAAAAATCTAAACTCTATTACGTTAATTTGTGTTCGTGTACGCGGGGCGCCGGACAAACGAGTGTCTATGTAAGCACATACGTTTTTGAAAAACATGTGACTTGAGGCTGAGCTCTGATTGGATTTTGTCAAATCATCCTTCGTGCGCAGCTCTGTGCGCCCTGAACCCTCCCACTTTTGTTCTTCGCAAATCAAAATTGTTTTTAAATATTTGGGCTCATGTGATTGGACCATTCTCAACGAGTCTTTTCCAGCACTTCTTATGGCAAGCGGAGCTGCTGACGTGAGTCATGTGAGTAATGCCTTTATTTTATGCTAGTAGTAATGATGCTTAATCACCTGATAAATGGTTATTTACAGGCGAGCATTAAAAGTTTAATAGTATTTTTGTTTGCACCACCCAAAATTTCTTTGGCACCAGCCGCCACTGGTACTGATCTACTAATACTGCTAATAATATGAATTCAAATATTTTTTTTTCTGTACATACTGTACATAGATATTAACGTGAAAATATTATATGATGATGATTATATGTTTATATGAACTGTATATGACAAAAACAACAAACAGGCGTAATCCGACTGCGTTCTTGAGACTTCCAGTGCGCGTAGCACTTACTGCGGAATTCCTTGCGCTGGTGCCGTGTCGCTGCAGGCTCCTACACCACGCCTCCAGGAACAAAAGGTCAAACAGTCAGGCTCGAACAGGCAGCGTGCAGACACGGCACATGCAGGAGGTTAAAGGTCATCCCCGGTGGCTCTGAAAAGCATATTTTCGTCCTCTGCATACATCACGTAGAGCCATAAAGCATTATAATGGGAAGTGGGCATTACCGATAACCGAGGGACTTTTTTTCCCTCAGGAATGTCAGCGTGTGTTTTGTTTTGGGTAGAATTTTCACTCAAGAGAAGAGTATTGAGAGTTCTGTCTCTGTCACACCTTAGACAGCAACTTTGTGTTTGAATATGTGAAACACTCTGAAACAGAGTTGCCACGGCTTATAGCTGTGAAAGCACGCTAAACATGACGGAGTAATCAGTAATCAGATAGCAATCAGGCACCAATCGTACCTGAACACAAAAGTAGATGTGCATGTAGGACTTGCTAACTTGTCATCCTCTGATCTACACAGCCATAGCTGATACCGTAGGAAGGCACGCAAGTGCATCTCTCGATTTTTCTTCGGAAATATTAATAATATTAGTCATAGTGTGAAGATTAACTGCCTCATTCTCTTCTTTTGTTGTGGTTCATAGCGACTCACAATCCAGGTAGGTGCGCACTGCTGTATCAGAGTAAATGTGCACGTGTACCCAAGTACGGAGAACAAAAATAATGTGAACGCTGGCCAGCGGGGGAGCAGGGAGGGGAGAGCAATCATTCCCAAATTAGTGTGGGAACAAATCAGTCGTGCCTAATGAGAAAGCACCCTTAGAGCGAAACTTATCCTACAGGTATCACCTATTCAACAGTCACCGTCACTTAATTTGAAATATAAACCTCTATTCAACTTCTTTATGTCCCCTAGTTGTTTGTTCTCTTTTTTTGTTTTATGGAGAAAAAAAGAGAAGGCAGATCATTTCCTCGGACATTCTGTCCCCCAGCCAGTGTATTGGAGTCTCTCATGGCTACGGGTTATCTACTGAGCAACGGCAGTTATTTGTCTGCTTTGTCCTGTCAACACATGCCTTAGGAGCAGAAAAAAAAAATGTGTGGAAACCAAATGCAGCTGGTTAAAACGAGAGATATGCAGAGAATTCGCACACACTCGTTTACTGCAGTGAGTGAGTGTTGACTCGTCACTTCGGCAAGTCAAAACGATCACCGGTTATTTTAGATCATATTTAAAATCATATTAAATGTCATAAATAAGCAGTTCAGTCTCATTTCATAGGCATGGTTCATTACAGGTATTAAATCTGGTTTTATTAGAAGACTTTATTATTCAGTTTAGTGAGTCAATTTCTTCAAGAATGATTCTTTTAAATGAATGATTTTAGAAAGATTTATTAGTTAGTTGTTGCTGTTGGCCTAATGAAATCTGACATCTTATCTCATACCTAATGAATTTTCTACGATGCGTACCGAGAGTAGGCAGCGCAGTGGCTAAGTGGTTAGCACTGTGGCCTCGCACCTCCAGGATCCGGGCCTCTGTGTGTGCATGGAGTTTGCATGTTCTGGGTGGGTTTCATCCGGCTTACTCTGGTTTCCATCAGCAGTTAAAAGACCTGCAGATTAGGTTAATTGGTGTTCCCAAATTGCCCGTAGTGTGTGAATGAGTGTGTGTGTGTACTCATCCAGGGTGTACCCCGCCTCGTGCCCTAAGTCTCCTGGGATTGGCTCCAGGCCTCCCGCAACCCTGTACACAGGCTTAAGTGGTATAGACGATGAGTGAGTGAGTGTGCAGTAAGGAATGACTGAAACAGTGTGCGTCTGCTGCTGTTCTAGAAAACTAATCAGTGATGAGGCTCAGTCACTCCTAACATACAGAACCCAAAGCATAAAGTGTTATACAGTATATACTATTTATTTATTTAAGAACAGTATTATCTATCATACAATTTATCCACTGTATGTATACAATTTTATTCACTTACATTAGAGGAGCTGCACTTTGTTTCCACCCGTTACATCCGAACACCTCGTTAACCCCATGATTTAACATCCCCGTCCCCCACCCCACATTTCTGTCTGGAGGTAAATCTCCAAAACATATGTAAAGCCAAGGCAGCTGGCAAGAGGACCGAGCATCATTAGAAGACTCCCCCATACAAGTTTCTCATAATGATCTTTTTTTTTTCTTCCTTTTTTATGGTTCAGGTGGATTTTTTCTCATTTAAAGGAACAGCTTGACTTTTTAGAAGACGAGGAAGTGAATCAGACTCAGTGTCAGTGATGTATAGAATGTAAATACATCTCTAAAACTAGACCAACCCCAGACCTCTGCTCAGTGAGTCAGCTCCGGAATTATTGGCACCTCCACAAAAAAGCTTGTATTACACATGGGTTCCAATAATAATAATAATAATAATAATAATAATAATAGTAGTAATAATAATAAAAATAAAACTTCATTTCTTTTTTAAAGTGCCAAAAAATACATTAAAATCAGATTGCACTTTGTGAATATATATATTTGTACAAGTGTTGTTCAAATCATTTCTAAAGATTGGATTTGTTTTATATTTTCAATGTTTCAAAGCTATTTGGCCACAAAGACTCTTTTTCCTAATAATGTTTTTTAACCCGCATGTACCAGGGGTGCCAATACGTCTAAACTGTATCTGCTGACTGTATCTGCTTTGTATACTTCTGTAACCTTCAATGAAAATATTTGCCAGGTAAACAGGTGGTCGAGCGCACAAATGAAACCAGTTTTAGGAAAGGTATGAAAAATGTTTACGTTTCTGATGCTTTTTTTCCTCATCATTTATTTCTAAATGTTATGAAATTGTTGTAGACATGTCTTCAGGAAGATAAAGTGCTTAATCACATACCTAAAACATTATTATTATCACTATTTTCTGATTTCCGTTCAAATTAGACCCTGATAGCATTCCTCAGTAATAACATAAGAGGTATTTAGAGCTTAACATTGAATTGGGTGCCGTTCATCGCTCCGCTTGATCTGGAGCAGTTGTGAACAGTTGTTGTGAACGGTTGTCTCCTGGCGTCTGTGGTGTAGGTGGATGACAGAGGATCTCCTCCTGTATCTAATTTACTGTATCTGTTTTTGTATTTCTTCACATAGTTTGAAAAATGCACAGATGGGTACCATGCCGTATTTCAGTAAAAGTGTGTGTGTGTGTGTGTGTGTGTGTGTGGGACAGAAAGAGGAATAAAGAACAGATGGGACACACATGGAACAAACAAGTCCTGTCTGGCCATAAGGTCGGCCCATCTGAAAGAACATCTTCTCATACAGTATTATTAGACTGTATCTCAAGCGTAAAATTTATAATTAATTTGGTCTTCATTTTTCTGACTCTTCCGTGCACACCAGATCAACAGTAGGGGGCAGTGTAGACTCTTTAATTCTCAGTAGTTTGGGCATCATATCATTCTCTCTCTCTCTCTCTCTCTCTCTCTCTCTCTCTCTCGCACACACACACGCACGCACGCACACACACACACACACACACACACACACACACACACACACACACACACACACACACAAGGAACCATGAATACAAGTGATTGGATTTCTGGCTAATGTAGTGAGTCAGTCTATCAGCAGTGACTATAGTTATTTATTGTTATTCCTAAAGCAATAGAGATATCGAATATACAAACCAATCAACCAAACAGATAAACAAAGACACCAGTTCCTATGTTTGTGAATCAGCTCTCAGTGTAAACAGGATAACAGATTTGAGCGCTGACACACTTTTAAACAAGACACGATGTAATATTAGATTTTAGGAAGTTGTGTATGTTGTATGTACACCAGTCTTTTTCATATTTCATGCTACCAGTCTTCACTCCCAGTAAGCCTTGTCCACCCATGACCTAAGGTTCACACAAGTACCATCTCCGAGTTGCTCTAACCCAGGACATAGACATCACAATTTGGGCACAATTTCGTTCACTCAAATGCTTCACACTCCTTTCCTGCTTTCAACACCATGAGTACAAGCACTGACTATTCATTCGCTGCCCACTGACAGGTGGCGCTCTAACAAGATAACCAGCTTGTTCACTTCACTTCACCTCTCAGTGGCTGTAGTGTTAAGGCTGATCAGTGTTAATTAGTTCATACACTATCATGTAATGCAATCAGTGCAAAAGTTATAATACGCTCTGTATATTATTAAAAAGTTATATCGAACAAAAATTAATATAAAAAATTATATTAATATTAAGATAGGGATGGGAATCACCAATCACCTGATACGATATAATCGACTACCTAACTGCCGATTGAATTTGTACTGAGATCATGATTTTACAAACATCCCAATTTTATATGTTTTTTTTTTGTTTTTGAGATTTTGTTACAATTCTAAACAAACTTAGGATATGATCTTCTACCACTGAGGTTGTTTGCTGCCTGCCAGTGAGTGAATAGTTTACAGTGCCACCTGTAGGATTACAGAGAAAATTATATAAAATAAATAAATAAACATTTTTAGAGTCAGTATGGGGAAAAGATCCTTTAAGATCCTCCAGACATCACTCTCTCTCTTATTGCCTCACTCGCCTCCGTCACCTGAAATCTCCAGGTCTCACTAAACACATACTGTATGCTAAACCCCGTGTATACTGGAGCGTGTCACATCATGTTGTTTTCCAGCACATTATTTAAATGCTTAAACAAATGTTATTCCAAAAGATTTGCCTGTTTAATCTTATTATCTGATTAGTCCCATCGATATGTAGGACCAGTGTGTTCTGATGACATAGGAGACACTGTCTAGCTCCAGAGGTTTACTTTACCGTACAGGCTGTTAGCACAAGATCCTGAAGATCAGCGATAGGCTACGCCACAGGAGAAAGACACACACTGCAAATCAGGAATTCAAGCACACGAATCTTCTGCTTGTACCCATTTATTTAGGGCATTCAGGGTGAGGGATGAACATACGTACATGAAGAGAGAGAGAGAGAGAGAGAGAGCGCTAAGTGGTCACTGCTAGTTTTTCCTGGCATCAGGTAACGGTTTCTGTGGAGTGATAGATGTGTTCATGGGCCATTCTAACAGTTCAGTGAAAGATCTCAGGATCGTTCAGAAGCTTCGGTAGCGCTGACTGGTGGCTTATTAAAGTGCATCAACCCGTGAGCAGGGTACGCTCAACGAGATAACACGCGGTGACGGACAACTGAACAAATATTTAAAAAATCTATGAGAGGTACGCTTATAGGAGCAACACATGCATGTCAAGATATAAGAAGCGGTTTCTTTTCTAGGTTTAGAAACATCTGGAGTCATTTATTGTACATCAGTCTCGTGTTTCATTTTCTATACCACTTACCCTGCACAGCATCGCGGGGACCTAGAGCCCATCTCAGGAGACTTTGGGCATGAGGCAGGGTGCACCCTGGACAGTGTACACACGATGGACATGTTGGGAACATCAGTTAGCGTAATCTGCATGTCTTTTTAGTCTGTTGGAGTAAAGCCACTCAGCACAGGGAGAACATGACCAATCCTTGTCACCCCACTGAAGTTGTAGGCAGTGTTAATGAATGCATCCCGACTTGTCCCGAGCTTGGAAGGTTAAAAAAAGAAAAGAAAAAAAAAAAAGACATGTTTGTGTCCTGACGAGTCTGGTTTTTCTGTTCATAACTGGCACTCTAATAAGAACCGATGACGTCACTGTCTCCAAGAATATCATCTCACGACCCAACCAGGAACCGTGGATCACTGCGGAGGTACGTGCACTTCTGAAGACCAGAGTCTCTGCCTTCAGAACGGGAGACAAGGCGGCCCTAAGAACAGCAAGGGCCAAACTGTCCCGGGCCATCAGAGAGGCGAAGCGTGCACACGCCCAGCGAATCCACAATCACTTCAGAGACAGCGGTGACACACGGCGCATGTGGCAGGGTATACAAGCCATCACAAACTACAGGACTTCATCACCTGCCTGTGACAGTGATAGCTCCCTTCCGAATGCGCTGAACAGCTTCTATGCATGGTTCGACATACAGAACGACGTGACGGCGAGAAAGACTATCCCTCCTCCGAACGACCAGGTGCTGTGTCTCACCACGGCTGATGTGAGGAAAACTCTGCGAAGAGTCAACCCTCGTAAAGCTGCTAGACCAGACAACATCCCAGGCAGGGTGCTCAGAGAATGTGCAGAACAGCTGGCAGATGTTCTCACCGACATCTTCAACATCTCTCTGAGCAACGCCGTCGTTCCCACATGCTTCAAGTCTACCACCATCGTCCCCGTGCCGAAGAAGTCTTCTGTGTCCTGTCTCAATGACTACCGCCCTGTTGCACTCACACCCATCATCATGAAGTGCTTCGAGCGGCTCGTCATGAGACATATCAAGACCCTGCTGCCTCCCTCACTGGACCCCCTGCAGTTTGCGTATCGTCCAAATCGTTCGACGGACGACGCCATCTCCACCACACTCCACCTGGCACTGACACACCTGGACAAGAAGGACACTTGCGTCAGAATGCTGTACATAGATTTCAGTTCAGCATTCAATACAATCATCCCCCAACAACTGATCGGGAAGCTGAACCTGTTGGGACTGAACACCTCCCTCTGTAACTGGATCCTGGACTTTCTGACCGAAAGACCTCAGGCAGTGCGGATCGGGAACTATACCTCCAGCATCACCACACTGAGCACTGGGGCCCCCCAGGGCTGCGTGCTCAGTCCCCTGCTGTTCACACTGCTGACTCATGATTGTGTAGCGACACACAGCTCCAATCATATCATCAAGTTTGCTGATGACACGACCGTGGTGGGTCTCATCAGCAAGGACGACGAGTCAGCGTACAGAGAGGAAGTGCAGAGGCTAACGGACTGCTGTACAGACAACAACCTGTCTCTGAACGTCGATAAGACAAAAGAGATGATTGTTGACTTCAGGAGGATACGGAGCGATCACTCTCCACTCAGCATCGACGGCTCTTCTGTGGAGATCGTCAAGAGCACGAAATTCCTGGGTGTCCACCTGGAGGAGAACCTCACCTGGTCCCTCAACACCAGCTCTCTGCATAAGAAAGCCCAACAACGTCTTTTCTTCCTGAGAAGGCTGAGAAAGGCACAGCTTCCACCACCAATCTTCACCACCTTCTGTAGAGGAACTATCGAGAGCATCCTGAGCAGCTGCATCACTGTCTGGGTTGGGCATTGTACCATGTCAGACCGCAAGACCCTACAGCGGATAGTGAGGACAGCTGAGAAGATCATCGGGGTCTCTCTCCCCTCTATCGAAGACATCTACACCACACGCTCCATCCGCAAAGCCACCAGCATTGTGGCTGACCGGACACATCCATCACACACACTCTTCACTCTCCTGCCATCTGGAAAAAGGTACCGGGCATTCGGGCACTCACATCCAGACTATGTAACAGTTTTTACCCACAAGCCATCCGTCTCCTCAACACAAAGAGACTGGACTGATAAACACACACGCGCACAAATCACTAAAACAGACGAACTAAATAACATCGGGACTGAACTGATTAACACACAGATGCACAATCACACTGATTTACAACCACCTTAATTTGTTCATGCCTACCTATCTGAACTGCTCTTTGCAATATTTGCACAATATTTTATTTCACTTCATTTTATTTCACTTTGCGGTTTTTTTACAATATTTTTGAACACCATGTCAATTGTCTACTTGCTGCTCTCTCCACTACCTCGACCCATACCTTATCACTAAAAAGGTATTTCTTAACTGTAACGTGTTACGTTGTTGTGTTGTCATGTAGCTCTTCGTTTGCACATTTGCACGTGCACTTTGTTGCATGTTGTCTGCTGTCTTTGTTGTCTCTTTTTTATATAGAAATTGATAGTTTTTTAGGTTAACTTAAAAATGTAAAAATCTGCGTTGTGTTGTTAATTTATGTCGTTGCATGTATGTAGCACCTTGGTCCTGGAGGAACGTTGTTTCGTTTCACTGTGTACTGAACTGTATATGGTTGAAATGACAATAAAAGCCTACTTGACTTGACTTGAACCAGATGAGTTTATAACCCAGTATTAATACTTTGTTTGCTCAGAGCGTGGTTTTGAATATTATATTACAACAGTCAGCACTTGTTGCTCTTTATGCACGTGTGTGTGTCCTGTGTTAGAGCCAGAGGTCTGTTTACCTTTTTAGGGTGAAAGGAAGGAGGGTGCTCTGTACTTTTTAAATTAATACTCAAAGAGTTTTGGCAAAACTTTTGGACTGTCTTTGGACTGTTGGAGGAAACCTGGAGGAAAGCCACCAAACAAACATGAAACATCCACACACACAGACCCAAGGTGGGAATCAAACCGCTCACCCAGAGATACTACAGTAGGTGACAGTACTAACCACTACACATGGGTTCCTAAGATTTTCATCGCTTTCTAATAGAAACATCTAATGTGGTATCGTTCTACACAGGACCTTTATGGATTCCTGAAGAAACACAGAACACGAAGAACCTCTGTGGTGTTTGCATTATTCAGGCTGACCTAGAATCAGAATTCAGGATCTTGCAGGAATGCCGTTGCTCCGAGCTTGTGGTTTAGGCTTCACGTGTGAAATCTCAAGCACATGGAGGAAAAATATTAAGCTTAACGTCTCCTTTAACCAGGTTTCATGTAATCACCCCAGGGTCAGCCGGAAGCCCCTTTATTTATCAACTTTCTGATTTGTAGTTGAGGTCTGGAAGTTGGTGGGATGAAATGATGGCGAACTGAGCGATAAGTGAGAGTGGTGTAAATATCTGCACGAGTCTGAGGTGAAAGATGCCTCGTTGGGGTGAAATTGAAGGAATCATGAAGCCTCCTGATGTTTCGTTTCTCTGTGAAGTAAACGCAAGTGACTTTAGATTCATGAGACTAATGTTTAAGTAGAAACCAGTATTAAACTGTACATCATTTCATAGTTTGTGGTTCCTCACCTGTTTCTGAATGCTGAAGGCTGTTTCATTATTTTGTGTCCTTTCTCTCCACAAGATGTGAATGAGTGTGAGGAGACTAACGGAGGGTGCGAGGCTCTGTGCTGTAACACCATTGGCAGCTTCTACTGCAAGTGTCCATCAGGACAGGAACTCAAAGAGGACGGCAAGACCTGTCAAGGTGAGCGCTTCAGAGGAGGTTCTGATTAAATAAGCCTTCATCAGGGGGGTTTTCTCATGACTTCATTCATACAATATATATATATATAAAAAAAAACGTCTCTAAATTTTTACATGGAGTCACTCCATTCTGATTTTCTGTCCGTATCTGGAAGCGATTGTACATATCAAAAGTGATGAGGTCTTGGATTACCCGATCAGGCCTGTGGCAGATTGCTGGAATGTGTATCAGCATGAGCCGGTGATGAACGCCGCACTGCGCTATTCTACATCTCTGCTGCGGTTTATTGACTTTTAAAGAGGTAGTGATTCCATCACTGAGGTGTTCTGCTTTCATCATGATCGATACAGTGCTCGTTAAGTCGCGCAAATTCACTCCGTCATGGAAAGGATTTCACTTCCTAATGGACAGGAAATCAATTGCAGCAGGTACATACTGCATGAAAAAGCTTAGAGCATCACATCCATCAGTAGCCGACACCTTAATCAGCATTCAGTGTGTTTTTCACTTTTGTACATTATTAGCTGCATGATAAAACTTAAAAGAGTGCAGTTTAATCACCTTAGGTGTCACAAGCTGCAAACTGTTTTAAACTACTGTTCCCAAAACTTTTCATACACAAGAGGACGAATTAATGCTTTCTACCAAAATCTAGCTTTACATTTTTGGGAAACACACAGAGTCTCGTCTCTCCCACTCACTCTCAACTTGTCTTAACACTTTTTGCGATTATGCTTAGCATTGCAACATCTCTGCCCTGGCACTCCACGGTCCTCACCAGCCCCCACAGTAAGGTTAGATCTTGGGCTCACAGGGGCCGTTCCATACCACCGCAGTGGAATGTCCACACTGCATTGAGAGGTTACATGTTAAATATGAAAGCGAAGGGTGAAAAAAATGGCTGATTTGTTGAAAATGCACATGAACAGAGAACAGAAATGTCAATTTAAAGTCAGGGTTATTTATAAATGAAATTTAAACACAACACAGTTGATCAAAAGTGCTGAACGGTCCTAAGATAGCTGCAGGCTACAGTAACAGAATATAAAAATCAGACAATAATAAGAAATTAAAAATAAAATACACATAAACAGTAAAAGTAAGAAGAGGTCTGCCTTTAGTGCATTAAAATAATTCAGCAATAAAACAATAAATGAGTAAATAAAAACAGGGATAAGACTGTAGTCACCCTTTCCTCATAATGTACCACATGGCAAAGAGTACAAAAATCGCCTTGAGGTGTGATGTAAATATAGAAATAGTGCCGTCTGCCTGATGTACAGTACAATGGCAGTTTGTTCCCGTGTTTAGGGGCACGATCACCCCGACTCCTCACCCTCGATTTGGGAACTGTGAGTAACACCTGATCACCAGACCAGAGAAACCGTGCTGGACTGCATGATGTCAGACAAGTCAGAAATGTACGCCGGTGCTAAATTATACAAGACTCAGTAGGCTATAAACAAGACCTTGAACCTGACTCTCAGCCAGGGTAGAGAGTTCTGTGTTCTTGCTTACGTGTTCCTGTTAAAAAACATGCAGCAGCATTTGAACCAACCGCAGCCAGGCAAGGGAGGCCTCGCCAGTACGGAATAAAATCACTGTCAAAGATAATCATGCGTAAAAAAAAAAAAATTTTTGTGTGTAATTCTGTGGTTTGTCCGAGGTGGATTCCAAAATCGATGGCCACGGCAGCTTACAGACACGATATTTAGTTTGTTTGTTGCAGTACAACTCTGAAATATACGACTCTGACTGGTTACAGACACAAAACTCGTTTTTACAACTCCTCCGTTACACGGACGAATTGCGAAATAACGCCCATAAATGTAGTGTGTTACACCACTGTCAAAAATATGTCATCAAAGCCACATGCACAGGCGTTACTAGCCAAGGGAAGGGGAATCGATCCGGCACATGCGCCACCGTGCCGTTTTAAACTCCTAAAATCTTACCTGCTATAGTTAAAACATCTATGGTTTTACTTCTCTTAAACATGTACGAATCTGTAAAAAAAAAAAAAAAAAACTTACCTGAGATGATGAGAGAGCGCTCGGCTGCTGATCTGCTGCCATTTTAAAATGCCTGTGGTTTAAAACGGTGGCTGAATCGATTCCTCTTCCCTCGGATTGTTTTTGACAGTGATTTTATTCCATACCGCCAGCACCAAGATAAAATGCGCTACTGTAGCGTGCGCTAAAAATGGATTGTTAACAGAGGTAGAGACTGGTTTCAACCATTTAAGTTGGTTTTCTATACGATTTAAGGGAACAAGTCTGTATAAAATGGTCAACACAGGCGTCACTGGGTCGAAATACCAGCATTTCTGTTTTATTCTCATTTAAATGTAAAATACAAAAATAAGGCCAGCTTTGACATCCTTAAGATATTGCAGCAATTAAATGTGTTGAAAAGTATTTTATTTGATTACACTCAGGATGATTGGAGATGGCTTTTAATGTAATTTGCTCACAAAGCTGAGCTGATCATCGTTATCATTTTATTCCCTATTGCATAATTTAGCATCAAGTTCAGTCCGAGTCAAAATGATGATTTCTATCTTGAACCAAAAAACATCATCCATTAGTGCTCATGTCCTTACTGGTTGTTGCATTTCAAGCTTTATTAGCTAAAGTATATAAGCATGACCTTTTGTAGAAATTTTGTATACTGTACATTATTGATGAGTCGTTCATGAACAATTCGTTCTTTTTGAACGGGCCTTTAACGTGACTCAGAAGAACGAGTAGAGGGAGTGATTCATTAATTTTTTCTACTGGGCATATGCATGTGCAAAGCATCGCAAAACCTCTGTATGTTATGTACAGGAAACAGAAATGAGTAGTTACCTTTGAGTCTTCTAGTCCGAACCGTTCATTCTTTTGTCACGTGACTCCCATAGACGCTATGCAGTGCGATAGATTCAAAAGAACAAACGACTCGGACCAGAAGATATGAGAGGTGAGCTGCTCATGTTTATCATAATTTGTCATTAGCTGCAATGTAATATTCTCATTACTGGAACTATAGCCACAATCTGTGTATGTAGATGTGTTGGGGGTCTGTTTATTGAAAATGTAACATTTAATTTTATTTCTAATCAAAAGAACGAAAAAGATTTGTTCATTTTGATGAACGAGATTCAAAGAACTGAGTCACTAAAATGATCCAAACTTTCCATCACTAGTATTCGTGTGTATAACGGTTTACTGTTCGACTCCTGAAAGTGTTCTCATGACAGGCTCCAGGGAAATCAGTGCGGGTCAGCGGTGTGAGTGCCAGCGCTGCAGCACCAGTCTCATGCCAGGACCTGCACTGACCTTCTCTTTTATAAATCTCCTAGTTTCAGATCTATATATCATTAGTGTTTCTCTCTCACTCACACACACACACACACACACACACACACACACACACACACACACACACACACTGTGCAATTGAATGTCTTCTACACTCCAGCTCCTGACAGTTTTATTAGAGTTACTTTACAGACCTTGTTATATAATAATCTCACATTAGAAGTTGATCTTGAATTTGGCGCCTGCTTGACCATTCAGAGGCTTCATATCGTCTCCTTCTCCGTCCTTATCGTCTTCAGTCTCGACCCAAAACACCTCCTGGAATACCCTGTGGAATGTGCGTGTGCGTGTGTGTGTGTGTATACGCTAATCAGACCCAGGCCGTATCTTTATGTGAGCATGCTGCACTTCAGTATCAGCCAAAAAAAAACTTAAAGCACCAGCATTTCTGAACCAAAACAGCAGCTGGGCATTGTCCACACACACACACACACACACACACACACACACACACACACACACACACAGACACACAGACACACACACACACACACACACACACACAGACACACACACACACACACACACACACACAGACACACAGACACACAGACACACACACACACAGACACACACACACACACACACACACACACACACAGACAGAGCAGTGTTTAGTGTTGTGTGTCTCTGTACACACTTAGCTTGTGGTAACGAGAGAGTCTGGATTTCGAGACTTACAAAAAAAAGTTTCAGTTTTATTTCCTTCACCCGCATCAAGTGTATACCTCCAGATGTGTATAAACAATTAGTGTTTCATTAGGATAGAATTAATAACTTTAGAAATTAGTTTTTAAATTAAATAGATTTTTAACTTACTATAGTGTTACAAATGATTCATGATGTTCTGAAAATGTCCTGTTTATCCAGACCTTGTCATAGAATATTAATTGTTTATTGCTTTAATTATTGATTGAGTTCTTTATGTACTGTAATATCATGATGAAGTAAATTTTTTCAATAGTAATTTTAATAACAATACAGTATTTGTGTGAATTAATTTAGCTGTTTCAGTAGGTCAGGATTTTCAAAATTGAACTCAGATGCACAGCAAATAAAATAATTAAAGAATTAAAATTTAAGCAGCTATGAAGGTATTAACATAGAACTGAAGAAATAGTTATTAAAACAGACATATAGGACTGTGCAAAAGTCTTGACCCCCTCATTCTTCTAATCAAATTAAATTAAATTAAATGATTCAGCCTAAATTTAAGAAATGCAAACAAATGTTTTATTGTGACAAAAGATACAATGTAAAAACTGGTGATTTATGTAACAACCTCAGCAGCGATCTCATTTCCCCTCTCGTCTGTTCCAAGCACTCGGCATTTAGCATCACCAGTACACTAATCACCGGCCTGATCATCTGTCAAGACTACATTAAAACACAATAAATTCTGGAGCTTTGGAAGCAACATATGAAGAAATGAGAGGTACATCAGGTTTGCACACAGTACAGTAGAAGTCCAGTAAAGCTGCCTTTTCATCTAAAAAACCCCCATACATGATAAAGGAGGACTGTGCAGGAATGCAGGGTCGAGTCGGAGGAGAACCGTGTGACTGATCCATGGACCCGAGCCGGTGTTTATTGTACAGTAGCTTTGGCTGGAGACTGAATAACACTCGGTTTCTCATCACACTGATTTACTTATTTTATGCTAATGTCCTGTTCACTCATGGCGCATGAGGACAATCAGACGGTGTGTCAGCTGTTTATTACTAAAATCAGGATCCAGAAGCCTGAGTACATGTCCAGAATGACCAAAGCCTGTTTTTATTTCAGCACTTAGCAAATACTTCTTTTAACCTTCTCCATGCGCTATGTTTAGTTAGACATTATAAAAATTGAGTTTCCATATACTGTATCTGATCAGCATTGGTATGTACACTGATCAGCCGTAATATTAACACCATCAGCCGGTGATGTGAATAACACTGGTTAGTGTGTGGGATTTTATTAGGCATCAGATAAACAGTCAGATCTTGAAATCAATGTGCTACAAGCAGGAAGAATTGGCAAGTGAAGGATCTGCGTGACTTTAACAAGCCTAAAGCGCTGGGGGAAGAGCCACATCCCGGCGTGTTCCTGCTGCATACTGGTTTTATTTCATTTACTGTACACGCTGTCTCCATTACTATACATCTCTATTGCTCCTTTGTCAGTAAGAATTTTTTTAAATTCTACATTTTATTTTTAATTATAAAATGTACTTAATTTATTTTAGTGGAGAATGTTATTTAAGAAATACAATTTGTCCAACTTTTCGCTAAGCAGCAAATGAAAACAGTCCCCCATACAGTCCTGACTTTCCACATGTTTGGGCCGTTAAAGGAGTTCCTGAGTGGTCAGCGTTTCAGGCGTGAAGCAGATAGTCTGATCATGGCTCCGGTGCTCTGAAAAAACGTTCTGCCTTGATAGTATCCAAGCACTAGTGAATCACCGGGATACGTGCATTAGTGCAGCAGGGGATTATATCAAGAAATCAAAGAGTTTTTACTCCCATAACTGCGTTCTGTTATTCTGCACAATCAACAGTCCGGCTTTGTCTCAAGCACCCCTCTTAATAAATCTCACTACATTCATTTGTCTCGGATATGATCCACATCATGTTGTAAGTACATAAGGACAGAAATACAGTGTAAACAAGTATTTATGATTTTAGAGCTTAATATGGATGTACATGGATGTATTTTAAAGACTATATTTGGTCTTGGCTACATGTAGAGGTTTACATTTTTTAAACCAAGACACATCTGTGAGCAGAGCAAGTAGTGCAAATACTGATTTCATGGATGAAAGAGATTTTTGGGGTAAATTTATGTTTAACAGAAAGCTGAAAATTTTCCTATCTGTGTTGAATTGGCCCTTAATAAAAGGAGTATGAAGTTACAGAAAAGGAGGGGACTGAGACCTGCAGAGGGAGAGAGAGAGAGCTGAGTGAGTACAACTGTATACAGTATGAGTGAGTGAGGAATGAAAGAAAAGAAACACTCCTGAGTCTGAGCCGGGTTCTTCTCTGCGTCTCTGTCCCTGACTGGGGCTGAACGCTCGTCAGCATGCCGACCCTCGCATGCCCGCTGCTTTATTTGGTCTTCATTGGGCTTCATCTCGGCTTGGTGTATTCAAAATATTATTCCGGGCATCGGCATTGTTTTAGGGGCTGTTACAGGCCACAGTGCTTCCCTTCATATGACAGGTTCATCACAGGATACCTGAGACCAGGTGAGTTCGCTTTATACTGGGGAACAAAGAACTTTCTGAGTATTGTGCAAGTCATAGATCTTTGCATTGTGGTGTTACTGTAAGCTATTGAGTGACTATGTAGTGTGATAAAGCAGAAGTGTGATTATATTAATCAATGGTTAGAAATTTAAAGTGTTACAGCAGCAGATAAGAGATTGTTCAGAAGCATACAAACATTTGAATCAGTCTAAACTATGGAACAAATGTACAAAAACTATAACAAATAGTTATACTGTATACACTGAAAAAAAAAAAGTATTATGTGACACTTGTAACAAAAGTGACCAGGTTGATTAATTTCCTAAAACAGCACATCCTGCAGTGTGTTATTCCTTTTATATGAAAGCATTTGATTATAGATTTATTTTGGTATAAATTAAACAATGAACTATTTATCACATTATATTGTAATTCCTCATCTCACTTTTTTAGAAGCTACAAACACTTTTTTTTTTTCCCATTTCCTTCTTTTTTTCTCTCTCTTGCAGTGAGACTTCTGCAGAACCTAAAGTTACGCTTTACTGTACCTCTGACACTGGAGACTCCTTCCATTAATAGAGAAAATGACATCATGTCATCAGCTACAGTACACATGTTTTTAGTCCATATTTTATAAGTGTTCCTATAACCAACGTATTAATACTGTATCTAATCTTCAGATTTGTAGCAAGATATTTTGTAGGCGGCTCTATGTAATGGATGATCTTCTGGTCTCCTTCAGCATTACACAGGAACTGTGGTTAGTGTAACTCCTACTGTGTCACCCAGACAGACAGACAGACAGACCAGACACACAACACGTCTTCATACATCTTAGAAAACCTTGAGGCTTTATCTTAGTGTTAAGGATGGATCAAGTGCATACTGTACTTGTATTCAGCATCAGCAAGTTTACTTCACTGTAAACAACTGGTTGAGTTGAGATATTTTTTTTCCTTTCCCTTTTCACATGGTCTTTATTTCAGAATTTCGAATGCATCATTTGATTCAGATAAGCAAGGATTAAAGTGTCTTACATACAGTAACCTTGGCAACAGGTTTTATTCTATTTTGCCAGTTAAATTACCAAAACCAAGCACCATATGAATGTAAATGTGTGGACAAAATGTATTCCATCTTTTGTATCTATATACAAAAACTACTTAAA
This sequence comes from Clarias fuscus, assembly GCA_030347435.1. NCBI lineage: Eukaryota > Metazoa > Chordata > Actinopteri > Siluriformes > Clariidae > Clarias > Clarias fuscus. Next base: position 3,135,258 of record CM059215.1, read on the forward strand.
ACTGCTCTCCTTCACACATGCCTCTACCTGAACACTGTTTCCTTGCTACTTCTAACCAGTTAGGACACCTCAGGAACTGAGGTAGGACTTGCTCTTACTCCTACTCTTAAAAGTACGACAAAATTGCATCATACTGAGAATTTTTGGCCACTTTTTTCTACTCTGAGACATTTAGTAAATACGGGCCCTGGACTGTACATGATGTGGCGAAAACTCCCAGCCGAGTTCTTGTAATGTGCAAGTTGTGTTGGTGAATGATTGTGTGTACAGATCCCACAGGCAGATCTGTCTCTCAAGATTCGCAAGGTGGTGACGTCGATTTTTTATCAAGAATCAGATGTTCCACTCATGCATGATGTTCAAGACTGCCGCTTTGTTTAAATATAAAAAAAAAAAAAATCCTTCAAACCTAATTTGCCAGCTGGCTCCAATATATACATTCATTTACTCTTCAATGCAAAACCAACAGCAGGAGTTCAGTCTCACGTTTAACCTTGAAATCATTTCCATATATACTGTAAATACCAGGCCATTTTGAACAATTACAGAACATATAAACACATGTAAAAAAGAAGCTCCGTGGTCTTAACTAGTGCAACGTCTCCATGGACGTAGTTTGTATGTTTCTGATCTGTACGTTAATCCGTCACCCATACGGTGCTTTGAGACAGTCGCCAAAGAAAAAGCTGGATGGAGCCGTATCTCCTGCAGAGGTTCTGTGTTGATGCATAGCTACTGACTTGGTCATGGCTGTGTTATATGTTAGAGAGGTGAAGCTATATAACACTAGGCTCTTTCATTCCTTTTGGAGGGAACAGTGCTTACGTTGGCACGAAAAGTCGCAGGTTTTGTATGAAGAGAAAGCAGACAGACCACAAGGTTTATGCCGAAGTAAGAAAGGGGAAAAATGGGAGTGAGTGTTGATGTTGCTTAGAGAGAAGGAATTTTAGGAATATGTGCGTCCTAGTGTATGAGCGTGCTCTCAAAGGATTAGTGTTCAGATCCCGAGCTGAAAAGCTGATGATTGGCTTGAAAGTGGGATGGATTCTTGATGGAGACCTGTTCTTGATTCTGTGTTACTTTAACTGAACATCAGTAATGCTCTCTCTTATTACTGTCACATTGTTATGATTCGCGGTGATATAGCGGTGTGGAAAAAAACATGCTTCTTTGATCCTCAAGATCTAGAGTTCGTTTCTTGCAACAACCGGAAGTTAGGACAGGAAAACACTCGTTTGAAGTAGATGAGATGTTTATGTGGTGACGAAGAGGGTGAAGACTATCGCGTGATTCCTTTGAGATGCCTGACAGCAGCCGATTACATCTTCTCTAACTGCTTACTCAACATTTGTGGACGCCCTACACACGGAGGAAAGCATTATCCCCCCGTTCTGCTTGCATGAGCTCATAGTTGCCTACAGTTGTCTACTGTCGCTATGATTGATGTGCGAGTGCGGGTATGCCATGCCACCCCCCTGAGAGAGCACCGCCAATCTGCCGTCTACGCTCACGGCTACACATTTTAATGGAAAATGCATGTCTGTGTTGGTGTAATTATTCTAGCTTGGCTATTTGTAACTGCAAGCAGATGTGTTAAGGTGCATCAATATACAGTATGTTATATTGACAGACAGAATTATACAAGTTTCCTCAAAGACTATGTTTATGAATCGTCTTTTTTCATTGCACAAATATGTAGATTGAAACATTCTTGTATAGAAATTTTTTCCACTTGTTTTCAAATTTGCTAGCTGAAATTCTCATTTACACAACTGCTGACTGTGAGACTGTGAGCAGTTTTAACAGAGGTCGTTTCGCTTTAATGGAGACCTGTGTGTGCTGCGTGTGTCGGGTTGAAAGCTGGTCGGGTTGACAAGCCATTGCACATACATGGCAGCACAAAAGTCTGTATATGTAGGTGACAATGTATTTAAAAGTATTATTTCTATTATTATTTATTATTATTATTATAGTAATATTAGAGCAAATGCTCTGATTAATGGTTATCCACGCTGAATACAAGAACGCTGAACGTGTCATAATGTATCAGATCTGATTCTGTTTGATGCAGAGATGATTTCCTTCTTCAGTGCAGCGGCTGTTCAGATAGACCCGAAGAGAAATCTCGAGAGGTGTTACAGTAGGTCTAGCTCTGTTCCACTTTTAACATGAATATAAATATACATTCCTCTAGATGTTCGCTGCCTTCTATAAAGAATATACAGTACGTTTGTAGAACTCGTAAAGTCCTAAAGCCTGTGTTGGATTTATGACGGCATTTTGTTCGTCTTTGGAGCAGCATGTGAATCCCCACGTCGTGCTCTTAGTGCTCAGACGTCATGGGAAAATAGTCTGGCTTCTCCCACACAGACTCGTACCCTGGTGCAGATCTGATCTGAGTTCAGCTCGAGCAGGATGTTAGCGTGTGTGTAAATGATGCATGGTAGGATCAGCTCTGACCTCATAAGCGAGTCATGAATCCCGAACTCAGCTTCTGTCAGGTCTCAGTCACGGGTCAGCAGACTCGGGGTGTACCGCTGTCACGCTCGTTCTTTCTCACAGCACGTAAACCTGAGAACCGGTGTCGGTTTATTTTTGGTTTATTTGCTTGTATGAGGTCAGCGTTCCTCCTTGTTCAGATTTAACTGAATTGGATTTGACTGGAAGGTTTGAAATTTGTAGAAATTGTTCAAAGATGTTGCGAGGGCTGCTCGGGTCTCACAGCAAATGTGATCATCTGCGTACCTGCGTGGACGAAACAGATGGTGTAGACGCAAACCTGGTCATGATGCATTTTTACTAAACTTGTGTTTTTATCACTTGTGCAACATTTTCTTTTCTCTTGCAGATATAGATGAGTGCCTCGTCCATAATGGAGGATGTCAGCACAAGTGTGTGAACACCAGAGGCTCCTTCCACTGCCAGTGTGAGCCTGGGTTTCGGCTGCATGTGGACAGACGCACCTGCATCGGTGAGCACGGGATCTCGTTTCTGTCTTGTTGATGAACTCTAAAGATCATGAAATAGCACCTTTGGATGCTTGCTTCACGTTTGCTTTTTTTTGTGTGTGTGTGTGTGTGTGTGTGTGTGTGTGTGTGTGTGTGTGTGTGTGTGTGTGTGTGTGTGTGCTGTGTAGCTCTCAATCTGTGTAGCATGAACAACGGAGGGTGTGAACACTTTTGCGTCCAGCACTCAGCGGGTCAGTTTCAATGCCGCTGCCGACCCAACTACAGACTGGCCGAGGACGGCAAACACTGCAGCCGTGAGTGTGTGTGTGTGTGTGTGTGTGAGTGTGTGTTTAGGCATCTGGCAGACGCACTTATCCAGAGCAACTTACATTTTTATGCACGTGTTAACCAAATTTTCCCATGATTCCAATTCCAGGATTAACACATTCCTTTCTGCACAGGATTTCAGGTGTTAAATACAAGCTTCTGTTAATAATAGAGTTTAAACCTGAAACACTCTGATTAGTGAAACACCTGGACTAGAAGATATGAGACACCTGTGACAGTAATGAGCTGTTTTCATCTTTGGTGCTGCCTTTAACCTGCACTTGACTAGAGACGGGAAAAAAAATCAGATCAGTCATGAATCCTTAAAATACTCAAAAATACTTTTGTGTGCCAAATCATGTTTCGCCACACTGACTCCAAAATGATCATTTTAAAAGATTTATTACATTCATAATAGAGACGGTCGATCACCCGGTGACCGGTACTAACTGTTTTTCAGCTCGATCAGCCTTTACCCGATTCAGTGCAGAGTGCATGAGCTTGAGTGCTGCAACAGCAACATGTATTTATGGTGCCCGTAATCAAACCTTAAAAAGCTTCCAATCAGTCTTTTTCTTCTCTAACTCTACGACTGCGTTAATCCAATGCATCAAACCCACTCATTACTCACGCCAGTCTCAAAACACCCCGAGTGCTAATACATTTAGGCATCTGGCAGACGCCCTTATCCAGAGCAACTTACATTTTTATCTCATTATACATCTGAGCGGTTGAGGGTTAGGGGCCGTGCTCAAGAGCCCAACAGGGACAACTTGAAACACACGTGTTTGAAGCTGTGCTCACCCTCCTGCGCGCTTGCAGATTTACAGTATAGGATGCGCCTACAGGTGGCGCTGTAAACAATTCACACACTGGCATCCTGTGTGGTAGGAGTGAATTATATGCTCATTTTGTTTCAAAATAATATTTATGACTAATGATAGAGATACATGATGCTCAGAAACAATCTAGCTTTTTAGTTACATTAAATTCAAAGTCAAATGTGACGTAGTGTTTAAATGCCACCCTTGATTTTTAAGTGAGAAAACTAATGGTATAAAGAGAGGGCTACATCTAATTACTCATGCTCAGTTCAGTTGTGAAGCAGCTGAATAAAGGATCTTCATTCAAAATTTTTAAATTGTAACAAAATTGGAAAAAACGTAATAGTGAAGAAGCATTTTTATAAAATCATCACACAATATTAATGGACTCGGCACCGAGGTATCGTGAGAATATCGTATTGTACCGAACTCGATTGTGAATTTGTCAATAATAATAATAACAAAAAATAAGCTTCAGACGTGGATGTGTTTTAGGTGCAGCGGAGAACCCGTGTTTGCTGTTGAACGGTGGATGTTCTCAGGAGTGCCACAGCAACGGGGACGACACCTACTGCGACTGTCGCTCGGGATTCAACCTCACGCACGATGGCAAGACCTGCGAAGGTAAATCACGCAGCGCTTCGTCACTATTATTTATTATTTCTGCCTATTTCCTTTTCTTAAAAAGCTTTTATGTTTTCATCTGGGCTAAAACCTTCATTTATCTTTCAGTCCTGATGAACAGAGCTTCTTAGATGTTGTACCTTAAAGAAAACTGTACTTTAAATAAACCTTGGAGCTGCGTGTCAGAGACGTTTTTTTTTTTTTTTTAATCTTGCAGATATAGATGAGTGCCTCGTCCATAATGGAGGCTGTCAGCACAAGTGCGTGAACACCCAAGGCTCCTTCCACTGCCAGTGTGAACCTGGGTTCCGGCTGCATGTGGACAGACGCACCTGCGTCGGTGAGCACGGGATCTCGTTTCTGTCCAGAAGCTCCTGAGATTCTTTCAAATCCTCAATATGTGTTTGTGTTTCTGTGGTTTTGCCTTCACAGTTAAAAATCAGTTTTTGAATAATCTGTTGTAATATATGACTTGATATTGTTATTGTTGTGTGTGTGTGTGTGTGTGTGTGTGTGTGTGTGTGTGTGTGTGTGTCTCAGATATCGATGAGTGCCAGTCGGGTCAGACGCAGTGTGCACACGGCTGCCGTAACACCAGAGGCTCCTTTGTGTGTGTGTGTAACACTGGATACGAGGTGGGAGCGGATGGCACGCAATGCTACCGTGAGTTTTTCCGTCCTGTCTGTTTTCTCTACATCAGATATCAGAGATGTTTCTTAAGCGTATACTTTTTTGTCTAACAAGTCTAAGATATTTTTGTTTTTTAAATATTTTTACGTTATCTCTGACTCAAAGTCAGGTTGATGGGTTTATGTATAACGAATGCAATGGATCTGATATGTTAGGGTTTCTATAGTAACAGTGCATTTACAGGGAACGTTTAGAGTAAGCATTCTTCATCAACAGGTTAAAAAATGAGTGATAGTTGATATGGTGAGGTTTTCTGTAAGGACATCAATGTGTATTTAATGCGTATGAGAGGAGAGAGTTTTCTTGTCATCTTCAGGACAGTGGATCTTTTATTTCTCGGGAGCATGACAAGCTGTGATTTTCCCTCTTATATTAACTTTAAGATGGAATGGCTGTTTATAGCTGCTATAACAAAAGCACAAACACATTACAGCTAGTTTTGCGTTAGATGTGTAAAAGTATACAAATTGCATAATTATGTGAGGAGATTTTTTGGAACTCTAACGACATGACATCAGAATATCTTGAGACTTTTGTGGCATTATGAATGTTTTTTGTGTGTGTGTGTGTTAGGGATCGAGATGGAGATCGTGAACAGCTGTGAGACGAATAACGGTGGCTGTTCTCATCAGTGCGAGCACAACTCAAACGGCCCGGTGTGCAGCTGTAACCAAGGCTACCGTCTCCACGACGACCTCAAGACGTGCATTGGTAAAATAAGTGCTTCTGCCTCGTACCGCGCTTGAGCTTTATTCATTCTTTGACCATGGCTTTCATCTAAGAGCGATCGATTTGACTGCGTTTTCAGACGCAGACGAGTGTGTGGACGGGACCTCGTGTTGTGAGCAGGACTGTATGAATTACCCGGGAGGGTACGAGTGCTACTGCGCCGCAGGCTACAGACTCGACTCGGACGGCTGCAGCTGCCACGGTGTGTGTTGTGCTGGAGTCGTGACACGCTTCTGAACAAGACCGAACAACTTTGTTTATTTTGATTTCCCAGGATGTATCAGAATCATAATTCTGGTTTGCTGAAAACAAATATAATATATATTTTATATGAAATGACATATCGACCTGTTATGGAAAATTCCTTTTTCAGCCATTTATAAACATTCAGACAGGAGAACCTCCCTGCATTTGAACTTTTTCCAGTGTTTGTATTAGCCAGTTAGATTTTCCCTCATTTAGTAGAGCCAGGCTTGTCGCTTAGCTCTGCTTTTCTCTAGAGGGCATGGCACAGAGGTACCTCATTTACATAAACACTGAAACGGTGCGCTCAGAGGAGGAGTAAAGCTGTTTGAGATCATAAAATACGGGACCTTTAAAGGTCAAGAGGTACTATGTTTAACTAAAAAGCTCCAAAACACAGCAGTATTCATTAAAGCAATTAAATCAAAACTGGTAGAGAATTCAGTTTATTTAAAAGCATTGTACATGTAGTACATGTAAATGTAGTCAAATTTATACTAAAAGATTACCATCTCCAAATCAAATATTACATTATTAAACCTATATATTTAAAACACATTTTTAAATATATAGGTGAAATGTATATTCTACTAGCAGATCATTTTAGTTTTTTTCTATTAATACGATCAATACATCCAATCCAAAGGGGCAATTAAACAAGCCTGAAATAACTTTTTTAAAGTATCAAAAATGTCACCTTATATTTGATTTGTACTCTGGCTGGTGAAAAAAAAGTCAGTTCATGTGTGAAAATGATTCCTCATGCTCTTTCACACTCCGAGTCCTGGAATATGGAAACATGGCTGTTTTATCAGGGAAGGGAAAAACTCCATAGATGTGATAACCTGGTCATTCAGTACATTCAAGTCGTCAGCTGAGTCTAGACCTGAGCAACTGAACAAGCCCATTTTTTTTTTGAGATTTTACTAAAGACAGTCGTGTTTAGGAAACCAACATCTACATCGATAGAAATAGTATCTCAAAAATAAGCTGTTAAATGTAGCCGTGGTATAAAGTAAACTACCAGAGGAACTGATTTCACTTTGGCATGGATCCAAACATGGTCGAGTTATATCGTAAGTGTGTTTAAGAGCTTTAAGTGAGTAAGCTGAGTAAGAATTAGACAAGTTGGCAGTGGAGACATCTTCATCAATGCTGTTGTTGTCAAATTCTACATAAGCTTCCTTTCATTCGCTGGAGATTGTTCAGCTCTTAACGAATGTCTAGATTTAATTCAAAATTATTCTCACACTTACAAGGTTTATTCATAATTATAATAATAATTCCAAGCAGATTTTTCTTTTTAATTAAGACAAACACTAAAACCTATTTGAGAACTTCATAAACGACATTTCTAGAAGAATTAATTTGTCTGACGGAGCTGTGTAATGACCGTCGGATGAACCTGTGTGTGTACAGATCTAGACGAGTGTCTGGCTGAGAATGGTGGCTGTGAACACGCATGTCAGAACAGCGCCGGCTCGTTCCACTGTTCCTGCAAATCCGGGTATGGGCTGGACACGGACCGCCGCTCCTGCATCTGTGAGTGATCTGTACTGCCTCTCATCATCAGCTACTTCACTTAACAACTCTACAACCACCTAACTATATATTATACTTCACCTGTGTGTATGTGTGTGTGTGTGTGTGTGTGTGTGTGTGTGTGTGTTTGTGTGTGTGGTTTTTAGTGCTGAGTGAAACAGTTCTCCACACTGGACAGGTGAAGGAGCCCTGGCTGGTAAACCAGCTCACAGATTACAAACAGTTGGAGCTTTATGACGATTACGAGGAGGACGAAGGAGAGCTGCGAGCTGAGAGCACACTGACTGAGAAATTTGGTTAGACCTTCAATTCAGTAATATGTTCAATGTCCCCAAAAATTTTTTCGTTGTCTTCAAAGAATACAGTAAACCATAGTTCATTATACAAGGGGCGATCAAGTCAAACTGGAACACTTATCCCAGAAATTTGCAAATTCGCTAGAGCTTGGATACCATCAAGATAGAAAGTTTTCTCACCACTGACTGCCTGCTTCATGTCTGAAACACTGGCCTCCCAGGAACTTCTTTAATGATTTTTCCAACCATGTGGAGGTGGCTTGGAGCGAGCTCAGGACTGTGTGATGGGTGTGGCAATAACTCCACGCCGAGTTCCTGTAACATGCGAGTGTTGGTGGTTCTAGATTCACCAGAAATTTTACCACAATTCCCCGTTTTGACTTGAATGCCTCTTGTGTTTTGTGTCATAACTCCAGTTGTTGGTTATTTAAAGCATGTCGAGAATTTACAGTTCAGGACAGTTCGCCAAAATTCTGCAAACATTTGGAACGGCTCAAATAATATTTTCACATCAAGAGAAGGTTTATCCAGCTTTGTGTTTTTTCTTTTTTCTCTCCGTCTCTCACATCGTCTATAGTGTGTCTAAACGACACCTTTGGGTCCGACTGCAGTTTGTCCTGTGAGGACTGTATAAATGGAGGAGTGTGTAACACACACCGAACTGGCTGCGACTGTCCAGATGGTTGGATGGGGATTCTCTGCAACCAAAGTGAGTTTTTTTTTCTGAAAGATCTCAAAGCTATGTTCCTCTTAAGAAAGTCTGTTTTATGTCTGTTTTGCCTTTAATGTGTGTGTGTGTGTGTGTGTGTGTGTGTGTGTGTGTGTGTGTGATGCAGCCTGTCTGGAAGGCTGGTTTGGGAGAAACTGCTCATTCCAGTGTAAGTGTAAAAATGGAGGGGTGTGTGATCCAGTGACCGGAAGCTGTCGCTGTCCACCAGGTGTCAGTGGAGAACACTGTGAGGACGGTCAGTAAAAAATAAATAAAATCTTAAAAGGTGTAACAAATTGTAAAGCATGTTGAGATAAATATTCACACTCTTCTCTCCACAGGATGCCCTAAAGGTCTGTATGGAAAGCAGTGCAATAAGAAATGTAACTGTGCCCATAACGGACGGTGCCATCGCACATACGGGGCGTGTCTGTGTGACCCGGGGCTGTACGGCCGCTTCTGCCACCTGCGTGAGTATCTGAGCGGCTGTATCACATGATGGATAAACATGCCCATTTATGTACGTGTCTCATTGTCTTATAGCATGTCCTAAATGGGTGTTCGGTCCCGGCTGCTCTGAGGAATGCAAGTGTGTCCAGGAAAACACTCTGGAGTGTCATCGGCGACACGGCAGCTGCGCCTGCAAGCCTGGGTATCAGGGTGACCAGTGTGAGAAAGGTCAGGATCACACAGAGAGGATGAATGAGTGATGTTACAGTGCTCTCATCATGTTGCTTTATACAATAATCTTCTGCACCTGAGATATACATGTGTTTGAGTGTGTGTGTGTGTGTATAGAGTGTGATGCAGGCTTTTATGGTCAAGGCTGTGGTCAGAAGTGTTCCTGTCCATCTGGGGCGGCGTGTGACCCTGTGACTGGGTTTTGTCAACGTCAGTGTCCAGCTGGGAAAAAGGGAGAAACCTGCGATGAAGGTGAAAAATTGAACTCTCACACTAATCCTAATCTGTGTACTATTCAGTAGAGTAGTCTTTTAATCCTCGTTTTGTAAAGCAGTGTGGGGTTTGGGATGGAGCCAGTCTATAGCCCCATTCAGACATTCTATCAATCTTCCCAGTTGAGTCTGGTTCCCCTCAAAATTGTTCCTATTGCCATCTCAGGAGGTTTTTTCATGCCACTATTATCCTAGGCTTGCTCATCAAGTATAATCATCATTTTTAATTTATACAAATTTAAAATATTTTTACATATTTATACATATAAATTTTTATACATATTTAAAATAGTGTTACAAGCACTACTGTATATCAATAAATTGAATAGAATTTTGTTGTTTACTTTGTGGGTTTTATGTATCATCAATAAACACAACTTCTTTAAAGTTACAGTATGTGATCAGGATTTCAGCACTGTCTAGGTGGGATTTTGTCTGTGTGATCTGGCAACCCTGACTGCACCCAAATCTGAAGCTGCCAGTGTGACTTGCAGTGAAGAATTATGTTGGACTTGTGAGGACAAAAAATATAAACACCAGCCCGCCTGGAAATTAGTCTCAGCTCACTTGATGTACAGTAGAATCTCATAAGTGTCGCAGATATCTATATGAGATTCTGGGGCTCCCTTCATCATCCCGTGGCTCTCTTCATCACGATCGTGGATGTGTGAGGAAAAGTAATGTAAAAGTGACCTGCATATCTGTTGTTTATGAAGAAGTCTCGTGTTTTGTTTGTGTAGATTGTGAGGATGGGACTTTTGGGATTGGCTGCTCTGAGTCATGTCACTGCTCAGGAGCCCCATGTGACAAGGTGAGCGGTCAGTGCCGATGTCCGGCAGGGACGACGGGCAGCCGCTGTGAGGAAGGTGAGCATAATCGCTCTTAAACCTACAGTAAATTTATTTCACTGTTTATCAAAAAAAAATAAAAAAATGCAACGTTTTATCAGTTAAAACACATAACTCAAATGAACATTATATTAAGGTCCTTGATATTTTTAGAGGTTAATAATAACTTTTCCCTCTTATTTATATTTATTCTTTAAACTTTTTAAATCTTTTTTTATGCATATATCATTAGCTGTCTATATCATTCAAGTAAATATTTTTTTATCTGATTAGAAAATGTTTTATTATTTTCGTACATTTTTGGAGGTTTCAGATCTGTAAATGTTTGCACAAAGTACAATAATATCCCCTCTGTCTCTCTCTCTCTCTCTTTCACACACACACACACACACACACACACACACACACACGCACACACACACAGAGTGTGCTGCAGGCCAGTGGGGTCTGGACTGTAAGGAGACGTGTCCAGTGTGTGAAAATGGAGGCGTGTGTGACAAACACAACGGCTCGTGTCTTTGTCCACCAGGACACATGGGAAGACTCTGTCAGAACTGTGAGCACATGAGCGTGGTTCAGATTTCATTTTCACCCCTGGATTCATACTGTACAATCTGCCTGACTCGCATTCTAAACCAGCTTGACCTGATACTGTACCCTTCCTCCAACCGGCACTGTCTCATTACTTCCTGTAGCGCAGAGCCTCCCTGAGATGGCAACTGTGGACTTTTGTATAGAACTTTTGTTTGTATAGAATTACAATACAGTTCTGCGAGTAAAAACTCTCTTTTATTTCTCTATTTATTTCTGCTACACTAATGCACTTATCCCAGTGTTTCATCAAGATAGAAAGTTTCTGCCTGCTTTGAAAATGCTGCCTTCCCAGGAACTTCTTTAAAATGTTTGCACTGTTCAAATGTTTTACTGCAGTTAAGAGTCTCATCAGCGTACCGTGCTTGAAGTCTTTTGTAAATGTTAATCACCTTCATTCACCAGAAGCCACAAGTCCCGGTTCGACTTGAACTCTCTTGTTTAGTTATTGCTAGCGCTGTCTGGGATCATCAGTACCAAAAATGACAGAAGAACAGGTTTTCATGTAACAGATGTCACTAATCTTAACTTAAAATGCTGTTTCCTAACTTAGCTATTTGGAAATGACGTTTGGGTTTTGGCATGATTGGGACAACAACTAAAATAAAAAAAATAGCAGTTCGGCCCCACATAAATGTAGTTATGTTATTCTTTTTAATTACTTACTCATTAAAATAATGCTGAAATTAGATCAAATGTAAAAAAAAAAGATAGGTTTACACCATTCTCATGGAACAACTGCATTACTCAGCTGTAGAAAAAGAAACCCCTCCCCTCTAGTACACAGTGTTTCCTCACTTTTGGAGTCTCTTGTCCATCATTTTATGCCATGCCCCCCAAGCCAAATCACATCCTCATAAATAAGTAATAAGTAAGAGAAAGTGCATGTTTATTGAGCTGTTTGCTTGAAAGTGGTGCCGAATGCCAACTCTCTATTTTATTAAATACTCTAAATTTTATTAAATGCATAATTAGTTGTGAATTAACTTTTATTATGTACTAAATCCTTTGTTAAAACGGATAAAGATTGATGATGGTGTTATTTTTTTGCATCCGTATTTCCTGTGTGTGTGTGTGTAGCATGTCCAGCTGGTCGTTTTGGTCAAAGCTGTCAGCTGAAGTGTGTGTGTGAGAACAGCGGGCGCTGCCATCCCGTGACCGGCCGCTGCTCCTGCGCTCCAGGCTGGACTGGTCACAACTGCAGGAAAGGTACAACAACCTGGTGTTATAGCGTATCACACGTCACTTTGTATCAGTGTATCAGTCCTGTTCAGTTGTTGTGTTTATTGTCTGTACAGCATGTGACTCTGGACACTGGGGCCTGGGCTGTGCGAAGGTGTGTGACTGCAGGAACAGTGATGGCAGCTGTGACGCGGTAACAGGACAGTGTAACTGTGAAGCCGGGTTTATGGGAGCGCGCTGTGACCTCAGTGAGTGTGTTCCATGTACTGTCTGAGTACTTCACTGTTTACTCTCACTCTGCATTCATCTACACCCACTCACAACAACACACTCTCTCACAACAACGCATACTCTCACTCCACCTTCATCTTCACACAGTCACAACAATGCACACATTGGTATTTTTACATTCGTCTAAACCTGCAAATCCTCATTTCTTCAGGTTTAAACAGGGCTTAATAAGAATACCCTACTATGATATCATTCCACAGACTCTTTATTAACGATGTGTTTCATTTATTATCCTATTGAACGTTTGCCCCTTGTTACTTAAATATTGGAACGAGCCCTAGTCATGTGACTCAGTAGAGAAATAAAATAAGCCCTAGACCTGTGACTATTTAAATATTATAATGAGCCCTAGTCATGTGACTAAGTACTTGAATATTATAATCATTTGACTCAGTATTATGAAATCTTGTACTGCCTTAGTGACATGACTTAAATATTATAATGAGCCACAGTCACCTGACTCAGTACTTAAGTAAGTATTATAATGAGCACTACTGATGTATAGCTTAAAAAAAAAAAGATTTTAATCTGGTTATAAATATTCAGGCATTAGTATATTTTATATTTATTGCAAGCAGATGTTTAATGCCCACATGGTTTGCTACAAAGCTCCGCCCACAAAACATTAATGCTATACTACACATAATCCTAACCCTCTGCCCGTACCCTCAGTACAGTAAATCTTTTCTCTCAGTTTCTAATGCAGGGAAAAGTTGTGCTTGTAATGCTTCAAGATCAACACTTTCACATTTTCCTATATTTCTGTGTCAGCCAAAAATATTGAATAAATCACGAACCTGGTTTGTTTTAGCCAGTGACACAGACTGTAGTTATACTTTTACATTTCCACGTACAGACTCAAGTCTTGTCCTCATTTTTCCCTCTCTCAGAATGCCCTGCTGGGTTTTTTGGTCTGAGCTGTCGGCAGCGCTGCCAGTGCGATAACGAGGCGTCATGTGACCATGTAAGTGGAGCTTGTACCTGTAAAGTGGGCTGGACAGGGACGTTCTGTGAGAAACGTGAGTGGATTTTTAGACTTTGCTTTATTCATATACACAATGTGTATGTCTTATTAAACATGTTGTTCTGTGTTTGTGTGTGTGTGTGTGTGTTGTATCAGCCTGTCCTCAGGGTTATTATGGGCTGGACTGTCAGCACAAGTGTGTGTGTATGAATGGCGGACACTGCGATCATGTGAGTGGGAAATGTGTGTGTCCTGCAGGCTGGATTGGTCCAAGCTGTAACCGGAGTAAGTGCACCGTTATCTAAACTAACTCTCCTGCAGAGACAACAATGATGTCATTAGGGAGATATTTATTTATCTATTTATTTATTTATTTATTGACAAACCTGTGTGCATGTACACCTCTGTGTCCCCCTGTCCTCTCTCTGTCCTTCCTCCAGCATGTCCCGGTGGTTTTTACGGTGAAGACTGTTCTCAGAACTGTACTTGTCAGAACAGTGAGAGATGTCACGGTGTTACAGGACGGTGTGTGTGTTTGGCAGGGTGGACGGGACTGAACTGCACACAGAGTGAGGAACCGAGCTGAGTTTCAGTAGCGAGTCTATTAGATAATGATATGTAACTACAATGAGATGTTATTTTACATTTTCACAGAATGCTCGGCGGGTTTGTTTGGGTTAGACTGCAGTCAGAGATGCTTGTGTCAGAATGGCGGGGCGTGTGACCACATCAGCGGACGCTGTTCCTGTCCCAGCGGCTGGACGGGCACGGCGTGTGAGCGAGGTCAGTACCAGAGAGAGAGAGGAGAGAGAGAGAGACAGAGAACTTATCCTGTGTGTTGAGAGAAGTTTACAGACTGGAGGGTGGAAATGAAATTACAATTACAGTTCTGACATTAGATAATCTGGTGCTTGCATGAATAACCAAAAATATGTGCACCCCTTACCATCACTCCCCAAAAACACATCATTACAATTTCCCTGCAGTGAAAATCAAAAGAACCAATGAAACCCTAATCGCATATGATGATGCCTGTGAAATCCACAAATCCAGCTCCATGAAGACATGCTGAGCCCTAACTGAACTCAACAGGACAGAGGTATAATTAGAGCATCCGCAACATCAGCACCTGAACTCACTAATGCTCTTGTGCTGAATGAACACAAATGCACACAGATACATTCCAACAGCTAGTGGAAAGCTCTCCCAGAAGAGTGGAATGAAGCGCATTTTAACAGGAAACATGGGAATCCATCTGGAATTCAACATCAGTTCTGGAATACAACATGTCTGAACAGTGTAATTAACACGGGTGAAAGTAGTTTAAATTCTTACAGGTACTATGTAGCAAAAAAGTACGGAGAATAAACCATGGAGTTGGTGGGCAGTTCTGAGAACCTTGAGTTGAGATTTCATTTATATTTTCAATTCTGTTAAGTTTATGTAGCACTATAACAGCTGTTGTCACAGAACAGCTTTATAGAAAATCCGGAAATAAATTTCGATGCCTACCGAGCAAGCCAGATGTGACAGTGCCAAGGAGGGAACTCCCTGACGAAGGAGAAACCTTGAGAGGAACCAGACTCGAAAGGCATCCCGTCCTCTCCCGAGTCATTACTGTTCCAGAGCGCTCTTTATACTACACCCTCCAGCAGCACTAAGTGTCTTTTCTCATCAGGATGATTTTTATTTCATTAGAGTTCCCGATTTACGTCTAGAGCGACTTAAAGAGCGAGAACTGAGATCAACCCACTGCTTCTTGTAATGGACTAGGTGTAGGATGTCTGTTTAGCCAAATCGTAAACAGAAATCAGAGCAGATCTTATTTTCTATTCTTTATTTTTCACTTTAAGATTTAATGAAATCCGCCACATACGGAAGCTGTTGAGTCTGATTGAACAACTAACAGTTCAACAGAGCTACTGTAAAGCCATCTTTAACAGATTTGACCTTATATAACTCGTACAGTATAACTAAGTCTATAATTGGACTTGGGAAACAAAAAAGGCCTGACATCGCCGCGTCTCCAGCTCGTTAGCGCTAGCGGCAGGCGTTTACTGGTGCTCTCTGCCACACGCTGTCTTTTGGACCACCTCGGGTGTAAAACCTTCAGACCCCCGTCTGCCTCAGTCCTGAGTTATTTTTCCACTTCATAACTCTTAGGATTGCAGCTCCAGGATGTGTGTTTAACCGCTAACTCGCTAACCACACACACCGCACGCATCCTGGAGGCTTTGTGTGATCCGAATTAGCCAAAGCTCTGGTTAAGATGTTAGACTGCACGCTTGTTGGGGACCAAATTGAATTTAGCTCATTTTATTTGTTTATAAAGATAGAGTCTCATTCTGAGTGGAAAAGACACGCCTGCGGGCAACACGGCACAGATGTTTCCACAAAACACAACACAGCTGGAAATACTGGCTTCCTGTGTGTTTGTGTGTCTGTATTTTTGTGTGTGTGTGTGTGTGTGTGTGTGTGTGTGTGTGTGTGTGGCTCTGTATCTGTATTCATTATTAATCTGAGGACAAGAAATCACACAATCTATAATTGTGTACAGATTCCCAACATCGATAGGAATCACCCAGATTTATATTTGACAGATTTATCAAGCCTACTGTATTTACAGTCACTTTTCTTTCTGTTCCCTTGGGTTCAGAGTGTGCTGTGGGCCGGTTCGGGCCGGACTGCCAGCAGACTTGTGAGTGTGAGAATGGAGGCCAGTGTGACAGGCAGACCGGACAGTGTGTTTGTGGAGCCGGCTGGATCGGACAGCGCTGCGAGAAAGGTAGCACAAGAGAGAAACATGATCCCCTTTGTTTCTAATAGTAATAAGATTCCTAGCATTACAAGTGTGTGAAGTAAGAAGGTACATTTCTACTTTTTAGATATGTAAGGTTTATATTAATAACCCATATTGCACTCTTCCTATACTGTGTGTGTGTGCGTGTGTGTTCAGCATGCACGTCAGGCCGCTTCGGTGTGGGCTGTGAGGACCAATGCGAGTGTGGACATGGAGCTTCTTGTCATCATGTCAGTGGAAGATGTGTGTGTCCGGCAGGCTGGCGAGGAGCTCAGTGTGACAAAGGTGCGCTCGGCATTTACATACCTCTCAGACACAGTGTGTCCATCCCTGATCTCATGAAAGCATAGCTGTGTGTGTGTGCGTGTTTATTTCCACTTGCTCGTTAATCAAACAGAGATTTTGCACAAAAACTATGAGGTCAGGGGAACATGTAAGCTGGTCTCGCCGAGGTCGTGGTACAGTAGCGTAAATAATCACCAACGAGATCGTGTGTAATTCTGTCACAGTCTCATTTCCTCCCACACGCCTCTTGTTTGTGAGTTACAACTGTACTGTATAGAGACGTGTAGTTTCTGTCCCTGGTGCTGCTTAAGATATCAACCAAAAATGATCTACTGAAATTTGTGTCAGTGCTGAAATTCACATTAATATCAGTGGATAAACCCTGAGCTACAGTATGTTATGGACTGGGAGAGTTTGACGGGCGTTTGTGATATTGACCAGTCAGTGTCTCCCAAACCTGTATACATTAGTAAGTGTAATATATTAGCGATATAATATAATATAATTTAGGTAACAGTTTTATGGGTTTATAACCCAGCGCATACTTTGTTGTGTTTGACCATCTTTAAAGATGCTGCATATAATGTTTAAAAGTATTTTAATTTCTTTTACTGTTGTTAACCGTCTCATCCTGTTGTGTGTCATTACTGAAGTACTGGTATTTACGCCAGATGTTTAATGTGTCTGAGTTGTAGGAAAACTCATTCTGGGTTGAGATAAATGATTAGATTATAAGGACTGTGAAACTGTTAGAACAACAGTAGCGTTTGTCTCTTTCAGCCTGTTTGCCTGGAACCTTTGGAAGTAACTGTTCCCAGCTGTGTACGTGCCCACACGGCACTCCCTGCCACCACGTTAGCGGAGAGTGCGGCTGCCCGCCGGGGTACACGGGAAATGGCTGTGAGCAGAGTAAGTGCAGCCGGATCCTCGTCCTCACACGCACGCACGCACACACACACACACACACACACACACACACACACACACACACACTTGTACCGTACGTTTTCTTTAATGCTATTTGCTATCTTCGCAGCTTGCCTACCTGGCACCTACGGCCTTAACTGTAATCAGGTGTGTCAGTGCTCAGAGAGGAACCAGCTGTGCCACCCGGTGTCAGGAGAGTGCTACTGCGCTCCAGGGTACACCGGACCCAAATGTGATCAGGGTAAAATGACTACGATGCTAAGTGTTTGACCTTATTTAAAGTTGTGCTCAAAAGTTTGCATACCTTGAAAGAATTTGCAAGATATATACCATTTGTTTTTTAAAGAAAAAATGAATGAGAAGGCAAAACTCATTTATTTGATTTCTTAGAGGAGTCAAGTTCATATCTAAGGCAGAACAGAATGGCAAAATCATCAAACAAAACTGAGTAAATAATCCCTGTTGAAATTTTGCATACCTTTAGTTCTTAATATCGTGTATTGATCCCTTTAGCATTAATGATGGCATGCAGTCTTTTGTAATAATTGTGCATTTTAATGAATTTAACTTAATTCTCTCAGGTGGTATAGCTGCACATTCCTCTTGACAAAATGCATCCAGTTCCTGTAAATAATTTGGTTGACTTGCATGAAGTGCGTGTTGGAGATCATCCCAAAGTGACTCAATGATCCTGAGGTCAGGAGACTGTGATGGCCGCTCCAGAACCTTGGGCTCACACAGCCCAAAACACAAGAGATCCACCTCCACGCTTTACAGTGCGGATGGTGTACTTTTCAACATAAACATTGCATTTATGGCCGTGACTATAGAGTTCAGTTTCGTTCTCATCACTCCAAATGACTCCAGAAGCTGTGAGGCTTGTCTAGGTGCTGTCTGGCGTACTGCAAGCCGGCCTTTTCGTGGCATGGGCGCAGTACGCAGTAACGGCTTTCTCCCGGCAACTCTACCATGCAGGTCATTTCTGTTCAAGTACCTCCTTATTGTGCTCTTTGAAACAACAACAGCACTTTCTTCCAGAGCAGCGTGTAACCCAAGTTGTTTGTGGGTTTTCCTTTGCATTCCAAACGATTCTTCTGGCAGTAATGAGTGAAATCTTTCTCGCTCTACCTGGCCGTGGCACAGAACCGCTTACTTTCCACCTGTTTATCAGAGCTTGAGCAGTACGGACCGGTATTTTCAAGGGTTTTTATGTCCTTTTCCTACTTTATAAAGTTGAACTACCTTATTACGCAGGTCTATCGGCAGGTTCCCCATGCTGCAGTATCCAGTCAAATCAGTGCACCATCTCATGAGTTGAGAAACTCACTGACTATTTAATAGCCATTTAAACTTGTGTCTGTCAACCTGTGTGTTTATAATGTGGCCAAACATTCCAGGATATGTAAACTTTTGATCAGGGTTGTTTGAATGGTTGTTGATTTTAGTTATCATAAGTTTTTAAAAAGGAGTCAAACACCTCTGTGATAATTAATGACTTCAGGGTAAATAACTTTCAGGGCCTGTCTCATACCTCTCCTTTAATCAGATGTCGTGACGTCTGCTGTGTGTGTCTGCTTTCTAGAGTGTGCGAGCGGGCGCTATGGTCCAGACTGTGTGAGAGAGTGTCAGTGTGTGAGCGGCGGGGTGTGTCAGGCCACCACGGGTGCATGCCGATGTCCGCCTGGATTTATAGGAGCTCAGTGCAACATCAGTGAGCTGTTTAGCTTAAAATTTTATATTTCTTTACAGAGCATCTTACATTTAATTCAGTTGCAGCGATTTAAGGCTACATTCTGTTTCAGCGTGTCCGGCCGGGCGTTACGGGCAGGACTGTGCCCATGTCGCTCACTGCAGGGGCGGGGTGAGGAATGACCCAGTCACAGGGAGGTGTGTGTGCGCTCCTGGGCACCGAGGGGATGACTGTGGGCAAGGTTAGTGACCTGATTATACACAGACTGACCAGGTTATAGGTCACACACTTAATCAGCCACCAAATCAGCTCCTACTTGTCAAAGCCTGGACTCCACTAGACCTCTAAAGGCGTGTGTATTATCTGGCACCAAGCCATCAGTAGCACATAAAGTACATGATCAGTGCTCGAGATTAAATGGAAAGAGATCTACATCATCTACTGTACTATAGCCATTGTTTCTGCTCTACTGCACCATTCCTATTTCCATTTTATTACGCTCAATTAATAATACACTGATCAGCCCTTAAACCCACTGACAAGTGAAGTGAGTAACACTGATCATCTCATTACAGCACCGCCTGTCAGGGATGTGATATACTAGACAGCAGGTCAGTTTTCGAAGTTGATGTGTTTGAATGCACAAAAAAATGCACAAGCGTTTGAATGGATTTGAATGACTTTGCCATGTCTACATGACTGGATCAGAGCGTTGGCGACTGTTGGCGTTGGCTGGTGGCGACAGCAGCTCCTCTTGTGGGATGTTACAAAAATGTCCAAGGGAGGAAACCTGCGGACCGGCGACAGGGTTACGGCCAGCTGAGGCTCACTGATGCATATAGAGAGTGAAGGCTGGTCCGTCTGGTCCGATTGATCCAATAGAAGAGCTACTGTAGCTCAAACTGCTGAAAACATAAATGCTGTCTCTGATGGTGAGATGTGGGATTCACCTCCAAACTTACAGACTTAAGTTTATGCACCCCTAAACTGTACTTTTGATTAAGTGTGATATAATGGAACTGAGAAGCTCAGAACCCAGGATGAAAGTAAATGCACCCCCTTTATTAGTCACGACGGTCTCGATGTACAGTACAGTGGTGGGTAAAACTAACACCTGAATCACAATCAGAATGTTTCTATTCCTCTACAGGCTGCACAAAGAACTGTTTAGTATTGTGCTGGAACGTACTAAAAGTTTTGTACAGTGGTTACTAACTACTTACATCATATAGTACTGAGCATTACAGTACAGTGTGTTATGGTACAGTGTGTTAAGATGTCTGAAGGACGGATGTGAGAAGTGGAGAATACTGCTACAGCAGATTGTTCAAGTGAACTAGACATGTTTCTCTGAGTACTGTTCTTGTGCAGTTACTGCAGGTGTTTGTGGCATTACACTGGCGCTGTACTCGTTTATTTAAGTGCTAGGAAGACCGCAGCCCGGGGGAAGAAACCCTTTTGGTGTCTGCTGCTGTGGGACTTTAGGACTCAGCCTCTGAAGAGAAACACTGAAATAGACAGCATCAGGGATGTGGTGTGGAGATAGCATTTTCCCTGCTCTCTCTCCTTCACCTGGGATGGGTGTAACTCAGTGAGGCGGCGGAGCTACCAGGCGTTTCTTCTTCCTGCGCTGTTGATGAGGCTTGGTAGCTTGCATTTGGACAGTGAATTTGCGCAGCTGAACATAATGCATACGGAGGACGTGACTGTTGATTCCTGGAGTGAACCAGACAGATTTAATGTCTGTATCTATCACACACTGGACAGGTGTTACAGGGGCGTGGTGGTGGTGGTGGTGGTGGTGATGGTGTTTCTGCCCCACCTGAGGTCCTGCTGGATGATTATAAGTAGTGATTTGTAGCGGTTTGCTCCGAGCTAAAAAGTGTGAGAACCATGATTATAAAATAGCACAAGATCAATATCAACTTCTGGTTGTGCAGTTAATATAGTGTGTTTCATGTACCATAGTAAAGCGAGTAAAATGTGTAGAACGTCACAGTAGTAAAAGTGTAGTGTAACACATACAGTGTAGTAAACATAGTACACACGGAAAATGTATAATTCCATATGATTAAACATTTTACTAAATGCTTTTAACACCTTAAACTTCTTTGTACAACATAAACACGATGTCTGTACGTGTGTGTGTGTGTGTGTACTCAGGCTGTGCTTCAGGTTGGTATGGTGTAGGCTGTTCTCAGCGCTGTAACTGCAGTAATGGAGGTGTGTGTGACTCAGTCTCTGGGAAGTGTGTGTGTGGGCTCGGCTACACTGGACTGTACTGTGAGAGAGGTGAGTGTCATCACTGTTATTATTTTCATTCAAAATGATTTAGGATTGATGAGTACAGACTATGAATTCTGAATACTTATGATTAATGAATATATGATATGATCATTAAGGAACGGCCAAGTTTGCAGTGCGGCTTTTATGGTTTACGAACAACCACCAATCAAATCAGAGAGGAGGCGTGGCTTACAATTTCATCATGTATAGTGTTTGTGTATTGCGAGTGTGCAAGATATATATACGTGTGTGTGTGTTTGTCAGAGTGCCTTGAGGGATGGTACGGTCCAAACTGTGCACTGGAATGTTTGTGTAAGCACAACAGCACATGTGACAAGGTTACAGGATCATGCCTGTGTGGAGCAGGATACTACGGCCATCAGTGTCAGCATGGTGAGTGTGTGTGTGTGTCTCTCTCGTTCTCAAACACAAACACACACACTTTGTTAACCCTTAGGCACATTGTTGATCAGCAGTTTTGTCTTCTTACAGTACTCTTCAGCAACATGAGTGTGTGTGTGTGTTACAGTTTGTCCAGAAGGTCTGTATGGACCTCGGTGCCAGCAGCATTGCGAGTGTGTGAACGCTGCTCTGTGTGCTCCCAGCGACGGGCGCTGCATCTGTCCTGCTGGATATTGGGGGTCAAACTGTCAGAAAGGTCACAAATGAGAATTTATACTGATCAAAAATTAACATTATAATATAATTAGAGGAGGCGGGGCTTTTTATAGCTTCTGTTATAAAAACGTTTATTTTAGTTTACTTTGGGCTTGGCTTTATTCACAGCTAAGCTTTAAAAGGAAACTTATTTCATAACGTTTTCGTGCATCATGTTCATATTTATGACCTTGTTTAAAATGGATACTGTAAGTGTGACTGTAGGCGTGTTCTCTTTGCAGACATCTGCGCAGGTCTAGACCGTCACTGAGTACTGACACTAACCTGGGGGTTCTTTCACTGGTAAACTCTGCTGCAGAAAGTTTGCGTTTGTAGATCATTGAAAAGTTTTAAATGTAAAGGCTTTGGATGTATTTTTTGGTGTCATTTTTAGATCACAATCATGATTGTGTGAAGCTTTTTACTAGAGCAGTGAGCCAGCGTGAGGAATATTCCTTTAGTTTATAGTTATCATAAAATCTTCAGTGTAATCACTCTGGAATAATAAAGTCGAGTGAATAAGGCTTGGACTTACAGAAAAATCATTGGGGTCATTAAAAAGTTTCAGGAAGCACCGAGTTAACTGCAAATGTAAGTATTAGTGAAGTAACTCATAATAACCATCATAAACCTCCTGCTGTTAATTAATGTTACAGTACAGTGCGTTGTACACTGTATTGTGACCATGAAGCTGCAGAGCTGAACCTGATACATACTGTACAGAGGACGTGACTGTTGATTCTTTGAGAGGATCAGATGTACAGTTGTGGCCAAAAGTTTTGAGAATGACACAAATATTAGTTTTCACAAAGTTTGCTGATAAACTGCTTTTAGATCTTTGTTTCAGTTGTTTCTGTGAAGTACTGAAATATAATTACAAGCACTTCATACGTTTCAAAGGCTTCTATCCACAATTACATGACATTTATGCAAAGAGTCAGTATTTGCAGTGTTGGCCCTTATTTTTCAGGACCTCTGCAATTCGACTGGGCTGCTCTCAATCAACTTCTGGCCCAAATCCTGACTGATAGCAACCCATTCTTTCATAATCACTTCTTGGAGTTTGTCAGAATTAGTGGGGTTTTGTTTGTCCACCCGCCTCTTGAGGATTGACCACAAGTTCTCAATGGGATTAAGATCTGGGAAGTTTCCAGGCCATGGACCCAAAATTTCAACGTTTTGGTCCCCGAGCCACTTAGTTATCACTTTTGCCTTATGGCACGGTGCTCCATCGTGCTGGAAAATGCATTGTTCTTCACCAAACTGTTGTTGGATTGTTGGAAGAAGTTGCTGTTGGAGGGTGTTTTGGTACCATTCTTTATTCATGACTGTGTTTTTGGGTAAAATTGTGAGTGATCCCACTTCCTTGGATGAGAAGCAACTCCACACATGAATGGTCTCAGGATGCTTTACTGTTGGCATGACAGGACTGATGGTAGCGCTCACCTTTTCTTCTCCGGACAAGCCTTTTTCCAGATGCCCCAAACAATCGGAAAGAGGCTTCATCCGAGAATATGACTTTGCCCCAGTCCTCAGCAGTCCATTCGCCATACTTTTTGCAGAAGCTCAATCTGTCCCTGATGTTTTTTTTGGAGAGAAGTGGCTTCTTTGCTGCCCTTCTTGACACAGGCCATCTTCCAAAAGTCTTCGCCTCACTGTGCGTGCAGATGCACTCACACCTGCCTGCTGCCATTCCTGAGCAAGCTCTGCACTGGTGGCACTCCGATCCCGCAGCTGAATCCTCTTTAGGAGACGATTCTGGCGATTCGAAGCCTTCTTAACAAGAATTGAACCTCTTTCCTTGAAGTGCTTGATGATCCTATAAATTGTTGATTTAGGTACAATCTTAGTAGCCACAATCCTGGTCTGTGAAGCCATTTTTATGCAACACAATGATGGCTGCACGCGTTTCTTTGCAGGTCACCATGGTTAACAATGAAAGAACAATGATTTCAAGCATCATTTCCTTTTAACATGTCAAGTCTGCCATTCTAACCCAATCAGTCTGACATAATGATCTCCAGCCTTGTGCTCGTCAACATTCTCACCTGAGTTAACAAGATGATTACTGAAATGATCTCAGCAGGTCCTTTAATGACAGCAATGAAATGCAGTGGAAAGTTTTTTTTTCGGGATTAAGTTAATTTTCATGGCAAAGAAGGACTATGCAATTCATCTGATCACTCTTCATAACATTCTGGAGTATATGCAAATCGCTATTATAAAAAGTTAAGCAGCAACTTTTCCAATATTTATGTAATTTTCAAAACTTTTGGCCACGACTGTATTTAATGTCTGTATATAAAACAGGTGTTTTAGCTGCAGCAGAGGTTTAACAGTGAAAGGACACCCAGTTTAGAGTTAATACTCAGTGATGGTCTAGACCTGTCTCATTTAAATTCCTTAATTTTAAGTGTGTGTAATAAACTAAATGTTTATTAAATGTTTACATTTTGAAACCAAATATTTACTTTTTGAAAATTAGTTTTTAACTATAATTTATAGTTCTCTACTGTAGCTCTAATTAAAAGGTTGCTTCTGTAGCATTGTAAATATATTATAAAGAATTGATTAGTTCATTATTTAAACAATTACAAAATTAAACCATATATATCAAATGCATTACAAAAAAAAACATTGTTATAGTTCAGCTCTAAAACACATGTACAAGGAAAGACATTAAGCTAAAATCCTTAACGTTTTACAGTGTGTGAGCACGGCACGTACGGTCTGAACTGCTCGAAGACGTGTGACTGCGCAGACGGCACGTCGTGTGACCCCGTTAGTGGCACGTGCACGTGTGCGCCAGGAAAAACCGGATTCAGGTGTGACGCAGGTAAGTGTATTAGAGTTTAAATTTACTATAAGGTGAAGTGAGTAGTGAGAGGAGGCATTGGATAAAGGTGTTAAGAGAATAAACTTCTGCGAAGTGCCGACATATGTCAATGAGGAGCTGAAGATGGAGTGAATAATTTCAAATGTTATCTCATACAGTACTTTCATAGAATAAATGAAGGCTGTCAGTATTAACATATTCAAGCAAAATCACCAATGACCAAGTTTGACCCTAATGGCTTTCCATGGCTCCCCGGCTGTGCGAGATAATGGCACGTTTAACACGGAGATGATGATGACTGAGGAAACCAGGTGTGCTGAACAGCTAGTTTCATTATAAAAAGCTACATGGAAGTTCGGATAAAAGTGATGTGCTCGAGGCACCTTCTAGTGAACCATTTTTACAAGAAGACATTAAATGTAGAAGGAAATGAAAAAGGCTGTGAAAGTAAGGAAGGTGGCAGAAGCTACTTTAATTGTACTTAATGGAGACCACTGGACATAAGTTACCACGACTACCTCAGTGTAACAGCACATCTGATCAGTGACAAATGACAACTGCACTCTTTCACTCTGGCGTGTTAAACAAAAGAAAGACAGTTTGCTAAAGCATGTGCTAGAGATATTACAAGATATTATAAAACTGAATAATCTGTTTCCTTTAATGAGTTTGTCATGCATTTATTTATTCCAACATTGTACTTTTATAATACAACTAAATCTGAGTATTTAAAAATTGATTAAACGTGACTAATCACATGTTTACCCCAGTCCATTTGTAACTGTAGTGCAAAAGCAAAAATGGTTGCCCAACTTGTGATTTGCACGAAAAGAAGAGCAGCGTGCAGTGATGCCTTTTATTTTTGTGCCGAAACAACTCACAGGAGCGGGGCGATAAAGAGCCTGTAATGGAGTAGGTGGTGTTTCATTAGGCTCTTGCTGAACAATACTAACCATTCCTGATAGTCCTGATCTTGTTCCATCAGACTTTGACTTGTCTGGTCCCCTGAAAGCAGCCCTGTGAGGACAAAGATTCACTTCTGATGAAGAAGTAAAGACAGCCTTGCATTCGTGGCTTGCAGCTCAGCCCAGAACATTTTTAATGAGGAGATATGAACGCTTGTTGACAGACAGACAAAATATATTCAAAAGCAAGGAGATTATGTCGAAAATTGATCTATTTTGCCGTTTCTAAAAGTTAGTTCAAGATAATTTTTGATTCACCCTTGTGTATAGCTGGAAATAATTGCTTGTGGTGAATCATCTGTAAATATGCCCGGGACTAAATATTTACTAATAAAAGTGTGTAATAATTTAATATTAGTCGACAGGAGAATAGCAGTGAGACAGAGCAGTGTCCAAGACATTATTACATTTTGTATTTATTAATCACATTAAAAAAAAAACATGACCAAATAAAATAATATGAAATGTGTATTCATTAATAGAATAAATCAAATATAAGAATAGTAATTCTATTTCTCGGCATATTAAACTATTTCCAGGCTTTTTATTTTTTTTAGATCATTTAGCGAATTTGTAAAAATGACCAAACCATTGGCTGATAGACATTTGAAACCTTATACTGTATATAAACAGTAATGCGTCTAGAGGTACAGTAGGGGTCTAGTTGATAAACTGTACTCTTTTAATAAGACACTGAATTAGATTAGACTTGGGACACTTCCCCGCTAAGGACTGATGTTTTTAACACGTTACTGATTCCTTAGTTTGCAGACAGGAAGCTGCAACACTATACCAGTTAATCAACCAGTCAGAGAAATATAAATTAACACTTTTTACACTTTTCTCATTATTATTATTATTTTTTTTACATTTTGCCTAAATGTTAACCGAGTCTGTTTCCTCATTGATTTTCTAACTCGTTTATGCGTGTTTTAGACTGTCGAGTGAACCGGTACGGACCAGACTGCTCATTAAACTGCGAGTGTGAGAATGGAGCGGAGTGTGACAGTCGCACTGGTCACTGTGTGTGTGTGAAAGGCTGGATCGGCGCCAGGTGCACAGAAGGTAACTCGTACTCCATTTACTAATCCTTTGTCTCGAGTTCATTGAGGCCTGAACACATCTGAGGTAAAGAACAAATATATAATGAATGTTTTTCCCCCCCCATTTGCTCATAAGAGTTAATTTGATGTGCTACATTTATTCCTGTCCAGAAGGATATTAGAGAAATCTCTCATGACGGTGAGGAGTGATGGATTTATATTGTGTTTTAGAGCTAAAAATAAATACAATTTGAACAAACTTTAACAAATAAATATACACAATGTTTCGCCCCAGACTGTTCCACTGAAGCTTTGCTTTGACGAGCTTCTCTGCAGCTTTAAACATTCAACTAAACATTCATAGATTTATGGCATTCTATGCTATGTTGTTCTGAGACTAGGAACATTCTGGTACTGACCCAACATGGTGCTCATTTATTCATAACTCTTAAAATATTAAAATCACTAAAATCTAATATTAATCCAGAGAGAGAGACAGAACTAGTGTATTGATTGTATTGTATAACCCTTTGTGAGAAGACTGTGGGAGAGGTAGCTCAGGCGGCTTTAGGTTGTTGGTTTGGCGTCTGAGCACGCAGTGTACCTGTGCCAAGTTGTGCGGATTGATGGTGCGCTGTGACGACCCAGGGTGCAAGCATGTAAGGTGTGATCTGGTCATCTCCATAGATGGACCCCCACCTCTGAGCAGGCGTGACAGACGAGATGAGCAGTCGCATCTGAACAACTTATAATGCACAGCCTGAAGGAGTGAAGCAGGAAGAGCAGACGTGGTGGTGTTCTGGAGCTCCATGAACCTGCGTCAGACCTCCTCTGCATGAGGATGGCGCTGAGGGAACACACACTCATCCCACTCAGAGGAGGACAAAAAGCCATTCATCATGTGTGTTTTCTAGAAGCTGCACTGACCACACAAAACAAAGTGAAAGTGTTCTTTTGTACAAAATCAGCAACTTCCTGTCAGCAAAAAACCCAAAGCATAAACGCACACAATCACACGAACTTTACCTGCATTTGTGAGCTTTGTGTTTCTATTATGATTGTTCTACATGTTACACTGTCCTTTATCTGTAGATTTATCACATCACAAAAGTACCACTTTTGCCAATATTTTTAGTACCGATGGAGGGGGAGAAAAATTCAGAAATTCATCCACCCACTCCAACATCTTTTTTAAATTTATACATGTTTGCATTTGAAGTGGAAATATGTTGCAGTTCCTCTGTGATCCAACAGGTGGCTATTCACACATGGTCAGGCAGCACAGCATCATGTATAGTAGGAGCAAATTTAGTTGCCTAATTTGTTTAGAGTTAAAAAAAAAAAATCTCTCTAAACTCATGATGCCTAAAGAGTCACAATACAAATCGAATCGCCACCTGGGTATCGTATCAGATGTTTCCTCGTCACCATCATCCTTACATACTTGGGGTCTGAAATTTTTTCCGAGGTATTGTTGTACTGAGGCTGTTTAAAATCATGTAAATTACGAGCCACACCTTGCACTCATTCCACTGTATAAGTGAGCAGTTTGTGTTTCCCAGACCCCAGACACGCATACAAACAGTCTTACTCTGGAATGATTCAGCTCCTGCAGTGTTCCTCCATCATCTATAGATAAAGGGACATAATACAATGTGCAAATGAGACATAGATGATGTAAAGTGTTCAGTTTTCAAAGAAAAGTGTTCTTTATTCATGGTGCTATTTTGCTTATTACAGGAGTTTATATGTATATTTTTAATGATAATTTGTTCGTCTTGAATTCATAACCAGCAACAATGTACTATAATGATAATGCAAGGTCTGATCTCAAGGGTTGCTGTATTAGTCTTTGCCAGCAGTTTTCATTCTATAGTATATAAAGGTGTTTGATGTATTTATGTATGATGGATATGTATAATTGTTTATTAATACTGTATAAATAAAAATATATATTCCATGGAATAGTTAGTCCTCGCTCCCACAGCAGCCTTTTAATCCAACTAGCTGGATACCTTTTTTTTTTTTTGAAAAAGTGTTTGAAAGTGTAACGAGAGGGAAAGAAAAAACAAGACAAGATGCCCGAGTTTCATCCTCATTAATATTTTATAATTTCCATTTCATAGATACTGAAGCTGTACATTTCTAAATTCCAATTCAAGCACAATGCAGTTAGCAATGCCTGCCAATGAAGGATTAAAAAATAAGAAGAAGAAGAAGAAAAAAAAAAAGAAATAAAATGCCGAAGTGATCACAACCATTTATATGTATATATGTACAAAAGGTCAAACTATGTACAGATATATCATTCTGGACATCCAGGATCTCTCCACACACAGGAGGAGATGTAAGCTTGCCATTGTATACATTATACAGAGTTCTTCAAAATGCATAATCAGTGCAAATAGGTGCTCATCATCATCGTCATCATCTCAATATCAAAGCAGGGCAACGAAGAATGCTAAAAAAATAAAATCCCCTTTTTTAAGTTTTAAACTTGCCTTTATCCCTCTAAAATATTGAACAGAAAAATAATTTCTCAGCAAACAGCAGATGAAGCTTTAAGCACTCGTCCTCTATCTACAGGTGGTGGTGGTGGTTGTTTATTATTATTATTTTTTTAAAGAATCATTCATTAAAAAAAAAAAAAAAAAAAAAAGCCTATGCACGCTCACATTTCCGCTCTGGGTATAAGAACATAAAAAGGCGTTTCATGTTGAAACATTAAAGCACTGTTCTGGGTAAATACTGCCCTGTCTTGTTTTCCTTTGTGAGAAGAGAAGCACAAAACGTTTCCCTAGTGAACATGTTCCACAGCACGCCACTGATGTACCACTGATGAGTTTTTATTTATTCATTTATTTTCTTCAAATGCAGTACTTAGTCATGACCACGTGTGGCGCTAGTGCACTAGTTTCCCACCGCAGATGAACACACAGTAATGCCCTTCTTTCCTGAGAGAATCTCCAACACAGAAACAGGGCGACGCCATAAAAAGCACAACAAGACGTTTGACGTTTCCACAAACAAAAAAAGATAAACGCCCAATACATTAATACAAACATCCGTTTGTTTCTTTTTTAATTTTACGATTCAGAATCGGCTTCCACAACGTCCTAATTTCAAACACAGTGGCTAAACACAGTAGGAGAACTGGACCGGATTCTACCTTATGGAGCACAGTGAGGTGTATCACCTAAAACTAAACAGCAGCTCAAAGAACTGACCTAAATTCTAATCTAATCTAATATTTATACGAGTCAGATCAGAAACAAATAGCAACGATCGACTGATTAAAAAAAAAAAACTAAAAAAAAAAACTGGAGTGAAACCATGGGATCAAAAATCCTCTGATAAAATACATTTCTTCTAACAGGTGATGCACGCTTTGTGATTTAACTCTAAATTAAACTGAGTGCAGTACTGAGAGATGCACGTACATCTCGGAACATCATTGAGGAGAGATCCTAAAAGCCGGAGGAGAAAAATAATTATGAGGAGTTCCAGGATATGTTGAACAAACCGCTAGAAGACAGGTTAAGTGTGGAAGATGAAAAGCTCATAACACTTCTGAGATGGCTCTGGAAAAGCTCTAAAGAACAGACCATCATTGATGTCACTAAAAACAAACTTGGTGAATGAGGCTCATGAGAAGGAGAAGGTGGATAAAGATATAAATGCTGCCCTGCTCTATGAAGAACCCCACATGCCCATGGGATTTTCTTCAGCAAGCTTTGATGTTTTCCTCACTCTTTAAGCAGCTCCCTTTGTATGTGATGAATGGTCCAGGAGATTCAGCAGTACCCGATACCCAAATGTGAAGTAGTACTGGAGAAAGAGAAGGTGTGGAACTCCAGCCTGATCCAGAAGTAGGTAAACAACTTCAGATCTACAAGCAAAATCCCAAACATCTCAAGGTACCATCTTAACAGATACAAGTCTGAGGAACAGGAGTCTCTGATCTGAGAGCGACTGATCAGTGAGCATGAAAAGCATATCTCATGGAGAAGATCTTTCTCTCTCCACATTTAAAGAGTAGAGTTTTTTTTTTTTGTACAGCAGGATAAAAGAGTTGCGCTCATTTAATTAGAGCTGATAAATACGTTCTCAAAACCGTTCCTGTCTGTGCATCAACAAATTCCAGTTCTCCAATAAGATGCGACACGGTCAATTCGGTCACGGATAAACACGGCCCCTGGGGAAATTTTGCAAAGTGAGGAACAAAAATCTACGCCTCAGGAAAAAAACAAGCAAACAAACACGGCCGTGTAAACCCATCGATCAAATTATGTCCTACATGTATATGTGTGTGTGTGTACGTGATGTGTGTACTACTCAGTTAGCCAAAAACATTTATACACACTTCAGGAAAAGAAACACAGTATGATATACTTTCATATTATCATAATATCATGTATACATACATGTACAGTATACACCCACATATGCAGATATAAATGAATAGCAATAAATTTAGTATTAAATTATTTATACAAGTTTTTTTTTTCCTGAAAATTGTATAACATTGTTTGGCTGTCTCTGTATGCATGTATGTGGAGACTATATATTACACATACACACACTGTACACACTGTACACACACATGCACCCCTTGCGTACTGGCTGAAGAGTGCACATGCCTAGGATTGGGAGTAGACACCATGCAGAAAATTTTCACTGCAATTCGGAGAGAATGGCTCATTAATTTTTTTTGTGATATACGATGTAGAAAAGATCTAATGACATTTCTAAGATACAGGATGCAAATATATATTGATGTTAATATCTATAGTGTATATCTAAGTCTCTTGGCCGGGGCGAGTATACGCGGGGAGAGATATATACGATATATGATGTATATAGAGGAAGTGAATAAGAGGAAGTGCATGCTCTTACAGATGAGCTTAAGACGGGTGCGAGACAGGGAGACGTTACAGACGGAGCCGGGACAGATCTTTGGCTTTAGCCATGTATGTCGACGCTGAAGCTATAACGTTAACCTCCGGCGCCCGGTGACGAGACTCGGCATGCGCTCGTGTGCGCGTCAACACATTCAAAGATGTTCCTGAGCGTACGCTTGTACGCATCAGGCGAGAGGGAGGTCCAGGACGCCACTGGATCAGCATGAACGCACAAACAGATAAATGCAGGTCCAGTTTTTATTTACTTGTGACATTAAGATAACCGCTACTCTGAGGTGGGACTGGATGCACCAAAAAGAGGGGGAAAAAAAAACAAAAACTAAAACAATGCTTGTGTATCAGTTTAGACGCCGGTGCCTCCCATAGCCACTCCCTCAAACGGACTCTTATTAAAGTGCTGATTGGCTCATCTGCGAAGGGGGTGTGTGCAATCATGACGCAGACGACACAGTGAATGGTTTTGGAGAGACGGACCTCATGAGTGACTATGGGAGATGTGCAACCAACCATGAAACTTAAGTGCTGCGTATATAGAGATCTCTTCCATTTTTTTGTGATTTTTCTTTACTTTTGGTCAAATATGCAGTTGTAAAAACAACGCGCAGAGGAAAACCGAGTATTTCCTACAGCCAAGCAAGCATGTGCTATTTTTTTCTCCCTTTCTTATTTTTTCAGCTTTCTGTTAAACGCTATTTATCCTTCAGGTAGGAAGGTCTAGCTCTTTTCTTTTCTTAGGTTTTCTTTTGTTTATTTTCTCTCTTTTGAAAGCCCATGTGTGTATTATTTTGATGTTTTGTTACATTGTTCCCTGTATGTTTCTACAAGGCTCCCCCTGCAGGCTCGGGGTGGACCTGCCGGTCTCATGCGCTGCTTACTCATTCAGTAAAAGCTCAAGCAAACAGAGAAACAGGCAAAGGGGGCTTGGTGCATGGCAGCCCCTGGGCTCCACACACACACACACACACACACACACACACACACACACTAGGAGCGATAGTCCTTTTTACTGTAGGGCTTGTTCCCCAGTATGCTGTCCACCTCGTGCACAATGGAGGACGACAACTTCGGAAGGACCTGCGAAAAAACAAAACAAAAAGCAAACAGCACTGTTACTCGGGCTGAACGTCAATTTCCCTATATAGCTGATTTTTTATTTATTAATTTTTTTTAAATAAAATAATTGCCCTGAGAAGTGTGTGACATGGCACATCATGCCCGAGTTGGCGTTACATCACAAACTTAAATCAGGGAACTGTGATGGCCATTCCAAAACCTTCAGTTTGCGTCGCTTGAGGTATTCAATAGTTCAATTCAATTCAATTTTATTTGTATAGCGCTTTTAACAATTGACATTGTCGCAAAGCAGCTTTACACAATCAAAAGAATTTGTAAAGTTTGTACGAGATGTGAACGTGTATGAATCAAAATGATAAGACTGCCAAGGACGATGGCGACAGTGGCAAGGAAAAACTCCCTGAGATGGTAATAGGAAGAAACCTTGAAAGGAACCAGACTCAACAGGGAACCAATCCTCATTTGGGTAAAACGGATAGCAGGGATTGATCTGCAGTCATACTGTGTGAGATCGAAAGTTCAGTAAAACAGATGTGTTTAAGTGCACGGAGCATTATAGGATCATTGTCCTGTTGTAGAAGCCGCCCTCTTTTCAGCTTCAGCTTTTTTACAGATGGTGTGATGTTTGCTTCCAGAATTTGCTGGTATTTAGTGGAATCCATTCTTCCCTCCACCTGTACAATATTTCCAGTGCCACTGGCTGCAACACAACCCCAAAGCATGATAGATCCACCCCCATGCTTAATAGTTGGCAAGGTGTTCTTTTCATGAAGTGCTGCTCCTTTTATCTCCAAACATGCCTTTGCTGATTGTGGCCAAAGAGTTCTATTTTAACTTCATCAGTCCACAGCACTTGTTTCCAAAACGCATCTGTAGATGTTCTGTTGCATACTCCTGACATTGGATTTTATGATGGGGATGTAGGTAGGGTTTTCTTCTGCTGACTCTTCCATGAAGGTCTTGTCTGTGCAACATCGCTGCCCAGTGGAACGGTGCATCACCACTCCTGAGTCTGCTAAATCTTCCTGTAGGTTTTTTGCAGTGAAATGGGGGTTTTGATTTGTCTTTCTGACCAGCATACGAGCAGTTCTCTCTGAGAGTTTTCTTGGTCTTCCAAATCTCATCTTGACCTCCACAGTTCCCCTGAACTGCCTTCTCTTAATTACACTTCTCACTATGGAAACTGCAAGTTAACAACGCTTTACTATCTTCTTGTAGCCATATGCTGCATTGTGGGCATCAATAACTTTCACTTTCAGAGTCTTACACAGCTGCTTAGAGGAACCCATGGTTGTTGAGTGTCCGCAAGTGTGTGCAAACGTTTGAAGAATCAAAGTATTTGTAAAGCTTTGAAATTGGCATTTACTAATGACAGCTGTTGCCATGCATCAGATCTAATGAGCTGATTAAGGTCTGAAATCTTGTAAAAAAGACTCTGGAATTCTTAGGGTGCCCAAACTTTTGCACAGTGCCATAATAATGTTTTTATTTTTGTTCAATTTATGGCATAAGAAGTAACTATGCATTAATGTTTGCTGAAAACATTGTACATTTTTTCCATTTCCAAGAGAGACTGTGTTAACATCTGTTCAATTAAAAAAAAAATCACCAAAATCGGTTATTTATCAAGGGGTGCCTAAACTTTTGCATAAGACTGTATGTAGGTAGATCTTTTTATTGTAGTATAGTTTACTATTCAGTCTATTGTTATTTATTTACATAGTTTTTGTAAGTTTGTGAATACTGTAAATCTTCAATAGATCTTATTACTGTTCTGTAAACTGTGGAAAGTTAACTGTATTATTTAGATTTTACAGTTTTGTTTTAATGTTTATACCTTAATTCTTTTTGTTAATAATAGTAAAAAAAAAAACAAATAAATAAAATAAAATAATTGCTCAGCTCTGCTGTTCTTTGGAGGGGCGTGGCTCAGCAGTAGCTCATTTACACAGACACTAACGGTACAATGAAAAGAGGAATGAGGTAGATGAGAACTTCAACGTGAATTGTGTGCGAGTGTCAATTAGCTTAGAAGTAAAGTTTTTAAAGTTGCGGAATGAATACATAAGAAAAGGTGAAATTATAATCTAGAAATACGACACATAACACAGGTTGATGGTGCTTGTGTAGTTGTGCAGCGCCTCACCTGTATCGCACCTATATTCTCCATGAGCTGTTCACTGTTGGAGGCTCCTAAGAGCACAGAGCTGACTCCTTCATTCCTTAGGCACCATGCTGCAGAGGATCAGTACATAAATCACACCCAATACACAACACGCATGTCCATACTCGCCCACACAAACAGCTCACACCCCCACCCGTTCATATCAAGCAACATTTCTAACACCGCAAAAAATAAAGCCATTTCCAAAATTAAAACACACTCCAGCTAACTCTACCACCCACTCTCTCTCTCTCACACACACACACACAAACACAAACACACACACACACACACACACACACACACACAGAGGAAAAAATAAAAAAATAAAAATACAGCCGTCAGACCACACCGTTACCATGGCTCCCAACACCGGGTCAGAAGGAATGTAATTTTTTTTTCTTGTTTTTGAGAAAACTCGCAGTGTTGGAGCGAAGAGGTATGAAGTCGGAGGTGAGAGAAGCCATGTGCTGACTGCTGCAGCTCCTGGAGGACCACACATGCTAAACCTCTCTCTCCCTCTCTCTCACACACACACACACACACACACACATCTCATGACATCTCAAGTGTGTGACATGTACGGAGTGTGTGTGTGTGTGTGTGTGTGTGTGTGTGAGTGTGTGTCTCTTCCACACACTGTGTAGATCTTTAGAACCACAAATGATGGGTGCAAGTGAGATTTGCGTAGAATTCATGCTTTTAGATTTAGCGCAATCTCTCTCTCGCTCACACACACAATTAGCTAAACAAATAAATAAATGCTGCAGCATTTCTACTGCAGTGAAACATCTTATGTAGTGACGTTAACTGCCTTTTTTAAATAATATTAATAATAATAATGCAGATGTTTATCATCTGTAATTTAGTGATTATTATAATCTTCAGCTTCTCAGAGATGCTAAAGGCTCTCAGCTGATGATCTTCTCAACAGTAACTCTCACCTACTTTAAACTGAGGGAATTAAATAACCTCACACATTCAGAATTTAAACTGAAGATAAGATGAAGGAATATTTAGGCACATTAAGACTAAAACAGCATTAATGTAAGATTTGAAAGTAAAAAAAAAAAAAAGCAACTTAAACAGAAGAGAGTTAGCAGGAGGCTGCAGCTGGATAAGTGTGAGGTCCGTGCAGTGGTTCAGCCTACTGTACCTGCAGAGTCATCACTTATAACCTCTCTCTGATCATACAGCATCGAACTCACACACAAACACACACAGGTTGTGAGCAAGTCAGAGACAGAGAGAGAAAGTGACGAGTGAGTGACAGTGGTGTTCACTCCCTCAGCGTGTGCTCGGTGCAGAAACAGACACGACATGGTGCATCTCTACACTGCAGCAGGACTGATCAGCACCAGTGCTGCTGGCTGGCTCGCTCAGAACCCTGGGCCAGCGGGGCCGAAACGGGGAGTTCAGGAAGAAATGTCAGGGGCGGATGGGGTGTAACCAGAACAGGGCTTCCAAGAGATGTAGGCATTCCTGCTTAATATTTAACTGAAACATTTCAACAGGAGGTTCCTCCTGCAGCGATCAGATCTGCGAACAATGGAACCAAACCACCACTTAATCATGATCTGTACACACGAGGGCCTGCTCGCCTTACGAGAAGTGCAGGGTACAAATACAACCACACACGCATGAATGGACGCTTGCACGCACAAACACACATTCACACACACCACACACGTGCTACATTTACTGTAGAAGAATCAGAACAGTCTTTTACTTGCCACTGTGATTTACTGCTTGCTGTCAGATTAATACTTTCTATGAATAGTTTCACTGGTTTTCATTTTTTTCATCAGTTTCTTTTCATAATTCATAACCCCTGATAAACCAAACTGCTAAGGGGAAAAAAAAGGGAGGAAACTTTTTATCCCATACGCAATGTACAGCAGGTTAGTCTCACATTACATCTACATTACTAAAGATTCGTGATCTTACAAATGTCTTTTGTCCCTCTAAGATTTTGGCGCGCACATGAAATATCACGCACAGATTTTTTTTTTTTTAGGGATTGTAAAATTACGGAAATAAATAGGACGCAGATGTATAAAGATTACAGTTCCATAAACAGAAAATATTGCTGAGAATTAATTAATGAAAAGTGGTGCCTAGTTGGCTCATTGGCTAGCACTGTTTGTGACTCTGTCAGATGTAAACTCTGCACAGAGATGAGCTTCCTTTCTTTCTAAATATTTCCTTCTTTGATACTCAGCTTATATTACTGTATATACAGTGGAACCTTGGATTGCGAGTAACTTGGTCTGCGAACATTTTGGCAAGGTGAGCAAAAATTTTTTAATTATTTTTTAAACTTGTTAAACGAGTAAGGTCTTGATAACCAAGAACTGTAGTGCATATGCACCTTGTCTGCTGAGCGTCACTTGATCGCAACTGAGACAATGGTTCTTCTCTCTCTTGCGCTGCGGGATTGTGGGTAATTGCTCAGTCTCAGTGAACGTGCATCACTTGTATAGTCCACATCCGTGCGTGTACTGTATATAATATTTATTTTAGTTTGTGTCCTATTTTTGTGTAGAGACCATTCTTTAGTAACTGTACAGTAACAACTACCTCCGGGAAGAAAAAAAAAAAGTTTGAATGGCTGTAGCAGTGCAGGAGATGATCTGTTTAGAGGAGTGATTTCTCCCCGCCTCCCCTCCTGCTATCATCTAACACCTTTCACAATTCTTTTCAAAGGTAAAATGCAGGTTAATTTTTGTTTCATTTTCTTATGAAGTTTTTTGGGTTGTGTCTATTCTGATCAGCTGGTTATCATTCTTAATAAGGTTGATTGTCATTTAACACTTATATCAGAATTTCTCTAGTATTAAGTAATAGTTACTTAATAGTAATAGTTACTTAATTCTAGTTACACACCTGGTGTGTGTGAAATGGAATACGAGGTACTGAATACACACACACGTGACAGAACTGAGGGGTGTGTTAAACTCTGGGCTAATGCGAAAAGGACACTGGGGAACCAAATCTTTTTAAGGCTGTAGAACTTTTAACAAAAACTAACTGTAAGCGCTAAACACCCACACACACAAGGACAGACAGACACCCATTCACACCAGTTTTTCAGTCTCAGAATGAAGAATGGAGGAGTGTGTGTGTCTATGTAAAGGGACGGCGTAGGGAGCGAGGTTCAGGACGGACGGACAGACAGACAAAAAGAGAGAGCGGCAGTGTGAGTGTTTGCGTACCGATGGCGAGCTGTGGCAGCGTGCACCCCAGCCGCTCGGCGATGGCCTGCAGCTCTTTCAGCTTCATCTGCTGACGCCGGCCCTCCTCGCTCAAGATCTTGTCCTTCAACCACTGGTAGCCCTGTTAAACCACACAGCACACCTGCTCAAAAACAAGGGCCCTGTCCACGCACACCTGCTGCTCTCTCTCTCTGTCTCTCACACAAATGCACACACACATACACACACTTCCAGCAGCACCTCCGTGAACAAGGGCCTGTTTTTAAACACGTGACTCTGTCTTTCCCAGCACTTGATACAGGCAGAACCTCTCACACTCTCCCTTCTGTCTGCACAGCTTTAAAGGAGCAGTTGGGCAAAACTCTCCACACATCCCGATGATTTTCACACAAAAAAAAGGTTTCTTTTGGACGTTAATTTGGAACTGAAGAAGCAGTGAATCATTTGTAGACAGTTGAATCAATTCAATAACACTAATGTTTATTGTCTGATTTGTATAAATCAACTAGATTAAAAAATAAATAAATCTACGGGTAAAATTTACTGAATGTATTTAGTGGACAGTGAAACACTTGATTGTGCAAGATTTCCGCTCACCTAACTCTAAACCGGTATTTGTCTGTAATGCACCAATCGCACAAACTCAAAAGATGAAGAAGAGAAGATAGTTTTTGTTCCCCCCCAGAATGACAGGTGGTATATTTTCAATTAAAATTTACTTCCATATTTTTAAAATGTAAATCGATTCTGAATTAAAGTCTGACCCTTTAAATTGATGAAATGAATCAACATACAAAAAGACTAAAATAGTTGGTTCTAGTAGAAACGTTGCACCACGTCATCAGCAGCTGAACTGGTGCCTTACTGTCTCGCGCGCACATGCACACAGACAATTCATACATTTATGTTTACAGAACACACCTACTTATACTCAATCTCTTTAAATAAACCTGAGCCTACCTTAATGCAACTAAAGTTTCAAAATGTCATTTGGACTATATGAAGAATCTCTATAGTAAAACATTTTGCTAAGCAAGTTCAAATAAAGAAGAGCTTTCTGTTCAGATGTTTCTTCTCAAACGTTTATTAATTATATAATGAACAGCTTTTAATGAGCAGTCAGTCACATGAGCTTGAACCCTAAGGAAAGCAGATCACGCGCATGCTTTTATTACCTCTAGTTTTATTACCTCTATGTAACGCCTTACTGCCTGGTTGTTCAACTAGGTGTACAGTATAAACAAACTTCAGTTCAAAATGCAGCAGATTCCTTCTAGTCCTCACTATAACTAGAAGCTATGACCTACTGTATAAAGCCTTAAACGGTGTTGCGCCGCAGTGTCTGTGTGAACTGCTAGTGTCTTATGATCTGCCACACTTACATCGATCAAAGATGTGTGTCAGTACCGCATTTTATGAAAACTACTGAAAGCCCCAAAGTTATGGAATAGCCATGTTTGGGACTCAGACACAGTCTCAGTGTTTAAGTCTAGGATAAACACTTATTTTACTTAGCCAAGCATTTTGATGAATAGATTTACTTTAGGTAAAGGAGCAGATCAGGGAGACTCACAGATGTAGAGTATTATTCTGGACTGCGGCTGTTTACAGTAGATGCTGTCTTCCCCGCTCATTGATCACTCAGGTTTGTTGAAGGTGATGTGATTGGTCACGTTACATCTCAGGGAGCCCTCATGACTGTGTTTGCTCCTGGCTCTCCCTTTTAGATGTATTGTAATAGTTAGTCCTACGTCTCTGCTTGCACGCTACACTAAATACAATAAAATACACTAAATACACACGTGGACAAAATTGTTGGTACCCTTCGGTCAATGAAAGAAAAA
Organism: Clarias fuscus; assembly: GCA_030347435.1. Taxonomy (NCBI): domain Eukaryota; kingdom Metazoa; phylum Chordata; class Actinopteri; order Siluriformes; family Clariidae; genus Clarias; species Clarias fuscus. The sequence goes on from CM059215.1 coordinate 3,175,727, forward strand.
CTCACAATGGTCACATAAATAACTTTAATCTGACAAAAGTAATAATTTAAAAAAATTCTATGAATGTTAACCAATGAAAGTCAGACATTGCTTTTCAACCATGCTTCAACAGAATTATAAAAAAAAAAAATGAACTCATGGAACAGGCCTGGACAAAAATGATGGTACCCCTAACTTAATAGTTTGTTGCACAACCTTTTGAGGCAATCACTGCAATCAAACGATTCCTGTAACTGTCAATGAGACTTCTGCACCTCTCTGCAGGTATTTTGGCCCACTCCTCATGAGCAAGCTGCTCCAGTTGTTTCCGGTTTGAAGGGCGCCTTTTCCAGACAGCATGTTTCAGCTCCTTCCAAAGATGCTCAATAGGATTGAGGTCAGGGCTCATAGAAGGCCACTTTAGAATAGTCCAATGTTTTCCTCTTAGCCATTATTGGGTGTTTTTAGCTGTGTGTTTTAGGTTATTGTCCTGTTGCAAGACCCATGACCTGCGACTGAGACCCAGCTTTCTGACACTGGCCAGCACATTTCTCTCTAGAATCCCTTGATAGTCTTGAGATTTCATTGTACCCTGCACAGATTCAAGACACCATGTGCCAGATGCAGCAAAGCAGCCCCAGAACATAACAGAGCCTCCTCCATGTTTCCGTCTGTGAACATAGAGCTGATGTGCCTTGGAAAAAAGTTCCATTTTTGTCTCATCTGTCCATAGGACATTCTCCCAGAAGCTTTGTGGCTTGTCAACATGTAGTTTGGCATATTCCAGTCTGGCTTTTTTATGATTTGTTTTCAACAATGGTGTCCTCCTTGGTCGTCTCCCATGTAGTCCACTTTGGCTCAAACAATGACGGATGGTGCGATCTGTCACTGATGTTCCTTGAGCATGAAGTTCACCTTGGATCTCTTTAGAAGTCTTTCTGGGCTCTTTTGTTACCATTCGGATTATCCGTCTTTTTGATTTGTCATTAATTTTCCTCCTGCGGCCACGTCCAGGGAGGTTGGCTACAGTCCCATGGATCTTAAATTTCTGAATAATATGTGCAACTGTAGTCACAGGAACATCTAGCTGCTTGGAAATGGTCTTATAGCCTTTACCTTTAACATGCTTGTCTATAATTTTCTTTTGAATCTCCTGAGACAACTCTTTCCTTCACTTCCTCTGGTCCATGTTGAGTGTGGTACATACCATGTCACCAAACCACACAGTGACTACCTGGAGCCCTATATATAGGCCCACTGACTGATTACAAGATTGTAGACACCTGTGATGCTAATTAGTGGACACACCTTGAATTAACATGTCCCTTTGGTCACATTATTTTCAGTATTTTCTAGGGGTACCATCATTTTTGTCCAGGCCTGTTCCATGAGTTTATTTTTTAAAATAATTCTGTTGAAGCATGGTTGAAAAGCAATGTCTGACTTTCATTGGTTAACATTCATAGAATTTTTTTAAATTATTACTTTTGTTAGATTAAAGTTATTTTTGTGACCATTGTGAGTTTTTCTTTCATTGACCGAAGGGTACCAACAATTTTGTCCACGTGTGTACATTGGCCTTATACATTATGTGACTGTGACCATACCGAACTGTTATCTGTCCTTCCTGTCGAGCTACACATGCTACTCCTGAGCTGCCAGTGATCCAGACCCCTCTGCCCTCTGAACCTGTCTGACTCGTCCTGATGCCCCACTTCTGTTTACTGATCTCGTCGAATGGAGGCCCCGTGTGGTCTGTTTGGGCTGCGTGTGGTGACCCAGCCTGAGCCTCCAATAACGAACTGGACTTCATATTTACTTAAACACATCATCTGCTATATTGAACTTCCAGTGATCTAACACATAGTATGACTGCACAACAATCCCTGCTAAGCGTGATCACCCAAATCAGGGTGGGTTCCCTGTTGACTCTGGTCCCTCTAAAAGTTTCTTCTGATTGCCATCTCAGGCCACCGGAGGCCGCGGCTCGCTCATCAGGGACAATCTGATCATTCTGATCGAAACGCATATTTTCTCACACATTTCAAACACACATTTTCCCTGACTTTCTTTTGATTGTGTAAAGCTGCTTTGCGACAATGACTATTGTTAAAAGCGCTATACAAATAAAAAGGAATTGAATTGAATGTGGTTACAGACATTGTTCAGTCGATACACAAGATGTGAAAATCTCTTCATTTGGAACGAGTAGAAAATCCGGAGAATATGTGTTTTGCCCACCTGACTCCTTTAAGACTTTAACACACACTGATGTGTTTTCATCATGGTGTTAAATTTCTACTAATTAAAACACATCAAATAATCGTGTGTGTGCTGGGACAACAGTATATAATAAGTATATTGGTTAAGATTAACAGTGGGAAGGGTCGAGTCTGTTTGATGATCCAAGCACTCATAGATCTGAAAAATAAATACAAGACCCATCACTGTCCAGATCACCAGCACAGCGTCGGGTGGTATGGGAGCGAGCGAGCACACACGCGGGTGAGAGCACAGAGCATGAACGTGGTGTTAGAGCGCTGAGGGACGAGGTGAACGATACAGCCAAGACTAGTGGACCAACAGTGATACGATGGAGCATGCCACTTCACTCACACGCTACTGCACTGGACGAATTCGGGACCTGAAGATGCAATACGACTGTGTGCGCGCGTGTGTGTGTGTAAAATAATCCGTAGGTCGTGAATGTCCTCCTCAGAGTTACCACAGAGGCATGGTCACATGACAAATCAGCTCTTAAGGCTCATGCCACAACAAGAAACATTCACAGACAGCACACACCCACAAGGAAACACACCCAAAGCTAAAACCTGGAAGACACGAGCACATCCATTAGAACACCACAGAGAACCACCACAATACAAAGCCACAAAAATCTAGGGAAAAAAAAAATAAATAAATAAAAAAAAAAACAACCTCAAAGGCATGAAGGGACAGAGAGACTGATGGGATCCGAGGTACCTTCAGAGAGGCGCGAGAGTACGGAGGAACCCCGCTGTCGTATTTCCCTGAGATGATCCCGCAAGCCAGCGGGGACCACGTCATCGCCCCTACACCTGTAACACACACACACAGACACACAGGATGAAAGTGTAGAGATGATTGATGATGCACAAATATAATTAAGATCTGAAAATGTATCATGAATTTAACACTTTTATTTATTGTAAAACAGAATGTTCCATTCTCCTATTATTTCATGTAGATTATTAAGAAAGTGAAACCACTAGAAAAGCCAAAACAACATAAGGCGGCTCTCACACACACTGAAATATTTATCTAAAATGCCACTGTTCTGCTATACTCACTCGTTATAACGTGCAGCACACAGAACAAGGCTACGCCAGTGAATAACAATCTGAATCTTAGCACTGAGCATTTTTAAATTAACACACACACACACACACACACACATCAATCAGTGTGTATTTAGCGTGCCAATCATGGCTATTTATTAGTAAGCAGCAAGTAAGTAAGTTAGTAAGCAATTTTTCATACTCAGATTATTATCCAAAAAATAAGGTTAGCTGTGTTAAAGCCATTGGCAGACTTTCTCCAATGGGGGTTTTGTTTTAGGAAAAAAAACTTTTTTTTCCCCCTCATCATACTGTACGACTTCTCACGAGTCTGACTTTATAGAGATGCATAATGGAGAGGGGGAAAAAAAACCTCAGCATACGATTTAAGAATAAAAGTACAAAGTAACCCTTTAGTGTGGTGTGAGAAGAGACAGAATTTCTGTTGGCTGATTATTTTCCTATAACTGCACACCCCTGAAATGCTTTACTCTTTTACACTACTGCATTTCGTCTCATTATAAGATGACGCCATAGTTCTTATTCATTTATGGAGAACAGGACAACACAAACCCGGTAGGTGATCTATTGAGTGTATGAGTCGTCCATATGTGAGAGTAGACTACTTACCGATCTTATGAAAGAGCTCGGGCAGCTGCACTTCGACCTTCTCTCTCTGGAACATGTGATACTCTGCCTGCTCGCAGATGGGTGGGATCTGGTTGAACTGCCGTGCCACCGAGTACGCTTCCTGCAAACACCAGGAGGAATTTTAGCCCCAGTTTGTTTCTCACAGGTTCTGAATGCACAAACAAATAGGATTTCAGTTCAGATGATGGTGGTGAACATGCAGTAGGGGGCTGAAATATTTCTCTGACTCATGCGGTTTGTAAATGCCCCTAGCTTGTGTGGATTTGTGCCTCCTGTACACGTCGCAGAGGTCAGAGAGAAGGCGTGAGCATGGCAGGAGGAAGCTAAAGTGACTCACCATTATCTCCATGGGACTCCAGCGGGACGTGCCCCAGTACATGGCCATCCCCTGGTTGATCACATGGGTCATCGCTCGCACCGTCTCTGCAGTCACAAAAATTCATTAGTTACTTATGGACAGTTTCTCCTTACAAACAAAACAAAGAAACAAAAACAAAAAACACTGGGATTGATTTTTTTTTCCTTTAAAGAAGCACAGTCTTAATGAAATATTCGATAGACTGCACTGAAGAGAGCTTTCAGCTGTAATCAATATATACGAAACAAAACAAACCAACAACCTCCAGGGTTATGCAGTAATCACATATTGTGTACTGAAAAAATCTAAAAACTTTGTGCTAATTATGATATCCGGTATTTGCCTGAATGTGAAAAGGACTCGAGTGCTGGGAAATCATTTACATCTCTTTCTCTGGCACATTCTTTGATTAAGAGTCTGATGAGGAGAGACAGATAAATGCTGAGCGATTTAGTGGCTTGTACAGCATGATGGAATAAGAAGACCGCACGCTCCGAGGCTGATCTGTGCTTTAATGCATGATCTCTGAACTTTTAAAAGGGCAGCTGGAGAAACAAAAAGGGGGAAAAATGAGGTAGAAGCTTTTCTTCTTCCTTCGCCTCAAAACACAACATCAAGTTTCGTTGTGTACCTACACCGCTAGATTAAAATGTGTAAAGCAGAGACCTCTGTGCTCAACAAGGTCTTGGCTGGAAAGTTCATCCCCATTTCCCCGGGCGAGTTTCATTAAAAATACTGGCGCATGGCATTTATGTAAAAGTGAGATCTGATTATTCTGGTGAAAGGTCAGTGAAGGGCATCTTAAACATTCACTGTGAGGCATTTAAACAGATTAGATTTGCGCATCATGAACAGGAACCGCTGGGAAACTGTCAGGAAATGGAGATTCTCTGGTGATACACACAAATATCATTGCACTAAAAGTCTTGGTGCATCAATGCCTCATTAATTAAGGTTTTGTTTCTATTTAATTCAGCCACCATAGGAAGGAGGAGAATTCATTTTCTAAAAATCTTGAAAATCTAAATTCTAAAAATCAACTGCCCACACAAACCTAATCACAACTCTAACCACCACCACTTTCAATCTCATGGCTGTATTTATTAGTCCTGATCACTTTTTTAAAATGTAAATATGTAATCAGAATTGTGGTATAGCAATTTTAACCATAATTATAAAACCATAAAAACAAACAAACAAAAAAAGACATTCATTTATTGTAAATAACCTCTGGCACCCGACCTGCACTACCTCCATCGTCCATGGTTGACTTTTGAACTTTTGGTCGGCAATTGAGGACGTTTCCATTGTATACTCTGCTGTTTACTCTCAGGCTCATATAAATGTCTTGTGACCAGTAATGATTCTCTTTAGGAAACTTTCACCTTCCTTAGAGTGTTGGACCAAATTTTGTTTGCAGATATCCAAACGCTTCTGGTTTATGCTCTTCCATGAGCTGTTTTGGCACCAGGCACACACTCAGACCACCAAAAACTAATCACTTTTTTAGACCACTAAAATCTAATCACTGCTCTCCTTTCATGCAAATCACAATTGGAGCATCCATTTTTTTTTTTGCTCGCACCGCAGTTACAAATAAAGTGGTGGAACACGTTCACACCTGTACAGCAGTAACTGGGGAGACAGTAGCCTTGAACGGAAAGTGCTGATAAGACCAAGAGAAATTTTGAGGATAATTTTTGACTCTCATATATCTAATAGTTAAATATACATTATATTTAATTAAATCTGTAATTGTTTCAGCTGATGTTTATGCTTTTATGATCAGTCTCAGACTCAGAATTCCTTCTTGTTACTACTTGTTAAATAAAAAAAGAAAAGAATTTGCCTTTATTCGTCACATATACATTACCGGACAGTGAAATTCTTTATTCTTTGCATATCCCAGCTCTGTTAGTAGGCTGGGGTCAGAGCACAGGGTCAGCCATTAGACAGCGATCCTGGAGCAGGCAGGGTTAAGGGTCTTGCTCAAGGGCCCAACAGCGACAACCTGCTGGAGCCGGGGAGCGAACCGCCGACCTTCCAATCAGTAACTCAGAGCCTCAACACACTGAGCCACCACCACCCAATTGTGTAATTATAAAATTATTCTTTTGATTCTTTAAAGCTGCTTTGCGACAGTGACCACTGTTAAAACCCTAATAGTTTTATTTAACCCAGTTCGGGCAGGACGGAAACTTTTTCAGACTTTTGACCTTGCTGTAACCTTGATCGTGTTTGGATCAATTCTAAAATCTAATCAGTTCATCCGCTGGTTACAGTGATGATATAAATCCTACACACACACACACACACACACACAAACACACACACAAACAGGATGAAAGGATGAACTGAAAATGGAGGTATAAAAAGTAATAGGGTGGAAATATTGACCAAGATGTACATACCCGTGTGCAGTAAAGGAACCGGGCATGGATATAAAATCTGACTGTCATCACTAAAAGTATCTGATATTACATCAGCAAGTTTCTTTATGTGCATCATCTTTAAGGGCAGCCAGCTTCAGAAAAGTTAGACTGCAATAATAAAAAACAGGATGCATCTGCTTTTTATTACTAGATGAATATATCTACATAAATAAAAGAAACGTGTCTGCACATTGGTCAGAACTCGCTCTTTCACTCGCTTTATTTTTTATTCACTGGAGAACGCAAAACCTAAAATCTTTTTGTCTGTATGTCTGTCCAACTGATTTTATCACAGTACTGTATCATGTAAAACTGGCTTGACAGAATTTAATGAAACCTTCCTATGAGATGAAACACGGGTCAGTACAGAACTGGTGTTGATACAGTGACAGTGTTAGTGTGTTGATAAGCAGCATCACTGTCTCACCTTCCATGGGTGTGTTGGGGTCGGGTCTGTTTGCAAACACCACGTCCACGTAGTCTAACTGCAACCTCTCCAGAGAAGCTTTTAATCCTGTGGCGTCACACACACACACACACACCAGTAACAGAAGTTTAATCACTGTCACAGCCGTCCAGTCGCAAAACAGACCAACACATTCACAACGCACTTTCTCTGCTCTAAAACCTCTCTCGATCACACACACGCCACTGAGACATGTACAGTATACACGTTTACATACTGTATAATATTTCCTTTTGTATATTAATAAGTGCAGTGTGTTATCCTGCTATAAACGCTAAATAAACCACATGAAGCTATATTACATCTAGCTTTAGAACTATAACAAATACATTTTCTTTCCTAGATGTTTTTATGAAAGAAATTCATCAACGCCCCCAAGCTCACCGCAGGACTGTCTACCAATTTAATAAACATACTGGTATAAAATAATTCTTCAACAAATAAAATGCCAGTGGTATCCTAATCACCTATAATTTATATCTGTTAAACTGTTAAATATAAAGAACATAACCATCAGGACAGTCCTAAGATTGATGATTTTTATTTCCCTTTGTCAATCCATAGACGCCTTTTTTGTCTGAAGGACAGTATTTATTGCGAAACGGAGTCATGTGGAGTCGTGATCTATGGAGCTTGTGGATGGTTGGTGTGCTACACGCGCTTCAAGGGAGCTTTTCGGACATCACTCTGTCTGCCATAATTTCTCTCTTTCATCTGGACCATCACTGGCGATTATCATAATCTTCGGCTCAGCTAAGTCTGTTCGGTTTACAGCGTGCTCTCAATCTGCTACCTGGTCTAGAGACATAAAACCTATAAGACTCATTTGCATTTAGTCTTTCCTTTATGATTGTATTTATTATTATCATCATTTTCTGTTTGCTTCTTTGGATCATTGTGAGTATTTTGGGTTTTGTTAATAGTTAACTACTGTATTTGAAATAACTAAACACCTTTATAAAGTGAATTTACCCCTTAATGCATTTTTGGGTCAGAGTAGTGCATGACTACACTAAAACCTACTAATATTAAAGTGTTTATTGTATTAAGGAATTATATTGGATCCCCCTTTGAATGTGTAATTTAAGCCTAAATAGGTAGTGGTTATACTGTAGGATAAAGGGTCATGGGTGACGGAGATGGGATCAAGGATCAGGAGCGTTCCTCTGTGACACTAACAGAAACTTTCAGCTAACATATGATAAATATTCGGTTATTTTTCACATCTTCATAACAGCACCATGAAATTATATTTTTTGCAGAAGATGAGATCAGAGTTCAAGGTCAGCCAGGATACAGCGCCACCTAGAGCAGACAGTGGGAGTCTTGTTCAAGGACTCAACAGTGGAAGCCTGGCAATGCTTGAACCTCAAACCTTATGATCAGTAACAAATAGCCTTAAAGGTCTGAGCCACCACTGCCCCCTTCCTTCTACACATGAGGGATATAGCTTACTTAAAATGTCCCCCTCTCTCTCTCTCGCTCTCAGAATTAACCGGGTAACCCGGGCCACAGTGCTGTGTGTGGTTCTAGAGTTAGTCTCACCTTCTATTATATGTTTCCTGGAAAGTCCTCTTTCAGTCTCTGCCCTGAGAGAGTGTAAAACAACGCAGTTCAGTTACTCTGACCAAGAGAATTCTACAAACATACTGTATTACACAACAATTAGATCCATTCGAGCAATTTGATTTGGCGAGAGGTGTTCCATGAGTGCTGGCATGGAGTATAACAGCACTGGGATGTTTAACTAGATCTCGTGTTCATTCAAGTTACGGGTTATGCGTTCCTTCTCAAATGTTTCAGATAAGATGGCTTTTGAAATGGTTCAATTCTATTTAATTGGTCTTACTAATACAATTCTGAAGTCGAATGAGCTTTTCTGTACTGTATGTTTATATTCTCATTAGAAGTCTGAATGGTGCACATGCTCGCCATGACAATAGCATGACTTAATAAAATGCACATTACTAACAGCTTTTCAGAAATTCCATTTGTAAAGCGCCTTTAGCACCAGTGATAAACTCGTACAGTAAGTGATTAACGTTAATGTTAGCCATTTAAGGACCCGAATTGATTGTTGTATTTTGCCATCAATATTTTATGTCAAATTACAATTAAAAATTTCTATTTATATGTCAATTAGAATAAAAACAAAAAAAACATTTTCTAATGATTAGATATAAATAAACCACAAAACAAGATTCTCAAAGTAGGGTGTAATGAAGCCCAGGTATTAAACTGAATAGGTCTAACCCTAAACACAGTAATATGAAATAAAATAAAATCTATGTGAGTGGAAAGCACAGGAATAGAAACTTCTACAGCATCAATAAAATGAATAAATATCTTACAACCATAAGCTCCAGTTCCTTTACATTGTGTAAACTACAGCACAGGTGAGCAAAAGTAATAAGTTATTAAAGCACGTTATTACAGGGTTTAACAGCATTATTATAATAATACACAGTATTATTTGCTGTCCAGAAAGAAAACCCATTTTAATCTTCACGAATATTAGATTAACAAGAAGTCAGATTCTCCAATACAGCTCAGCTCTGTAACAACAAACCCAAAGATCAATAAGAACATACTTTCCACCCCAGAAGATTTTTGTGGTGATCACTAAACTGGAGCGTCTGCAAAACACACAAAGAGAGAGACAGACAAAAAGAGAGCAATAGAGAAATCAGTGAATGAGAAAAAGTAAATTTTCCCCAGCAGCTTAAAATACAAGATACAGAAAAATATGAATAAATTTCTCAAAAACTAGAAACAACAGTTACTTTCACCTTTATCACTCAAACCGTGATCTGTGAGATTAGATCACTTAATTTCTAAAAAAGGTTTTAATAAGTGAGAGGAGATGCTTTTTTGCATCAAGAGAACAAACTGAGAGTCTGTTGCTGCTAGCATTAACGTCTCGTCTCACTGAGCTCAGAAACGGACAGAGGAAATTAAAGATATCAATGTACCTCCATCCTTTCTTCTTTATGATGTTGCCCAGCACCACCTCAGCCCTGAAAGAGAGAGAGCGGATACTTGATATTAATTCACCTTCACCTTACACGAACAGTCATGGCATCTTCCTGTATTTGCATAAATGCTGTTTGGATCAGTCTTTATGCTCCATTTAAACCGTGCTGCGTATTCATTACACTCTACTATACTTTTAGTTTATTAAATGTCGTCTCACTCTTTAGCCTACAGTTAGTATCGTTAGACAATAGCGTGCTCTCTCATGTAACTGTTTACAGGTATGTTGTTTTTCTAGACTTAATCATACAGAACAATAATGAAGATTTATATTAGTACCTGGCGTACATATAGGGTTTAACAAGGTTAACGTTCACATAATGTGCCTGACGGGTATTGAATCGACTCTGTATGTTGACCTTTAGAAACAGGAAGTGATTTATTTCCATTTAAGTCAAAAATATAAAAAATTACGGTAAGTTGAAAAATTGAATAACAGCCAAGCTCAGTGTGTTGCACAAAGGAGACATATGAATGCCTTAATGTGTTGGATATGAAGAAGGACAGCATCTGCTGGTGATGATTGATTCTCTCCAGGAAGATCATCATTATTTGTTTAAGAACCTTAAACAAAACGGAGCAAAATTTACCATTTCTCAGTGTTCCATGGGAGGACAATTTCTCCCAAGCGCCAGAAGAGTCCTTTATTAATGTGACAATTGCGCTGTGATAACATCATTTAAACTGACTAGAGATCTGAAGAACAGCAAGTACCAACTCTGCTTTATCATTCTGCAGATTCTGCTTTTTTCTCAGCTGAGCAATACTGACAGCTCATTTGCTGAGCATTTTAAGGCAGTTAATAGGAGCTTTGCGGTTGCTAATTGGCCCCGAGAATGTGTCTGATATCTGGCGTACAAGCGGGAACTCCATAATGTAACGAACACCTTAAACAGAACAAGATGTCCTGCTGAAACCTGGCCTTTTGATGTGGCGTCCTCAAATCGCAGCTCCTCGTCCTCCAAGTTTCTGTCTCAGAGTGTCCACTTTTCTGTTCTGAACTCACCCTCATAACCGTCTGATCGTTATAGGAACAAAAGAGAAGAGCACTCGATGGAAGGCAGCCAATTAGTCTGACCCTTGAGTCTCTTCTCATCCTTTGGGTCAGGATCATTTTGGCCAATCAGCTTGATGCTCACGCTCGCTCAGGTTCTAATGAGAGGTTTCCGCTAAACGCATCTCATGTGTTAACACTTCAAGCTGTTTTGAGGATCTGGAATGCTGGGAAATTCTGATTCATTAGGCATGAACAAAAATAAACATAAATGTGAGCTGAAATCATTTGTAAGTAAGATTTCAGAGTGAGCTTGATGAGAACGTTGTGTAATAGAGATGGAGGCAGACTGGCGTGTGGGCGGCACAGCCTGTGTTTTTGTTTGGTTTTGCGAGAAGGAGAGAAAGACTAAGAGCGAGAGGTTACATGTGTGTGGACATCTTGTGCCAGGGTGAACATTTACTCCAGGGTGTTGTGTTTTGCATGTGCAAAATCACGGGATTTATGCGTTCCAAACCTCATCCGCTAGAACCCCACACAGACGCACGCTACCCCTTCTTCTCTCCCTCCACCCACTCCATTAGAGGCAATGTTTAGTGCCAAGCTAACTGCAAAGCAAAAATCATTTCATTTGCTAATAAGACATGGGTGTCAGACATCTCTTCACATTCTCTCGCACACACACACACACGCACGCACACACTCTCTGCACACTAAGGGTCTGCAGGAAACCGAGGCGAGGTGGTTAGAAGAATTCACTCCTGGCGTTTCAGACTGCGCTTCTGAGGTCAATGCTTCCTGCGGTAAGGAGGACGGAAATGTCTCCAGACAACTAAGTGCACTGGAACATATTTAATAAGTCTGTTTGGTTTCAGTAGCATTACTGATGCGTTAAAAAAAAAAAAAAAACACTTTATTTAAATGTGTTTTGAAATGCGTCTTAAATAATTAAATTATGTATAAAATAATGTATCAGTCCATAAGATAAAAGGACAAAAGAAGGAAGAGGCTCACAGAGGGGAGTGTGTGCTTCTCTCCTAACTTCCACTTTGGGAAGCCCTGGCTTACAGGATACTGTAATACGAGCCCTGGTGTAGTGTCTCTCAACTCGACTTAGAGATCATTATTACACTAATTACGACTATGACTGTTGAGTATGAACGTATAAAATACATACAATTTAATATAAAGTCACAAAAAGAAAATGAATTCTTCAGATTCAACCCGCTTATAAGACATTCTGATGATTTTAATTAGAATTTACTCTGACATGACAAGTGTCTTCTTCATAAAAAGCTTGTTTTTTCTTTTTAAAGCAAATTGCCAGTCTTTCACCTTTAGTCTCGTAGCATCACTGGGACCCGTGTATAGGTTTAATCATGGAGTTTTTTTCATTGACCGAACCCGCTGATGATTCGGTCTGCTTGTGCTCCAGCCTAACCCCTAACTAGTCATACAGACATATGCTCCAGATCACGGTGACCGGACCAAACACGGCGTGCCGAAGACTTCTGGCTCACTCACTTTCCTGCAGCGTAGACCTCAGCCGTGTCGAACAGATTGATCCCGTTCTCGTATGCCAGAGTCATCAGCTGTTCGGCCATCTGCCGGAGATGGAAAGAGGAGGAGAGGGAAAACGGGGAGAGAGCTGCTTCAGTCTGTTTAATCTGAATCTCGGTTAACTAGTCTTTAGTTACTAGTTTTAAACCAAGCTGTGAGGTGTTTTTCACAGATCGTACCTCGTCTGTGATCTGACCGCCAAACGTTACCCATGTTCCTATAAACAAACAAACAAACAAACAAACAAAAACCTTAAATCACTCCCTGCTGTTAAAATGCTACATTTGTAAATCTGATATTCTGTTCAGAAAAAGCTTTTCTTCTAATCCACAGATAAATATAACCCTGATCATCTCCTAACAGTATCAGCACACATGAGGATGGCATGCTGCAAGTATGAATTTGATATCTTACTAGTACAATAAACCTGGAAAACATTTAAAAACATAATGAAAATACTCTGGGACGTAAATGTTCCACTTCCAGGTCCAAACATCATCCGTCAGTGCGGCATCATGCAGGGAGAATTGAGGACCTAAATTCATTCAACTCATACAGGGTGTTCAGTAAATTAAGGGTAGTGTGCAGACCTCCCTGAAACAGGGTTTATGGGAAACCAGTCGGAAGCTAACTAGTTGGCAACTATCTTCTAAAGATGATCTGCCTGATAATCGTGCTGAGATATTTCCTTTAAAATGTACAGGACTACTGTAACTATAATATTACTAATATCACCGTCATGCTTCAAGACCTCTCACTAGGACAAAATAAGACGGTCATATACCTGTAGTTAGCCTTAGGTGGCACAAAACTTTGTTAAATGTCAGTCAATTTATTCTTATATAGCAACATTATATAAACATTGTTAAACAACTATTGTGTTTTTGAATCCTGCATTGTTTTATCCCAACATTTACTGCTACTTTCATCAGCTTAAAATATGCCAAAGTATAATGTTCCTAACTTCATGCTGCTGTATTACAAGGCAACAGCTTTTAGTCATTAAATTTTAATTAGTAATTTATGAATAGTGTGACTCACAGACTTTTTTTTCTCTTCCTCACGACAAGAAAAGCAGTAGATGTGTTTTAGATTGAGATTGATTGAAACAACACTGTCGTACAGTTATACTGGACTAAAGAGAACGTATACCACGGAGATGGTGGCCAATACGTCACTACTTAATAAGCAAATTGCTTAGTTTTCTCTAAACCACATAATACTATATTGATATTGTTAGTATTATGTGGTTTAGAGAAAACCACAGTCTGCGTGACATGTCATTCTCTTTACAGACACGACCCAAAGACCAGTTTAAAAAATAAACAACTCTGGAATCTGGTTAGTAGCCAGAATAGAGAGCTAGAGAATTTTGCTGTGAGTAAATACAATTTTTAGAAACTACAATAAAGCTTTTAAAAATATATATTTTCTGGTTGGTAGAAATACAAGGGTGGAGAAAAACTGTTCTAAAGTTAAACTTCACTGATTTAACCACTAGTGATCTGCTCTTCAATAATCTTCACTTGCGCACCTTCAAAGAAAGAAAAACAGGTAGCTGCTAAACACTGCTTTGTCCAAGACCCACCCCTTTTCCTTACAGCATTTTTTTTTATAGATGGGATGGTATATACACGTATAATATTCCAGTATATGCAGATATAAAAGTGTATTTATCCCCCCCCCCCTCACATCCCCACCTAGCAGTCCTACCAGGCAGTTATTGATTTTGTGGCCAGGAAATGGACACGTGAGCTAGATGACTAAGTACATCAAGCAATAAATACAAAAATAGATAAACAAATAAATAAAGCAAGAGGCAGCATCTGCATGCAGTGACGCACTGGTGTGTAAGGAGCTCAAATGATTTCACTTTCTCAGGGGAGAAGGGAGAGAGTTAAGGTGCGACACATCCATCTGGGTGAAAGTAAAATCACAGAGGAGCACTCGTACATAACGGGATTACTCCATGCATCACTCAAGTGTCATTCGGTCTCAACAGGGCTGATGAGCTGCAGAAAGCACTTACCTAACCCAAGGCATGACACCCTCAACCCAGACTTCCCGAGATTTCTGTAAAAAGAAAACAAAACATTTCATTAGATTTGCTCTCCTGTTTTTCCAATGAACTTTGCAGGAGGAAAAACTATCATCCCCGGAATCACTGATCAGATTAGATTCCTTTTATATTAAATTCACTGGCAGTGAATCTGAGGACGCTCTTTATGGGGAAAACCATGCTCCTGTTCTCGAACCGGAGAACAGGAATAAACTAAATAAAGAGTGATCATGTAGGTGGTGTAGGTTACTTCAGCTGAGTACACTGAAATACACTACCTAAAATAGAGTGAAGTTTAAGCTTTGTGCTCAGCTAATAGTTCAGATCTACAGTGGACGGCTGCATCTTACTGCTAACCTCACAGCTCCTTCACGGCGGGTCCACAGGAAGGAAACTCAATTTATAAAGTAATATGAAGCCTGGGGAAAGGTGACGTATAGAGTAAAGATAACAAAATAAAAGAAAGCCAAGTCTACTGTTAATTACACAATATAACACTGGTATAAAATGTAGAGCTCAGAGACGTTTTTTTTTTTTTTTTTTTTTAACCCTGTGGTGTCTGATGCCTTTCTGAAGACCTGCAGTGATGCAGCGCGCTTCTGAACTCAGATCTGAGTTCATGAAAGTGTTGGGTGTGCGCCCATAGCAAAACAACTAAATCATACAGTAACACGCAGAAAGACCTTTTATTTGGGGTAAAGTAACTGATGTGCCTAATTTTTTTTCAGCGCAGCCTCTGTTTCACTGAATAATCCACGACTTTCCATTAACATGTAAGACCTATTGACACGTGACACAGGTGGCACCAGGATTCCCCAGGATTTACTATAGATGTCTCAGCTGTTCACACACTCACACCCATACACTCAGATTCCTCACACAAAACCAGGCTTCACTGAGGCTAAGGAGAGAAACAAAAAATAAAGCATGGTTTCTGAAACAGAAATGCAATTGTTAAAAAAAACAAAAAAAAACAATCTATTATATTATGACTGAAATGAAGCTGCGCACTTTCGCTTCGCAAAAGGCAGCGTTTATTTAGCAAGTAGATACAGGTGCATCTCAATAAATTAGAATATAATCAAAAAGTTGATGTATTTCAGTAATTCAATTCAAAAAGTGGAAACTCCATTATATATATTTTTCAAGTGTATATTTCTTCTAATTTTGATGATTGTGGCTTATGGCTAATGAAAACCCAAAATTCAGTATCTCAGAAAAATCTTATATTACCAAAGACCAATAAAAAAAGAAAAAAAAAATTTTTTTACAGAAATGTTGGACTACTGAAAAGTATGAACATGTACAACAATACTTGATTGGGGCTCACTTTGCATGAATGCGTCTGTGGGACTGCTGAGTTCTGCTGAGACGCCCAGGTTGCTCCGATAGCGGCATTCAGTGCTTCTATAAGGGTCTGATGTCTCGCATCTTCTTTATCAGGGTATCTGATAGATTCTCCGTGGGGTTTAGGTCGGGTGAGTTTGCTGGTTCATCAAGCACTAGTACTGTACTTTTGGCAGTGTGTGTAGGTGCCAAGTCCTGCTGGAAAATGAAATCAGCATTTCCATAAAGCTGGTCAGCAGAGGGAAGCATGAAGTGCTCTAAAACCTTCTTGGTAGATGGCTGCACTGACCTTGGACCTGATAAAAAACACAGTGGACCAACACCAGCAGATGACAGGGCTCCCCAAACCACCACTGATTGTGCAAACTTTACACTGGACTTCAAGCAACTTGGATTCTGTGCCTCTCCTCTCCAGGACCTTGATTTCCAAATGAAAAGAGGACTCAGACCCACTGAGCAACTGACCAGTCTTTTTTGTCCTTAGCAAAGGTAAACCGTCACTGACGTTGTATCTGGTTTAAGAGTTGCTTGACATAAGGAATGCGACAGTTGTAGCCCGTTCTGAATACATCTGTGTGTGGTGGCTCTTGAAGCACTGATTCCAGCTGCAGTCCACTCCTGTTGAATCTCCCTAAAATTCTTGAATGGACTTTGTTTCACAATCCATTTAAGGCTGCTTTCATTCAACTTCCCATTAACGTGCTCTAATCCAGCAGTCTGTAAACAGCCAGCTTAGTGAACCCGAGAGACCACT
Organism: Clarias fuscus; assembly: GCA_030347435.1. Lineage (NCBI taxonomy): Eukaryota > Metazoa > Chordata > Actinopteri > Siluriformes > Clariidae > Clarias > Clarias fuscus. The sequence goes on from CM059215.1 coordinate 3,192,677, forward strand.
TAAGGGTCAGGAAAGTGTGAATTAAGTGAATTAGCTGATTAAAGTGTGACAACATGAGTCTCCAATATTAAACTTTTTCACAATGTTCTAATTTTCTGAGATACTGAATTTTGGGTTTTCATTAGCTGTAAGTCATAATCAAAATTAAAAGAAATCAACACTTGAAAAATAAGTCAAGTCAATTTTCTTAATATAGTGCTTTTAACAATTGACATTGTCGCAAAGCAGCTTAACACAATAAAAGAAGTAAGTTTGTATGCAATGTGTATGAATCAAAATGATGAGATTGCCCCTGATGAGCAAGCCGAGGGCGACGGTGGCAAGGAAAAACTCCCTGAGATGGTAATAGGAAGAAACCTTGAGAGGAACCAGACTCAACAGGGAACCCATCCTCATCTGGGTGATAACGTATAGCTGGGATTGATCAGCATAATAATGTGTACTGGAAGTTCAGTATAACAGGAGATTTAAAATTAAAATTAAAAGGAGTCCAGTTTGTTCCTGGAGGCTCAGGTAGACTGTAGGAGATTCCAGTCCTGAGCTATCAAACAACTGAAGTCACAGGTCCCCAGAGCATCAATTGATGACAGGACAGTCTTCATGGAAAATAAGTGTGTAATGAATCAATATAATATGAGTTTGACTTACTGAAATTCAATTACGGAAATCAAATTTTAATGATAATTTATTGAGGTGCACCTGTATTGTTGTTATTATTGTGTTGTTTTCCTGGGGTATTATTATTATTGATTTTACATTTCGTCTGCTTTGCAAAAGTTGCCACTCTTCAAGACTGAAACAAAGCTGTTCATATTGTGTGCGGATGTGAGCAGCTTTATTTCAGTAATAATATACTCAGATCACAAAGAGTGGCAAAGTTTGCAAAGCAGATGAAATGTAACAAACCCAAAAGAAGAGAGAGAATCACTAAGCTCACAAAGTACAAGTCCTTTGCAGAAAGCTGTAAAATATTCTTCCAGAAATTCTGCAATTTCAATTGATTCTAAATTTGAAACTCATTGAATCGATGAATCGTATCGTTCTACAAAAGATCGATTAAATCGCACAGCTCTACCTCTATCCATCATTAGCCTAATAATAATAACAACAACAACAACAACAGGCTTTCATACTGTACACTTAGTTTTTAGTGATTTTGTGCAGATGGTTTTTGTTTAAGAGCTAGACCTTTAAAAGTGACACTATTTGTAATTAGGTATTCTGCACATTTCTTGCACTGATTCATTTATTTGAATCGGCCTATAACCTGTGTGGCTGAAATGCAGTTTGACAGTATGTAAAAAAAAAAAGTAATGAAAGATTTAACATTTTCTTTTTTTTTCTCTCTCAATATTTGTCAACTAGAAAACGAGTACACCTGACACGATCTAGCCAGCACATTTATGCATGTAGGAGAAAAAAAAAGGACTACTTTGTGAGATGACAAACTTAATGAGAACTGCTTCCTCTTGCACTGCGGGAGAAATGCTAGCTGAGGACATCCTCTGCCACCCTAAAGGATAAGCGCTGAGGAAACCGGCCGTTCTGCGGAACGGTGAACACGGCAGACGGGTGGCATCATGAAACCAGACACTGCTGTCTCCTGTATCAATTAAACCACTCACTTCCTCACTGCAAAACTCTCAGGTGGAAAGCCAAGAGAGTTTTTCCGAAACATCTGCGTGCTGTCATGCTTCCACACTCCTGGGATTTCATCTCATCCAACTGAGCAGACTTTCAACTGAGCTTCTGCATTATTTAATAAAAAAAAAAAAGAAAAGAAAAAAGTTTGGGTCAGCACTTATCAGTAGTTTGTGCCAAAAGAACAGAGGATGCAAAGGCGATGATGTCGAGTTATTATCAGAGACGGGAGAACGTTGATCTGATGTAATGATGTCTTGAGGCGAGCAGCAACTGAGACGGAAAAAAGTGTCAGCTTTTATTCAGCATGTACAGGAGTAATAAAGTGTACAGGGGATTAAGGATGATGCAGAACACTCTGTGTGTAGGAGTATGAGAAAAATTGTGTAGGCCTCTGTGTGTGTTTATATTCGTGGGTGTGTGCATAAAAAGATTGGGAACATGTAGGAGGGCAGTGAGTGAAGAGATGCTTGGTTAAAAAAAAAAAAAAAAAAAAAAAAATTGTCTTTACGGAAAGTGTAAAAGTAAAAAAATAATAAGGCAGTAGAATATCTGGTGTGGCGCTGCAGGTTTTACTCATCAGCCCGTGGTGTGGGAATTCAATCTGCATAAACCTGGCACTGGGAGGAAGCTGGAGATTTCCAGTGCTAACTGCAGGTCAGTGATAATGACAGTAACACGTTTGGAGGTTCATAAGAAGAAGGTGATGTCTTGCTAATTCTTCTCATGAATTCACTTCTGCACAGAACTCAGGTGCAGCTCATTAAATGCTGTGCAGTTTACTTTAAAAACTAAACGTGTTTAAACGCAGAAGTTTGGAATTTGTGTCTTTACTAGAGAAGGGAAAACACCTAAACTCTGTATACATTTTGCAACACAAAAATGTCATGATAACAGCGTAGGTTTTGTTGACGTGAAACATTTTATGGAACTCGCCAAATGTGTATAACTCTATACCAGTGCTAAAGACAAAAATACAGCTACTGTAATATGTGGTGTTATATTTGTGACTCATTCCTGAGCCTTTTTTTTTTTGGGATGCACTTCAATTGCATTTTCACTCACTTGATCTCTCTCCCTCCGTTTCCTCACTGGACACTCCAGGCTAAAGCAATCATGGCAGAGACGGAGAGCTTTAAATCAGATGGAGAATGCAAGGTGGAGAATGCAGGATTCAACAACGCATCTAAAGTTGGCTTGTTCTCCCCGTCAGTGATGTGATGTGCTTCCTCCCACAATCCCATGACATGCAGAGTAGGCTAACTGGTGTTCCCAAATTGTGTGCAAGTGTATAACTGTACAGAATGTGTACAGGATAAGCACTATAGAGAATGAATGATTAATGCACCAGAGAAAGACAAACCAATCGACCATACAGTTAAAACCAGTTTAAAACAGATCTTGTGTCTCAAAGCAGCATGTGTTAGTCTTCACCTCTCGAGGAGTTAGCAGTCATACAATTGGGAGATTTTTTTTTTTAGCAATGTGCAAAACAAAAGTAAGATGCAGCTAAAGAGTATTACAAAAATAAACAGCTTTGCTGAGAATCATAAATTCATAACCTGTTAACTGAGCCTGTAACAAACATGCTACTATTATACTATAATAGTAGCGTGTTTGTTACAAGCCACTGTACATCTTTCACGTCACGTGTCTGCTGTCCTTCAAATGCTTTTCAGTTGGGTGAAATTTACGTGTCATTGTTCCAGTGATCACAGAGTGATGAAACAAAAATGATAAAAGCTGCACCTAAAGCACAGATGATTCTTTTTATTGATTAAACTAAAGATTTGGTCTTCCTTAAGCAACTAGTTCTATTGCATCCTCTAGACATCTCACAACTCCAATAAAGTCAAACTCAACAGATATTCAATGTAAAAAAAAACATTTAGGACAACCAGCCGAGTTTCAGGTTAACAGACTGACCCTGATCAATTAAGCAGCCTTCATCCTGAGACGCATCACTACATCACACAGAAGTGACAGAAGCGGTTGCATCGTGTGCACTTAAAGAAGGAGTAGAAAGGACCCTCTTGACTGTGCTCCTGAGGCTGTATCTCTTTTGTTAGCGCTGTGTCACGATGAATATTTAATGCCAGAGCTAAATACTGCATGATGGACAGATCGAAGAGATTAAGTTCTCTCTCACACACACACAGAGACAGACACACACACCCATGAAAAAGAGCAACGCGACATGTGAAAAGGTCAGCTGTGTCGTTTAACGTGGATAATGATGAACAGTGCACTCGGGTGATCTGCTGGGGTTTTGGATAACAAGAAAACGAGAGGTTACTGATGGTGTCTGGTGTAAAGGTCACCTGTGCAGGATGAGGAGTGAGCAGAGCGAAGCCATGTTTAAAAAAACGTTGAGTCGCTGGTAGAACTGGGTGAGACGGCAGAAGTATCCAACAGACTGTATGTGGCATAAAGTATTTAATAATGTCAGGAAAATAATATCTACAGTACTGTAATATAAAAATCACACCTAAAAAGAAGGAAACGGCAGACAAAAGTCACGGTTCAGTATATTTTCAGTGCAGTCAAGTGGACAAGTGTTTAGTTTTTTTTTTTTGAGACCTGGAAAATATCGTGATCAGACAGATTATATATAATCTATAAGTAGTAAACTAGGTGATGTTAGTGCATTGTATAACCCCACTGTGAATAAGAGCTCCAGTGCTGCTGTCACTACACAGCTTGTCTGAAACGTTACATGAGCAATGGCTACACGTGTGTGTGTGTGTGTGTATATATGATCAGTCTGAGAGTTTGTAGAAAATGTTGAGTTGTTTTTCTGGACAGATGTTTGGACAGGACATGTGTGTTGTGCCACATTGTTTAAATCAGTACCTGTGTTTAGGACCTTCTCTTTTTCAGCATGTTGATAACCCAAACAACTCAGTATTCTACTTTACTAATGAAACTTTATGAATACTAATGAATACTTTACTTTGCTTTGTATTTTTCCTCACTACATCACACAAACACACATGACTTCACCGTGGTCAACACTAATATTAATATTGTATTATGATGTCACCGTCCTTAACTCATTCAGTTCGTTTTTGTACGTAAAAGTGTAATCATTCGGTTTCAGCAAATTCAACAAGTAGCTACCGTTGCTATAGAAAATACAGCCTATTAAACCAAACACATGAACTTAAATCCTGTGAAGACCAATCAACAGCACTGTACTGATCTATTTCAGATACCCGTTTTACGGACAAATCCCTGAACTGATTCTCCGTCACACCATTTTGTCATACTGCGCAAGTGTGATGAATTAATACGGGAGGAGTTCTCGCACAAAACGCTCTAATTAGCAGCTAGTGTCTAATTAAAGCAGGTCGATTAACAGCTGAGAAAAACCGCTGATGCGTTCCAGGCAGGGATCTGATCACACCGAGGAAATTGCTCTTGACAGAATTTGAACGGAGTGAGTTGGGTATCGAGTTTGCGGTTTTGCACACTGCGAGAGAAGAGCAGAGACAGAACCTGATCTCCGTCTGCTGCGTCATCATGAAAACCGCAGGACGTAAAAGCTTGGGGTGCTTGAGTTAGTAAAGCTAAACTGAACACACCATGCCGAGCAAAGGCTTTAAAAGCCCATAAATACGAAAGTTCACAGCACACCGGCCGGGTATACGCAATACTGAGAGGTTTTCAGGATAATATAACACCGTGGTTTAGCTATAGACACACAACGAGTTTGTTTTAATAAGATCAGGTAGTTCATTAATGATTCAGTGGTGATAATTAACACACGCTGGAGCAGGTTACTAATATTACAGATGGCACTAGGAGATAATCGTTACTCAGAGCACTCAAACTAAATTAACTAGTCTATTGCAGTAATGCAAAACTAGAGCAGAGATGACTAACAGTCTATTTTCAGAGCAGATAAAAAAAAAATTCTGTCCAATAAAACACACACATACATAAGCCTGTAAGACACACACACAGCTGCTGAAATGGAGGTGTGTGTGTGTGTGGGACGGGTTCGTTTCACTAAGCTTTATGGCAGTGTGCCATGTGTATTTGCTCTTCAGCATCCATGGAGCCATATTTCATGTAGGAGTATTAAAGCTGGAACAGGAATAGTGTACAGCACGAGTACTGTAACATCTCCACACGCCCACTCATTAACACTTACAGTCTACTATCACCTCACTGTGTTCACCAGCACGCACTCCAACATACTCGCGCTAAAGCCAGAAGAGCGCAATATAGGAGCTTCTTTATTCAAACACTGTTGCACTTACACTCACCTAAAGGATTATTAGGAAGACCTGTTCAATTTCTCATTAATGCAATTATCTAAATCAACCAATCACATGCCAGTTGCTTCAATGCATTCAGGGGTGTGGTCCTGGTCAAGACAATCTCCTGAACTCCAAACTGAATGCCAGAATGGGATAGAAAGGTGATTTAAGCAATTTTGAGCGTGGCATGGTTGTTGGTGTCAGACGGACCGGTCTGAGCATTTCACAATCTGCTCAGTTACTGGGATTTTCACGCACAACCATTTCTAGGTTTAACAAAGAATGTTGTGAAAAGGGAAAAACATCCAGTATGCGGCAGTCCTGTGGGCGAAAATGCCTTGTTGATGCTAGAGGTCAAAGGAGAATGGGCCAACTGATTCAAGCTGATAGAAGAGCAACTTTGACTGAAATAACCACTCGTTACAACCGAGGTATGCAGCAAAGCATTTGTGAAGCCACAACACGCACAACCTTGAGGCAGATGGGTTACAACAGCAGAAGAGCCCACCGGGTAACACTCATCTCCACTACAAATAGGAAAAAGAGGCTACAATTTGCACGAGCTCAACAAAATTGGACAGTTGAAGACTGTTGCCTGGTCTGATGAGTCTCGATTTCTGTTGAGACATTCAAATGGTAGAGTCAGAATTTGGCGTAAACAGAATGAGAACATGGATCCATCATGCCTTGTTACCACTGTGCAGGCTGGTGGTGGTGGTGTAATGGTGTGGGGGATCTTTTCTTGGCACACTTTAGGCCCCTTAGTGCCAATTGGGCATCGTTTAAATGCCACGGCCCACCTGAGCATTGTTTCTGACCATGTCCATCCCTTTATGACCACCATGTACCCATCCTCTGATGACTACTTCCAGCAGGATAATGCACCATGTCACAAAGCTCGAATCATTTCAAATTGGTTTCTTGAACATGACAATGAGTTCACTGTACTAAAATGGCCCCCACAGTCACCAGATCTCAACTCAATAAAGCACCTTTGGGATGTGGTGGAACAGGAGCTTCGTGCCCTGGATGTGCATCCCACAAACCTCCATCAACTGCAAGATGCTATCCAATCAATATGGGCCAACGTTTCTAAATAATGCTTTCAGCACCTTGTTGAATCAATGCCACGTAGAATTAAGGCAGTTCTGAAGGCAAAAGGGGGTCAAAACACCGTATTAGTATGGTGTTCCTAATAATGGTGTGTATATTTCCGTGTATTACCCCAAACACCGTTCTGCTTCTAGTCCTTAATCCAAAACACCATTTTGTTTCCAGTTCTCACCCCAGCATAGGTTTGGATGCATGTTGCCAAGTATTGGTTCCTAAATGTCATTTTTGAAAACTTGGTACTTCTAAGTAACATGCATCAGTTCAGGGTTTTGTTTGTGTCCTGCATCATCTACTTGCCCTCCCCATTTCCCCTCGATTTGATGCCGGTGCCAGTCTGAGGAACCATCCAGTCCTCCGTTAGCTTGAGTGGAGTTTGATGATCCTTGAAGGGGCAAGAGTTCAAGTAACAGTATTTGCAACAAAATACAGTACAGTATGTCCAAATTAAGAAGCCTGGTTTATTTCTATCTTCTTTTTATTCTGTATTTATTTAAGCAGCCTGTGGCCCGGTGGTTTATGAAAGCACATAAAGCATCTCAAGGTCAAGTTACTGCTGCTGTACCTTATAAACTTTCCTTAGAATTCAGAAGCATGGATTAACTGCTCGGTCAGTAGATAGACACTTCTGAAAGATTTAAGTACTGAACTGAAATTGGTCTTCAGAGTGTAGGAATTGAAGTCTCAGTGGCACGCTCTCAGAGCTGGCAGGGGAGACACGAGCTATAAATCGCCAGGCTCCAGCACACTCTTACTGTTGATTTAACACATCGTCGTGTTGGTTAAGTAGAAATGTTTGTTAAATCGCAAGTCTAATTCATTTAATGTCAGTAGGAGTGACAGCAAAATATGATTCCAACAGGTTTTGGGCAGATGGTAAGTGCCATTAGCATTAAAACCATTCTGACAAACAAAGAAGTTATTAAGGTATGGAATGGAAACGAAATGCCATCTTGTACAATAAAAATAAATATAGGTAATAAATAGTAAATAAATAATAAATAAAAATGGGGTAATAAATACTATGAGAATCGTTTGGGGTAATAACAGGAAACAGAACGGCGTTTGGGGGTAAGCAGAAACCCCCTTCCATTTGAGGGAATACATATTTAAAATACCAGACACTGTCTTCCTCTTCCTTCCTGGGCGAGCTGTCCAGAGGTCCAAAGAGAAATTCTACCACCTCATTAAACTCGGCTTGTCAAAAATGTTACACAAATTAGCAGTGAATGCAGGAAACAGCGAGATCTGCTGGTATTCTTACGCGCTTTACTGCGGCAGGTGATTAAGTGAAGGTCTGCCCTAACGGCTTACTTTACATAAAATCATGACACTGTTTCAGCTTGCATCATCACCTCATGATGTGACAGGATGACAAGATGGCCTACGCAACCTGCACACACGGGATGCGGAGTAACAATACACCTCACTTTACACTTTAAGAAGGCAACATCAGTTTGATTTGTGATGTGAAGTGAAGTAGATATAAATGATAAAGACACACCTTGTCATTAGATAGAACATTAGCTGGAAATGGTTACGCTCTTCTTTCTGAAAGACGGTACACTGCATTACTCAACCTGAGCGTGGTGACAGACTCATCGCTGTGACACTCACTCACACCGGAGTCAGCGCCACTCCTCACCTCATTTCGTAGAAATTTAACAGATCCTTCATCCTGAGGCTCGCGGAATAATCACCAACACAAATTGTTGTTGGTCTTTCGGCTGCTCCTGTTAAGGGGTTGCCACAGCGGACCATCTGATCTGCACAACAACGTGCACAGGTTTTAAGCCGAATACCCTTCCTGACTAAACCCTCCAATTTTTTCTGGGACCGACACTGCGTCCAGTGGCTGGGGTTAGCTAACTCTTATGGCTAACCCTAGATATAAATAAAGATGGATAGTAACCCACCAAACGATGTGTCTGCAAAGTGTTGGACGCATAAAGCAGATTTTCAGTTCAACCAAGTTACAGCATGATGATACTCCTGTGAGATCCACAAAGCCAGCTCCATGAGAACATGGGTGTCTTAAGGTTTTAAAGTTGGAGTGGCAGAACTCAAGTGTCCTGCACAGAGAGCCCTGACTGAACTTAACCCACCTGACCCATCAGCTTTGGGATGAACTGAAACCTTTTCAACATCCCAACATGAGCGCCTGAACTCACTAATGCTCTCGTAGCAGAAGTGAATGACCACAAATCAAAACAGTCTCACCTCAACATCTAGTGAAAATACTTCACTGGAGCGCATCTATTATTATAATCTAATATTATAATATTAACATTATAACAGTATTTGAAAAAGGTATGTTCCATAAGCTCATATAGGGTGATGGTCATGGTGATGGTAATTAAAAGCACCCAAGGGTTTGCTCCAAATGCATCAAGGGGAAAGCATAAATTACATTCAGGATGTTTACATCAGGAAGTCAGATTTTTTTGTATAGTGCTTCTAACTATAGACACTGTCACAAAGCATCTTTACACAAATAAAAATTCTAGACATAACTTAAAAAAATGTTTATTCCTAATGAGCAAGCTGGAGGAGACGGCAGTAAGGAAGAACTCCAAGATGAGGGAGAAACGTTGACAGGACCCAGACTAAAAAACATATAAAGTAACTGCACAAACATTTCCTGAAGGAAAGAACGAGCAACTAATGTGTTTACTAGTTTTCGCTTGAAAACTCAACACTTGGCCAACGAATGCACAAACATTTGCATATATATAATCAGCTATCACACGGCAGCAACTCGACGCGTTTAGCAGTGTAGACATGGTCAATACGATCTGCTGAATATCAAGTACTTTGAGCGTGGCGTGATTGTTGATGCCAGATGGACTGGTTTGCGCATTTCCCAAACTGCTGTTCTACTTGAGCTCAAAGGAGAACGACCAGGCTGGTCCAAGCTGATGGAAAAGTATTGTAACTCAAATAACGTCTCATTACAACCACGTTATGCTGAAGAGGATTTCTGAACACAAAACACATCAAACCTTGAAGCAGATGTGCTACAGCAGCAGAAGACCACGCCTGTCACTCCTGCCAGCTAAGGACAGACCGCAGAATTTTTTTTATAAACAAGAAAGCATGGACCCATCCTGCGATGTATCAGCAGTTCAGGCTGGTGCTGGAAGTGAGATGGTGTCTGGGAGATTTTCTTGGCACACTTCGGGCCCCTTAGTACCAGTTAAACATGGTTTAAATGCCACAGCCTACTGTAGTACTATTACTGACCGTGTCCATCCCTTTATGAGCACAAGATTACACGCCATGTCGCAAATCTCAAATTGGGATCTTAAACATGACAATGAGGTCAGTGTGATCAAACAGTCTCCACAGTCGCCTGATCTCAATCCATTAGAGCACCTTTGGGATGTGGTGGTTTTTTTTTTTTTATTTTTTTTTTTTTTTAAACAATTTGATTACATAATTTATTAGCAAATGTAAAAAATTTTTTTTTAAAAACTGCTGCGGAGTAGGGAAAAAAGCTAACTCCTAATTAGCTTACTAACAAACTAACAACTTGAAATTAATTTCATGAGCAATCATTATAATTATCATTACAGAACTCAATAAATATGTCTTGCAAACCTTTAAGTGATTAATAATTTGTTACACACCCAGGACACTCTGTCCATTTTGTACGCGTTTCTGAAGCGATCGCTCTTGGCGTGTTCAACACTTAAACACAAGCTTACGCAAGAGCTTATCTCTGCTAACTTGTCGGGAACTTAAAGCGGTACTGTCTTTAGTGAGGCAACAGGACAGCCTTGTTGCTAAGCAACCCAACTTTCCAAAGGCATGCACTTATCTTCCTAGCTTTTGTCATTTTATTTTGCGAGCCAGTAAACATGAAACAGTTTCCAACTTGTTGGTTGGAGGGGGGGGGGGGGGGGGGGGGATGACAACGACAACAACAAAACCCCCAGCAACTATTGTTTTTCGACAATAATAAAAATAAGGATAATCAGAATAACGTGCATCGTAAGAAGTGTGGTGTTGTGTTATGGTTGTTCTTGGTAGCGGTAAAGTTTGTGTGTGTGTGTCAAAGATTCACATAGACAATTCTGCCTCTGGGTACTGCACATTTACACACTTAATGACTTTCAGATTTACATTTTAAAAGGCTGTGGATACTGATAACATTAGCAGAGGTATTTTAAAATATTAAGAATTTATGTATTTAGTTTAAAATTCTAATTATTGATCTTCAGCCTCACTAATGAGCCATCACAGTATGTGTAGATGTTTTATTTATGTTTTAAAAAGTTCAAGCTTTCAAATTTCTCAGATTCATGTCACTGGAATTAATCCGTGTTTTACACACAAAAAAATTTATTAAGTTGCTGTGTGTAAGTGAATTTTGGCGTAAAACATGATGGCGTAACTCATGCAGAAAATCACAGCGTCTCATTGACTAGACGATCGTTAGATCACACTCAGCAGCCAAAGGGAGGACATGAACATTCTCCCAGCACTGAGAGGATTGTCACGCGCACACACCACGTCTGGAGTGCGAATGCTCCTGTGAACATTTTACTGAAATTCATTTGCAAATGAAGACCACTTGTTTAAGCCTCAAGCAGAGAGTTCGACTAAATCCCATCCAGCTTCATCTTCACTATACATGACGTGTGTGTGTGTGTGTGTGTGTGTGTGTGTGTGTGTGTGTGTGTGTGTGTGTGTGTGTGTGTGTGTGCGCGCGTGCGTGTGTGTGTGTGTGAGAGTGTGAGTGAGATGGCCAAACAGCAAGAGGATTTAGTAACAAACAAACACAAGCATAAAGTGAGTAACACACTGCTCATGGCCGAGCCATTTTCCTTGCGAGTATCCTTAACTTAAACACAGTCTTTATTAAATAGGACAAAAGTTATAGAAAGTTAAACACACTCTGTATTTGGCTCTGGGGACAAATCAACATTCTTAAGCTCTAGACGATAAAACATGAGCTGAGCTAACGAGGCCAAACAGTCTAACTAAGAGCTTGGGTCCTCTTATTGTTATTATATGGTGTACATTATATTTATGTATTGTACAGAAAGGAATAGCACAGAAAACATCTTGCCTGCTAAATAACTCTGCTTTAACTCTCTCTCTCTCACACACACACACACACACACACACACACACACACACACACACACACGTATAACTAGACGATATTCATGCATCAATTACATCAAAATACACTTCACTAAGAAACCAAAGACTGCAGTAATTAAAAAAGGCAACATACAAAACCCCATTTTATACGGACGTTTAAATGTATAATTGCATTACTCAACTTTATGTGAAATAACTTGGTATTTAATATATATATTTTTACAGTTCACTAGTCACGTTAATAGAAGAATTGTTTGATATTTTTGCCTTTCTGGACACTTAAGGAATATCATTACTATAACGAATCTGTCTTTCTGCTGTGTCCCCAGCTGTGTTTTTACTAAATCGCTGTTGCCCGATCGTGTTTCAGAGACTGAAATCCCCAGGCTGCTAATCGCATCGCCGAGCTTGAGTAACGAGATGAGGCGTACTGAATTACCGTAATGTGCCAGCCGATGAGAGAAATCAATCCTTTATACATGACTCTGCCATCTTTAAAGGTTCTCTCACCTGGCTTAGTTTTAGTTAAGTTTAACTTTCATTTTTATTTTTTTCTCCGGTGTATATACTGTGAAACTGTGACTTGCAGGCTCAACAGGTTCTCTCACTTTCTCTCCACTACATACTGATACATCACAATAATAATAATAATCACAGTGAATGTGTGTGTGTGAAGTAACTCTGTGCTGGGTCCTACCTATACTTCATGCCGGTCCTCATGCTCTGGTCACTGGAGGACGGCACGCTCTGAACCGACAGCTGCCCGAGACTGCGCGCCACCATGGCAACGGCTCTGAACTTGCTGCGCGTGCCGGCGTTTGGGCTGCTGGCGTTCTGCCGGTTCAGACGCTCGTCTGTGCTGCGGCTCATCGAGCGGTGGTCCGTGCACACGAACGACACCTGCATCCTGACCCGGGTCACGCAAAGCGATCACAACCAGCCAAAATTTCTCCTTCTCTCTCTCACTCTCACACACACACACACACTTTAGTGCAAAATCGAGCTGAAGACGACGCTTCTTCTGTATCTCGGTTCTGAGTGTGTACGAGACGACTGAAGCGCTAATCTCACATGAATCTTCGCGTTACACGTGAACCTGTCTTCGTCTTCACTCATCTCATCGTGCCGTGAGGCACAAAGCTTCGAACTGTCACTCACACACAAACCCCCGACACAAACTCCTACAACTCGGTCGCTGGTTCAATGAACAAAATGAGCTGCGCCGTTTCCACACATCCCGCGTTTAGCGGCGCGGCTTCACGCGCTAATTCCAGCAATAACAAGCTCGGATTTAAAAAGAAAAACAAAAAGCAAAAAAAAAAAAAAAAATCGAACATTAAAACAAAAAACACAAAAGTAAATATTAGACAGTCCTTAGGTTGTAATTTCTCTTCCAGATAAGTATCTGCTCCTGAGATGTGATTTAAGTTACAGCAAGACAGAGTGGCAGAGTGTGCGCGTGAGAGTGTAAGAGAGACAGCGCGCGCGCGAGAGAGAGAGGGGGGGGGGGGCGTGCTGCAGCAGTGAGACCTGAGAGAGAGAGAGAGGGGGGGGGGGGGGCACTGTGGGATAGGGCGAGAGCAAAAAGAGGGATGAAGAGCCCGTGTGTTTACCGTTTTTTGTAAACAACCAGAAAAGTTCAACTCAGCAAAAAATAAGAACGCAAGAGTTTGTGTCCAAAAAGTAACAGAATGTAAGCAACACTGTTAAACAGCTTGTACGTAACTCATCTCTTCTCCCCCTGCAAGAGCGTCACACCACTGCAGTGTGAAATGCCTGCATATACTGTGTGTGTGTGTGTGTGGGAGAGAGAGAGTTAGAGAGAAGAGTTAATGCTATAGAAGCTGAATCTATAAATATCAGTGTCAGGTTAAAGTGATGCTCCATAAATAGAGAACAGGATCAGATTAACACGCCAAGATGCTGCTCCTTCTCCTCCTAACTGAGGAGAGGCACGCACACGCACGCACACACGCACACACCAGCAGGAAAGTGATTGCGGCTCAGGAACTCCTCATGAACTGTCTCCTAAATACCTCGAGTTCAGCCAGTGATGTGAAAGTAACATGACCGATAAGAGCTTGAACAGCAGAAGTTCTCATCTTTAAGTGAGTTTCATCACTGTGTACACACACGTGTTGGCATGAAAAGGTGTGTTTTGGTGCTTGAAAGCATAGAGGCGTAAATGATGTGAAACAGATTAATGCATCGACACACTGCCTCCAAATTAGATCTTTAAAAAAAAAAATATATATATATATATATATATATATATATATATATATATATATATATATATATATATATATATATATATATATATATATATATATATATATAAAACGGATACAATTAGGTGCTTCAAATGAACATTTGCGTGTGAGGTGGTATCATGTTGCAGTTCCTCTATAATCCTACTCACTAATCGCACACATTGGCAGGCAACAAAGCATCCTGTGGTGTTAGGAGTGAATTATTTGCCAAATTCTTTTTCGAATTGTAACAAAATCTACTAAATAAATATTGAATCAACACATACAGGAAATCATGATACTTTTAGAATCGCAACAGAAGTGGAACCAGCACCATGGCATCGCGATATTGTACTGAGTCTAACCACTGCAGTATCAACTTACTGCACTGGAATTCCCCCAAAATCTTTTCAGTGTGCAGGAATGTAAGCCGTTCAAGTTATATGTTTAACCTACAGTCTGTTTGGTTTAGTAAATATGTATAGAAAGCTAAGGAAACTAAAACTAAGGAAACTTATTTGGTATCGGTCTATAAATCCTTATTTCTGTTTTAACCTGACGAGGAATGATGATTAGATCATTCGAAAATCAGAAGAATAACAGTGAAGTTCACTGTGACTCAAACAAAAATTTATTTATTTATTTTGTAAAGTATAAAAACCCACATGATATTTCATTCATGAGTAACACAGTCCTTTTTTTTGGCAAGTGTAGGTGATTTGATTTCTTGCTCCACACACACACCACACAGAACCATGACATTCTAGTAACCCAAGAAGCCCGGGAGCCATGACAACACAATCGCACATCCTCACGATAACTACCGAAACATCATAACATCTCACAGTGCTATCGGTGAGCCTTATTAAAAATCTAAATGAAAAATCTCTTATCTCTGGACTTCAAGAAAGTGCCTGTGATGGAATCAAATGTGCTCATGGTCACACCGGAGCGCATTAGAGACACCAAGCACAGTGATGCAGCTGCATGGGACGGTGTTGTGAAGAAGAGATCAGAAGCGTGTCTGAAGGATGTGATCTTAAAGCATGATCAGTGACCAGAACCACGCGGCCGCCTTCCTGTCGATTTTCATCTTGCGACAGACGTTGATCGATTAAAACAGAAATAAGAAGTGGCTCTCGGACGAGTCCATGGCTGACTAGAGGCTGAGCCGGATCAATAACAAGCCACAGATGATTTATAAAATCTTCTCCAGCTCTCTGTACGTAATTAAATGACGGTGACCAGGGACATGCTTTTTTACCTGAATGCCAGATTGCATTTAAAATAATTACAAGAATATAAATATATAAACACACACACAGACGTGACAAAAAGCCATTATGCAAATGGTGTTAATCATGCTCAAGTGACAGCTGCTCCACTCGCAGCTGTTTAACACACTCGTGTAAATGGAGTGAATATTAAATCAGAGTGTTTACTCCGAGGTGTGTGAATAAACATGACGGCTATGAGATTTTAAACTATTTAAAGTTTCTTTTTGCTAAATCATCAGGTTCATTCTATGCCATAGTAAAAGTAGAGACACCCTCTTGTCTCAGACACATCAGTGATCATGTCGGCCCTCACATCGACTTCAGTTCCTGCCTGAGCGACTCGGAGTCTAAAGCGATTTCTGCTGCATGATGCATTTCTAACAGGAGGCTGTACCGGTGCTTTGTCTCTCCTCTTACACACAGTGTGTGTGATGCTTTAAAGGGTGGGGCGTGAGGCTCTAACTACACTGATCACTATAAAATGCTACAATTCATGAAATTCATGATTTAAAAATTTTATAAAACTGAATCTCATCCTGTACCCCAAGGAAGCCAGAAATCACAATAACAAATTATTATTTGCGCCAAGAACATGCTGTGATCTGAAGGCGTCCATATGGATGGGATATGATGAGCAGATGGGGGCTTGAGCTGATCAGAGTCCTTTCCTTTCCCAAAACCATTAAATGATGTGTACACTGTGTGCTGCTAACAAGAGTTCAAAGTAAATTTGCTAATATGTTTTATCAGTTATCCATATACTGTACTGTACAGAGAAATGTAATAAAACAATACAATACAGTTACAAACATTACAGTCAGGATTTATATACCTGGAAGAAATATATATTTGGAAGAAATTATGTCAGTAATTTATAGCCTAAAACAAAACTGTTCATTTTCATAAAATACACATGTATAAAAAGTAAAAGAAACTATTTTGCAGTGGTCTAATTTTTTTTTTCAGAGCTGTACATCACATGAAATGCTCGGACTTAATCCCAATGTTCATGAGCTCATGTACGGTACCAATTTTAACATGAACTACAGTACAGTATTAGTGGTGCAGCTATAATGATTTGTGTCCCTGTTATAGATCTCCGTAGGATTTTCTGGCCCCCTGGGTGGCTACAACTACCCACACAGAGGCATGGATATGCCTGCGTAAAACACACGGTAGGCAACAAGTAAAAGTTATAAAAAGCGTCAATTTTTCTCCCAGTCTGTGCTGGCAAACTGTGAATCGCTATCGGTGAGTCATGATCTTACCAAACAACTACCCAAGACTCATCAGGATTTGTGAATTCAAAGGAATGGAAAGTGGAAACTGTGCTTTATGTTCGCTATAAACAGTTCTTCCCTCACCAAAGTGTCTTCTCTCCTTTTGAAGTTAACTTCTTATGTAGACACTCAGTGGTGAGATGACTGGCCTGACGGCAAATCAGCTAACTACTAGAGTGTGTGACCTCTTGCTGGTCTCACCACCACCACCACCACTCAAATCCCTCTCCAAAAAAATAAGTAAACAAAAAAGGTACCACTCTGCAAGGAAATAGCAAGCTGCACAGGAAGTCAATCTACATGAAAGTCACTTACTGCAGCACAACATTCCTTGGAGAACAATGACCAGTCAGACACACGCATCTCACAAATATATCCATCTACTGTACATCTTTGTTAAGGAGAAACTTGGCTTCAGAAACCGAGCTGTTAGAGATCTAGGACGAAGTCTTTCACAGGAGTGATTAAACTGAAGATGAACAGAGCAACACGCTGACAGGAGAACAATCTCCATAAAGACTTTTAAAAGCCTGCTGGACAAACAAGGATGCATGGCAATGACCGAATTAAAACAGTAATTACATTTTAATAAGAACAATGTGCATTCTAGTGCAGCACCTGGGAGCACGAAGACAACAATCTTAGGAAGTTTGGTGGGTGTAGGCGGACATTATAATGTGGTTGCTGAAGAAGGTGCCAATACTTTATACTTTGCATTATATTCTGCATGAACAGGAAACCATTTCAGATTGGTCTCAGTACTGATTAAAGCCCTATTCGGACCAGATGGAAGAGTCTTCTAAAGCACCCATTTTACACAGTGAGTTGTAAGTGTTTACTCTCCTATCAGTAGCGTTTCCGATATTAAAGACAGCAAAAAAAAAAAACAGCATTCAGAGACAGGGACGGGAATCACCAGGGACCTCCCAATACAAGGATTAATTTCACATTCTTGTGCGTAACAAGACTAAAAATTATTTTTGGGAACATATGGCTGGTCATTTTCTCAGAGGATGAAAACTGATTGAAACAGATTGAGAAGGAAATGAAATCACAGAGGAACTCCGGTCAATGCGGAAGTTACACCAGAACTGCATGTAGGGCTTAAATGTCTTAAATAAGACTAGGTAAACGTACATAAAAAAGAAAAGAAAGTTGTAATAGTTTTTGCTTTCTGTCTCTTTTAGTTTCTCTCCATTTTCAAACACGCCACTTCAGTGACCAAAGCCATAAATGAACAACTCCTGATTGCTTTCCCTTTGTGGAAGCACATTTTCTGAGCCAATCAAAACTCAGACACCGGAAACACTCCCATTATAAGGCATTCCCCACCTGTTTTGAAACATTTCCAACCTGCATTTCTGATGAGTAATAAAAGCAAGAAGGTTTTTCAGTAGTAACTGTGTTGCTGTGTGTATATTTAATGAATTATTAAAACTAATTTAAAAAAACAACAAGCAGATTTCCTCAGCAGATTTACACACAGGACTGACCAATAAATTATCAAAAAAGTGCATTTTCATAAGTCTACTTTAAACGTGTAACACAAAAAGTACCATCTCTTTTAAAGACTGGCATGTAAATTTACTAGAGCTGTCAATATTAAAGTGTTAACATGCATGATTAATCTAGAAATTTTACCACGTAATTTTTTTTTACGCCAATTGACCAAGTTTGACCCTAATGGCTTCCCATAATTACAGCAGCGTTACCAGGCTGTGTGTGATAATGGCATGTTTAAGGCGGATAATCAGATGACTGAGGAGACATCAAGTGTGCGGTATGGGAAACATTATTAAAAAAGGTTTAGTCTCGAGAGGTTTTGACTATTCAGAAGGCATCACTACCTGAGGGAACTTTCCCTTATGTAAGTATAAAGCAGTAGCACTCATGTGAGTTGACCCTGACTGTCGTGTTAAGGCTCACACTGATGCTCAGACACCTCTTGCGTAACTCTGGAGGGATGTGCCTGGGGACACTGTGTGAGACAAACTCTGAGTGAAAAAACGCTTAAAATAAAAAATGCACTGCCTGCTAACATTAAATCGATCGAGGGCCAAAGGATGAGTGCAGAATTCCCCGATTCACATAAAGTTCTGTATGATGTGCTTGGACATAAAAAGAAAATTCAAATTTACAGAGCAGGCATAAATCTCCGCCTTTTCACATTTGAAAGCGTTACAGATTTAGAAGTTGCCGTTTGTTTATTGGTATATGACTGCAGTTGTGTTTACACTTTATCAGAATTCTACAACACCAAACACATTCCTTTCCTGTGGCTGTACTTTATGGAGAGTTTTATACCATTTTTATTCCATTTCATAATTACACATGTTTAATCAGTTACTTATTTGTTTAATTGTCATGTGGAGATGGAGAGAGAGAAGTTTGTTCCTGTTCTCACTTACATTGCCCCTCACCCAATAAGATCCCTCTCTCCTTCTCTAGCACTTCTTTCCCTCTTGATCTGATTGTTCTTTCTCTCTCATCAGTTTGGATTTCACCCTCACACACACTTTTTTGCATTGCACCCACTCCCTTTGACTGGATCACGCAGGCGCACGCACATGTACACAAACCTGGACCGCTCTCGCTATTTTCGCATGTCTCTTTCTCTCATTCACATTTTCTCTCCCTCATTTGAATGCATTGTTCACTCTCTCGCATCTCTCTCTTGACTTGATCGCTCACACTCTCAGCTCTCCTTCTCCATCAGATTGCATTCTCACTGTTGTTCAGCAGGACTGTTCATTCTCTCGGACGTCTCTCTCTGAATCTAATGGCACTCATTCACACTCAACAGCATTTCTGTCTCTCCCTCTCTATTTTGTTGTGTTTTCTCTCTCTCAGATCACTGTCTTTTCCTCATTCTCCCTCTCTTTTTGCTCATACCCTTCTGTGTCTCTCTCACTCATTTTCTCTGTCAATAACAACTTGTCCTGAAGTTTCTCCAGTACTGGGAAACTTTACAAGGACTCCTCCTGGAAATTTCACATACATTTTTCCATGTTAGATGTTTTATTATACAGCACATCTAAATAATTAAATAAATCAATAGATATACAGTATGGATAAATAAATAACGGTCACATTTTCTGAAAGCATGCAGGATGCAGGTCCCTGCGTATGATCTGTTGCTATAGAAACAAGATGTTATATTAAAGAGCACATTAATATGAAGCGCTCTGCTGCTGTACAGAAATACTGTAACCTTCTGACCGATAAAAAACACAGATATAAATAACATTTCACTAATCGCTGTGCTTACATTCTGAGCAGAAATAGCAAAAGTTATAAATTTAAAATGTTATTCATGCTAAAGTGTGCTCCTGATTTCGTTTGAATGCTGATATGATTAACCTCAATTTAATGCGCTATTAAAGGTCTGTAAATATTCAGCAGGTCTGTACATGTGTGCTGTGATGAGGATGAATGAGGCTCAGACTGGGCATTTCTACTGAGCACAGCAGCAACAACCTCTCTCTCACACACGGCTTTGAGTAACACACTAACTGATAAGGACAAACACTGACACTTAAATATAACAGTAATATAGTAATATAACAATACTGTATCAGCCTGAACCAAAGTTGGAAAAGCCTGAATGCCCTCTGTCTGACCCTTGACCCAACTTTCTAATCAAAGAAGTTTAAGACAAAAATATTATGTGAGGATATAAAACTTTGACATGCTGTTACAGGAAAGTAATCACAGGGTGGTGTAATGCAACACAGTTATGACGATGACTTCATTCATCAGACCAAAGATCAGAATGACCTACGTATTAAAGAATGATGAATAAGTTCCTGTTTCCACTTGTTTTTTAGCAGCTACAGAGCCGTTCCTTCACCTCTCTCACTTTATTCTCTTAGACATTTGAGATTGAGATTCCCTCAAAGTCAGCAACGCGGCTCATCTTGTCGAGCATAAATCTGAAAGTCTGTACTGCAGATGTGGGAGTTTACAGCTTTACTTTTGACTGTTACAAAGCGCAGACATTGCCTCCTTGTATACAAGTTACCTAAACATACACAGTATCATCAATTATGTTAATCAGAAGCCAGATTAAATGACTACAGGGTCTTACATTAGGGTTTAAACTCTTTGTTGTGCTTTTGACTCGAACGCATCAGATTCTCCTTGATGGTGAGACCACACTCTCTCCTTTCTGATGTTTGAAGTGAACATTAACTGATGCTCTTGTGTAGCTGCAGTATCTGAGTCTTTGCAGTCTCCAGCACTGCGCATTACTTTAAACCGGACACTCGCTTAGTGTGCTGCAAGATGAGACGCGTCCACTTACTGATGCTGATTCTTGAACAAGGGCACCATCTAGTGGTTAAATCTCGCATCACACTCACAGGAAAAGTTCTGTGTTTAATTGCTTGAAAGCTTGAAGGCTCTTATCCGGGCTTTTGTTCTTCTCAGAGAAGATTTCTTGTCACATCTTATTTAATGATGCATCTTTTCATTAGCACTGAAAAGAAGCTACATTAACATTTAATTCAGTACGGAGACATGGATTGTCTAAGGAGACAATGTGTTTAGGTCCTAAATACACCTTTTCATTTAACTGCATTTTAAGAAGAACAATATTACACTCATCAAAACCCTGCATTTAAACAGATGACAAAGCACAATTCCCTTCCTCTCTCCCTACGCAGCCATATAACTACTTACAGTCTCACTTGCTTCATTTACTGTATTATACCATTATTTACAATACCTATAGTATTTATTATTATTAGGGACGGAAATCACCAGAGACGAGCTGTTATGATATCACAATACCCAGATGACGATTTGATTTGTATTGCATCGTTTATAAATATCCCAGTATTTTTTTTTTATGATTCTAAACAAACTTTGCAATATAATTCGCTCCAACCACACAGAATGCTGTGCTGCCTGTCAACATGTGAATAGGTCAAACCTGTATGATCAGAGAGGATCAGTAACATGCTAACAAATAGATTAAAATAAACTATTTAAAAAATAATAATAATATTCTGAAATCAACATGATGCACAAATTGCCACAGAAACAAACCATGACACAGCACTGAATTGATTTTCTAATTAATAATCTACTAATACTGTTACATTACTACAAAAATATATTTGTACTACTCCGTGTAATATTTATAGGTTATTAAGAATACATGCAATACTATTTATGTTGGACATTACACTGCTCCCTTTTTGAAGTTCAGAGTGTGGTTGTACACGCTCAGTATCCGCTCCCTTGTTCCACTCTGTCGTCTTTGCAAAGTAACGAGCACTGTTGTATTTTCCAAGATGTTTTATTGAAATTTATCTGGTTTTGTTCGGGATATTAACCAGATAATTACCGCAGTTATGAGCTGCACCGTTTCTCTATGTAGCAGAGTAAATCCCTTTAATGGAAACATTCACCGGTACAGAAAGCAGATCTTCCTATAGTCATGTTCTTGTTCCCTGCCCCGGACTCCTACCAACGAGCAGAGGAATGTTCTCACTTCAACTGTCGTGAGCCATTTGGATTCAAAACCGAATAAATAAATAGTTATAATATTCTTTCTACAGGATATTAACTCTGCTGCACCAGACCACACTAGCTGCTGCAGATGATTAATTTCCCTTAACATCAGGAGATGGAGTGGTTTATTCATTAGCAGCAATTTTTTAAAAAGAAAGTGTAAATCAATCCCCCTGACATGGCTCACGTTTAATTCTTCAGAGTGCTTTAACCTGTAGACTTCCTCATCCAGGCTTCCTTTCACTGATAAGAGAGCTACCTGTGGTTCCTGCTCCATGTTATGTGCTAGTGTTACACAAGCACTGATCGCTTTAAAGGTCAGAGGGCGCCCCCTTAGATTCCTCTTCTTAGCTAAAATGAGATGAACCTGACGTGGTCTTCACCTCTTATAACTCACACACACCTTACCACCTGATGTGTTCAGCGTGCTGATCTGCTTTTCTGCTCAACTGTTTTTTAGAAGTTTCTCAGATCAGTCTGGTCAATCTCCTTTGATCTTCTTCAAAAAGAAAGAATGCGTTTAGCTTTTTGCATCGTTCTGTCTGAGAGACTGTTGTGTGTGAGAATCACAGATCAGCAGCTTCTGAAACACTCAAACAGCCCAGTTGGCAGAACCAAACTTGCCAGTGCCATGGTTTAAACCACACTCTCTCCTTTCTGATGTTTGAAGTGAACATTAACTGATGCTCTTGTGTATCTGCAGTATCTGAGTCTTTGCAGTCTCCTGCGGCAAAAAAAATAAACAGGTGTACTACTACTAAAGTGAGGGGAAAATGTGTTCGCTGATACAAAAATTATAAATAATAAGCAACTTGTACCAGTGACCAGAACATTATTATATAAAGAGGAAGACAAAAAAAAAAGAAAAAGAAATCTGATGACAGTCAAAACAACTTAAAGGTTTTCAATATATCACACAGCCTCTGATCTTGTCTGTCAAGAAATTATTTCCCCTGAAGAACTAAAACTGATTAAAAGTAAATATCTTAATTTCTGCATGATTGGATCTTGACCAGCCTTCGTGTAACTCCGCTTCCGTATGCAGAGCTGCCACCGGATCTCCACACGAGGCTGGACGAGTGCCAGAGTGACACGCTTCCGAGCGACTGCTGTCCCTGACACACAACACCAGCCGAGGTGTCTCTCAATATCCTTTAACCGATTAAACATTAATTCTCAAACCACAGTGCAATTAATTACATTAACTTACTTGCAGAATGCGGTAAAGGATAAAAAGTGTCAGCCAAAACAAACACCATGGGTTTAAAAAAAAAAAAAAATTCACTTTGTACAGAAGCTAACCTGCAGGTTATCTGAGCATCTCGGTCTGCGTGCTGCCCCAGAGACCAAGTTGCCCTTCTCTCATTGTTGAACAAATATACCAGCGACCTAGATGATGAAAATAAATCCGGGACTGGTAGCGTGGTGTGGGTGTGTGAGGGGGAATAAGCCGACTGCAGGAAAGCGTTAAGCTGCAGCAGACTCCAACAAAACTTCAACACCAGCACAGGTGCGATAAAATGAGCAACCTGTTGCTGGACTGAAAGTGCTACTTTACATCGAACCGGATGCAGACGTGTGTGAAGTCAAATCCGTTAAAGCTTCGAGGGGTATAAATCAAAGAGAGCCGAACTGGCGAGCACTGTGGGGGAAAAAAAAAAAAAAAAGTCACAGAACTTGGTCAGCACGAGTCCTAAGCCCTTACCTGTACTTCATTCCTGTCTGGAAGGACACACACTCCTCTAAAGTGAGGCCGTTCATCTTGAGGAAGTCCTCCATGTTCTTGACGTGCGCGGCGGCGCGTTGCTCCCTGAGGCGCTGGAGCTCGCTTTGATTGGTCTGCCTCGGGGCCTGGTTGAGCCCCTGGTCCGAATGGTAGCGGCTAATTCCGCTCCGAATGCTCTCGCTGTACGACATGGACAACATCCTCGCGCCTCCTCCGCTACTGCCGCTACTGCTGCTCTTGCGCACACCACTGCCCGGCCCAGCCGGTTTGGGGATCTGCAGGGTTTTTAGAGGCGAAGGTGGATGTGCGCACGCCTTACACCATGAACACGCCCACAAGCATGGCCCAACCCCATCCTCCTCTCTCACTTACACACACACGATGCGTACAAGCTCAGGGAATCTGGGACCAGGACGGAGCTGGGTTCAGCCATGGCCTTAAATAGCTCAAGCAGGGAGAAAAGAGGCAGCAAGGTGGTCATGCAATTTGTAATCAGAGCTGCTCTTGCTCTTCCTTCTTCTCACAAACACACACACACAGGAGGGTAGAGACAAGCACTTTATGCCACATGGTGGGTAAAACTGTAATCAATCCGTACAGCGATGCAGACCAGAGATCAAGGCGAACAGGACACAATGAGCTGAACTCTGGCTCATGATTTAAAAATGTGTTACAAGTACACACAAACTCCTCACATTCAAGACTGCAAAATTACAGTATATTATTCTGCACTTATCCATCCACCAACCTTTTGTCTAAAATCAATTCATCTGAGCAAAAATTATCAATAACTCTCTGCTAATATTTTCTAACCATGGTTACCTTGATTAAACATTACATTCGATCATCAGCAGCTAAACACTAAGGAGTGCTGAATACAGAGACTACTCTTTATTCACTTCACAATGATTTTATTTTTATAAAATATTTAATTTTATAATTTAATTAAATAATTAACATAATCAAATGATCATTTTGGTTAAGAACAGAAAAATTGGGACTCCAAAAAACTTTTTTTTTTTTTCTCCACAGTCTGAAATTAAAAAGTACCAGCACTGCATTTCAACATTTTAAAAATCTAACAGCATAAACTTTTCACTCAGATTTTTTCATTACGTTTGTTTTCTCGTTTATGACAGTGCATTGATCCTTCAACAGAGTGCTGTAAGAGCACGCTTCTATCCAGCTCCTGCAGACCTCTCTCTCTCTCGCTCGCTCACAATTTTCTCATGGCTCACACAAACGCATTAGCTCTAAAATAATCCGATTTGCGTGATTCAGCTCAACTTCATGTAGTAAAATGTTCCTCAATGCATAAATTCCTTACTAGTTTCTTCAGGCTTCAAACTCAGGATCCCTTCATGAACATGCGATAAAAAACAAAAGCACGGCATCACGCAGGGACGAGAGGAAGAGAGCGATGTGCATCTGCATGCACGACGTCGCCAACAACGCTTGAGCCCAGAGCTGAACTCACCCGAGGTCTTGGGGGTCTGCTCATGAACGAGGATTCTGGGTTCCACTCTGGCCTTATAAACTCCAACTGAAACCAGCAATGCAGCGATCCACCCAAACTGGGAGTGTCTTACTAGCGATTACTAAACTAATTAGCAAGGAAAGAGTATCATCCTCCCTTACTCTGTCCATCATCAGCTTCATCACCACCACCCCTCCCCTGCCTCCGTCCACATTCTCGTCTGTTAGATTCCATGAAGGAAATCCATTTGTGTCATTTGGGGGATGGAGAGAGAGAGAGAGAGAGAGAGAGATTGTTTCTGCAAACCACAGCAAATATTATCAGGTCTAAATTATTCAGAGGCTTTTGTACTAAAAGCTTTTCTCTTGCTTTTAGCTCAGTGCATGTAATGAGGCCTCTGTGAGGAACTTGGTATACACTTTCACTTTGAATCCCTCCCCCCTCCCCACCCACATATACACACGCACAAACATGGCTGTATTACTTAACATGAGCGTACAATCTTAATTAGCGCAGCTTTAATTACTGGGAAATTGATTGAACCGAGCTCGTCATGTGCTTTGGGAAACTAGATAAAAGTCTTCAAAAGGCTCACAATGCAATACCATCTTCATAACGTGCTTGGCAGTGCACTGGAGTGAAAAAATAAAAAATGAACACTGAACTAAAACTTATTGGAGAAAAACCTTTTTGTGAGTTTAGCAATTGCTAAATCTAAACAGCGGCTGACGTCACAAACAGGGAACACCGCAGCACGTCTTCAAATCACTCAGTGGCCAAATCGGTCACACCGATTCACAGATTTGTTTCAAGGATTAAAACATACAGCACTTGTCTAACTTAGCCAGCTAGATTATTATAACAAGAGATGAACATAAAAGCATCTGCAAGTGTGTTTTTTCCTCTCTTTCTTTCATCGTTCAGCTTTGTAGCTCAAACGTATGAGGTGGAAAAATTACATTATTGCAGGTGTTCCCTTTTTTCGAGGCAAGGTAGACATGAATACGTTTCAGACAAACTATTAAATGTTGTGATATTGGTCAGTGACCAGCTGATTAACTCCTGGTGGAATGTTAACCCAAAGCCTTTGTGACATGATGTCACAATGAGCAAGAAATTCAGTCTGTTACTTTGCCTATTCTTGAGCTAGAAAAACCCTCACCTTACGTTTCAAAAGGTTTTTAAAAAATGTACAAATGAGTAAAGAAGACTTTAGTCACTTCAAGAATTCACTCAGAGTGTTTGAAGTTGTCTCTTTCTCACATGTCCCTCTCTGTTGATGTTTCTCTCCTAGAATCTCAGTACTGTTAGTATGCGCAGAGTGAAATAATTGACTGAATGACACTGCATCACAGTGAAGTACATCAGCTCAGGATTTAGCATTACATCAAGGAAAGGAATGACAAAGACTATAATAAATAGTAGTGGTGTTGGGTGTGGCCTAAGACATCATGACACAGACACATTAAAAAATAAAAAAATGTGTGTGTGTAAACACTTTAGAAACACTATCCTGATCAGAGTGGAGAGAAGTGCTTGGAGAAGTGAACAGGACACTAATCAACCCCAGTACACTAGGACGATTACCCCCACACTTCAGGGGCAACCATCAGTCAAAGTACACCATGTTTGTTTTTTTGTGAGGAAACTGGACAACCCAGGTAAAAAATAAATAAATAAATAAACACACACACAGACACTGAAAGAAAGCACAGGTCTGATTAGATAAATTTAACAGCCTCAGATAAGCCAAGTGTAAAAGCCTGAGGAGTGGGTGTGTTTAAAAATTAATTTTCAAAATCACTTATTGTATTAGTGAACACATGAGAGCAGAGCATGCAGAGCTAAGAGCCCAGTGTGTTCCCACCAGGAATGCAGCAAGAATTATTGAGGAGTATGTGCTCACTAGTCACAAGGTGATACAACAAATAAATAAAACAATTAAATAAAATAAATAGTCGGCCATTTATTTTCAGAAAGCATTTTTATGATCCTTGACTGGCATCATAGTTTTGGTATTAAAAGAGGGGAAAAAAAAACAAAAGATTTCATAAAAAAAAAAATGCATTTATCAAAACAAATGTTGAACCATTTTTTTTCCGCACAAGTTTTCAGCAGCTAATTAGTATTATTTTAAGTTACCTTTTCCACAGTAACAGCTTATTTACAGGGACATGAAAAATAAACACTTCATGTAAACTTCACTTAAAGACCAATACATGACTTAAATTAAATATATAAAAAGGTCTTATTTTTATTAATTAAATTAAGAATTTTAGTTTGTAGATGTTTAACTCAAGTCTCCAATGTCAGTACTTTGTGAACTTCAGGAGAACAGAGGCAAAGGAGAGACTTGTGTGAGAGAGAGAGATAGCCATTGTGTACATAAGCACCATTTTTCTTCTGTCAAAACATATGAAGTACTGTTCAAGAACAAATTAGACATCCAACATCAACAATAACGACATTAACTAATCACTATGGTCAAAGGAAAATAACACTCTTACTGTACTGGGTCAACCCTAATAATTCTTTTTTTTTTCACTACAAAGTTTAAAAAAAAAAAAAAAGGGATTTGTGTCATTATTTTGTACAAAAAAAAAAAAAAAAATCCTGCTTCAAGATCAAATCCATAAATGCAAATAATCTTATGTGACTGTTAAATCTGAAAAGGCTCCACCTAAATCCCTTACTGACGCTTCACAAGTCTCCACAAACAAGCAAACGTTTGATCCTGAGCAGAACATCCATTACAGGATAGCACAGGATTAAACCATCATTTCCTGAAAGGCTGAAATAATAACTGAAAAGCTAATCCTGCTTTCATGACTTTCTCCCCCTCCCCCCCATATAAGACACATCAGCATTGTGATCGATTCCAGTCTGGGATAGAGCTATACAGTACGATGTCCATAGGACACTTTGAGCTTGAAAGGCAAGAAATGTGCGATGCAGGAATATCAAAATTCAATAAAGATCTCATTTGCCCTCACCAGCCTGTGCCCCGGATCTGTACAGTCAGGAGTTTTAGATCATCATCAGCAAAATATTTCCTTTACATCACCCATAACAACAAAAACAATCCCTTAATGAAACAAAAAACATGACACGACTGATTCATAGCTTACACCTCGCTTACAGGAAAAGTTATTACAATTATTTATCAAATAATCAGATAAATTCACCATGCATAATGAAACTACAATGCCAAAGTCTTGAGCGCCCAAAACCCCCCTCTTCTCTTTTTACTTCCAAACTTTCTTGCATTTATAACAGTCTTGAAGACGATGAAACGCTATCCGGGGATGAAATGTTGAAATATCAGTGATCAGTATTTTTAATTTACACAATCGTCTTCATTACAGACACACTGATTGGCCAACTTACAAATACTGATCACTGATATTTAAAATACTTGTCACATGTTTTTTTTCTTTCTGGATTACAGAATAATCTCGTTAAATCGTGTTAACTGACTAATTTGGTGAATCTGAGTCCTAAAGCTATCACCTCTCTGATGGAGTGCTGAATAAACAATAACTGATCGCAAGTTTGTTTAGGATCCAAGACCCGGTTCAGGCTAGTCTATTCTGGATTCACAAAAACACAAGCACTAGAAGAATGCTGAGATCGAGATTCAGAGAGGCGCAGCAGGAGCGGCAGGGAATCAAACTGCAAAACAGAGAGGTACCTGTAGAACTGCAGCTGTCTCTTGGGGCTCCCATAGCGTGCGCTGAGGCCAGCAAGGGAAATGGAGAGAAAAACAGAGGCAAGTCTTAATACAGCAGCAGGAAGAAAAGACAAGAGCAAGTGATGCAGATGCTGTGCATGAAAAATCCACAACTGCATGAAAAGGTGAAGCTGAATGATGGAGTGTTGAATATTACAAGCATGCACATATAGATCTCATTGTGCTCACGCCACCTGGTTGCAAAAAGGCCCGAGTTCCCTAGCAACCAGCCACATTACATTTGACAGGGGAAAAAAATGTGTATAAAAATTTAAAATATTAAGATTTGATCACAATTACCAATTTATCAAAACCAATTTAGGAAGTAATTTATTCCACCACACAGTGTGCTGTGTTGTGTGAATAGTTTAGAGCACCACCTACAGGATTACAGAGAAATGTATTTTTATAAATCTTACATTTATATACGTTTGCCATTGTGAAATCCTGCAGGACACGGTAGAATTCTGGCTCAAACTAATAGGTCTATATAATGGAATTAACAAAAAGCATAGTTAAAAAAGAAAAACTACAACTTAAGGACAAGACATTTTAATATTTGCAGATGCAATGACACGTGACATGTGTTGAATGCAAATACTCCTCTGGTTTAAACCAGCTAATCACCATTAAGCATTTTATAAAGATCATAACCTGGCCATTAGATGTGGTCTGAGATAAAAGCACATCTGGAGTATGTTTCAGACCTGCGATGATTGAGCTGTAGCACCACCTGCCGTACACCATGTGAACTGCAACTACAGAAAATGAAAAACGCCGCCATACGAGATGTGAAAAAAGTGGTGGAGCTTAAAAGGCGTACAAAGCAATATCAAAGAGCTAACATTTCACACACGATCATCTTCGTTACAGACTCGCACACACGGGGAGAGACTCCTCCTAATTAGTAGCTAGTTCCCAATCATCAGCTATCGTTCCCCTTTCATGAGAAGGGTGGGACTAGCACGAATTTCCTTCCAGGCACTCATTTTCGCTTGTGGTGCATTGCAGGCACTGTAACACACGCTGAGAAAAAGCACTATCCGCCAACTTTTTTTAAATTATTATTATTTTATTATTTTTTTTACACAAGTTCAAAGATACAGAGAATTGGCTATTGTTACTGTGACTAACCAGAAAACGCAGGAACAATTCAGCACTCTGTAGAAGACAGAAACTCAAACATGTAACCTCCAGGCTACAGGACAAACACTTTTCAAATGCAACACTCAAAAGCTGGAATAATTTCGAGTAGGGTTGGGTACCGAAAACCGGTATGTACCGGACCGAAACAGAACGCGAATTTCGGTGCCTCATTTCGGTGCCACTTAAACTCTTGAGGACTTCGGAAAGCTTTGATAATACAAATCCAAAACATTGTAGCCGTAATGCTACTGTCCATTTTATTTTTGTTGATTAAAAGTTTCATACATTAGATAAAAACAATTAAAAGCACAAATCATCGGGAAATGAGACCATCCGACATGCGCGTGAATGCATCTTGCGTTACACTCGCTCTGACGGCAGCACGTGATATACCGCTATCTTAACTTTCGTTAAAATGCCTAAACCTAAACGGTTGAAAGTGTTGCTATATTTCACAAGAAAGGATTCCGACACCGCGACGTGCAGCAAATGTTTTACGGCAGTTGTGTGTAAAGGGGGAAACACGTCAAATCTAATGAAACATTTGAGGGCACACGGAATAAAGTCCAAAGCAGAGGGATGCACCATGTTTGACAGCTTAAAAACAACAGCGATTATGATGACGACAGCAGCCTTTCTGCAGGTTAGTTGTAGGCTAATGTAATGTAATTAACAATTAAATCTTGCATTCATGCTAACAAATGGTCAAACGATTTGTAAAATACTAATGCAACACGGATTCTGTTTATAATTATGGCTTTCCAGCTAGTACTTAAAACTTTTAATATATTGTTAAATTTTAAGCATTCAATTTTTTGTTCAATAAAAATGTATTCTTGAGTCATCCACCATCATTTTGTGGCTTTTGCAAAGTATCGGTTCAGGTACCGGTTTAAAAGTATCGATTTGGCACCGGCATCGGAAAAAAAAAAAAAAAAACCGATACCCAACCCTAATTTCGAGTAGTAATTGCCCAAATGCATGTTATTATCTGATGCTAAAATCTGTATAGCTCTTGGGTATTAAGGACCTTTGTAGGAACATAAATATAGTACACACGTAAAAGATTTTAATATCCTGGAAAGTTATTTCTGTGTAATTAATGTAATTTATTAAAAAAGTACAACTGTACTTTTACAACTTTTTGAAACCACTATTCAAGATTTGACAAGTTGAGTATATAATACAATATTAGGATATTTCCAAAAAAATTATTATAATACAGAAAGTGTAAAATAAAATAAAATTAGATATGCACTGGTCAGGGCTCCTTTAGCATGAATCACTATCAATGCATCATGCCTCATCACTGGCATCCAGATCAGCCGGTGGCACTGACTAGGCATTACTGAAGACAATCTTTGATAGAAGCCTTAGGCTTGTCTGTATTGTTGGGTCGGGTGTTTCTCATGTTCCTCTTGACAACAGCCCATAGATTCTCTATGAGATTCAGGTCAGGCGAGTTGGCTGGACAATCAAGTACAGTATTATCATTGTAGACTTTGGACTTGATAAGAGCAGGTGACATGGCAGCCCAAATCATTGCAGACTGTGGAAATATTACAATGGACTTCAAGCACCTTGGACACTGTGGCTCTCCACTTATGCTCCAGACTCCATTTCTAAATGTAAAATATACTTTCAACTGAAAAGAAAACTTTGAACCACTGAGTAACGATCCAGGTTTTTTTCCCCTTAGCTCAGAAGACACCACTAATGTTGTCTCTTGTTCAGCAGTGGCTTAATACTGGGTATGCAACAGTTGTAGCCCATTCTCTAAAGACATTTGTGCATGGTGGATCTTGACATACTCACTCCAGCCTCACTCCACTCCTTGTGAGGCTCGCTCAAATTCTTGAACTGGCTTTGCCTGACAATCTCCTTAAGACTGCTGTCATCCATTTTGTACTTTTCCCTATCACACGTTTACTTTCCAGTCAACTTTCCATGAATATACTTCCATGCAGAATCTTCTGCACCTTTTCTTCCATGTGGAGGTTGTTCATCGTCTTCTGGACAATTGTCAAGTCAGCAGTCTTCCCCATGTGTGTACTGAACTAGACTGAGATACACACTATATTTATACCGTAAATATATAATGATAGTTTACTTGTACGAAATCTAAATTAAATATTGAGATAAAAGATTTTATTTTCATGAGCTATACGCTGTAACCATCTAAATCAAAAAAGGTTTGAAATTCACTTTTTAAATTATATGACAAAAAATATTCCAAAATATATAAATTCACTGAAAAATTAAAAGGGTCCTGTAAGTGTACACCTATTACACACACAAAATATGAACCCTTACTTCTACTTAAAGTGTGTTAAGGATGTTGATGTAAATCGTGACATGATGTTAAAAACCAACAGATAAATGAACGAATGAAATGAATGAAAAGTTTGGAGTAGTGAGAGAAAAGTGTGTGTGTGTGTGTGTGTGTGTGTGTGTGTGCGCGCGCGCGAGCGAGCGAGCGAGCGAGAGAGTGTACGCGCACTAACCTGTAGATCATGCCTGGAGAGCCGGTCTGTCGGAGAGAGAGGCGAGCGGGAGAGTCTGTGGTAGATTCGGGATACATGGAGGCGGGAAAGCAGGGAGTTTTGCCAGCCTGCCGAAGGGTCGCTTTCTCTCCAAACCACTGGGAGTGCTGTCTCTCACCTCACTGGGCCTCTAAAGGACAAATAAACACCAGACAGATAGCACTGTAAAAACCATCAGTGTCAAAGCAGACAATTTCCCTATGCATGATTTTTTTTTTTTAAATAAAGAAATTAATTCACAATCTCAGTGTATGAACACGAGCACATTTCCCTGTGTTCAGATCACGCTGCATTCATGTGTTGACTTATTTACTTGACCATCCCAACTGCTGTATCAGACTCACTCGGTGGTCTCACATGCAAACAGTGTAACACAAAACATTATTAATTCATCAATCAGACCAGAGATTAGCGAATGATTCATTCATAACTCATGTTCTTCCTTATTTCTCTTCCTCATTTACAGCATCCCTAATATCAGAGGCTAGAGGAGGGATAGTACCAGCCAAACAGAAACTGGAATGGCTCCTTTTGATGCTGTCTATGTCCCTCAGTGATCATTTGTCTAAATGTTATGTTTTCTTTATTTAGATTTGAATATATATGTTAATTTATATTTTCAGCAGAATAAGGTAAATGTCTCACACGGACATACACAAAAACAATACTGTTAGAACAGAGACAGGCACGTACAGTTCTAATTTACTGTACAAGTTAATTAAACCTGACATGTTGATAAGCTGTTGCACAGAGACTCTGAAACAGAGCAAAAGCTACACAGACATACGCTAGAAGTGTGTTAAGATTGTTAAAGGTTTTATTGCTCAACAATAAATTCTACAGTGTAAAATATGTATTTAATTTTAAACTACCAAAAACTCTTACATTTACCTCATGATAAAAAAATAATAAATAATAATAATTAAAAAAAACTAATGCATGTGGTGAAGTCAGTGAGTCCCTGACATTTGAGTTACAAATTTTCTGCAGATACGAACAGATTGCACATTCGGAGATGAAAACAAATCGTGGAAGTAGCTTACGTGTAGTGGACCCAAACAAACACTGCAAAGCACCAGATACCAATATTTATGCCTATATACAATATTTTCAGTGTTTAAGTGAATAAAATGTCTTAAGTCAAGGATGTTGAATGTGTGTGGGAGTGTGGCAGAAATTAGTCTGCCTCACCAGTCTCAGTCACCAGAATCAGTCCGAGAGCATGATGCTGGAAAGCTGTTCCGATGGTGACAAATCCTAATTTCAGAAATTCCTCAACAAAACAGAATTTACAGTCCAAAACAGCTCAGAGACAAAGCGGTGTCCTTTCAAGCACGCAGTAAACACCATGTAACGTTGTCCTCAGCAGAGGTCTTCCTGTGCTCGCTTAAAACAGGTCAGCTGACCCCGCTGCATCACTGGAATTCTCCTTGCAATTTAAAGGCATAGTCTCGCAAGAGCAACAAACCAGTGTGTTTGTTTCTTTTATGCTTTACACATTGTACATTTGTGTACAAGACTCACTTTGTTGGACTTACGAACAAATCCGACTTACAAACACATCGCCGAAACAGAACTAATTTTGTAAGTCGAGGACTTGCTGGAGTTTGCTGACTTTCCAAAAAGCACAGTTGTCATTTGTCATGTTATTTATTGTAATTTTACTTCTTTACATTCTATAGCTTTATCTATCTATTTATTTATTTCTTTTTTACCTGTGCAACAAATGCTTTGGTTGAAAAAATTAAATAAAATTGTGTGAGAGAAACATGATCCTCCTATGGTAAACAATCATGATTCACATTTTAGCAAGAATTGCTGTATTAATTTCTAACAGCCTTAATTCCTAATAAATGAGGCAGAGAGGGCAGGGGGCAGTGAGGAAATAAGGGGAAAGAAAGACCAGCAAAGAAAAACAGAAAGAGAAACAGAAGCAGAATGTGAGGGAGAGAAAAACAGACATGGAAAGAGGAAGAAAAACATGGCACAGAGAGAAAAAGATGAACAGTCAGACTAAAAGACAGAGAAAAAGATACAGACAAAGAGAGATGAGAGAGAAAAAAGTGTGTACATGTGTTGTAAAACCTCCACAGACTTAAATACCTCTTCTGCTTAAATAAAGAAATAACACAGAATGCTACATCCAGAGATTAAATTCTGATTCTGGATTAAGCACATAAAAATACTAAACGTCTTCTGTCTGGGTTTTTAAAGTGCATGTTAGAAACAAACCCTGAGGTTCTGTTTTGCAGTGATTTAAACACACCACGAGATGGCACTGTTCCTCTACAATGGCTCTCACCTACAACACAGGATCATGGGAAAACCCAGCAGTGATTGCAGAATAAGCCGTTTCTGTAGTTATTAGTGTGTATACTGTGTGTGTGTGTGCGTGCGCGCGTGTGTATACGAGTTTGCCTATGCTCCATTCACCTGAGTGAGCTATAGAATAGATCAAGAAAGAGAGAGCGAGTGAGCAATGATAAATGCAAACTGAGGAAGACAAATCCTCGTTGCTTAGAGAGACTGCTTCAGGTACTTATCCAGAATTTTCTCTGCATTGCTATAAAGTGAGCTTTGCTGAAATCCTGCACTACCAGGATCAAGTGAGCATCAGATCGCATTTCCTGCTGAAAGACCAGATAAATCTTCACATTTAACCTGGCTCTAGTTTATCACTCATTAGGTTCACTGAAAGATTGGCTGAATAGACACAGTAATGAGCACATTGGCATGAGAAGCCTCTCTGGCTGATCAAAGTGACTTCACACTAGTGTTAATTTTGTCAGTTATTTTCAATTTTAGTCTTAAAATGTGGCATTTCATCTGATGATTTCAGCTAATTTTTAACCATCACAACAATTGCTGCATCATCAGGCAATCATGTTAAGTCAGGAATGAAAAAGTGAAGGACTGATTTGTACAGTACTCTGCCCCTCTCCCGTCTCACTTTTACACACTCCCGTACAGAAGGTGGCAGTATGCACCTAGTTGGTTTGTGAGCCACCAATAAAGACAATGAAGTAGATGGAGGTAACGTTGGTTGGCTATGTCTAAGAATATTGCAATTTCTGAGAAAATGTCGAGAGCAATGCTCTCGTGTGCATTCCTGATTGAATTATGGTTATGTAGCTCAGGTGATAAGACTGGGGTGCATGTGCTGCATGCAACACAGATGTCTGAAAAGACGTATGGCTTTGATGATGTCACGCTCTAAACATATCCATGTTTAGGTACGGTCTGCTTTCATCTTTTAACCAAATGTCCCAAATTCTGGGGTCAAGCGTACCTTGACAGGTTGTATCATCTGTCCTGTAATACAAGACGGGTTTTCTCTTCTTTGTCTTACATGAGCAGTCCAGTTTTTATTTTATATATAACCTCAATGTGACATGGAAGAGGAGTTACTAGCTCCATTAAACCAACAGAGACCCAGTGGAGAAAGCAGACACTTTCTTGTAATGGATGTTCACATCACACACATCCGGTCATGGTCCTGTCACATTAAAGGTGCTAGAGAGCTACTGTATACCTGCACCACTGAGAGGATCCTGACAGAGGCATCACCGATCTGGATCGGAAACAGCATCAAGCAGCAGAGCCTGGTTTCTGAGCTCTAATTAAAAATCAACTCAGCTCGTTATAAACACATTTAACTCAACATTCACTCACCCTTTCGGCTTTATTACATGTTTAAACACTGGCCGCTGATGTAAGGCCAGTGTTTAACCATTAGAACTTTAGAAATAGAGAACTTTTGTAAAATCTGTATTGCTCTTTATTTTATTACGTGGTTCAGAACTCCAGAACACCCTGTGTTTCTGCAGCGCTCTTTGTTCTCGCATCCACAGAAAACATCGCAATGCAACCTAAAACGCACGCCTTCTTCAGGTCACTTCCTGTATTTGGGTCGATGTCGGATCAAAATCCTAATTGCAAAATGGTGCATTTTTGCTCAAAGCACTGAACTCTGTTCAGATGCTCTGGATGAAACACACCCAGGTTCACTTAAAACAGAGTAAAACACTGCACATGTACAAAGACTGCAGCGAACGTTTAAAGTGTTAAAGAGCAGAGGAGCTGTGAGGTTACCAACACTACATGATGCAAATGTTAAAGGATTTCAGACAAATCTTCAAATTAACCGGTAAAGGCCTCTCTCTGGGATGTACATCTCTCTCTTTTTAAATACTGACACACACAAAAAAATGACTCAGCTGCTGCAATGTTCAGTCCTGAAGCTAAACCTGTAAAGTAAACAGAATGCGAGCGGCTCGGTGTGTGTGCGCTTGTGTAGCAGCTAATCAGTGGTAACGTGATACAGTGAGGTGATGAGGTACTGCAGCACTGCGGAAACAGCGAGTGTGTGCGTTCCTGAGAGGACTTCCAGAGTCTCACACACCTTGCACAGCTAAAGAATTAGCTTTCTTGCTACACTGCAAAAATAAATCTGAACCATTGTTCACAAAACTTGCACACCTGCTCTCAAATGTAATTTTTGCTCAGATGTGTTTTGTTATATTGAAGGATGCTATATTAATTTGTAACTGCGGTGTGAGCAGAAATGGATGCTCCAATTGTGATTTGCACTAAAGAAGAGCAGCGTGCAGTGATTAATTTTTGGTGGTCTGAGGGTGTACCTGGTGGCAAAAAAAAACTCACGGAAGAGCATAAACAAGTGTTTGGATATCTGCAGACAAAACTTGGAGCGATGCACTAAGGAAGACGAAAGTGTATTAAAGAGAATCATTACTGGTAACTAGAGCTGGGCGATATGCCCTATAAATGAAATCTCAATTTTTTTAAAGACCAAATTCGATTTTAAATCGATTTTTTTTGCTTAAAATAAAATAAAAAAATAATTAAAAAAACAGACAGTATAGGTTTTTTATATTTATTTATTTACTTAAGCAAAACGATATAACCAAACTTTACCTGCTTATTTGGATTAAAAGTATATATATTAAATCACTTAAACAATTTTTCAAACCACATGCAACTTACATGCTGAATAAAATCAAGCAGGTGCCTGACAGCATTTTTTTTTTAAACTGTGTATCTGGGCATAATGTCTTTAGCGATATAACACGACACAACATCAGTAATATCTTTCCATCGAGGCTCTTATCATATGGGATACAGTGGGGAAATGTGCTCGCTGTTTTCTCCTGGCTTTTAGCCGGTGTTTTCGCGCTGCCGCTTGTCTTGTTTATCTCGCAGAGGCAAACATTCATCAGCGTGTCTCTGTTTGAGGTGCTCGAGTAAATTAGCTTCTTTTAGTTGCCACAAACTTCAGACAGATTTTACACCGGGCTTTGGCTTGTTCAGTGTGTAAAGTTGCAAACCCGAATAATTTCCATACGACTGAAGTGTCCAACAGAGGCGCGGTTTCGAGCTCTGTGGTTTCATCAGCGCGCGCTGCCATGTTGTATCTCGTATTCCCCACGTGTGAGTCACAGAGGGGGCGTGGCAGAACTACAGAAGCTTGCGGTGCCGCACCAAAGTGAAACTGTAAAATCGATTTAAAACTCTCACAAGTGAGCGGTTAATTAGGCGCGCCGTCATGTGGTCGGACAATCGTGTCTCTTAATTATTCTGCCATTTGTGCCATCTATCTAATATTTTAATAAAAAAAATCGCGATACCTTGATTTAAGAAGAAAATTAAATCGTCTTAAAACGTAAATTCGAATTAATTGAAAAAAAAAAAAAAATCGCCCAGCCCTACTGGTAACGAGACCCGGATTCTAACAGCAGAGTAATGGAAACATCCTCAGATCCCCACCATGAAAAAGTTCAAAAGTCAACTATCAGCTGGAAAATTGCTGCTTACAGTTCTCTGTTATTCTTAAAGGCCAGCAATAATAATGCATTTTATTTAGGTGCCTTTCCGGTCACCCATGGTCACCTTCCAGATAAAATCAAGGATAAATTAAACAATAAAACAAGAGAACATTGATAAAGATAAAGTTGAGTAGTAAGTGATTAAAACAAATTATGACACTCTCTCTTCATTTAATTTTAAGACATGAAAAAAATGACGATCCAGGTTTTTAAATGGATTCAAAGGGAAGTTTAAATAGAGATTTGAGTGGAGATTTAAGTATAGCCTTACATTATGTAGAAAAAGTGTTTCTGAATAAATGGGTCTTAGGTTGAATTTAGTTGTAGAATCTGTGTTACGGATGTTTTCAGGGAGAGCTTGGAACATTATCAGGATAAAGGGTCAACAATCAACAATGCTCATTAGTGAGATGCTTACTGAAGAGCAGAAGTCTAAACGTCCGATTAAACACAGGACTGCTATGCAAGCTAGAACTGTAATCTGGCCTCAAAAGTTAGGCACTACAGGGCCCGAGCCTGACAGAATTTGGCCCCAGCCCGACAAGTACATTTTGATTGACAGCTTTTTAAAAGCCCGAACCCTTTTACACCCCAACATTATTCGAATGTGGGCACGAACACAGCTTTTGCCAAGAATGAGTAATTTATACATGTTTTAACGTAACTTATTGATAACTAACGTATAGGCTATAGGCCACATGCGAGTTGGAACAAAGACATAAAACAAGTCCTCTGTAACATCGTAACATCTCAGCGCACTCTAACGTAAACGCCAGAGACAAGCCTCCATTTCATCTCCTCAATATCCATCTTCGCATCTTTCTCGCACTAATTGAAACGCATCACATGACCACTCATTTACCGCACAAGCCCGAGCAAAATTATAGAAATTAAACCCGAACCGCACAGATCTTCAGCTCTATTGCAAGAGAGTTATGATCTTGCATGACGATGCACATCCGTCTGCCTACACTGTCAAAAGTCAAAAACTTAGTTTTGAAGTGTTAAAGCCTCCTCCGTTTAGTACTTTCACCTGTTTGGTCCCCTTCATCCTACGAGGACGAAGATTTACTTTTGAAAAGCCTTGCATTCGTGGCTCACAACTTAGCCTAAAACATTTTTAGTGAGGGAATTCAAAAGCTTGACTACAAAGTGTTTTGGAAAGCAAGAAACCCATTTTATAAAATATATCCATTTTGTCTTTTCTAAAAGTTTAAAATCAAATAAATTCTACAGTCAGAGTGTAGATCATTTTATATTCACATGAAGGAATGAGGAAACTGTAGAATTAATACATCACAGGACCTGTAAGCCCATCACTATCGGAGCAAGGAAAGCGTCACTGAAAGAACATGAAGTGGTCAGAGTAAAAAAAAAAAAAAAAAGTCTAACCTGTACCCTACAATATAAGGTTTGGCTTTGTGTTGAGGTGTGTGTTCACAGTAAAACAGAGACACATCGTGCAGGATTTGCACGATGTGATTCTGTAGTGTGTAACAGGCTGGGGTATTGCCAACAATATCATGATGCATTTCTTTTTTGCACACCACCCAGCCCTACGCCAAACTATTTACTGCAAGACCAACTTTCCAAGAGGCGCTGGAATCTAACTTAACAGGATATCACTAGATTTGGATACCTCAGGCTTAGATAGCTAAGAACAGCCAAGATAAAGGACCACCACCACCATGCTAAACATAACCCTAAAATATAAGGGGAGGAAGGTGCAGCCGTTAAGTACATACTGTATATCGGCACCCACTACATTAGTCACCGGGACACCTTTTGTTTTGCCTAAAAATTGTTTTAATATGATGTTGAAAGAAAGAAATAGGGAAAGGAGAGGGATGCCGAAAGGGAGAAGACCAAGCAATGGTATTTAGACAAACTGGTATGGATAAATTTCTTTGCTAATTACAGCATCAGACTTCCTGTACAGTCACACCACCTCAATGCTGGCTGCACACTTACCCTCACAGAGGTAAAAGGTAAAATGGAACACTGGCTAAAACTGACACATGACATTGTTATTAGCATTCCAGCAAAGAGAAACAATTTGTGTGTGTGTGTGTGTGTGTGTGTGTGTAGGACACCCTCTCCAAAGGGGACGTGTTCATGTTTCGCTAAAGAGCTGAACAGCAATTATCACCTTAGGCAGGTGCAGGGCAGCCTACGGAGGATTCACTTCCTGTGAGGGACATCGAATAAAGCAGCACGAGTGCGTCCTGACTGCAGGAACTCAAATACAACACTCATCATCATATGGCCTGGATGTAGCATGAGCTGCAACTATTGATTTTATAGACTCAAATAATTATAATCACACATACACACATTATATATATACTCAGGACACGTCCCCACCTTCAGAATTTAAAGTAATACATCTTTATAACACATCAAACGTGACCACAGACTACATACGTTATCACTTTCTGTGCTGCACTGACGGTTTAGAGATGTGCTTAAGAGAAAGTGCAAGATTGTGCAGGCACAGAAACAGCATGCATCTTGACTCGACACTTATAGGTGATAAGGGTGAAAAGAGCTGCAATGGAAAGGGGGAAAAAAAGGCAGCTGGCTTTGCAGTAAACTCATTGTCTCTGTCTGTACGTTTCCTCCCACACAGTCATCATCAGAAAGCCAGGCATGCTTTTAAATGCGATGTAGTCGTACTGATTAGAGTACAGTCGCAGTGCGGGTCAGCTGCGCCAGGAGAGAGAATCGCTCAGCGAATCGAAGCATTTATATAAGTAACCTGTTTAACACGACTTCTAATACAAACTGAGCTACGCTGCACTAGTGGTGTTGGCTCTCTCACAACATGCAGGACAGAATATTGCTCAACTCAAAAGTGTGGACATATGACGAAAAAGAAATGAGCGATTTAATCCCCGACCCTGCGCTCACACTAGAGACAGGAGATTCGGTTGTAGATCGTCTCTAGTGAGTGTGTAGTGTCCATCTGGTGCTTTCATTTGGCCATAGAACGGGTAGGAGCCAAAATGGACAGCAGACAATTTACTACACAATTACACTCACAACTCACATACGTTGTCATCTACTTCTCCAAATGTATCTCTAGATATTTAATAAAATGATTTTTATGACAGTATAAGATGTCAGGTAGGAGCTAAAGTTCTTAGGGTGTTTTCACATTCGGTGCGATTGATTCGTACCATGCTCAGGAACAATTCTCCCCGCCTCCCCCACAAGCCATGGTTC
Source organism: Clarias fuscus (assembly GCA_030347435.1). NCBI lineage: Eukaryota > Metazoa > Chordata > Actinopteri > Siluriformes > Clariidae > Clarias > Clarias fuscus. The sequence continues at coordinate 3,234,821 of CM059215.1, forward strand.
ACAGTGTTTTTGTGCATTGTTCTCGGGCACGCTGGCGTATTTACACCATCTGATACAGCAGGTGGCGGTATGCACCTACTTGGATTAAGAGCCTCCTTTAAACACAAACAGAAGAAGAGAACAAGAAAGTAAACTTTCGCGTTATGCCTATTATGGGTATATTTCTGGAAAAATGTCAAAGGGAACTGTACCTTCCTACTGTGTCAGCTATGGATTTGTAGGTCAGAGGATGAGATTGGTACATGTGTACTGTACACAGAGATTTCGAAGGAGACAGACAGTAGTCTAAATAGTGATCTTCTCCTTCTACCCTTGCTGATCAAAATGAACCAGAATTTGGGCTCATTTTAGTGGCCATAAAATGAAAAAGCCTTTAAAGGGGGGGGGGGGCGAAGAACAAATGCAAACCTTTCACGCAATGTGAATAAGCTGAGGGATTATTATTAGTTCAAGCCAACTGTTTGTATTTGATGCTTTTTAGCCTTACAGCTTATGGGAGGGAGGGGAGTTTCCGTAACCAAGTAGTTAGATTAGTTTTTTTGCTCAGCATGCCACCACAGCCACACTGCCTTTCAGGCGATAGCTATTGCATGACAGATTCTGACAAAGGAAAAATAAGAGAGAGGAGTGGAACCTCGGATTGCAAGTATTCCACAAGAAAAACAAAAAATAAAAGATAAATAAAAAATAAAAAAAACGAGCAAGTCTTGATTTACGAGTACTGCGTACCATGTGGCATGCATGCGCTTCTTGTTTTGATGCCGTGTGTCACGTGATCACAACTGAGCCAATAGTTTTTGTGGGTAATCCTCTCCCCTGCTCGGTCTTAGTGTGCGTCTCTCACTCGTATAATCAACATCCGTGCGTGCATGTACTGTTTACTATAATATTGTGACCACATGTGTGCATGTTAAGCATCTTTTATTTTGTGTGTGTGTGTAAAGGTTGGCTTTTCATGCACGTGTGTACTGGTTATTATAACACACATGTAAGTGTTATTAGAGAGGTTAAAGATGCATTCTCTCTCTCTCAGTCTGCACTGTGTGTGCGCATGTGTCACACACGCACACAAATGGAAACAAGGCTCTGTTGCGATTCTTTTGTGTGTGTGTGTGTGTGCGTAGGTGAGAGGAGGAGCAGTGCAGGTTGAGAGAGAGAGAGAGAGAGAGAGAGAGAGAGAGAGAGAGAGAGAGAGAAAAAATGGATCTTTAACCTCTCTAACACACACACACACACACACACACACACACACACACAGCTATAAAGTAAAAATAAAACAAATTAACATGCACTTTACCTTTGAAAAGAACCATGACGGAGCAGTGTGTCTGTTAGAGTGTGTGTTTGTGCATGTCAAGATGGGGAGGGGCACGGTGTCGAATGACGTGCGCACACACAAGCAGCTTGAGAGAGAGAGAGAAAAAATAGATCTTTAACATCTCTAACACGCACACAGCGCATGTACACACAAACACTAATGAAACACTTATCGGTCGGGTTTTATTTTTACTTTTTTCAAAAGGTAAAGTGCAGGCTAATTTGTTTTATTTTTAGTTTATTATTTTGTATCAACTATTTTTAATATATATTTTTTGGGGGTTGTGGAACAAATAATCTGAATTTCCATTATACCATATGGGGGACCTCACTTTGATTTAAGAGTGTTTTGATATATGAACATGCATCCGGAACCAATTAGTCTCGTAATCCAAGATTACACTGTATTCAGTTACATTTCGCAATACTTGTGTGAGAGAATATATGCATCACTGAACCGACTCCAAAATCCATTTTTAAAATTGTGATACTTTCAAAATCCCAATGCAAATCAAATCGGCATCTGGGTATCATGATATCGTATCAGCTGATATTTTTTTTTATAATTAGGTTTTATTTTTATAGTTTAAAATAAGTATTTATAAATTAAGCAAAAGTCTAAACATTTAATTTAGGTTTTTAATTTTTATTATTATTAACGCGTTCACATTACATCCACTGTTTCTGTTTATAAATAAACCTATTTTGCCCGATTTCTTTTCTAAACTAATTTTTACGATATACACTACCCAAGTGTAGTGTTTAATCTGACCACAAAATTTATATCGTCAAGCTGCTCCAATCCATAACAAACAAACTGTAAAAACGTGTTCTATCACAGTATAGCATGTTGCATCACAAAACCTGCATGTTCCTTCAGCATGGCAGAATTATACAACTGTGCGTCTCCTACACAGCTGCAGTGAGGCTGGGGAAGCCCTCACTCACCAAAAAAAATTAAAGAAATAAATCACGTCACACCGTGCTGTGCCAGATTCACGCCTCTGAGCTTGGCTCAACTGACTGCGGAGCCATGTTTATTCTGCCAACAACAACAACAGCAGCAGATAACATCAATGCTGAGATTCAACACAGCTGACTTCATTCACATTGACAACCAACGTCCTGCTTTCCACAAATATCTCATATCTACATCAAAGGTCGCCAAACGGGGACAAACGATTCGATGATGTATTGATAGTGTGACCGATCATAATTTATGAATTAATGCACTGGGAGTTGATTATATTTGCTCCAATTGGTCATTTTTGTGATGTGAACAGTAAGGTCAGATGTTATTTTCTCACATGTTATTTTAAGAGAAAGTTCATCTCAGTTAGAATGCACACCTGACTGAAACTGTGATGATGACCTTTTGATGATGGATCAGCGGACCATGGCCAGAAACAGTACAGAGTGTTCACACTACTCAACATCCATTTGGGTCAAGTGTACTCAGATCTGTGCCAGAGTCCATAGTGTGAAAGCAGGCCAAGCCTAAATGGCACAATACGTTTTTTCCATTCTGATAATGACTACAGCACTGAAATCTTGAGTATCAGCCGACTTCAATATGCATCACAGATTTACTAAGAAGGGTTGGGTATCGTTTTCTTTTCTTTTCTCGATACCGGTGCCAAATCAATACTTTTAAACCGGTACCGGTGCCAAAACGGTGCCTGAACCGATACTTTGCAAAAGCCACAAAATGATGGCTCAAAAATACATTTTTATTGAACAAAAAATTTAATGCTTAAAATTGAACAATGTATTAAAAGTTTAAGTACTAGCTGGAAAGCCATAATTATAAACAGAATCCATGTTACATTAGTATTTTACAAATTGTTTGACCATTTTTTAGCCTGAATGCAAGATTTGCATTTTGCAGTTAACATTATATTAGCCTACAACTAACCTGCAGAAAAGGCTGCTGACGTCATCATAATCGGTGGACTCCTTTTTGCTACGGTTGGTATGACTGGGGCTGGGGTCATCCACACCAATAGTGCCAGCTGTTGTCTGTAAGCTGTCAAACACTTCGCATCCCTCTGCTTTTAAGTTTATTCCGTGTGCCCTCAAATGTTTAATTAGATTTTACATGTTTCCCCCTTTACACGCAACTGCTGTAAAACATTTGCTGCACGTCGCGGTGTCGGAATCCTTTCTTGTGAAATATAGCCACACTGTCGACCGTTTAGTTTTAGGCATTTTAACAAAAGTTAATTTAGCAAGTTAAGATAGCGGTAGACCACCTGCTGCCGTCAGAGCAAGTGTAAAGCAAGATGCGTTTTTTAAAAATCTAATCTAATAAACATTTAATCTACAAAAATAAAATGTACAGTAGCATTACTGCAACAATGTTTTGGATTTGTATTATCAAAGCTTTCCAAAGTCCTCAAGATTTTTCTAATTACGGAAATAATAAATTTTTCTGATCATTTCTGACAGCCCATGAATGCGGTATTTAAATTTGACTAGCGATCATGTGTGTTGAATCTAATGCTTATTACAACTGTCATCATAGCCCCAGAGAACAAATATATTAATCGACAGTTGAGGCAGTACATACCGGTTATATAGGTACCGGTGCCGTATTGGCACCGGTTTTCGGTACTCAACTCTACTACTAAATTCATTAAGGTGAGGAAGTACAGCCTCTGCTCCACCACATCAAAAGAAGGCAGAAGAGGTGGTTCAGGCATCTGATAAGGATGCCTCCTAGACGCCTACTGTACCTAGGGAGGAGATTCAGGCATGTCTGCTGAGGAGAAGGCCCCGGGGTAGACCCAGGACTCGTCCGAGCAGGGAATCCCTGTGTATAAGCTGGAGGAGGTGGCTAAGGAGAGAGACCGGGGCATCTCTGCTCACACTGTTGCCCCCGCAATCCAGACCCGGGTAAGCAATAGAAAAATGGATGGATGAATAAAGAATCAAAAAGAACTTTAAAATTACAAGAAAAAAAATACATGTCTAAAAAGTGCTACAGCTGTGATTATTTAGTAAAATGGAGTAGGTGAGAGGGCAGGGTTCTGGATTGAGTAGGGAAGGTTGTGGTTTCTGGATCAAGTAAGGGGGAGAGAGAGGTTTCTACGTAGGGTAGTGGCACAAGTTCTTGCCATAGTACAAGAGAGAGTGGTCTGTATCAGGAGCAGGAAATCATCCAATCCTTCATCTTTCTCTATATAAATAAGTTTGCTCATCTAATTCACCAGGACTAAATGATTTAACTGCCATTTCGTGTGCACTCGACATTTCCCATCTCCGGTCGGACCAAAGCCTCATCCTTCCTGCTCACTCTAATACTATTCAGACAAACACCACTCTGCTAACGGAGAGAAAAATGCTGCAAGAATGGTCCAGAATTACTGATGAAACATGGCGAGAATGCAGCAATGCGCGAAAGCACGCCTGCACAAAGAAGGAAGAAGGGGAAAAGTAGAAGATGGAGAGATTAAAATAATCATGCAGCTGATAGGTTTGAGGAACGGCTGATTCAGCATGATGTTTGAGCAGCTGCAATGAATGGTATGTACAAGATCCAGAATCCAGGAAGGATTAGGAATTAGATCAAATTGCAGTGTTTTTTTAAAAGGGAAAACAAACCCCCCCCCCCCCACCACCTCCCCTCCCCAGCCCCCCCAACTCCCACCACCTCCCCTCCCCAGCCCCCCCAACTCCCACCACCTCCCCTCTCCAGCACCCCCAATACCCACCACCTCCCCTCCCCAGCCCCCCCAATACCCACCACCTCCCCTCCCCAGCCCCCCCAATACCCACCACCTCCCCTCCCCAGCCCCCCCAATACACACTTCACCTATCTGACCACAGGCACGTCCTTTACAAACACTGTGAGCGCGGGAAGTCCCATCTTAACAGCTGCTCTCAGAAGCCATTAAATGCACTTAAACAACACCCAACACAGTGCTTAAAGGAAGCCGAGCTGTGTGTAAACAGAACATGTTTTAAAGTGCAAACTGCAAGCCAAGAGTAAATGCATTAACAGCATAAGGATAAAGTACTCTACTGCACAAGGGATGCAGTAAATGTGCTGGTTTCATGCATGTGCACGGTCTACGGTCATGCTGTGCCATTTCACACAGACATACTAACCTAGGAAAGCATATATTAGCAATCAACAACAAATACAAAGTGTCCAGACCTATATTGTTAATCTACATTATTGTAATTTTCAGAGAACACAATGCATCTTCATTAAACTACAGCAAGAAACGGTAAAGAAGGTGGTGTTTCCAAACAGATGTACCACACACACACATGACTTTACAGCAAAATAAAAATAAAACCTGAAGACAGATCAGGTCATCAGGGTTAAAAAAAATTAAACACACTATGCAGTCACCTCAGAGTTAAACAAATGAAGAGGAAAGGAACTCTAATTGCAGTCAAACATTTTTCTATATAATGTGAAAATTCCGTAGATAAATAGAACATGTTCATTTGTTTTTCTTCTTCCTCTTTTCATCCTAGGCACTTCTAAAGCAACAAAGTTATGTTCACTAGCCTACATCACAAGTGTGATATTATTATTATTTTTTATTAGACTGAATTAAAATAAGATTTGCAACATAGCTATCTCTCATTTTTACAGCATTTATAAAATAAACAAACAGGTGGAGATTTGCATCCTAGTCCCCTGAAGAGCAAGAAGATCTGTCTTTCAACACTCTTTCTCTCTCGTTTCCATTTGTTCTCCCACACACAGAGGAACCTCGGAACGTGAGGAACGCGGTTTGCAAGTGTTCCACTATAATATACACTACTCACATTAAGTTAGGTATATTGTGAGAGACTCAATATAATGTCATACAGAAAGTGTTTCACTTCAGACATTTTTGGAATAGGGAGGCAATTGTATTGGGGTGATGGACACACCTCATTTTGTGTTTTCCATATAATGGTCTCATTGTGTACACGTGTGCCTTATATTTGGGCCAGTACCAAAAGACAACCCTTTTCAATGTGGCATCAATTTCAACATTCTATGGGTATAAAAAGCCGGTATTGTCACTAAGTTCATCATTCAAACAGCCGTGAACACACGACGTCACTTAACGGATGAGCAGCGCCACATGGCCATGGCGCGCCTTCGGTTCAGATGTTGCTCGTGAACTTGGTGTGTCTCAGTGTCATCAGTAGACTTGCATCAAGACGCAGAACTACTGGCAGAGTTCATGACAGACCCAGGAGTGGAGCCCCACGAGTGACAGACCGCAACGATGACCAGTAACTAAGGACCTATGCACTCGGACATACACAGCTGCAGGCCCGTTTACAAGATGTGAGGGGTACTAGGGTTTCCAGACAAACCATTCGTAACCGACTCAACCGCTTTGGCTTGAATGCCAGATGACCGTTGCAGGTGACTCCACTGACACCAAGACACCATCGTGAACGTTTGCAGTGGGCCCAAGACCATGTGACCTGAAAAATGCAGCAGTGGTCTACCGTCCTGTTCATTGATGAGTGTCAGGTCACCGTTGCTGGAGAAGGCGAGGTGAGCGATACGCTGAGGTCAACATGGTCCCCAGGATTTGCTTTGGTGGAGGAGGTGCAACAGTCTGGGCAGGCATCACCAGTCAGCGCAAAACAGATTTGGTTATTGTAGACGGCTCAGTCACTGCATGTTCTTACCTCAGAGACATCATAGAACCCATCATCATCCCCCAATTCTGCCAGCACACCCCCAACTTTCTGTTGATGAAGCTTTCGGATGATAATGCTCCACCACATTGTGGCAGAATTGTCACAGCTCGACTTCAAGAAGTTGGAGTGCCTCATATGATCTGGCCAGCAATGTCCCCTGACCTGAACCCCAAAAAGCACGTCTTGGACCAGTTGAAGCAGAGACTGGATGATCGTACCGCAACCCCACAAACCTGGCAGAACTGCGTGTATCACTTGTGGAAGAGTGGAACGCATTGCCTCAGAACAACATCATGAGGCTAATGAGGAGCATGAGACATCGCTGTCAAGCTGTCATTGAAACACCCACTACTTACTATCAATTTTTGTTATTTGGGGCTATCCTTGTTATTGTCTAAATTTTTGGGGTAATAAATATTAAACTAATGAAAATGGTGTTTCTTCTCATATATTATTAGTAATATCAAAGGGAACTTTTACTTATTTCATTAAAATTCAGAGCAAATAGGAAAAGCCCTCATGTAAATAACAATAGCCCTAACTCATTGTGAATAGTGTAGTGAGAGAGAGAGAGAGAGAGAGAGAGAGAGAGAGAGAGAGAGAGAAAGTCTTTCAACAGAGTATGTTGAAAGACAGATCTTCATGCTCTTCAGTCTTCAGGGGACCAGGATGCAGATCTCCACTCCACCTGTTTGTTTATTTAATAAATGCTGTAAAAATATGCAGAATAGCTGGGTAGTAAATCTTTTTTTTTTTTATTACAGTGGAAACTTGGATTACAAGCATAATTCGTTCCGGAAGTGGGCTCGTGTTCCAAAACACTCGTAAACCAAATCATCATTTCCCATAAGAAATAATGAAAACTCAGATTATTCATTCCACAGCCCCATAAAAATAAATACATAAAAATAATTAATACAATCTATAAAATGAAAATAAAACTAATCTGCACTTTACCTTTAAAAAAAAAAAAAAGTACAAATAAATCCCGACAGATAAGTGTTTCCATTGGTGCGCGCAGGCACCGTGTGTGTGTGTGTGTGTGTGTGTGTGTGTGTGTGTGTGTGCGCGCGCATTTGGAATTAGCCCCTTCCCTCACCTCGTTTTAGTAACAGTAACACTCCTCCTCCCTCTCCCCACCTCGCTTTTTAAGTTTCACAAACACAAACACAACGGAAACACCGTTTTAACAGGAAAAAAAGAAATCTCTCTGACTTGGCGTGAGAGCATACTAAGGGAATCACTGCTGTAAAGTGAAAAAAAAAAAAAAAAAAAACAACAACAAATGAACCAGCACCTTACCTTTGAAAAGAATCGCGACAGAGCAGAGTTTGTGTGTTTGTGAAGCCGTGGGGGTGAAAAGGTGAGAGAGTGACGCTCGGTGTCAAAATAAGAGTCGCATGCGTGATACATGATACTCGGCGCTCGTAAACTAATACTTGCTCGGTTTCCAATTAAAAATTTATTAAAAATCTTTGCTCGGTTTGCGGAATACTCGTAAACCACGTTACTCGCAATCCGAGGTTCCACTGTATTTATTTTAATTTTATTTCTAATATTTTTACAGCATTGTTTAAATCCATACTTATACTTTTCACACTCAAAGATAAACATGCATCTATCTGACCTCCCAGCTAGGTTTTTGTTCTTGAACGCTTTTTGGTCTGTGAACATTTAAAATGTTAAATACATTAATGGGGTTGTATCACCTGACACGGTTACAATTATTCTGTTATTTGAGATGATATGGCCCAAATTATTCCAAAATAAAAGTCCCAATTAAAAATCGCCACCTTGAGTAAAAACAGAATATATGGAATATACTAAAACAATTTACAGAACTAGTATTCATCACTACTTTATGCATGTCAAGATTTAGAAAATTAAAATGTAATTCTTTATCAGATTTTATTTATAAATAGCTAATAAAATTTACTAATAGTACTTCACCTGCACGCATGTGGTCGCACTGGCTTGACGTGTTTGAGTAATTTTTGGCCTCCCAAATTTTATGACGACAGATTGAAGATAGCCATAGACATAGAACGAGATATGTCATGAATGTATTACATTTAGTGATAAAAACCTATTATATTTATAACAGAGATGAACTGGTCTGGTTGACCAGAATTGTTAGTTTGATTGGCCCGTGACAGATGATTGGCCAATTAGCCTCGGACAACATTTCAACAATACAAACTAACCTCAACATTTTAGTTCTAACATTTATAAGGAATGAGATGCATTTAATTACTCATGAAATGTTTTTAAAAGGTTTAAAATTGCAATAAAATCTGGTGAAAAAATATTGAGTCTGTATATTTGTAAAACTGTAATACTTAAAGAATCACAATTTTATTCAAATCGGCATTCAAGAATCGCGATATTGTATCGATAGGTGACATTATTTCCATCCTTAATTAAATCATAGAGAAAAAAATATTAAGCATGGAAACCAAAATGCATACAGAATTTAACATTATATTTTAGAAACCCCCCCCCCCTCCTAATATATATATATTTTTTTTAATTGCACTTCCTAGAGATTTAAAAAAATGTATTTCTTTAACTGAGCCACAGAGTAAAACACTTTTAAACTGTTAAGGACTTGCTCAGCCGTTATTTCATACTATAGATGACAATATCACGCTCCTTCATGAACACAGAGTCTGCACTTGCTAGCCTCAGAGCAGCTCATGGGCGATGTTAAGAATACGAACATGAACATGAGAAAGACGGAGACGTGTGAGGCACAGCCTCAACTCGAGTAGTGGTGAAGGTGAAATTTCAAAATTGCTTTAGCGGTGGGCAATTACTGCTTTATGGACATGACATTCGAACACATACTGACGCCTAGAAGTGCCTCAACAACCTGAACTGGGTTAGGGGAGCGTGCACAAGGAGTTATGTGACCTTTCTGGGGGAAACGGAGAACAAAGATATCGTGCTTTACCCTGCTACAAAAGTGAAAGTAACACGACATCAGATGTAGCACCTACAACATAACATATAACAAATTTAGCATAACTGCTAAATTGGCCATTGCCATCTGGATAGCAACAACTATCAATTATAACTACTGTAGTCATGTTCATAATTCATACAAGGATTCAACAATGAAACCCAGTTTGATCTGTTTCAGGATTAAGTTTAACATCAGTAAATTATTCCGTACTCCACTCCTTCAATGTAAGAGTAGATTGTTTGCAGTTTCTCACATCTATATTCCATGCTTCCAAACATTCAGGTGTTAAATCACCATCTTCAAAGTCATTATTAATTAACATCTTGTATAATCGTTTTTTTTCTTTTTCTACTAATCCAACAACCAGTAACATAAATGCTTCAATAAAAATTTTGGAAGAAAGTTATGCATCCTAGAGCGCTAAACCACATCCTGCTTCTTCCAGATCATTATTGGTTTTTTTTTCCTTAAATGTATATTTCTTAAGTCAATTATCATAATAAAAAAAGGAACTGGTTCCGATATTGCACTGTTCCTGATTAATGGAATAGAAAAATTTGAGTTAAGTGCATCGAGTTTTGTCAACTTTTACTGAGTTATGTGAAATACAAAAAGGGTGGTGCTGCATTTAAGCATTAAAACTTTCAACAAAAAAAAAAAATTAAATGATGCATCTGTACTAATTAAAAAAAATAAATCCCCAAATGCAGGACTGATATCACAATATCGTGGCATTTTAACATGATATGAATATTGTATCATCGTATCACACAACCCTGATGTTGGCATTCATAGCTTGTACTAAGCTACAAAGCAGATTTGCTACTGTACGTTAGCCCATGTATTGCAACAGACCACAAGGAACATGTCTAATATCATTCAGAACCAAAAGAGGATAAAAAATAAATAAATAAATAAATAAATAAAAAATAAACACAACATAAGCATAATTTTTTTTCCCATGCGATAACATTTTTCCCTCTATTTAATTTTCCAAAAATCACCACCACCACCACCCACTCCCTGTTCATGAATATAAATGTGCACACCGTAGACCGGGCAGTTGTCAAAACGATAACTCATGACATGCATAACCTGTTAAAGGATTGGTGCAGGTCTTTCTGTAGTTGAACAACTGCTTTTGCTACCATCACGCCATTCTCAGAGAACATTTCCTTTTCTAATTGCTCCTTTAAAATTTCATGCTATGATAAATCGTATTTTTCAATAATACATGATCAGGAGAACACACGTTTTAATTAATGAATGGTGCAATAGGTGACTTTCTTTTACTTCCACAAAGCAACCCAGAAGATATGCAGTACATGATTAAAAAATAAACAAACTGAGATAGACTTAAACTGTATTAAATTGCTGAGAACATCCATTTGAAAAACACAATTTTCCGTTGTTTTGTGAATGTGGCCAGAATCATTCACATTGGGGGAAGAATGAAATCAAACAGTTAAAATTTTAAAAAGTGATGTGCTTCATGGACCTTGGCAAATCAGCATTTTATTAATTTATTAAATGACTCAATTTTTACACCAGTATAGTTAACTGAATCTTGATTTGAGTAAATTATGAGTAAATGTAACTATTTGAAGTATTAAACTTTCGATCATGTGACAATGAAAACAATTCTAGAACCCTTTCTGGTGATGCCTTTTTACAATTTCCTTAAATACAGCACCATTTGTATTATTAAAATTTCATGTAATTAGTGTTTTGATATGAGCCGTGCAGGGGAGGGGAGGGGAGGGGAGGGGGAAGGAAAAAAAAAAAAAAAAAAAAACCCTGTATGTTTAGTGTTCAGTCTGAATCCTCACAGGATTGAGGGAGATATATTTGCGTACAGAGCGTGCAGCCGTATCGGCGACCCTTAATGCCCAAGACTTGGCAATGCTCATGTAGAAAATGAGCTTATTTCATTATACATCCATTCCATCACCCGCTGTGTAGGGGCGGACCATTCCAGAAGCTGGCTCCACTTTCTTATTCCACCTGTTCCCTCCGACCTGCGATGGGACCATCTCGTGTGTGTCCAAATTTATTTATTTATTTTTAACCACAACAAATCATTTAATCTACAGTACATCTCCTTAGAATATATATATACAACCTGAATAACTATTTCAAATCACCTTCCTGTGACCTTGACTAAAACAAACATTATGTAAAGGTACAACATCTAAAAGACAATTCACATTGCATCACCTCACGCTTCATTCTTTTTCCAATTTCAGCATTTAGATCAAAGATCCAATCAAAGCAACAAATAAGTTACATCTACTGTTCTGATGACTTCCTCCTGTTTGTTTGAAAACCTCTTGCTAAAAATTAAACAGTTCAATCCCTGGTGTCACAGAGTCTGCTTGGAATTATTATTATTATTATTATTAATATCATTAAGAAATATTACATTGTTGAATGCTACGTGGCTACTAAATTCCACAGCCCTCACGCATGTTGTGTTGAATTTTGGGGAAAGCCTGCCTGAGGAAGCGCAAGTACCTGAATTTCTCCAACATGGCTTTACAACTTACTGCACCAAAACCCTGCGACCCGCGTCTACCTTCCCTTCTCTTCCCTGAGCCTTGGCCCTGAGCCCACATGCTGGGCAAACCTATCCACATGCGTCGTAAAGCGGGCGCCGTCAAGCACTCTTTAAAGCAAAAGCCACCATCTGATGAATAGCGCCATCCTGAACCTTTAAACAGAGTTCTGTATCGTTACCGAGCATAAATGCATGTGCATTGAAGCGCTCTGGTAAATGTGGATTCAACGATAGAATCTCATGCAACTGGTTTCTGAATCCTGTCATGTCCCGAACAGCAGGACGCGCTATGAAAAGAGAGAGAGAGAGAGAGAGAGAAAAAAAAACCCTGCTGCAATACGGTATGCAGATATGCAGCAGCAGAAGCAGCACGAGAGCGACAGAAGCTGCACACATGCACATACGCAAACACACAAAAGCATCATGTGAGGAGAAGGAGAAGGAGGAGGAGGGAATGACATCAAGCGATGGTGCTTGAGAACCCACCTCTGTCCTCTGCTGACAACTGACGATGGAGGAGAGCGGCCAGGGTGCAGCCAGATTTCCACTCGTTTGATTTGTGGGAGAAAGAAAGCCGGTGGAGGAGAGGCGGCGGGGCAGAACGAGGTGGCGGTGGGGAGTGGGTTTGGTCTCGCCGAGCCTAGCCGTGCTCCGTCAGCATGTGAGAGAGAGGGAAGGAGGGAGGGAGGGAGAGAAAGAGAGAGAGAGAGAGAGAGAGAGAGAGAAAAGGAGAGAGACAGATGGAAGGACAGATGAGAATGCAGAGAAAGCAAAGAGAGACAGGGAGAGGCAGAGAGAGAAAAATGCAGTGAGTCTCAAGTGTGTGCGTGCATGCGTTTGTGTGTGAGAATAAATCAGGCAATGTTCCCTCCCTTTTACATCTCTCGCTTTCTCCCCCCCCCCACACACACACACACACACACACACACACACACCTCTCTGCACAGTCAGAGGAACAGTCAGCATATGGACAAACAGTCAGTGCAAGACACAGGAGGAAATCAAACACACAAACACTCCTGTAATCTGCAAGCTCGCTGCTGAAACACGTTTCCAGAGAATATTCCTCTCAAATCAGTGGTTTAGCCATCCTCATCACAACATACTGGACATAACAGAAATAATTTCTCTGCTATAGACACAGCATAAAGAGCTAAGTAAATTACAGTACTGTGTAAAATTCATGACCCCCTCAATTCTTCATATTTTGCTTCCAAAGCTCCAGACTTAAATAATTCTGTAATTTGTTTCATTATTTTCAGTACTGTCACTGAGCAGTTTCAGAGTGTGTGTTTTGTTTGTTAAAGTTTGTTTGTTAATGTTTCATAGTGACAAAAATCATTCAAATCAAAAACATCTAACTTAAGGCATGAATCAATGAGAAACTGGTCCAGATGATGACAGGCAAATTGATCAGGCTGGTGAGTAGTATGTTTATAAATCATGGACTTACTGTATTCCAGTTATGAATTTCCGCAGATACAAACAGACCGCAGATCTACAAACATACAAATCAAAATGGACACTACAATCCACCAAATACCAATATTTACAAATGATATACAATATTTTCATTGTGTAAGTGAATTTATAAACTGTCTAAAGTCTGGTATATTGCATGTGTGTATGCAGGAGAAATGAGTCGGCCTAATCGGTAAAGCCGTCCTAAAGGTGAATAATCCTAATTTCGGATAATGCTCAACAAGTTTGCAGTCCAAAACAGCTCTGAGACAAAATGCCGTCCATTCAGACAAGTTGTTCTCAAACATCTTCCCGGGTTCCCTTTAAACAAGTCAGTTGACCTCACTGCCTCACCATAATTCCTCTCGTAATTTGGAGTCACAGTCTCGCGAGAGTATAATGCGGAACGAAAAGATCAAACCCAACGTGTTTGACACGAATATTCAATGTAAAGCATAAAAGAACAAACGTGTACAAGGCTCACTTTATCGGACTTACGAATTATTCCAACTTATGAATGTCCTCTCAAAACGGAACTAGTTCATAAGTCGGGGACTTCCTGTACTGCTACATGCTGAGAGTCTGGAACAGACTAAAATAGGAATTAGGTTGGTGCTAAAGTTGTTACAATATTTTTTTCTTCATGTATTGTTAGGCACTTTGAGGTCAATCACAGTAAAACATCACAAAATGTAATTGAACAATGTGTGTGTGTGTGTGGGGGGGGGGGGGGGGGGGTTCATTACAAATTTTAACTTCAGCTGGGAATTCTAAGTTGGATGACCATTCCATAGCACTTTCCATGCTATAGTTCACTATACGTCATCTCTATAAAAAACTGATGCAATGTCGCTTTGCTGCCTTACCCTGTCCGTCTCCCTCACCTCGACCTCTACTCAAACTTATCAGCTTCCAAAGCTTCAAAACCATCACTACCGAGTCCTGACTGCATTTTACTGTATAGCTGCAGTGGATTCTGGAAATTTGAGTCCATAATTTGCACAAAAGCCTCCTTTACTTCTACACTGAGAACAGCCATTTAGTAGGAAAGAGCAAAACAAAAATATAAAAAGACTTACAACAACCTCCCAATGTGACATCCGTGTAAGACCAGAGTGTCAACACTGTCTGAGAGTAAAACAGAAAAACAAACGCACACAGTGGCGAAAAGAGACGCAGCACTAGAATAGCTACTCGCCAACTCAGTGTTAACATATTTCAAGGTAAACATTCCTTTGGGGAGAGTACATCCTTTAAGCCTCCAGGGACATGAGAACACCAGGACTTAACACTTAACCTGGAGAGCAGAATTACACAACAGATTAGAACTACCATCCCACTTCAATAAGTGTTACTTGTGTAATTTAATTAGGTACGGTTGACTTGCTACAGTCTGCTAATGTTGTAATTATTAGTTGCACACTGAACTGGATCTCTGTCGAATGCCTGTGACCGAGCTATTTTTCCATTGTCGCCTGCGTTCCTATATGCTAGCGCTTTAGGCTTTATACCACGGACACAGAGATGGCGAGTTTAACCATGCATCTCCCCCATCCTGAATCTGCAGAGTCACTCGATTCAAAATTCATGAAGTCCACACTGCAGCACTCAGCACTACCAGAAAAAGAAAGGGGAAAAAAATGTGTGCGTGTTTCTGTACGTGTGTGATGCCAAGGTCTTCGTTTCCTCCGCCCTGACTGGAACGTTAGTCTCTCTTTCCCACTCAGCTCACATTAATACACTGCTCCAGTGCAGAAGCTTAGGGACTGCAGTAGCACCACAGCTCTACTCTGGCTCAATTCCAGCACCATCACAGACACGTTGCAGGACTCTGCTAGGAGCTGAAGCATGTCCTTGCAGCGGGGCATCTGTATGAACCTCCTCATATTACATTACACTGTCTGTCCCGTACGATGTCCCGTAACTCCATCACGGTCTTGCAATATTTAGCTCCTTTTGCCTCTTTCACCCCTGCACTAAGTACAGTACTTTTAAAGCTCATTACTATTTTATATCACTGAAAAACAAATAGAGATCAACGTTAAATACGTGGACGTTTGCGAGGTTACACGACTTTTAAGTAATTACAAAATCGGTAGTTAGTGGTAAGAATTGTTAGTCTGTCAGTCATCAGTGTTTTCGCTAATGTGATAAAAGATGAGGAGAAAAATATTGAACAAATGAACTGATTTAACTATTACATTTCAAACAGGTGGCACATCACTCAGACCTTATCAATGGTAAATACGTTTTTAAAAAGCAACATTGCTATAATCCTGGCAATTTATTAGTTAAACCTGTACTTTGTGATGTCATGTAGAATTTTCTTAGAATTGTGACGTAATGTTTCTGAAGCTGTGACTTGCTGCTGTTATATTATAGCAACTAAATCAATGCCTTCTGACCAATCAGAGCCCAGAGTTTGAACGCGCTGTGTGTAAATCACAATTAAAAGAGAATGAGTGATTAAAATCTTCCGTGTGGGCCCTGAAGCTGTACAAACACTTAAGCACTCAAACACCAAAGTACAAACATCGCTGAGAGCCTGAAAATCTTGATGACGTGACAGCCGAGAGGGCATTATTAACCCTGTGTGTGAAAGGGTGACAGCCTCACTCTATCCAATTGTGCATCTCGTCCCACCATGCTAGTTAGTCATGGGATGCGCAAGAACTCTGCTAGCAGTGGGAACACACAGAGGTCAATAATAAAGGGATTTAGTCTTTAAAATGTTAACTAGAATGTTTAATATGTATAAAAAGTGCCCAAGAGAGAACAGTTCATAACATATACATGGTTATACAGAGACAACTGCTGCTGTTCACACACACACATGCACCTTTTTATCTTGCGTACATCTCGTGAATTAAATATGAAACTCTTTGCACAGCACATCAGAGCCCAGACGTCCCTCTTTTTCTATTTCATACACCATAGTGTTTAACACAGCTATGACCCCTGCTCCTCTTTAAAACTTTCTTCAGTTCAAATCAAGCTCTAAACCTACATTCATACATAATCATTACTCTAGAAAATCCAGGTTTATATCTCAGGATGAGCATAAGTGATGCCCCAAACGCCTGTGGGATGTGTGTGCGCCAGCCATCTAGTGTACTCTTATTCACTAAAAACAAGTAGGACTGAGCCTTAACAAATGCCCAGGAAACAAAAGCCAACCATAAACATCTGTTAGATCTCTGAGTAGAGCGGTGGTAAAGTGCTCGCCCAATCATCCGGAGATCGCAAGTTCGATTCCCGGCTGATGCTGTAACCTCTTATGATCTTGCATTGGCTACACTGATTTTTAGAAATGAAGAAAAATGAATTTAAAGTTATAAATTTTTTAAAATAATTTTATTCATCTCCATGTATAATAGAGATGCACCGGGCGATCAGCCGGTGATCAGAATTGGCTGGTTTTCAGCTTGATCAATCATAACCAACCACCAGCCTCGGATATTCGGTGAAACCTTGGGTTGCGAGTAACTTCGACTGCGAGCGTTTTGCAAGACAACATTTCCAAAGGTTTTAATAAGTTGCGCACGTGTGTGCATTAAGGTCATCCTACTCCAGCCACGATTCTTTTCAAAAGTAAAGTGCACATTAATTTGTTTTATTTTTACTTTATATGAATATTTTTGGATTATGTAAAGAAATCATCCAATGTTCCATTACGTATTATGGGTAAATTTGCTTTGATATGAATGTTTTTATGTACAAGCACACTTCCCGAACAAATTATGCTCACAATACAAGGTTTAACTATAACTGATTCTGTGCCATGTACATGAGCTTCCAAGTGGTGCAGCAAACATGTTTATGCCGTTGCGTTATCAAATGTGTTTCTTTTTCTCCAAAATTAGCAAATTGTTCTCAAAATCACTCATTTACACCAGACAAACACAAACACTGCAAGAGCGCAATTAATCTGTTAGAAGTTGTGTCCCCATGTTCTCACAACTGATCATCACACGCCCAGATTTTTGGAGGCATTTGAGACAGTAAAACATAATTTCTTTATAATCCCACAGGAGGCATTCTAAACTATTCACACACTGGCATACTATTTGCTAAATTTGTCTGGAAATAACAAATATGACTGGCGATATAACACACGTGCTGCTCAGGAAAAAAACGGCTCTCTGTTGAATTTAATTAGAAATTAAATGTTAAACTCGTGTGTTTGAAGTTAGTTTGTAGAGTTTAAGTGCTTGGTTTCTAAGTGAGAAAACTAATGGTATAAGGAAAGGGCTACATTTAATAAGCTCATGTTTAATTCAGCTGTAAATTTGCTGTATAAAGCTAAGGTATAAATTTTCGAGTTATGCCACACCTTTAAAAAAATAAATAAATAAAAAAGGGTTAAGGTCTTAAAATTGTAACAAAATTAGATTTTTTATCAAATTGGGATATTTATAAAATAAAAAATAAAAAAATCAGGATCCTGCTGACTGGTGAGTCCAATCGCTATTCATTTCCCTCCAGTGTCTATTATTTCTCCTCGACAAGGAGAAACAATAAACACCTGATAAAATAACTTACACAGACGGGTTGTTTATGTGCATAAAAATGGTGGCCTGAGAGATTTTAGCAAAAAAATGCCCTTGCTGTTTGCTTTTTCCCCCTATACACATCTTTCCCATAATAACGTGCTAGCATTACTAGCATTATTAACACACACTGTCTTTTTTGTAACTATTTTACAGTTGGAAACTGATGCTGTTCGCCCTGAAGACCCTCAGTGAGGCAGCAGTTGAAAATGACTGATCTATATAAAGTACTGCCATTATTAACCCTATTAATAACTAGGCCACTGGGACAAACTACTGTTCTTTGAGAGCTGTTACCGCCCTACACTTATTCACCATTTTCAATTACTATAAATCCTCGTGGCACTGCTTCACCAGAGATTTTACACGCCGCTACTTCACTTCATCAGCATAGCTTCCACTTATGGAAAAGAAAGCAGAGATTTATTACCGTTAAGTGGTAAGAAGATATTAGCTGTTTGCATTCTGCCAATAATAAACAGTGTGCTACTTTATTCCGTACAACATTAAAGAACACTCACAATGGACAATTTACTGATCTGGTCCAACAGCACTAGTAGTTGAACCTTACATCACTCTTTTCATCTCTCTTGAAATTATGGTTTTAAACTAAATAAATCCTGAAGGTCAGCTGTTCCCTTGGTGTATATCCCTCATAAAAAAGCATAAACAAAAAAAACTTGTTGCCAACAGTGGTGGGTTTGGAATGTAAAGAATATTTGTGTATGGAAAATAATTCTGAAGGATAAATAACAGCAGCAGAAATACTTTGTTCCAACGTAACCCAGGTGGTTGAGCTCCTGAAACCGTTGTGATAACAGATTACAGTTTAAATTTTTCTTTTTAAAAGCTCTAATAAAGCAGTAGTGCAGAAGAAAGAGCTGTAGGAATGAACATGGGCATGCCTGTGATTCTGGTGTAGTCATGAGGACACAACTTATCACAGTGTGCTGATATGAAGCACAACACCATGATTACACAGATGCTTACACCAGTCTCAAAACAAATCGAGAGCAAACAAGACAAAAATCCTGTGCGTTAGAAGCCCCGCGTGCCCATCATTAGAAGCTGCACATGATCACAAACCGCCGTTTCTTTATAATCCTACATTGGACTTATTACACGTTTTCATTCTGTGTGGTAGGAGTGAAATATTTGCCAAGATTGTTTAGAAATAGTATTTGTTGCGGATGACAGATACATTGCTGCTCAGTTAAATGTGAAACTCTTGTATTTGAAGTTAGTTTGTGCTGTTTAAAACTCTACGCTTTTTTTGGGGTGAGAAAAATCTTAAGGAATGGACTATAGTTAATTAACAAACTGACTTCTTAAACAAGGTTCTTTTTTCCCCCCCAACAAAATCAGGGAAAAATATATTGGATCGGGACATTTATAAAATTGTGATGCTAATAGAATTGCAATTTTAATGAAATAATTACAGAGGTAGCACGACATCATATTAAGAAGTGACTTTTATATAACTGATCCTTAACCAAGAAAGGGCAAAAAACAACGTTTTTGGGCTTTAGTCTATTTTAACATTTAAAAGAAAAGAAAAAAAATGCTAAAATTGAAAATTTAAGCATAGTAATAAAAACAATGAAACGTCCCAATAAAATGGTCACACTAGTGAAATTCAATAAGAACACCACAAAAAACATCTACACACCTGCTTCTTACTAACTTGTTCACCTCTAATTCAATTCAAAACATCTCTACACCGGAGTTTCTCTTCACCGGAACCAAGAGAGAGAACTCAAACCTGTTCCAGCATGACAACGTCCCTGTGCAAAATAACAGATCGATGAGCACATGTAAATAATAATGAAGCCTTTACGCAAAATTCACATTTTAGTAATTTTTAGACATTAAACTGGGTTGCCAGTCTGTGTACACAAAATAAAAGACGTACATAATTTTTTTTTTTATTCCATTTTTGCATTGACCAGGGTTTTAAAGTTCGTTTTTTCTCCCCCTAATGCGATCTCACATAAGAAGACATTCTCCCCCAGCTTATCACTCAGCTCCGACCAGTTGGGTTGACTGCTGTTGTTTGGTAGGACGTGGCTTGGCAGAAGTTCATAAGCACTGAGAGGATGCGTTTAGAGGAGTAAAACAGACAGATCTTAATGTAGTGCTGGCGAATTTTCTTGATTAATACAGTCGCTTCTAACATTTTCGCAAGATTTTTGGAATGTTATAATTATGATTGTACATGTTCATTTTAAATGTTCAAAAGATTAAGCAAAAATCTCACTGCATAAATTTGAAGTTGATACAGGTATGAAAAGTCAGATGAACGAGTTCCTTTAAAATAGAATCCCAAATGGTAATGCACGAGTCACATGTATGTAATGTCACAAAAACAGTCCCCATTTACTCAATAAAGAACATTGCCCAAAAATAATAAATGTACCTTCTATAGCTAATAGTGCAAATATTTTTTAATCCTGTAAATATATCTTATCTAAAAGAAGCAGCATTGATCCAAAGACTTCACTCGTTCTGCACAAAGCCTTGACCTCAACCCCACTGAACACCTTAGGAACAGAGACAAATCCTCATAGCCACACCCTAAAATATTGTGTAAAGTCTTACACAACAAAATGAACAGTAAAGGTCACTATAACAGCAAAGAGGGACTGACTACATGGTAAGAACAGTGGTTTTAAAATGAGCACACAGAGTTGCGACAGTCAGGTGTACTTTTTGCCATATAGTGTACCAGGACTTCCCCAAATCTGGTTCATAGACAAGACTAATCCTACATTCAACCACTTATCCCAGAGATACTGCACTAACGAAAAAAATTATGAAGAAAAAACAAGGACCTTGAATTCTCCAACATAAACAAGGATGCTACATTTTTGTATGTTAAAGAGGAAGGAAGTGATTTAAGACATTTGACCTTGTTGTGTCTCTGAAATCTAATCAGTTGATTCATCATTACAAAGATAATTCCAGATAAATGCTACAAACATCTGCAGTCATGTTACACACTGTGGAGCAAAATGAAAATGACAAACTTGTTATAGTTAGTCTAAACTTAACTAATTTCAAGTCCAGAGCTTTCAGAATATTAAGATTTGTGAAGGTCTGTTATACAAGTTCTTGAGCATGCTTTGGTATTGGTGTGTATCAAAACATGCGAGTACAAAGTAAAAAAAAATAAAAAATCTATGGTATCAACAAGATTCAGTTCTAACCCGTCACTAAAGTCTGTAAGGTCGTTGAAAGAAATGGAAAGTAAAGGGAAAAAAAAGACAAGTGAGTCAGTGAGAAATCATGATACATCATGTGATAATGAACTGCTGAACTCGTCTTCCGGTTCTCTTCTGCATGCACATGCACACTCACACACCCCGAGTGAGCAGCTCTGCACAAGTGTGAAACTAACCATCATTTCACAGCATTTCTCTGAAAAGGAACTGGGTGATGTTAGCTATATATAGACACATACACCGCCTGGCCAAAAAAAAGTTTCAGAGCAGAAGGGTCAAATTATTGGGCTGCATCAAGCAAGGAAAACAACTAAGGAAATCCGAAATTGCTGGAACTAGGTTAAGAACCCTTCAACACATTATCTAAACCTGGAAGGATGGTGCTATCCCATCAACTTTGTGGAAGAAATGTGGTCAGAAAAAATGAAAAAGATCACTTAAACACCTGAAGTTGCATGGTTAAATATACAGTACAACTTCAATTTTTGCAACTTTTGAAACAAGTGTTTAAGTGCCTTTTTTTCCCTTTCTTTTTTTCCCTCCGGTGCTGATTTTATATACAGTATACATTTTATACAAAACATACATATACAATGGAACCTTTGATTACGAGCTTTACGTTCCAGAAGTGTGCTCGTATTCAAAATAACTATGGAAATACGTTTGAAAAGTGTGAGAAATATGTAATATGTATAAATCAGAGGAACGTATATAAATCATAATTATCAGATTATCCCTAATGAGTAAGCTGAGGGCAACGGTGGCAAGGAAAGACATCCTGAGATGGCAATAGGAAGATGCCTTGAGAGGAACCAGACTTAACAGGGAACCCATCCGGATTTGGGTGATGATGGAGAGCAGGGATTGATCTGCAGTCATACAGAGTGTTAGGAGGCTGGAAGTTCAGTATAAGGTTAAACAGGTTTTTCAGTTAATATGGACTCAACTTTCATTGGAGGCTCAGTTACAAAATTGTTTGTGGGAATTTCAGCCCTGAACTATTAAGTCAAAGAACAGCTGTGTGCATCAGCAGAGTCCAAGACCATCCTCATGGTCAAGTGGAACCATCCCCAGTCACCACACGCACCCCAGCGGACCACATGGGGCCTCCATGCGACAAGATCTCTGATCGTCCGTAGGGCAGAGGAGCTGACAACGACGGAATAGATGACAAATTTATATCCCGTAATTGCTTATTACATTCATTTGCTTAAAAAAAATCAAACAGCATTCATTTTTTTTGGAAGCAAATTTTAAGTGTACAATCAAATCATCTGCAGCTAGAAGCAAGCTTGTTTAACTTTAAATGTGGACTACATTTAATTAATAAATAAGTGATTAGAGATTCTATCCTTTCATTTGAAACACATGTAGATAATATTAGCAGTATAGCATTCTTTCACCTCAGAAATATTGCCAAGATAAGGAATATATTGTCACTAAATGATGCAGAAACCCTAGTTAATGCTTTTATCACCTCTAAGATTGACTATTCTAACACCTTACTGTCTGGTTGTTCAACTAGGTGCATAAACAAGCTTCAGTTAGTCCAGAATGCCGCAGCGAGAGTCCTCACAACCAGAAGATATGAGCACACCACCCTTATTTTATCCTCACTGCATTGGCTCCCTGTGAAATTTTGCATCGATTTTAAAATACTACTTTAGAGATATAAAGCATTAAATGGTCTCGCGCCACAATATCTGCGTGAACTGGTAGTGTCTTACGATCCGCCACACCTACTTCGATCAAAGGACGCAGACTGCTTGTCAGTACCACGTATTATGAATACTATACCTGAGGGCAAAGCTTTTTCTTACAAAGCCCCAAAGTTATGGAACAGTCTTCCAATTAATGTTCGGGACTCAGACACAGTCTCAGTGTTTTAGGTCTAGGCTAAAAACCTATTTATTTAGCCAAGCATTTTTGAAAAATGTTTAGATGCAGTCTTCCCCACTCTCATTGATCACTCAGGTTTAGTGACAGTGAAGTGATTGGTTGCTTTACATCTCAGGGAGCCTCATGTCCGTTTCTCCTTCTGGCTCTCCCTTTTAGTTAGGCTATCATATTCCTGCCGGAGTCCCTGCTTGCACTCTGTACTAGATATACATTCACCTTATACATTGTATGACAGTGACCGTTATCTCTCTGTTATCTCTCTTACTCTTCTGCTCTCTCAGCTTCTCTCTCTTCTAGAGGTGCTCCAATTGATCGGTCGTCGATCATAATCGGCCGATAATTGCTTTGGGAAGTTTGATTGGCAGTCTCTATAATGGCCGGTATACTGTAGAAAAGCCGATCAGATGACGCAAAACTCGCGGGACAATTTTTTGCGCGCTGCTAAAATGGCTCCACCGGTCTGACAATTCTTGTTGTGTGAAAAAGACAATACATTAGCAATCTGCAACCTGTGTAACAAGCCAATTCCACGAGGCGGGAAGCACCCAAAGCATTTTAACACCACGAACCTCATCAGCCATTTGAAGGTTAGTAGTTTTCAAAGTTGGCAAGCGCTAAGAGAGCTGGAGAGCTCAGCAACTCGCGCACTGCCACTCACTCAGCTGTCGGTAATACCCCTATCTCACCTACCCGGTTTCTCTCGGTGACCGCAAGTACGCTTCATCATGATTCACGAGTTTTAGCGCTGTGATTACGTTTGCATCTTTCTGCGCGAAGAATTAAACATGTTTAATTTTTTTAAACATATTTTTAAACATGAAAAATTAAACGTTTCATTTTTTTCGGCAGTCCTCTCAGATGCTTGCGGGCCTTGTAGAACTTCCGGCGACTCACGTCCTACTTGTCTGTTATTTTATTTATTTTTAAACACTCTACAGGAAAGTTGTAATTGTCAAGCTCTAAGCTGTTCCCAGTTACTAACCAAGCACAGGCTGCTATGTTTTAAGTTGACGTGTTGCACAATAAATACAGTTGTCAATTCATGATATTCCTCCTCTTGTAATTTCAATACTTAATTTACATTGTTAAATATAGTTTAATAAATAATGCTACATGATAAGGCTCAGAGTAGACCTTGTAATCTGTGATTAGTATCGGCCGATACAGCTTCTAGTGATCGGAGATCGGCCCCAAAAATCCTGATCGGAGCACCCCTACCCTTCTCCTCTCTCTCTCTTGCTCCCCCTGTCTCTCTATACATGTTGCTCCTGAGCTGCCAGTGATCCAGACCCCCTCTGCCCCCTGGACCTGTCTGACTCGTTATTTTGTCCCGCTTCTGGCTGGAAATCTCGTCGCATGGATGCCCCGTGTGGTCTGCTTGGGATGCATGCGGTGACAGAAGACGGTTCCACTTTTCCACGAAGACGGGCCTGGCCTCTGTTGACAGCTGTTCTCTGAGCACTTAAACTTATAGAACTCGATAGTTCATGACTGGAGTTTCCTACAGTCTACCTGAGCCTCTAATAACGAACTGGACTCTATATTAAATTAAACACTTCCAGCCTCCTAACTAGGGGTGAGTACTGAAAACTGGTGCCAATACGGCACAGGTACCTATGTAACCGGTATGTACTGGACTGAAACAGAACGTGAATTCCGGTGCCTCATTCCGGTGCCACTTAAATACCTGAACTGTCGATTAATATATTTGTTCTCTGGGGCTATGATAACTGTTGTAATAAGCATTAGATTCATCAACACACATGATCGCTAGTAAAATTTAAAAACCGCATTCATGGGGTGACAGAAATGATCAGAAAAATGTATTATTTCCTTAATTAGAAAAATCTTGAGGACTTCGGGAAGTTTGATAATACAAATCCAAAACATTGCTGCAGTAATGTCACTGTCCATTTTATTTTTGTAGATTAAAAGTTTATTAGATTAGATTAAAAAAATTTAAAGCACAAATCATCGGACACAGACCGTCTGAGATGCGCGTGAATAAGGCTTGCTCTGGCGACATCAGATGGTCTACCGCTATCTTAACTTGCTAAATTAACTAAACGGTCGAATGTGTGGCTATATTTCACAAGTAAGGATTCCTGCACCGTGACCTGCAGTAAATGTTTTACAGCAGTTGCGTGTAAAGGGGGAAACATGTAAAATCTAATGAAACATTTGAGGGCACAATGAATAAACTTAAAAGCAGAGGCATGCGCCGTGTTTGACAGCTTGCGGACAACAGCTGGCACCATTGGTGTGGATGACCCCAGCCCCAGTCATACCAACCGTAACAAAAAGGAGTCCACCGATTATGATGACGACAGCAGCCTTTCCGCAGGTTAGTAGTAGGCTAATGTAATGTTAATTACAAAATGCAAATCTTGCATTCATGCTAACAAATGGTCAAACGATTTGTAAAATACTAATGTAACATAGATTTTGTTTATAATTATGGCTTTCCAGCTAACTTAACTTTGAATATATTGTTCAATTTTAAGCATTTAATTTTTTGCTCAATAAAAATATATTCTTGAATCATCCACCATCATTTTTTGGCTTTTGCAAAGTATCGGTTTAGGCACCGGTACCGGTTTAAAAGTACCGATTTGGCACCGGTATCGAAAAAAAAAAACCCAAACAATACCCAACCTACTCCTAACACACAGTATGAATGCAAATCATTCCCTGTTATCCGTTATCACCCAAATGAGGATTGGTCTCCTTTTGAGTCTGGTTCCTTTCAAGGTTTCTTCCTACTGCCATCTCAGGGAGTTTTTCCTTGCCACTGTTACTGTTGCCCTTGGCTTGCCCATCAGGGACAATCTTAACATTTTGATTCATACACCTTTGCATTTCATACAAACTAAAATAATTATTTTGACTGTGTAAAGCTGCTTTGCGACAATGTCAATTGTTAAAAGCGCTATACAAATAAAATTGAATTAAACTGAATTACAGATTGTAATTCGCAGATGAGAGTTTACCTACTGACCAACTGACACAAATAAGGCAAACAAGTCAACTTTATATAAACCTAAAAATCACTACATAACATTCTAACAACTGCCTAAAGGCCACCACGCTTTGTGAGGAACCCCACAAGGGACCACCGCGCTACTGATCTTATTCAGTGTTAACCTGTACAAACAGGATCTGCCCAGTGGTGTTCCTGTGGTGGTAGTGGTGGTTCATGGGTGGATGAGGGAAGTTCAGGAGTCTGGTTCCTGTCAAGATTCCTTCCTCAGAAGTCCATCACTGACCAATGTCCATAACATTAAATTTACATCCTGCACCATATACAAACATACACACCACAAGGGATCCAACTAATGATCATCATCTATTTGACATCAACGATTCATCTATTGATTATTGAAACAATCGGATTACTACCAGCTCTTATTTAGCCATCAGCTTTTAAATTGAGCTTAAGGTTATTTTGCGCGTGTGGTAACTAACAATTAAGATAATTAAAAACAAGTGTTAATTATTATTATGTCTTTAACATTCTTGATAACACTAAATCCAAAACAAAGAAAAAGCAAAATAGAGCCAACAGAATACAACTACTAATTAAAGTTTAAACATGGCAAATGATAATTATGGGAGTTAGGTTGAAATGTTAAGAAAACTAGATAAAGCCTGTGGTGAATGGCAAAGTTAAGCAAAGTGAAGTGTCAATGGCCGGCGAGTGAGGTAAATGAGAAGAGAACACACTTGAAGAGAATGTGGCTAACTAGTATATGTACGTGTGTGTGTGTGAGAGAGAGAGATAAAGCATGCACATGCAGAGCTCAAAAGGCAGCAATAATTTGTGCATGTTTGTGTGTGTGTAAACTTCAAGTTTACTAAGGAGAACAGGAAATAAAAACCCAACGCACAGCAACAGTCAGTAATTATCCACAGTCTCTTCAGATGCGAATCCTTTTCCGCTTAGCTGACTCTCACATCTTTCACAAAGCAGTGCTTGGCCACGCCCCCGTCAGCACGAAGTCTTTCCCTCTGATTCTAACAGTAGTTTTGCCCGAGTTAAGAGTGAAACGTCCCCGCTCTTTGGAGGCTTTTGTTTGTGAAGGTGTTTGCCATTGCGCTATTACTCAATTCACTCCAGATGTCATCATTGTTGACTAATTTATCAATTTCCATTGCATTACAGCTAGAACAACCAGACTCGGGGACAGTCTGTATCCGCAGGCCATCAGGCTGATAAACAGTTGTCACCCACTACCACTTCCACCGATGTAACATGCCTAAGACTAGCCCTCCTGCTCAAATGTACCCTGAACTTTACAGTTGACTATCCTGCACAACTCCATGTTATCTGGATTAGGAAACTGTGACACTCTGCATATCATACATTACATCACTTTGCCTCTATTCGTCACTTTATCCTTCACTTTGTCATTTTAATTGTTTACTTGTACCACAGTGTACTAGGAGACGGTTGTTACACCGTATTACAGGTTAGACAAAATAAGAATTTCATTGTACCTAGGTATAAATAACAATAAAAAATCTTGAATCTTGATAACGTTGATTAATCGTTGCAGCCCTACACACCACACATACATACATGATTGAAGGGGTAAACTTTTATAGATAAGTGGTATGAGGTGTACCTAATAAACTGGCACACGTGCATGTATAGAGATGAACATACTGCATTTTGTTCAGAAAATATTGTTGGTATATAAAAATTCTAGTTTGCTTTGAACTGAACGATGCTCACAGGGAGAGAGAGAGAGACAGAGAAAGTGACAGAGAGGGATAGAGAGGTAAACAGCGATATAGAGATATAGACAGAGAGAGATGGATGAAGGCATGTTGCTAACAGATAAATAGATATAATATTAAGCCCAGTTGCTAACAGATGGATAGAAAGAGAGAGAGAAATATGTATATAGAGATAGACAGACCTGTTGATAGAGAGACTGAGAGACAGATAGAGAGAGACGGATGAAGAACATTCACTAACAGATAAAAAAGGGAGAGAAATAGAGCTAGGGAGACAGACAGGCAGACAGATAAAGAAATGAAGCCTATTCATTGTAGATCGATAGATAGTTAGATAGATGACTAACAGATAGACAAGATTATATATGAATGAATGAGAGAGAGAGAGAGATATTAAGCCCAGTTGCTAACAGATACAAAGAGAGAAGTGTATATAGAGAGATAGCGAGACCGATAGATAGAGAGAGACAGATCTATAGATAGAAATAAATGATGCCCAGTTGCTAACAGATAGATTATATACGTGAGTGTATTCTGTATATATACACATAAATATACATACATACATATATACATATAAATGATATATGAATGAAAGAGAGAGATATGAAGCCTAGTTAACAGATTGACGGAAAGATCAGATATATAGATGGGGGGGGGGGGGGGGGGAGGTGAAGCCCAGTTGCTAACAGTGAGACGCCGCTAGGTTCATCACGGAGATGCCGTTACGTTCACCAGTTAGCCACGTAGCTAACTCGCGCGGGCTCAATTTCCAGCTCGTCTGGCTAAAAATCTCACCATGCCACAGTTATTTATCAGGTCATTTTACATGTTTGTCCTTAACAAAACCACAACTAACAACAGGAAGGGCCGTAATTGATATTATTAACAACCCAAACCGGTATTTAACCGGGCATTCATACAAACACCACCGAAAGAAAACTTACCTCAGGTAAAAAATAACGGTCGCACGCACCACCGCAGCCGAACAGACAGAACTTTCTGTAACGGTCCGCGTTTAAAAAGCGCGAGACATCAAACAGCGCGCACAGGCTCTCTTGACACGCGCGCGCGCCACAAAACACGCGGAGAATTCATGTGGATGGGTAAGTCTGATTGGCTCATCAAAAGCACGTGATATCGTAAATAGAATCGACATATCCGATTGGTGGGTGTCACAGTCAGTTCTCGAACAGTTCTCAAGTCCACAATGCAAGCTTATACAAGTCCCGCCCATTGCAAAAAGGGCTTTGAGCTGTGATTGGCTAGAACATGGAGCTATTCCTGTATCGTCCAACTTTTATGTTTATTCATCATTTAATCATATTTTTTTGTAAAAGTTTAATTTCTGACAAGCTTTACATGCAACAAGACTACTGACACAGGCGGCACTGTGGTGTAGTGTCCAATTCCCGACTTGGGTCTGTGTATGTGGAGTCTCCATGTTCTCTTGATGGGTTTCCGTCCCCCGTTCAGAGACATGCAGATTAGATTAATTTCCATTCCCCAATTGCCAATAGTGTGTGCGCTCGTGCATGCGCGCTCTGCGATGAATTGGCACAGGATAAGCAGTATATAGAAGATGAATGAATGAATGAAGACTACTGACACAGTTGTACAGTGATTTTATTTTAATTGTGGCAAGGAAACATAACCTAAAGGTGCTTAAAACGTAAACCCATGACACTGCTTGTTGTACACCATGCAACAAAATAAGGTGCTTTTATTAAAATAATTTTTTTAAAGCACACTAATTCTCTCGTTATCTGATGCTCCATGTAACAATACAGGGCAGTACATGTTACTCATTGAGCACTGGGATGAGTAATTTTAACTTAGTTAATCTTTCAGGATGAGCGGTGCTTTGACCTGAGCGGCCACCTCAGTACCCAGCAGCTCTTCCACTATGGTCAGGGCGAACTCGAAGCTGGTGCCTGGGCCTCGGCTCGTGATCAGGTGTCCGTCTTTCTGAACACGGGCCTCTGAATACTTGTAGTGACCTAAATAAATAAAAAACAAAACAAAATAGATCTTGTGGTACTTCAACATAGGACTCCGCATATTCAACCGAGCACATGCAGGGCATGTCTGACGGGTGTGTCCATCTCCTATAAGTTGGATAAGCATCTAATAAAAAAATAAAAAAAAAATAGGAATTAGATTTTTCACTATCTGGTTGTCCTGTCAGTGGTAAAGTGAGAGTTTACAACAAAAGCGATCAGTTCTACCAGAAGATTTTGCCCATATTAGTCAAATGCTAGTTAGTCAAAAAACTACAAAAAATAGATGTGATAACTTGGTCATTCAGTACATTCAGGTCGTCAACTGCCTTTATTTTATTGCCCCATACTACAGGGTGGGCCATTTATATGGATACACCTTAATAAAATGGGAATGGTTGGTGATATTAACATCCTGTTTGTGGCACATTAGTATATGTGAGGGGGCAAACTTTTCAAGATGGGTGGTGACCATGGTGGCCATTTGGAAGTCGGCCATCTTGGATCCAACTTTTGTTTTTTCAATAGGAAGTGGGTCATGTGACACATCAAACTTATTGGGAATTTCACAAGAAAAACAATGGTGTGCTTGGTTTTAACGTAACTTTATTGTTTCATGAGTTATTTACAAGTTTCTCTTTGTTCACAGCCATTGACATGTCGAAGAGGTTAACACGTGATGAGCGGATAGAAATTGTGTTGATATCTGGTGAACGCAGTAACCGGGTCATTGCAGCAGATTTCAATGCAAGACACCCTACGAGACCACCCATCTCCCATGCTACAGTTAGCAAACTGCTTGCTAAGTTTCGTGAAACTGGTTCAGTGTTGGATTTGCCCAAATGTGGACGCATGAAAACTGTCACTAATGAACAAACATCAGTGGCTGTCCTAGCTTCATTCAGCAAGAGCCCACAGCGTAGCACTCGCCGCATGTCACTGGAGAGTGGCATTAGTTGAACATCCCTTCGGCGGACTTCGGCGGCAAACTTTTATGTGAATGGTGAAGTTAACAAACAAAACCACCGCTATAGGTCTGACACTAAACCACACTGGATAGATCCCTCCAAGACTGTTGGAACAAAAAAAGTGATGGTATGGTGTGGTATATGGGGTACAAAGATAGTGGGGCCATTCTTCATCAATGGAAACCTCAAGGCCACTGGATATTTGAAATTGCTACATGATGATGTGTTTCCCTCTTTATGCACTGAAGCTGGCACGTTCCCTGAGTTTTTCCAGCAAGATGGTGCACCACCACATTATGGGTGTCAGGTCCGAGCATTCCTAGATGAACAGTTTCCTGAAAAGTGGATTGGTCGTCGTGGGCCAGTTGAATGGCCCCCAAGGTCTCCCGATCTGACCCCCTTAGACTTTTATCTTTGGGGTCATCTGAAGGCAATTGTCTATGGTGTGAAGATACGAGATGTGTAGCACCTGAAACTACGGATACTGGAAGCCTGTGCTGGCATTTCTCCTGCGGTGTTGCTATCAGTGTGTGAAGAGTGGGAGAAGAGGGTTGCATTGACAATCTATCACAATGGGCAGCACATTGAACACATTTTATAAGTGGTCAGAAACTTGTAAATAACTCATGAAAGAATAAAGTTACGTTAAAACCAAGCACACCATTGTTTTTCATGTGAAATTCCCAATAGGTTTGATGTGTCACACGACCCTCTTCCTATTAAAAAAACAAAAGTTGGATCCAAGATGGCCGACTTCCAAATGGCCACCATGGTCACGACCCATCTTGAAAAGTTTGCCCCCTCACATATACTAATGTGCCACAAACAGGACATTAATATCACCAACCATTCCCATTTTATTAAGGTGTATCCATATAAATGGCCCACCCTGTATTTGCTGAGCATAGATCCGCACATACAGTACAGACCAAAAGTTTGGACACACCTTCTCAGTCAAAGAGTTTTCTTTATTGTGTTCTTTAGCCCAAACAAGTCTCTTCTGCTTGTTGCCTGTCCTTAGCAGTGGTTTCCTAGCAGATATTCTACCATGAAGGCCTGATTCACACAGTCTCCTCTTAACAGTTGTTCTAGAGATGTGTCTGCTGCTAGAACTCTGTGTGGCATTGACCTGCTCTCTGATCTGAGCTGCTGTTAACCTGCGATTTCTTTGGCTGGTGACTCGGATGAACTTATCCTCCGCAGCAGAGGTGACTCTTGGTCTTCCTTTCCTGGGGCGGTCCGCATGTGAGCCAGTTTCTTTGTAGCGCTTGATGGTTTTTGTGACTGCACTTGTTGGGGACACTTTCAAAGTTTTCCCAATTTTTCGGACTGACTGACCTTCATTTCTTAAAGTAATGATGGCCACTCATTTTTTTCTTCACTTAGCTGCTTTTTTCTTGCCATAATACAAATTCAAACTCTTTGAATGAGAAGGTGTATCCAAACTTTTGGTCTGTACTGTAAGCTTGGCACAGGTTTAACGCCGAATGCCCTTCCTGTCGCAACCCTAATATTTTATCCAGGCTTGGGACCGGCACTGCATCCAGTGGATGGACCTGCCACTGAGACACCAGTACTCTGTATAATGCAGGCCAACACAGCAGAAAGCACAACAGTGAAGGTGATGGTGTTGAACTACCACAGCTTCATCGAGAGCGTGTTAACATACTGTTCTATATTACTGTATGGCACAGAAGCTGCTTGGGAAGCAGACAGAAAAGAGATCTTTAGAGGGTCCTGTAAAACATAAGCTCTCACTGCCAAAGCAGTGTAACAAATATACTGAAAGATCCAGACGGTTCAGGTCCATCACATCACAAACAAATTATGACGTATACTAGACCTGAATACTGCACACAACACTGACACTAGCTGTATTTACGGAATCATTCTGATTAGCAAAACCTCATCTCTAATCAAAATGATTCCAGTTTCCAACTTAGATGTTTACATAGATAACTTAATCCAACACCACCCCCCCCCCCCCCCCCCTTTTGATATGCAAGTAAGCTTCCCACGTTTTGTGATAAATCCTGACTTTATGCATTATGATTGGCTACAAAAGTTCAGGCTCATCTGTGATTGCTTTAGTATGTTTGAAATGGCGAGCCAATCAGAGTTCCTTCCTCAGAAAAGGACCCAATGGATGAAAGTCCAAAGTAAAGACAGGAGGGAGAGAGTTGTTTGCTCGATCAGAAACGGACAAACAGATAATCTATTAAGTTCATATCGGATAAGACTACTTTGATCAACCTATGAATTTATTGCTATTATGTGACTCAAAGCCACTCTCGAGTAAACAGGAAAAAGAAACTTCCGACTTCTGAACCAATTTTCCTGGTCTTACCTCCAGCCATCATCTTGTCTTTGGCACCTGGATGGGTTGTTACCGTGCTGCCATAACCAATCCCGTGAGCCAAAAGAGCTGTGGGACCTGTAAATTAATCAAGTTAATTATTAATATTCAATCCTAATGTGGTTATGACTATAATCCACCATCACAAAAATACAGCAGAACAAGAACATTCTTCCTGTTCCAGATATGTTTCACCTCTAAACTACTGACCCAATACACTGATCATCCATAACATCGTATCATCAGCATAAATCAAAGTGTTATTCACGCTGTTAACGTGCAGGCTGTTAGGCAGCAAGTGAACAGTCAGTTCTCAAACTTGATATGATGGAAGCAGGAAAAATGGATAATGATCTGAGCGACTCTGACAAACTGTGATGACTGGGTCAGTCGTCACCAACGCTGGAGCTCTTCTGGGATATTCCTGGTCTGCACTAGTCTCAGTACCTACCAAATGTACGGCAAGAAAGGACAACCGATAACCTGGTGCAAAGGCTCACTGATGTGCATGGGAAGTCAAAGCTAGTCTTATTGGTCTGATCCACAGAAAAGGTCAAACTGATGAAAAAGTAAATGCTGGTTCTTATAGAAAGGAGTCAGAACACACACAGTGTATCACAGTTTGTTGCTGTGTAGTTGCAGACCAGTTAAGGTGTCCATGCTGACCTGTGTCCTCCAACAAAAGCTCCTACAATGGAAATGTGGAATACAGAACTGGACCACAGAGCAATGGAAGAAGGTGGAACTATGTACAATACTATGGGATGACAGAAGATGTACTATTGCAAATTATGTGGATGTTATTTTGACATGTACAGTGTTCCCTGATGCAGTGGGATCTTTGAGCAAAATTATGCGCCCTGACACACTGCACCGGAACGATTTGAGGAACATGACAATGGGTTTGAAGAGTTGACTCTAAATTCTCCAAATCTCAATTCAAATGAGCATTTGTGGAATCTATCTAGGGGAACCACACCATATCAAGCAGGTGGTTTTAATGTTATTGCTAAGATATAGTCTATATATTTAGTTGTATATTAGAAGATATACAGTATTTCTTAAATGTGTGCTTGTGCAAAGACAGAAGTCATATAGACAAAAAAGCAAACAAATCTGTTTAAAATAATAACAATCAATATAGTGTTATCTAATATTACTGACATTCAGTTTCCTTCCAGGTCATTGGACCATTTTTAGAAAATCTCTCTTTCTGTATGCTGAGTCTACACCAAGCTCATGCAAGTATTTAATAAAGAAATTAAATTAAATAAAAATGTATTTGTATAGAGCCTTTGATCATTGACATTGTCGCAAAGCAGCTTTACACAATCAGAAATAATAATAATAATAATAATAATAATAATAATAAAATTGCAATTGATTTTTCAGCTTGGTAGTCATTCTGGTGCGGTTTCCTCATACAGAATCCAGAACATTCTTACACATGAGACAAAGGAGATGGACAGTGATAGGACACTGTGACACACATCACAAAAACACAAGTTCATTCTGAGCAATACGGTGAGAAGAGGTGATTTATTTCCTTGGCATTTCCCCTTCACGCTTTCACAGTCTCAGCCCTTTCCTCTCCCTGACAGTTTGATGCAGTACTTCAGCGAACACACTATAAAATAAGCTGGTGTGTGAAGGAATGCCAAAGGCATCACGACTCACTCTGTACACACTCCTGTGGGATCTTGACTGATTTTCTAGGGCACTTTTTTTCCGCACTAGTGCCCTCGTTCTTTACGTCCTTCCGGTGTCCTTCATCGGCAGAGCTAATGACATGTAACGTATAACTGTAATAACCTCCATTACAGAATGGACAGGACTAGTGCTGTCTGCAGTTACGTCCTGAGAGAGCAGGAAGAGTTCACTGCTTCCAAATTTATTTTTATTGCTTTGCCTCAAAAAAAAAATGTTTATTGTAGATAAGATCAGTTCCTTATTTGTAAAACCAAAGATAAACACAAAATAAATTTAGATTGATTTAAGGTGGTGAAGAAAACGAGAACTAAAAACATGTCTAAAATTGGTTGTGTTTTTTTGTTTGGTTTGTTTAAGAGTTATTTAAAGATTAGAGTATCAGCTATGTTTTATATTTTTTTAAAATATATATTACGAATGGCGATCAACTCAGGACGGAATTAAACACCGGGACTTGTGATGAAATTTCTAGTGAATGAAGGTGTAAAGGCGACTGACATTTACAGAAGACTTCAAGCCCAGTATGGTGATGAGACACATCACCACAGTGAAATATCTGAACAGTGCAAAGGTTTTAAAGAAGGCTATACATCCTTAAATAGCGATCCCGGCCGAGGTGGCTCGGAGCGAGTGGAACGACTGCTCCTTAAAAATAAAAAGATATCTTGGCGCCATGTTGCAAAAGAGACGCATTTGTCTGTATGCAGGGAACTGAACAGTACATACATTTATTCGGGAACTTTTTTAAGCATGCAACCTTTTAACATTAAAAGAACATGCTTTGTGTTTATTCAATTAAGGAAAATCCCTTAAATAAAAAATCTATCCTTTTAAAGGGTGAAAATAATGGCACGTCAGTCATGAGCTCACTCAAGTATGACAACAAAATGACTTTTAACATGCACTTTAAAGTAAATGAGGAGGGGAAAAGACAAGTGTGTTTGTGTGTGCGTTTACGTGTTTCTGTGCAAGGTTAATGTGCATGTGGTATGTGGGGGATAAAACAGTACCTGCGCAGATGGCGGCGATCAGCCCCTTCCTGCCCTCCTGCTCCTTCAACACCTCCTTCACAGCAGGAGACTAAAACAAAGAGACACAGCAGACGTCAGACATACAGTAGTCACAGTCATTAGAGCCTAAACATCTCTGTCTATCAGGGTTATGAGTCAACCCATTAAAAACATTTTTTGTCCATTTCACACTGACGAGCTTTGGCCTTCTTTAGCCCTTTTCAGACACGTGATACATAACACTGCTGAATTTATCAATCCCATGAAGTGGCAGCATTCTGTTGTTGAGACATAACTCACTTTTATGTTGATGTTCCTCACTGCTTCATTCAGACATACCCATCAAGTAACATATAACATATGAGGCCAAACCAAATTCCAGAAAAAAAATGTCGTTGCAGCCAATGCCCAAACCCCAGCCACTGGATGCAGTGCCGGTCCCAAGCCCGAATAAAATGGGAGGGGTGCGTCAGGAAGGGTATCCGGGGACCAAGTTGTTGTGCGGATCGAGTGCTGTGGCGACCCCTTGACGGGAGCAGCTGAGAGATTAACAACAGCATCCACAGCTTTGGGATTAGGTCAGCGTCACACTTGCCAGATCACAGATAAAATCCCACCTAGGCAGTGCTGAAAGCCCAGGACAAAAACTCAAACATTGTTGTATTTACTTTCAATCTTTG
Source organism: Clarias fuscus (assembly GCA_030347435.1). Taxonomy (NCBI): domain Eukaryota; kingdom Metazoa; phylum Chordata; class Actinopteri; order Siluriformes; family Clariidae; genus Clarias; species Clarias fuscus. Next base: position 3,271,919 of record CM059215.1, read on the forward strand.
AAAAAACATGAGTGTTTTTTAAAACCGCAAACAGGGTCTTTTGCTAATTTTGATTAACTACATTTGGTATAATTAACATAACAGACCAACCTAAACGTTTCAAAACTGCATCAAACAAACAAAACAGTGAAATGACAAGAACAGAGTTCAGAGCTTTCCAACACATTATTAAACCCTGGAAGGTTAATGCTGAACTCTCAACTTCACAAAAGAAATGTGATCAGAATTCTTAAATCACTTAACCGCTTAAGTGATGTTGAGTTGGACGGTTAAGTCAGAGTAGAAATCATTAGCAGAAATCAGAGCTGCTGGATGTTTAGTGACAGGAAGAGCAACACAATGTGATGAGAACTCACAGGATTGGGACTAAACAGATGTGTGTCCATAAAAAGAACACATGTTAGTGAGACTCATCATAAAAAAGGCTTCAGTTTCCTAGGGATAAAGATTGGACTTCGAAGCAATGGAAAAAGCTCATGTGGTCTGATGAGTCCAGATAGACCCTATTCCAAGCGATTTGCACGTAAGAAGGAAAGCACATCTGAATATACTAAATGAAAAAGTAACTGCTGTGACATGAAATATTCAGTTGTTACCTCAGACAGGTTCTGGGCTCCGAGCAGTCCTCCGGGTAACAGAACCACGTCATATGGACCCTGAAATGGAATTTTACCGTTGGTGACCGTTAAACCCAGTTTCTAAATGAAGAGTGTGTGGAGTAGAAAGCACACTGCTGAAAAATACCATATTGTTGTAACAGAAAAGGTCCACCAGGGGGCGACCGCACTAAAGAAAATGTTGTAATAATAATAACAATAATAATGCATTAAATATTTACTGGGACAAATTGCATTAATAAAAAATTTCGCAATAAAACCTGTATCTAATAGAAATGTTAAATGTAAATATAAACAACAAATGTCAATATTTGTGTAAACTAAAAGTGCATCCTTAAATAACATCTAATTAAAGTTTAAACTAGAAATTTGGATTTAAAAAAAGTGTTGTGATTTAAAATTTCACAAATGTCAACATGGAATCAACATAAATTGCAGCATATAAAATGCAAAGACATAATTGAACTAAAAAATACAATAAATAAAAATGTATTGAATGAATAAAAAAACATATCTGCAGTAAATATCAATAACTTTATACATTTATATCAGTTACATGGTTAACATTAAAAATCAACCAAATATAAAGATGTATATTGTAAAACACAAATTCACATGGTCACACAAATGTATAAAACACTACAGAATTTTAATTAGACAATATGACTAATAATTTCTAGTTTCTTAAAATGTCTTTTGACCTGAACCTGCTTAGTGTGTTTGGATCTTTTAAATATCTGCTGAAGCTCATGTGGTGTGTATTGGTGAATGTTGACCTGCTTTGAGGCTTCCTCCAGGCTTGAGTCTGGACAGATGAGGACATCACGGCTGCACTGGACAGGATCCTTCCCTGTCAATCCTGCTACAGTCACTGCAATCTGTAAAGGACAAAATGCTGAAATATGAGATTTTATGTCTCTGACATTAAATATTTAAAAGGCAGTTTGTATCAAATCTCACTCTTATCATTTAAAGAGATAAGGGCCCGATCACACATCACATGTAAAAACGTGTGGGACAACACCAGTTGTGTCGCATTCTCCTTCTTTCCAAAGCACATGGAGTCATTTTTTACGGAGCTGAGTGAAATGACTTGACTCACTGGAGTACAGCTTTCTTATGACTGTTTAGATCAATTAAAAATAAAAAAAACATCTTGTTTATTTTAGATCTCATCTTCAATCATGGAGAAAAAAAAAACTATTCAACCTCAGCAATGAGTTGATTCATATTCAGAACTGAGTCAGACTTCAATGTGATGTTCCTTCTGGGGACATCTGGGGCAGCAGTCTGGAGACAAACTCGGAAGCAACAAAGCATATGTACAAATCACACGTGAGGATTGCCTGGACTATTCTGTATGACACACTGACAATGGCAGCAATGTTGTAGATTGTTGATGATCATCATGCACAAGTTGCCGAATGGTTTGGACATTTTTGAGAGTTGAGATCATTGAATGTCTTCCTGGTCTCTTTTCATCTTCCTGTGATGTTGTGACACTCATGAAGTGTGCATACCACTCAAAACACCTTAAATGACTCATTGCAGCGTCGCCATACACATGTCAAATGTCCCGAATCATGTCAAATGTCTCTGTGGCAGATTTGCCCAGTTTCTTGCGGAATTTCACCTTTGCCTTGTTCTAACTTGCTGTCCATGATGAAATAGCAGACGTGGCAATGCACATGGTCAGAATAGCACCAGCTGCACAGCTCCAGATGTAACCACAATGATGTAGTGGTGCTCCGATCAGGATTTTTGGGGCCGATCACTAGAAGCTGTATCGACAAATACCGATTACAGGTTCTACTTGAAGCCTTATCATGTAGCATTATTTATTAAACTATATCTAACAACAATGTAAATTAAGTATTGAAATTACAAGAAGAGGAATATCATGAATTGACAACTGTATTTATTGGCCAGCAACATGTGCAACACGTCAACTTAAAACATAGCAGCCTGTGCTTGGTTAGTAATTGGGAACAGCTTAGAGGGGATCTCTCAATCTTTTCCTGGAGATTGTATAAAATTTAATAAAATAACAGACAAGTAGGACGTGAGTCGCCCGGAAGTTCTGCAAGGACCGCAAGCATCCGCGAGGACCGCCCAAAAAATTTAACATGTTTAATACTGCTGATAATCAAACAATTAAACATGTTTAATTGTTCGTGCGGAAAGATGGAAACGTAATCACAGCGCCAAAACTCGCGGTGAATCATGATGAAGCGTACATACGGCCACCGAGCGAAAGCGCGTAGATGAGATAGGGGAATTACCGACAGCTGAGTGAGTGGCGGCGGCGCGCGAGTTGCTAAGCTCTCCCGCTCTCTTAGCGCGAGCCAACTTTGAAAACTGCCCGTGTTCCTTTACGTGACTGATGAGGTTCGTGGTGTTAAAATGCTTTGTGTGTTTCCCGCCTCGTGGAATTGGCTTGTTACAGAGGTTGCCGATTGCTAATGTATTGTCTTTTTCACACAACACGTAGAACTGCAGACTGGTGAAGCCATTTTAGCCTCGCGCAAAAAAAAAATTGTCTCGCGAGATTTTGCTTCATCTGATCGGCTTTTCTATATCGGCCATTATAGAGACTGCCGATCAAACGTCCCAAAGCTATTATCGGCCGATTATGATCGGCGACCAATCAATCGGAGCACCCCTACAATGATGTTTTTAGGCACACTGACTTAGTGAATTTCGGTGCTTCCTGTGACTGTGCTGCCATCTGTTGGTGTGTTACAAAGCTAGTCTCGAAATCTTTTGATACAACCTCGTATTACTGTTCAGATAATTCTCTTAAACATGAGCGTTAAATCCATCTTATTATTTAGTTTTTAAATATTTTTCCCATCTCCCCTTTATCGATAAAGAAACATGGTATTGAGTCAATTCATACTTCCATCAGTAATATTTAGATTAATCTCTGACGCACTAGACTGTATATCCTTTACATTATGTCTATGAAAAAGTTTTAATCTTAGTTATTTTTATAGCTCGTCGTCAATTTTCCAACTCATCCAGGGGTCGACTCTTCTGGTTCACTGAGACAAATAATCTGACTCACTGAAACAATCTTCAGTAACATTTAGATAAATCTCTGAAACATAAACTTTTATGTTTGTACTCTTGACTGTTTTCCACATATTGAACTTAACATGTAAGGAATTATTTCATCAGCTAAGATTCGATTCATTTCTGAGAGCCGACACAAAGACTCTGACTCACTCACAAAAGTTCAGAGTTCAATCTGCAATATTTAGATAAAAAGATACGGATGAAAAGTCTCACAAAAACCTACAACCTCGGATTCAAAAAGAGCACAGTATTGTGTGTGTCTTTTAAAGTCCATCACCATTACAGGAACACACTTTGACATTTAAAGTGAACCTGAACCCTGCCGCACTCCACACCACTGAAGTTTAGTATTTAATCTAAATAAAGCTTCATGATTTCATAATAAACTTTATGTGTTCATACAGTAAAGTCTGCCACTGTATTAAAGCAGGGCAGAGAATGTAGCTAATGATTTTGACGTAATGCCTGGGTGAGGATGCTAACTGTGGTAAATCTTGTGCACTAGCTAAAGCAGCATGCTAGCGCTGATAGAGCCACAAACCCCGGCTCTGCGCAGGACGTCCACTGGGATCACGGTCTCCATCTCCTCCGCTCCCTTCGACAGAATTACTAAAGCGCGCTTTGCAGCCATGACTTTACCCGAAACACACGGAGAAACTGCAGGAGGACGCTTCAGTTGTAGCCGTCAAATTGCTACAGAGTTCCAAATGCATCAAAACTTAACGTAGTGCACTCGCTAGAATTTAAGAAGCCTGTAGGTCAAGCCCTAAATAGTGTACATATAAAGGTAGTGAATCGCAATTTGGGATGTGGAATACAAAGTAAAAGTCCCGTTTCCTGTATATTAGACTTACGGCGAAAAAAATTAAAAAAAAAAAAAAAAACACAAGTTCTACTACAGTATATGAAACGCATGCAGTGTCACATGACATAACTTGAATAAAACAAACAAAAAACTGTAAGTAAAGTTTATGTTCAAAACGAGCTGAAACACTCCCTGTAAACCTGTTTAATACGTACAATGTGAAATATAGTTGCAAGCAACGATGAGCGGGCACAAGCACCTGTGCCATCACCACCCGGGCCTGTGTGCCTTCTCAGCCCGCTAAGACCTCTAAAAAGCCCTGGACTCAAAAAGTCCATGCCACTGAATATGGCATAGTTTTAAGGAGTCTTTCTGGTGTGCAGGGGCGGATCTACTGGGGTGGCATGGGGTGGCAATTGCCACCCTAAGGAAAAGCCTTGCCACCCCATTTGCCACCCCAGCACTAGTGTCCTACTGTTCTAAAAAGAGTTTTTTAATTTATCTGACGTTCCAATCCAGATATCGGGTTCGTCAATCACACATCAGCCTTTATTTCATTTTTATAGGACAATGTAAAAATCTGCACCCTAGTGTTGTATACACTGAATAAGAATAGCATTCCTTGAATCCACAAAAAAACATGCAAGAATGCTTGCTTCAATGTTGCCACCCCTCATAATTTTAATGCCACTTCCTTGCTACCCCATGAATAATTTTCTAGATCCGCTCCTGCTGGTGTGCCCGGGCGACGATGGCACAGGTGCTTGCAATAAACGATGATCGGTCCAAGCACCTGCGCCATCGCCCGCTGCATGCAACATGCAACCTGGCTGCACCGTTTTATGTAACCACCAGAGGGCAGTGTAGGACATGATATTATGGAATTGTTATCGCTCAGTATTGTTGAGAATTTCTTTTTTCGTTTGACTCGGCTCACCAATAAGAGTCTATTCTTCCTTGATATATCCTTACCAGTGATTTTAAAAAAGAGAGATTTGCCTCAATTTCACCTCAGTCGATTGATTTTCATTAGATTTCACCTGCCTACGTACGCTTACACTGAGCTCATATACAGGATGCGAGTCTCACTGTTCACTTACACGAGTTGATTGAAAGATGTGAAACATCATTAGTAGATTGTTTAGAAAAACTTTATGCAGAATGTTGGTTTAAAGTAGCCATGGTCGGAAAAATAAAAAAGCGTCATTGTTTGACTGGACTAAACTTTTTTATTTCTATCTTCAGTGTAAACTTGATCGCCCTCTGTCTGAACCACTCACACATCAGAAGTAAAATATGAGCTTACTTCTGAAAATATGGAGCAAAACATCATCATTAAATACATTCACTTCCTTCAGTGTTACTGTCATCCACCAACATTGGTTAAAGTACGGTGTCCATTTTTCTCCTTTTCTCATTCCATTGAAGCCCCAGCAATTTCCTTGTCCGCCATACTGAATGGTAAATGACTTATGTTGCTGGTTGACATTTGATATTAGAAACCAGTGCAATGGTAAGAACCATATAGGATTAGATGAACACAAGCATTTTTACTGGAGGAAAATAACTCACTCAGTCACTCAGTCACTCACTCATCATCTATACCGCTTAATCTTGTATATAGGGCCTTTGGGGGTAATACACAGTTAGGGCACCAGTTGGGGGTACACCCTGGACAGGGTGCCATTGCATTGCAGGGCACACACATATACACACTCAATCACACACTAAAGGCAATTTTGGAATGGTTGGTGTTTTTCCTCCAGGTACTCTGGTTTCCTCCCACAGTCAAAAGACCTGCAGCTCTAAATAAATAAATACACTTGCAAGCAACGATGAGCAGGCCCAAGTACCTTGCACCATAGACCCCGTGTGCACCACACAAACTGTGTGATTTTTAAAAATGTTAGCATGCGTTTAAAGAGAACATGCCAATACCATTATGACATAATTGTAGAATAGAGGGAATTTTATTTTAAGATCTCCATAAAGCCATGAATGCTGGGGGAAAAAAAGCATCACCTATGATGTTACTCAATGTGATGTCACTTAATATAATGTCACACAGAGTTATTAACCTTTTCAGCATATGTTTTAGTTGATGCGTTTAAGATATCTAAAATTCCACAATTTTGCATCCCCCAATGTTTTGAGATCACATAGGCCCGGTTTGGTGGTGTTCTTAGTGTATCAAATTCCATTGGGTGCGTTTTGCAAATGACCGAAAATAACTGACTTTCTGTTGAGTAGAGCCTATGAGATGCATTTCGAAAGTTATAAATTCTAAATGTGTACCGGGTTTCGCACACATATGTGAAAGTGTGTATAAGCCATGCAGCAAAATCTCATGTGAGACTTTCAGGCATCCTAATGGCAGCAGATTCTAACATGTTTTGAGCATGTTAATACCCCCAAAAAAGCTTCACATTAGGATGTCACTATATGTGATGTCACTTAATATGATGTCACTCATATCGACCTTGTTAAGGTTACCATAATGACATTTTTTAGACAACTACATAATTATACTGTATATAACTAAATAAATTATTAGCCACTTTTTGCCATATGTTTAAGATCTTGCCACAGCTGAACCATTTGGGATATCAAAAATCCCTTTGCAATTTTGCAATCCCCTAGGAGGATTATATTCAATTGCATTGGGTGCATTTATAATTGCTCAGCTCAATGAGATCTAGAGGTGTGGCAATTGTCACATGCATATGTGCAAGTGTGTATGAGCTATACAGCAAAATCTCCTGTGAAGACCCTGTGCCATGCCTGGGGCCGAGACTCTCACGTGTCCTAGTAGCAGCAGATTTCAACCTGCCTTTTATGTCTAATAATCGGTAGAAAAACAAGCGAGCCCTTAACATACAATGACATCAGCACTATATGACATCAACACTATCATAGCGACAAAGACACCATCATGGCGATGTCATAGTGCTTGGGCCTAATAATAATAAGAAGCAGAAGAAGAAAGAAATCAACAGAAACAACAACAATAACTATAGTTGCAAGCAAGAACAGGCGGGCCCAAGCACCAGTGCCATCGCCACCCGGGAGTAGCACACAACCTGGGTGCCTTTTGAGTATGTTAAGACCTCCAAAAAGACAATGCCGTCTGGGTGCACTGCACAACGTGTGGCCTTTTGAGCACGTCAAGACCATCAACAAGACCTGGTTGCTGATGTCACTTAATGTGGGCCAGGTTTTTTGTGTATGAGTATGGATAAGCGTGTGTAGGATATGTGTGTGTATGTAGGATGTGTATTTAATAGTGCTGATTTCATAAATGTGGCTTTTGCAAATGACCCAAAATATCGAACCTCATGTTGACCCCATAACATGCATAGTGAAAATTGTTCAGCTCAATGAGATCTAGAAGTGTACCGAGTTTTACATGTATATGTGCCAGTGTGAGCCACGCCCAGGGCCCAGACATGCAGGCGTACTACTGGTAGCAGATTCCAACCTGCCTGGCGATTTCCACGTGTTTTTGAGTATGTTAAGACCACCAAAAGGGTCGGAATGATAAAAAAATATAAATGAATAAAATATAGTTGCAAGCAATGATGAGCACGACCCAGCACCTTGCACCATCGCCTCCCGGGTGCACCACACAACTTGAAAACATCACATGAAAAGTCACATCTCGCCGGTTTAAACTCATTTCTGTGTTGTGTAAAAGAGCACTCTGTCTTCATGCAGCAGATTAGAGCGAGGCGTGGGGTTATGGCAGTGGCATGTGTGTATTCTGTAGTCTGTTTCCAAATACACTGTCTACACATATTACCAACAAACACAGCTGGGATCAGGTGAAGCCACTCCTCTGTGCAACACCAGCTCATTCCTCCCAACACACACTTCACTTCCACCCTGACAGCAATCTACAAACATCTTATACACTTAAATTAGACCTGTGTGTAAACATGGCTAGTCGCTGGAAATCACTGACACCCTGGACGCATGGACATGGACACACTCACATGCATGTGAGCGCAGCTCTGACGTCTCTCCTGACAGTCATAATGCTTCGAGCACAAGTCAGGGTTTAGTGTAGACAGAAGTGTGTGTGTGTGTGTGTGTGTGTGTGTGTGTGTGTGTGTGTGTGTGTGTGTGTGTGTTTGTACAACTCCTTCATGTAATAGAAACAATGTTCAGAGAAAAGGATATGAATTAAGAGACAATAAAAAAATGCATTCGTATAATACACTAGAGCAGTATGATTATTATAACAAATAAAATTGTTCTTGTCCATGTAAAGTCGTGATCTAATCATCACACTGATACATGGAGCACAAAACCACAGCTTATATGTTCATTCATCTAAAATAAAAATATAGAGCAGAAAATGTGAAATGAAGTACAATCCAAATATTTAATATGTGTGAATTGGTGTAGGTTTGCTTTCTGAATTCTGATTCAGTTATGAGGAAATAACTGCAGTCCATATTTATACACAGATTATGGTAATAATGTACAAAGCCCTATAATATACACTCCAGGCAGGTGGCTTAGTGGTTATCACTGTTGCCTTGCACTTCCAGGGTCCAGCTTTGAGTCCCAGCCGGGTTTTCTGCATGGAGTTTGCATGTGCTCCCCGTGCTTGGTGGGTTTCATCCCGGTACTCCGGTTTCCTCCCACAATCCAAAGACATGCAGATTAGGCTAATTGGCTTTCTCCAAATTGCCCGTAGTGTGTGCCCTGCAATGGATTGGCACCCCTTTTACGGTTGACCCCGGTTTGTGCCCTAAGTCTCCTGGGATAGCCTCCAGGCCCATGCGACCCTGTATACATGATAAACCGGTATAGACAATGAGTGAGTGAGAGTGATATATACTCAACATCCACTCAATTAGGAACACATTAGGTACTTCTGCTCATTCATCAGCCAATCACATAGCAGCATCACAATTGCAGACAAAAGCTTCACTTAATGTTCGCATGTAACATCATCAGGCTTCTTATTGATTTAACACAGAACAAGGTGTGTGGTGAAAAACAAATAACACTGAGTGAGCGACAGTTCTGTGAGTGGAAAGATCCTCATGATAAGAGTGGGCAGAGAAAAATGCCGGCTTGGTTTGAGCTGCCAAGAAGGAGCCAGTAACTCATATAATCACTCATTACAACTGTGGTGAGAAGAAAAGCATCTCAGTATGCACAAAATTACAAAGCATGAAGTGGATGAGAACTTTAGCTACACTTTGCAGCAATGCAGAGCGCGATTGGGCCACCTGGTGGCGCTTGTCCACTTGGTGGCACTTCTGGTTCCTTGTTTTCCCGCTTCCTTCTGCCTCATTTGATTCAAAAGTCATACTCACCATCTCCTCCAACGTCTTCTCTCGTTTAAGCATTTTAGCATTAGTTGATCTTAAGCTAATTATTGCACATATATAGAGTGCAAAGGTGAGCTTTGCTCTTTGCTCTTTTGCTCTTGCTTCTTGAACTTGGGGTTTAGGAGATGTTCCTGAGCTCCTGAGCAGGAATTCCCCAGTAGCCAGATCCTAGATAATGGATCATGGATGAGCGAAACTGTCCAGCAATCAGCAGTGTCAGTGTCACTTCTGCAGCTTCCAGCATCACATCACACAAACACAGAAAAACATGAAAATAAAAACCAGATTCAGTGCAAAATCTGCCAAGATCTTATACAAATGTACAAGCTGAGACACGCAAAAGCATCAGACCAGACCTCTGATCTCCGCTTGGCAGTCCTGCCAACTTCTAATTCTTTCCTGACGTTGAGATGAAATCATTTCCATGTTTACTAGAGTAGGAGGAACATTAGCTTTCCTCGTTGAAGCAACACAGATTATTCTCTGGCTCCCTCCTCGGCAGCCGTGTGGTTGCCAGACGCTCTGCAGACTCAGCTTTATCTAGTACAGAGCAGAGGTTCTTCTCAAACCTGAGGGGCTTCTGGAAATGAACCACCAGGGATTATTTAATACTGTGGCTTTATGTTTTAAAATAGAAGTCAGGGAGTCGGGGGAATTCCACAAATTCCTGTTTGTCGTTCAGTAATCCTGTTAACATTGAATATGAAATGGTTTAAACTTGTGTAAATATTTAAGAGAAATTGGAAGCTCTGCTCAGAGCCAACTTCGGAATACATTAAAACTAAGACACCTCGTGTCTGTACTCAGACTCGAGCCAGAATCAATCAGCAGTCCAATGATGCTCTCGTTACAGCTGGGTTTGTGCTCGGCGATATTGATCTTCTCTGAGCCACTTCGATCAGAAAGCACATCATCACCTGGCTTACAGAAAGTGATTTCTATCAATAAGTGGAACAAAATCATTGTGACACCTGATCCAGATCAAAATGACAAATGAGCTACTTGGTTAGTTTCCTTTATATTTTTATACCAGCTTTCAAACTCCACCAAATTGACTGATTTTACACTTTCTGCATTGTTAAAGATTTCATCTTTAGTTATTCCATCTTTTGTGTATGTACACAATATTACACACACACTATTCATTATGCACATTTCTAGGAATCATTTCATTCAGCAGTTTATTTTCACTTAGAAATAAACAAAGACGTGAGTCACTTCACGCCTGATCAGACACGGATGCTTCAAAAGCTCAGAGAAAGACCTTTCGTTTGTGAGAAACAAAACACTCTGAGTCATGATGTTTAAGGAAACTAATGAGAGACGGGACGGCGGAACAGTGAAGTGGAGTTACTCTTACCTCAGAGATTATTTTCCTATAACAGCACTTGCATGTTTGAGTGATTTACTCGTCTTCCACCACCATTACCGCCTTTTGAGTGAAGGATCTGAACGATTACTTCAGCTTCTATCTAAGGATTTATTTAGATGAGGAGAGAAACTATTACTTTTCACCACCTCTGGTCCACCACCTTCCTTCACACATGTGTTGGAACACACCAAGCTGAAGCCACCACTGAACATTTGCACATTTGCACAGGACTGAAGGACTGAAGTACACATACAGTAACATATATGTTGCACATTTCTGGTTTCTGTTCACACTCTATGACCGCCCCGTACTGCTGCTGTTCCACACACTTACTTAACTGCACAAAATAATTCCAAAATGGTAGATTTGATATTTTATTCTTTCCTATTAGCATTTTGCTTCCTTACTTCCTTTTTCCTTTACACATGTGGTTGTGTATGTGACAAATAAAAATTTGAATTAGAATTTTTGATTTGATCACATCGCATTTACAAATAATGAATAGGTGAGCAAAAAAACTAATCAATGTTATCTCAAAAAATAAAAGCAGTAAAATTTCTACAATTCGTAGGAGTAGGAGTGACGCTATCGGTGGGAATTCAAACCAAATATGTCTTTAGCCTGATTTTAGCCAGAGAGTGTATCAGTAGAGCTGATTTACTGTACAAAATGATGGGATGACACCTTTTCCTCCATTCACTAGTCTGATTTCAGCTGGCCAGGGTGTAGCTAGTCTTTGACGTGTTAGCTGCTAGCGTAGAAGGACAGCTGTGTAAGGCAGGTGAGACATGCAGCTGCGTCTCCTTAAATGAGCAGCGTGACCGATCCTGATGTCCTGCTCTCCCACATCATCACACACTAGCTGTCTAGTAGCGCCTTAGCTCCTTAGTTGTGCTTTGGCTAACTCGAAACTCTGACTGCATATGGAGTGTATCAGTGGCCTCTACACCAAGGGCCTCACTCCGGCAACATGAAGACGCTCGCTTCCAAAAATCTGTTTGTTTTTACCTCAGTCACGCTAGCCACTATTCATATGCTCGCGCTGATGGTATGGCAGGACAGATAAGACTGATTCTGTTAATACTTGGCTAAATTTACATGTTCATTCACACTTGATTACACGGAGCAGAGGCCAGGGTTCGGTCATGCTTTTTAAGGGGCACTTGAGGAAATATCGGCGAGTCCTGTGAGTCTGCCAGGCTCGGAGAAAGCTATTCATAGACCATAAGGTTTCTGAGTCCGTTTCACAAGAAAGTCTGAGCTGAACTGGAGAACTGTGGCAGAAATAAAATTACACATTTTAAATGTCATTGTTAGTCTATGAGGTTAATTGCTTCATTTAGAGCTACAAGGAGAATATAACGAAGCTCAGAGTTCTTACACCAAGCCTGGTTTCTTAATCTCTCAGTAAACGTAAAGGGACTTAAACTTGCGGCGGAAATAGTTTGTATAAAACCAAACAGAAACATTTTGCTGCATTTACAAATGTAATATGTGTGTTTAACACCTGTACCATGCAGACAGCTCATTTACATGTAGCAATGTCCACAAAACTCCATATAAGGTAAAAAATTTAATGAATAAAAAATGGGTGAAATCTTCCAACAGCATTCACAGCTTTATTTTTATTTTATTTGTCTTAGTTGATAGGTTTGTGTTGTCTCTCTTCCTTTGATGTGAATGATACATTAGCCAAAAGAAAAGACTCACGCACTCCTGCATTCATTTCATTCAATCACCTTTGGCTTTGATTACAGCACACAGTGTGGTGTCCAATTCATGTGTGATTCCTCATGGTCCCAGAGCTACTTTTTCATATTCTCAGGGAGTCCTGGAATATGGCTGTGCCATCAGGAAAGTAAAAGAACTCCATAGATGTGATATCCTGGTCAGTCTGTACATTCAGGTTGTCAGCTGACCTGAGTAACTGGAGCGACCCCAGATAATAACACTACCTCCAGAGGCTTGTCCAGTGGTCACTATCTATGATGGGTGCATCGCTCAATGTTTTTTCTTTCTGATCACAAAGTTGATGGTTCAGCACTGTACCTGCAGGTTGTGACATGGGTTTCTTAACCCAGTTCCAGTAGCTTCAAATCTCCTTAGTTGTTTTCTTTGCTTGATACAGTCCAATAAGTTGATCCTTCTGAAATGGTGACTTTTTTGGTGGTTTATAGTGACTAGTTTTTGACTAAATGTTCTGGATGGAGCTCTGAGTCCCAAAGTCTGTAAGTGCTTGGAATAATGGCGCATGATAAAAGCTCTAAACGTAGTAAAATGTAAATTTTTAAATGCCACAGAATGTTCCAAATATAAGAGTGCAGGAATCCAGGCAGATTAGTTGAATCACGTCGAGGTTTACATTAGTTAGTCGTCTTATGTGTTAATTTACTCACACTCAGAAGTGCAAGAGGTATACAAAGTTGTTTTTTTTTTTTTCATTTTATGAATACTAGATTTTTGCTTAAATGCTCTAACAAACAATTTACTAATAATTACATACATTCCTATCCGTTCTGATAAACAAGTCCCAGTCTGTGGCAAATAAATAAGAACATTCAAAGAATCTCATCAGTCAGTGAAAACTTCCAGTCACAAGCTTTCTCTCTCTCGCTCTTTCTCACACAAACAGATATCTTAATTATGTCTTTTTCTCAAGCTCCATATTTATAATTTTGGCTTTGAAGCCGAGAGTGATACAGACAGAAAACGTTTAAGGCTCCGATAGAAGCAGGTCTGGTGTCTTGTGCAGATAAGCTAGTGCATGTGCGCGTGTGTGTGTGTGTTTCAAGCATCCGAAATGACACAAATGGGGACACAAACACTAGAGCAACGCAGGCTTCACTTCTAGCCCACAGTAGGAGATGACGCTCCTCTAGCAGAAGCCTTTGAGCGCTCACTTGCTTTAATATCTCCGGCACTGAGGCGACATTTCAGCATCAGCATCACCATAAAACACAGACTTTGCTTCACCTCCAACCAGTTATCTGAACTGTGACTGGGGATTCAGTGATCTGACTGATCAGGAAGTGTGGATCATTACTGTCGAACAATGTGACTGGCACACGTTTATATTAATATGCTCTTTAATTAAGTATATTACATTATAGTTTCCATGGTAACAGATCATACATGCTCAGGGTTCACAGGGTGCTCACCAACATCTAAGACTTATAAACATGATAATCATGAAGGTAAAGGAACGTAATTCAGAAGCTTTTTATTTACTGTTAAACGTGCACCAAAGAGCCATCTAAACTCCTGAGATACAGACTTCAGTATTAGGAATTAAATCATGAAAAAAAAAACACTACTGTATGTGGATTTTATTAAAGTTTGTTTGTTTATTAAATATTGAATTAGAGCAAATTTATGAAACAGTTCACATGAGATCATTACAAATCAAATACAAGACTATGCAACTGGTTTTTAGACTTTTACTAATTTCAAGCTTCTTTCTATGAACAAATACTTAGAAGTATAATAAAACAAAGGTCTGCTAATAAAACTATTTCGGCATCTGTGAGATTAAATGAGTAAAAACATTTAAATAGGTTTAATTATTAAATAAATTTATTTAAAATGGGGTTAAACAAACTTTTTCTTTGTCATTTGTAATAGCTATAATAGAAAGGTGCAGATACTGTAGCTCTGACTATATTTAGGATATGTTCACTTGACATGATTTAGTGCAGAAGAGTGTTTTATACTGAACCTTAAAGGCAGAACTGAAGAGGAAACCTTATCAGGATCTGCAAGTTTTAAGGATTAACAATTCAAATGAGTACAATGAGCACAAATATAATAAAAATTTCAGTCAAACTAACCAATTATTTAACTAACAAAATATTTAAATGATTAGAAATCAGATTTCTGTTCTATGCTGGAAACACTCCTGTTATTCTGAGCCATTCTTCTTCTGAATGTTAATAAACAGCTTTAGCAATTTTTCTTTTGAAAAAGTACGAAGGTCACCGAACAGATATATGGGATGTGTACATTCGCGCCTTGTCTGTTTTTATTCTGATTCTTGAGCATGAGACACCATGAGAACTCCAGCATCAGCGACGAGTCTGGCATCTTCTCTAAGCAGCAGTTTTCCTCCCAGAGGTCTGTGCAGCTCGGAGATGAGCACAGGCCTGGACAGGTCTGTTAGCCGCATGTTCGGCTCGTCTGGCCGTCCAGAGATAAACTTCAGGAGGAGATCCTGTCGAGTGGATCGTCTCAGCAGTTTACAGAGATGGAGTAGCACACAGGTTCAAGGATTCTGAGGGCAATCCGCTCGTTCCTTTAAGTCTGGACGGCTGAATGTGAAATTAATGGTACAACCATGTAAGAGTTCGCTTGTGTGGCCTTCACTGGCTTAGAAACAGAATAAAAGTCTCACTTTTTATCTTAAAGAATACTGGAAGCTTTGAAAAGAAGAAGACAGACAAAGCTGCGTAGATGGATTGCTCTGGCTAGGAGAATATCAATATTCGTAAATACTCAGGTTTAAAGAAAGGGCTTTGTGTTACAGAGAGAACATCATCATTTCTCAAAGCAATAAAATAATCAATGCCTTATATGAAGAATTATCAACTAAACATCTTCATCTTAGTACAGGAGATTTGCCAGAGGTTTCACTACTAGTTAGTTAGTAATACTAATTATACCTGAATAGCGCCTACAAAAGGGTAAGACACAGTGGCGGCTGGTGCAAAAAAATTTAATTAAACAAAATTAAAATTAAACTTTTAATGCTCGCCTGTAAATAGCCATTTATCAGGTGATTAAGCATCACTACTACTGTACTAGCATAAAATAAACGCATTACTCACATGACTCACGACAGCCAGCTCCGCTTGCCATAAAAAGTGCTGGAAGACTCGTTGAGAATGGTCCAATCACATGAGCCCAAATATTTAAAAACAATATTGATTCGCTACGAATAAAAGTGGGAGGGTTCAGGGCGCACTGAGCTGCGCCCGAAGGATGATTTGACAAAATCCAATCAGAGCTCAGCCTCAGGTCACATGCTTTTCAAAAACGTACGTGCTTACATAGACACTCGTTTGTCCGGCGCCCCGCGTACACGGACACAAATGAACGTAATACAGTTTAGGTTTTTTTTAAATTGCAAATAAATTATATTAAGAAATACAGCAGAATATTGTGACTAATTATTAAAATAAATAATTATTAGGGCCTCCGAGTGGCGCAGTGGTTAAAGCGCTCGCCCTATCATCCGGAGATCGCTAGTTCGAATCCCGGGTGGTGCTGTAACCTCTCACAGCCGGAGGTCTAGAGAGAGCTGATTGGCCGTGCTCTCTCAGAGGGGAGGGATGAGAGGTACTTAGTGCTCCTACATTAATCACGGCTCTACAGCCAGTCAGGGGCGTCTGTGAGCTCGCGCAACGGAGGGAGCGGATAGCGCTGTCCTCCGAGTGTGTTACGCCGCCCCCAACGGTGCGCGAGCGAGCAGTTCGAAAAGATGCGGTCGGCTGGCGTCACGTGGTTCGGAGGAAACACGTGATAGTCTTCGGCCCTCCCGGCTGAGTGGTAGTAGTAGCCTTAATGTGGGAGCCCCCTAGTGACGGGGAGGAATTGGACACGACTAAATTAGGGAGAAAATCGGGGAAAAATCCAAAAAAAAAAAAATAATTATTATGTTAAATAATTACATGTTAATGGAGCATTCTTCACTGCCTAACTTTAAGGGGGGCGGTGCCCCTGCGCCCCGTATTGATCGGCCGCCAGTGGTAAGACATTCATAAGCACATAAATCTTACATTAATCACCAATGTCCAAAGTCAAAAATACTTTCATTATCACATTATCATATGTGATTAGTGCTTATATTAAGAAATCACAACATCTGGAATCTGATCAGAAGGTGTTGATTAATTCTCTAGAACAGCAGCTTATTTATTGCATGCATGCTGATCCGTTCGCAATAATTTCTATAGCAACAGCTTATTCACAGGGATGTTTACAGTTTTGCTAGTAATAAGCAGATTTAATGATGCATATAATTATCAGCATATTGAATTAATGAGCTTTAAGGAGACATTTCTATAACATATAGAAATGTGGAAGGAGTCCCCAGTTTTGCTGTTTTGTGGTTTCTCAGTAAAATAAGAGAGAATAACAAAAGGCAGGTGAGGCTTCTGAAACACATGTGAGAGCAGGAGCTAATTCATTTTGTGATCATTAAATGTAATAAAAAATTAATACAAAATATGATGTGCTGCTCTTTAATAAATAATTCATCGTTAACATCACATATTGCTGTAGTTAGTGTAAGAGAAATAAAACACTGCAGTATGCAGTTATGGGAAAATAATCAACTACAAGATGGAACAGAAACCATGTGTATTATTTCTTAGTTAGAATGAAATATAAGATGAATAAATCTGTCTGTATATATATATATTTACGTAAATAAAAAAAATCATAATAATTATTTAGAGATTAAAATCACATTAACTTTTGAGGTTTAAAATGGACTTTGAAATCATTTGTCAGTGTGTCTTTAAAACAAGTTACACAGCAGAACCTGATATTTTTCTAAACCTACAATTCTTCACTTGCATCAACTTGAATTCGACGGGTCACACACTCACACATACTATCCTTCAGATTTCACTCAGTAACGCTAGCTAGCTAGCGCGTCACACTCCAGAGCCAACAGAACCCGAGTTCTTCAGTTTATCTGAATGTGGAAAGAGTGGATTGACAGCGTGCGCTGCAGAGGGCTCTCGGTCTCGGAGCTCATACGGAAGGTTTGTGTGCCTCGGCTCTTCTCTCCTCCACTTCATATGCAAAGTCGGAGAAGAGAAGCGGCGCGGTCTCGGGCCTAAAGCACGTTCCTCCTCACATAACCCAAAGTGACAAGAGCAGCAGGAGCGCGGCCAAACACACAGCGGCACTCTGACTAAAGCATAATGCACTTAGCGCTCCTCTAAACACCATGCTCTGCATTATGGCAAGAACTGAGTAGGAGATTAAAAACCAAACCAAATGTTGCTGTTTATTTCGGTTTACGCAGCGAGAGAAGTCTTTTAAGTGGACTCGCTCGATTTCTCCGTTCACGCTGAAGTGTACGAGGTAAACAGGGGCAAAAGGAGCAGACAGAGCAGCATACTAATCACCGAGCCGGAGAAAACGTCTCGCCGTGGTGCTGTTAACACGGACCCCGGCTCCTACTGTAACACATTTACTCCCTTCTCTGCAGGAAGCCTTAAAGACCTTTGAGGAATCTTTTGATGAGATTTTTATTTTCTTCCTAGAAAAAGTTTATGGAGATTCTTCTAATATAAAAATTCATCAGTCACTTTGTTCCTCTACCAGAAACTGTTTCAAGAAGAGTTTCGCTTTTTTGCACGCTACGAACCTTTAGGGTTAGAGATGGTGCCAGGAAAATCCAGTATAAGCAAAATAGATAGATAGATAGATAGATAAAATAAATAATAAAAAAAATTGGAGGGAAAAAAAAGGAAATTGGATCCGATCCTGAAACAAATTCAATTGGTAATCATGCAAATATTTGCACATAGAGAGATGTAATTGTATTTTTTTATTCAATCTTTTTGATTATAATTATTATATTAACAGTGTAAATTATGTGTGTGTAAAGGTGCTGTTTTGCAAAAGACCTGTTTTTGGCCATGTGTCCATTCCTGGATATATTTTTAAATTGTTTTAATGAAAAACACTTTTTTAAAGAAGTTACATGGATGTAGTTTTTATAGTGTATAACAGTTGATGTTTAATATCACTTAAGGAAACTTTTTAATTTTTATACATGCGAATATTAAAACTATAAAATTAAACCAATTTCTAACCAAAAAAACTAAAACACTTTCTAGACCCAGGAATAAACAAACGTGTTTTCATTTTCTAGATTGATTATGTACATTCAAACTATTTCCAAGTGTTATTATGGTTCTGGTGTAGATACTTTGAGTTGTTGAAGTCAGTCAGAATGTACGATGCTGTAGAGATGATGAACGAGAGATTATGGTGCTATTTCATGGACTATACAGTATATATTATCAGATGTGACACATGTGACACATGGTTCCCAGAGTGGATGAGTTAAACAGCTGGATCGTTCCCTTTCATGTCTGTGTTCGGTGCCAAAACACTTTTATTTGTTTCCCACATGCTTTATGTAAGCACGTGATGGGGGCAGTGCCATCTCAGATGGGGCAGAAGGGTAAAGTGGGAAAAAAACTGCCTTAAATATGAATGTGGGAAAGCATGCACACTTTAGAGGTTAGTGAACCTTGAATTTTTTTAACACAACCCAGAAATTGAAAACACAATTCTGGTAAAACTGTAAACTCTTACATGTTCTTCAGCTGTCTTGTCTAATGGAGTCGAACCATTTTAGGAGACCAAGAACGCTTATTTAGCCAATGGGTAAATCAAGTTTGTTCAAAGACAGATAAATGTTAAAGATTCTAGATAAGGACAATAAGCACACTGATCCTGTAGAGATACAATTGAAAAAGCTTTAAGGCTTGTCATGGTTCTAAAAAGGTTCCTCAGAGTTCTTAGTTTTCAAATTAACCAGTTTATAACCTCTAAATGCTCCTCTAGATTGGCAGCAGATTGGCCTCATGTCTGGACATGAGGTTAAGAACAGTGGGCAGTAAATATGGATGAATCTGGAATCTGTCCTGGTTCCCAGATGAAAAAACACACACAATGATGGCACACACCACTGTTCACTTCAGACTGTATTTGGTGATTAATAATTATTGGTTTATTGCTGTTGTGAAATTGCCACAGGAACTTCCTGCATGCCGGTGTGGTTTCTTGTTTTAAGAGAAGAGGAGAGTAATCTGTGTGTGAGAGCACTGGAGCTGAAGGGAAAGAAGTCCACGCCACACGTTTCAAAGAAGCCAGTGTTTTCATTGCACTCTGGGGGGTAAAGGGGCCCGCGCTGGGGAGCGAGGAGAAGGAACCCATACATGCAGAGCTTAAGTGTCAATTCGTTCTAATAAAATCCAAAGAAACCAAACAAGCCATGTACGAGCGGTCCTGAGATCTACCTGCAGGATGTGTGTCCTGGGTAATCAAAAGAGTCCCCTGAGCGATGCCGCACAGGGAGCGAACCCCGGGGCAGAATTGGTTCACACAGACACTGACAGGAATGTTACAGGGCGAAATACAGAAAGGCTTTAAATGTTGTGTTGTATTAGACTCTTGTTAGCAAGATTTATGCGAGCAATTTAAAGGATACTTACAGGTAATTTATGGTTCACCGGGAATTAAGGGGTCTCAGCTTTCTTACTTTATCAACCGTAACATGTTCAGGCAGAGTAGCACTGAGCAGTGGGACTGGTTTCTTTTTCGTTCCTAAAAACAGACTTAACAATGAATTATATCAAACTTCATAATGACAAATACATTCATGTATTTTTACTTGATAATTTTTGCAATAGTCCATGTAATTATAACACATTATTACTTAATAAGGGTGCCAATAATTTAGCATCTAGAAATTCAAAGCCAAAAACTTTTTGATGTTTGAAAATTATATTTTATTAGGGAACAAAACACTCAGTGATAGTGTGGTGTGATGAAGCTGAAAGAGTATCACTATTCTAAAGGTGATTATTTTCCAGTAACAGCACATCCCCAAGTGTTAGACCACAGCCACTTACATTTTAGCATCTTACAGATACATCAATGTCCATGAAACAGGTTGATGCCAGTTGTCATGTACGTTAAAACAGCTATAAAGAGTCGTTCTTTCACCAACCTCTTTTTATTCTCTCAAATCACACCTTTCATGTTACTGAGAAACCACAAAAAGCATAAACTTAAGGTCACAGCTTTACCTTTCACACTGACACTGGAGACTCCTTTAAGCAAATGTCATAAAAAATCAGTTTGAAAAAATGCATTTATCTGAGCATATGAAAGTGTCAGATCTGCTATTATAGAAAAATAATTCCGCAAGTTCATTCTCGAGGGCCAGTATTGGAACATTAACAGGAAAAACAATCAACAGTGCTTATTACAGTGAGATGCTTATTGAATAGCTGAAGCCTAAACTTCAGATTAAATGCAGAGGACTGCTATCCAAGGGCATCACGATCTTGCATGACGATGCACGTTTGCATACTTCTGCCCACATTGTCTTCATTTTGAGGTGTTAAAGTGTTCTCCCTATAGTCCTGATCTTGCTCCATTGGACTTTCACCTGTTTGATCTCCTAAAAGCAGCCCTATGTGGATGGAGATTCACTTATGGTGAGTTTGGTCTGATTAGGCTATTTGCAGTTTCAAAATTCCCCACAGAGTGTGTCTCTGCTTGCAGCTTGCCATGTTACTGAGAAACCAGAAGAAGCAAAACCTAACGTCACACCTTTACACTGGATACTCCTTCTGTACCTGTTACGCAAATGTCATAAAAAAAACTTCAGCATATCAGTTATAACTTGTTAGAAAAAATGCATTAATCTGAGCATATGAAAGTGTCAGATCTGCTGTTATGTAAAAAAATGTTACATGTACAGAAGTGTGCCAACACTTTTGCAGGGGATTGTTCATCTTAAATGGCACAATGTTGTCATGGTATTCTGTCTCTGCTTCACAAACGCACATTCATTTTGGATTAATCTCAGAATAAAATATGTGTATGTACAGTATATAAAATATAATTTGTCTTTGCCATATCTAAATGTTGTCCAAACTTTGCGTACTTTAATTTCCTTGTTCTCCTACAGGATGAGAATAACCTCCTAACACCCGTACATTTTCATTCCCCCGTCCTACCAAGGGTCTTCAGATGAGACTTTATGTTTCATAGACGCTGCATCTCGACTTTGCAGTGACTGCAAATGAAATTGATTCCCCTCCCGTTTCTCTTCTCTTTCAATTCGGACTCCAGCTGCGTTTCCCGTATGGAGCAGTAATGAGAGAGAAGGCGCTCGATCTAAAGCCGGGCCGCATCACAACATCCAATCCTTTCATTAACTTTGACGCAAACGCACGCTCCCGGTCACCCCCCAGACGTATCTGAATAAAGCCATGGCTGCACCTTGCGTCTGTGTTTGTCATAAATATGGATGTAGGAATCTAATGAAATTCATTACAAAGCTCTCGGTGGTATAGACAAAAGTGAAATAAGACAAGAAAGTAAACAGACCTACAAGTTTGTCGCGCATGTACTGCCATCTCTCGAGACAACATGAGCGATAAACTGTTTCAAAACAGTGTCGCTCGACTGACTTGTTTATGAACAATCAGCAAAATTACATTTAATTACATTTCTCAGGACAAAAACAGCACTAAACCTACCATTGCATGTTGATAGGACGAAAACAATTATAGGTACAGAAGGTACAAGGTACGAGAGTGAGGAGATTAGTGGGAGGAGTTAGCATTCCTTATCTTAGAACTTAATCCATGTGAAATGAAGCAAATAAGTTTATGGAGAACAACCAAATAAACATGCGTGAACCATATGTTCTCAAACCGGTAGTCATGTTGTGCAACACACTTCGAGGAAAGAGCAATCCACCCTCTTCCACATACATGAGCTCACAGATACCCATGATTGGCTAGAGTCACTATGATTGACAGACGAGAGCCAGTATGTCCTGCCCACTCAGAGAGAACAGACAGGGCAAAAGGAAGTCCTTCCCAGAGTATGTACAACGCTTGATAGAAATATGGAGAAAAAGTTAAAAAGTAAAAAATCTGATGGAAAATTTATCCTTCCAATTGTTTGGGATTTCTAAGGGCCAGTATTAGAACATTATCAGGAAAAGGGTTCAATAATCAACAGTGTTCATTACAGTGAGATGCTTATTGAAGAAATGAAGCCTAAACTTCAGATTGAACGCAGAGGACTGTTATTCAAGCAGTGATGATCTTGCATGACGATGTATGTTCGCACACACGTGTTAAAGCATTCTCCCTATAGTCCTGATCTTGCTCCCTTGGGGTTTCACCTGTTTGGTCCCCTAAAAGCAGCGCTATGAGGACGAAGATTCACTTATGATAAGTTTGGTCTGATTATGTTAGGCTGATTGCCATTTAAAAACTCCCCATATAGTGTGTGTCTGTGTGTGTGTGTGTGTGTGCTGTCCATAGTGTGGCCTGCTTCATGTCCTGGGATATGAGTGAGTGTGTGAAATATGTTGTTTAAGCTTAATGGCATAACCTAGATATTAAACAAATTGATAACAGTCTTGAGAGTTCGCATGATTAAAAGCCGTCGTTCACATGAATGCGTTGCCTTATGAGGAAATTAATGCAAACGCAAGCAGATATAAACCGTACTTTCTGTACTTTCTCCTGCCAATGGTTTATTTTTCACTCACGTCCATCATCTTTAATGTCAGTGTTATTACGAAATGTGTGAGTGTGTGCGATTGCTCCAGGGTCTCAGGTGTGTGTTATCTCAGTCAGTGCCTCTGGGAGCTCCTCTAAAGTGCCGCTGCTGTAAATGACTCACTAAACAGTCCTGCACTGGAACCTGCGTTTTGAGAGGAAAATCAATTATTTGACCCCCCCGTACATTTCACAGTGCATTTTAAACACACTGGAGCAAATTAAACCCGGACACAAAACCCACAAAGCTGTTCTCCGACGATGACCGATGATGACACTGATGCTAACAGACTGTATTTGTTAGCTTTCCCAGTTTCACTAAGGTGCACTAATGCGCCTGCTGGAGAACATATCCCCCCGTCCACGAAGCCAGGCGACCTCTACTGCAGCTGACAGCAACGATGTGACAGCTCTAATGAAAGATGATTACCGGGAGGCATCCGTTAATTCGGCCCTAATCACGACAAAAAGGAGAGGCAGCACTTAACAGCTGTGAAATGGCAGCCGCTGTTCGGAAATGAGGCTCTGGGGAGGAGAGAGGGAAAAAAAACAGGTCTAAGGGCGAGGGGTTCGAGAATCCGCTGTCATTACCTGCCTGCTATTGTAGCGCTGCTGCACGCGGCTTAGCTTGCGGTAACTTTATAGCACTGTATTTGTTCAGCACTTCACCTGGAGAAAAGAGAATCGGTCAGCTGCAAAGCCCTCATGATCCAGGTGAGAAGCTGACGGTAAGGGGCTTAAGCTCGGTTCTTTATCTGCTGAGTGCCAGGGGATTGGACATCAACTTTTGTTAGGCTGATGAGGGACAGAGAGTCCATCTGTGTCGAAGTATTAGTGGACAAAATGCGCACCACTGACTTTTGATTAAGAAAAAGGTTAAAAAGGTTAGGCGTGATGCTGCTAACAAAAGGAGTCCTCGACTAGCACAGAGATGGAAAGACACCAAATGTCACGATTATAGAAAGAATTAAAAATAATCAAGATGCATCTATGAGTTTCGTCCAAAATCGCCTGACTGTCTAAGGATTTGATTCTATTGATTTCTGCATTTTTTTAATAACAGTATTTACATGCAAATCACACGTTTTTGTACATTTATTCAGTTGTTCTAATATATTAGCGTTATAACAGCTCATTCACATTTGCAGAGCTCTGAGACCTGTGTCAACTCATAAATATTACTAATAACATAAGAGATCTTTAAATATAGCTATAAGTGAATATTAAAATGAACATGTTTGTGTATCACACACAGTTTGTTCCACAAACACACTTCACAATACCAATAAATACACCAACAAGCCAAAGTGTGTCAGCGTGAGGAAGACGAACAATCTGCGACTTCCGCACACTGTTACCTTTTATTATTGTCATAATTAGCGACCTGCAGTGCCAGGCTTGAGGGAGGAGAACAGTTGAAAGTCATCAGCTTGCAAAGGGACTGAAGAGAATCACCCCAAAAAAGCGTTCAATTAATGGAGGAGAAGCTGAGAGCTTGGAGCTGGGATAATATGACAAACAAGCCAGAACATTTCGTTTGGCATCATTTGGATTAATCAGTCAACTAGCAGACAAACAGACGTCGAGACGTTTCGGGGTGTATAAAAGGAGGCCTGTGATTCAATTACAGAGCTCTTAAAGCTGTGTCCAAGAGAGCAGCAAGCTGTTTTTATATGCAGTATATCTTTATTAGAATTAGTACTAAAAATGGCGGTTCCTCAACAAATCTGATTGAATTTTGAAACACACACACACACACACACACACACACACACACACACACACACACACACACACAAGTCAAAAGTGTCCCCCATATTTATATCAAAACATCTGGATCTGGAGAAAAAAAGAAAAAAAATTCAATTTGATTCTGAACATGACTTAGGATTAAGGAGGATTGCTCTGATCATGTCTGACATGTGGGGTGTTTTTTTTGGTCAGCTTATTCAGACAAGTTCATCTCATCATCATCATCATCATCATCATCATCATCATCATCATCGCGATCAGGGCTTGCTGTCAGCTCTTTAATTAGGTTGTCTGATTGCTTGATAAAAAGGTTGTGCATTAACCCGAGAGCCACTGACCACGGAGCTCTGAAACCCGATGATCCGTGCTGACTTATACAAACAATTACACTTTGCTTAAAGATTACTAGATTAAGGGGAAAGGATGCTGCACTTCTGGAATATCAGGCTTCATCACTCCATGGGCCAAATTCATTACATAGCTCATTGACATTAATTATGCTCAACGCTGGCTTCAATTACCATTCAGAATGATCACATTTGGAGCTGCATGAATATAGTGAATCTATTTATATTTAAATATCGAACACATGGAATAAGACGTTGATATGGAATTAGATTAAAAGGTTTTTATTGCACAATGAAAAGTATAATTTTTTTTAAATATAAACAATTATTTTTGTTCGTTTGCATTCTGCAAAAATACAAATTTGCCTTTAGCCATTGAACTCTAGTGAAAATAGATAAAATAGATATTGAATAAGATATTGAATAAAATAATTTTCCTAAGACAAAGGCCGACTTTTGACTGCGCGCACTTCATGCCATTCTTGTCAGTGGACCCATTTCTCTCTCTCACACACACACACACACACACACACACACACACACACACACACACACACACACACACACACACACACACACACACACTTGCTTTCACCTTCGTGTGACGCTTTGAGCCCACTTGAATACACGGTGAGCCACTTAAGCCCTGTTGCCATGGCAGCCTCACACAGTCTTTTCTTCCCCCTTTGCTGAGGTGTTTCAGTCGTGGATGAAATTTGATTTTTACATTTCCAATATTAATGAGCTAATTACACAAGTCTGCACATCCTGTCTGCTGTTTAGAAACACTGAACAGCGATGCTTATTTACATAAGTTAATTACGGGAAACTGGCGAGTTAATGCAGCATTTATTCTGAACAGCAGAAAGACGGCTATTGAGTCAGATCATTTGACTCTGCTTGCTGTAAGAGTCAATTCCCAAATGACTCACTGCCATTTTGTTCTTTAAACCAAGCAAAGTTTATAAGGTTTTTTTTTTTTTGCTTTCTTCTGTGTTTAACAAAAATGACTTCATTTTTGTCTTATTTTACCCGAGTCGGCTAAAAGATTCAGCTTAAAGAGTAACTCGTTCAAACTACTCATCACTTTTCTGTGTTAAAGCACAAATGAATTGTGTGCATTTTTTTTTTTTAGCTGTTTTGTTTTTCACTGATAGGATAGAGGAATGGTGTGTGTGGGGGTGGGGGTGGGGGGTGGTGAGGGTTGGGGGGTGACAGGGAGAATATGTATACCTCTACAGAAAAACGCACGCTTGGGTAAAACGTGGGATCATGCTGTGCACCCCGGCGTCGCCTCAGAAGGGGGTCTGAGACAATTCCCCGCTGCCCGCACTAAGTTTGCAAAGTCCAATTTCTGGTTAATATGGAGGTCGCGGCAGCGGAGCGCAAAGGGCCTGGTAGGACATAATGGCTACGGAATTGTAAATATTGGTTTGGAGATGGACCCAAATGGAGGGGCAGGCGCAGGGAAATTTCCATCGAGTGCAACTCGAGGCCTGGAATAGATTTTCCATTCTACTGTGTCGCATTAGATTTTCGGAGGTGCTGGGTGGCAGGTACATGTCATTAGTAACACTTTAGCGCGGTAATGAAGCTTTTTATTTATCCACCAGCTCGTCTCATGAATGCATAAGGAGGCTCTCAGCTGTTTTACCCACTGGAGAGGAAGGAGGAGTGTGGGAAAGCAGGGAGGATGGGACCAGGGGGGACAATAAAGGCTACAGGAATGACCATAGAACACTTAAATACTCCACATGGGACAACACATTTACCCAGAGGTGATGATCCGACTGTGTGTTTAGACACGCACGCACGCACGCACGCACGCACGCACGCACGCACGCACGCACGCACGCACGCACGCACACACACACACACACACACACACACACACACACACACACACAAACACACACACACACAAAGACACAACAACGCTCATCGTTGAACCTGACAGCCACTTAAGGGACGCATCACTCAGACAAGCCTTAGCCCCTAACCCCAAAAGCACACGCACAGAAGAAAACTGCAGTGCAGTCAGACTTGTTTGTCAGACAAAGCCTGTTTAAAAGAAATTTGTGATATTTGTTTGTTTCAGATTTTCGCAAATCAAATGCAAACACATACTAATAAATAACACACTTACCTGGAAACTCTCAGTTATTTGAGCAGACAGTTCCTTTTAGCACTGCAACATAAAGCATTTGAATATGTTTTTGACTTGTTGATGCATTACGCATTTTTAGATTCAAACTGAAATCAGTTTTTATTGCTGAACATAAAAACTTCCAAATGGATGCCCACAAACTTTCAAATGCCCACAAATTTATCTTTGTTCAATCCAGACTGTAGAGCATACTAGAGCATGTATACTGACCTTAACCCTGCTCATTTCATCAAAAATAATAGCAGGAGAAGAAATGCTTTGCTATTTTTACTGGCTGATTGATATTATGTTACAGGAAAGTTTTATCGGCAGTACCCTAAATATTTCTTATAAAAATTCAAGAAATCATTTTAGAAATGTAGCATACTGCTATTCTGATGACACTTTACTCATCTCTCCTGATCCGATGAATGAGTGACGTAATTTCAGTCATAACCCCAAATGATTCACACACTCATCCTTTGAATCCTTTGAAAATTGCCCAAATGATTTTCTGATTGAAACATTCATTTGTTGAAAAAATGGTGAGCAAAAAAAAAGTTGTTTTTAATCTAAACAGATTCACTGACCCATGGAACTCTGCCGAAAGATATAAAATGTTTTTTAAAAATTCTTGCTCTTGCTTACATTACATTTTAGCGGCCCCCTCACCAGCCTATCCGCGGACACTCAAGACTCTTTCCATAAAGTTAAACAATTAGCACTTTACAGAAAAGGTTTATCTTTGTGAAAGTACATATTTTACACAGGTTATTATAAATTTTATGGTAGGTGATATTTTCAGTGTCTACCATGTGACATGAGATGCTACTATGTAAAAGAACCCTGATTTGATAATGCTAACCAGCGCTGTTAGCTTTCATGCACGGTTAGCCATATTAGCATATTTGGACAAACAATTTCTTTTAATCTCTATTTGGCAGTAAGTGCCATTTGCTCAGTGATAGCACAGAACTGACTCTGGGGATCATGACACACACAGAAACAGAGAGAGAGAGAGAGAGAGAGCGAGAGAGAGAGGGAATTCTCCATCCTTTCCCAGAGTGCAGTGAAGCAGGTCATTGGTCGTGGTCAGGACCTCATGGTCACCCCAGCGTCCTGCCTCTTCATTTCCCTTTCATCTCTGGTGTGAAATCGCTGCCGGTGCGGCTCTGACCCGCAGCATTAAGAGGTCGTCTATTGAAATCTGATGTGTGCCTGTTGGCAGAGAGATGGGGGAAAGCTGAGACAGAAAAAGATTGAACAGGGACAGGGATTTCTGTAGGTATAGGACGTGTGCTGTGAGACATATCCCACACTTAGTCTCAGGGGGCTGAGGGGGAACTTTTAAAACACGACTAACCATGACGTTCTACTTTAGCTCTAGATGTGCTCTATTTTCTTATTTTTCCAATAGTATCGTACCGCATTGCACATCGCTAGCCTGGGAAAAGATCTCAAAATGGGAGGCTTGCATCAGGAAGGGCATTCGGCGTAAAACCTGCGCTGTTGCACGGATCAGTTGGCCCGCTGTGGCAGCCCCTCAACGAGAGCAGCCGAAAGATTATTTTTATTTTTTTTTTATTTTAACTTTTTATTGCTACACCGCAATCCCCTGATTATTAGCTCAATCGAAAATGGCACTCTCTCTTGTTCTCCCCTTGTCCTTCCCGTATCTCCCCGCCTTACTAATAGACATTTAGACATTTGACAGATGCTCTTATCCAGAGTGACTTATGTAGGTTCTTTGAAGTCTCCATCATTAAATAAAACCTTTCATAGGTTCATTGGCTACTAAATAGAAGTAGTAAATTAAAATGTATTCTTCAATTGAAGCATAAAAACCACTGATTCATTTATACAAAGTAAGTAACAAAGCCAATTTAACTATCAGTCATTCTTGAGAACTTATTTCTAAAAACTCAATATATATTGTTGAACAGTGTTTCCTGTGTAATGCACTGCAGAGCGTCTACCGGAGTCACGTGACGATTCAGAAGACATGAGAGGTGAGCTGCTTCTTCTGTTTATCATCATTTGTCCTTAGCTGCATTGTAATATTTTCATTACTGGAACTATAGCCAAAATTTGTGTATGTATGAGGTGTTGGGGGTCTGTTTATTGAAAATGTAACATTTAATTTGAATTCTGATCAAAAGATTTGTTCATTTTGATGAACGAGATTCATCACTATTTTAGAACAATTTGTAACATTTTTGTACGACCCTTTTCAATTCATTACAGGATTTTTGTCAAGACCGTCAGACATTAATAAATCCCTTAAAGCTCAAGCGCCACAGATATAGTACACGCCGACAACTCAGCATAGGTCTATATTGATAAAAAAAAAATAGAAGCCTTGCTGGTGTGTGTTAATGGGGAGGCTTCAGACTTCAAATGTCAGTCAGAACAAAAAATTATCATTACTTTTATAAAGGATACATTTTTACCATTACCAGAATATGAGAATATTCTCACAAAAATTAGCACTGCCATTAGAATTCTCAAAATAAGCATACTTCTATTATTTCTTGGTTGTAAAAACAGCCCGAAAACAACAATAAAAACACAAGATCATGAGTATCTGTGCTGTTCTTTTTGCCTATGTGACCCAGTTTCTAATTTGGTTCATGTTTTGGGAAGTTGGTTACAATGAACTAAAATTCAGTTAATCAAACTGCCTGCTCGATCCACACAAAAACTTGGCACAGATTTTATGCCGGATGCCCTTCCTGACACAATCCTTTATTTTATTTGGGCCTGGGATCAACCTATTTTGTGCAGCTAAAAAAACAGCTACACATATAATGGCTAAAATGCTCTGAACTTAAAGGGCTACAAGATGTATTTAAATTATTATTATTATTATTATTATTATTATTATTATTATTATCATTTGAAAACAGGTTTGGTCCTTTTTGTAACTGTCTAATTATTACTAATTATTTCAAAATTGAACCCAGCACCTTTTAATAGCATTCAATTAGGATTAAAACTACGTAGCTTCCTTTAAGTTTTTAGAAAAGAATCCATCCTTGCTTTTAACCTAAAAACAATAAAGTAGCAATTCCATTAATAAAATCTTACTTAATGTTAAGAAATGTAATGTTTCATTAGAAATACACTATTGTGGGAACAGTTTACTAAAAACAAAACAAAACACAATACTAAACATTCCTACCTGGTGGGGTTTTCACACTGAGGGTGTTGACACAAAACAGATATTCTGTTGGTTTGTTTGTTTGTTTGGGCAGTGGGCGGCAGGTGATGCATGGCTGGTGGGCGGTGATGTTTGCACAAGTAATCACATGTGCTACTGTATTATCAGCTTTGACGTCATGCCGCGGGCACGTTACAGGCGATTATCAACAGGCGTACCTCACCGACAGTGACAGTAGGCAGCATCACCATCAACTTTTACGTCACACTGTGTCATGTCACAGGCATTTCTCACTGAATGCAAGTAAGGATTTGATTCACTAGTGCTTCATTATGACTCAGTTCAGTAACACGATTCGGTTTGATCCTGGTTCCTATCCGATATGATTCAGTGTGAAAAAAAAAAACACAACAGCTTTGGTATCAGATGCCCTAAGCTCTCAAGAGAAGTTAACAATTAGCAGAGAAAATGTCATCTTTTTCAAGAAGGACTTACAGAGTTCAAAAATACAAATAGAAATAAAAAATGATAAAATTCAAGTTTTATCTCCAGGTGACATTAATTTGAATGCTGTCTCTTTATCTGTTAACTTGCCACCTGTTGTCTTCCTCAGTTATCTGCTGCAGTTATGCAACTGTGAGAAAAGTGTCAGAATAAGAGTCTCTCATTGTATAACGCTATTGTAATTTATACTGTATTTGACAATTTCACAAGACACTAGAAAGTGATAAATCGTTGTATTATAAACCGATTCATCGGGAATTACTGTTGCTATTCGAAGCAAAACCGTGCACTCTTTCATTCAGACACGAGAGCCATGTTTTTTTCAGTAATGGAGGCGCATAACATTGTTTATTCTGCTGCTCAACTGGCAACCCAGCCAGTTAGTTAGAAGTGCTGCATTCTAATCGACAAGTAGTTTCCTGTGAGGTACTGTAGACTGCACAGGGACGAAGAAGGGCAGAGCGGAACGAACCGCAGCAAACGGCAATCCATTGCTCTTCCTGTGATATCCCGGATGTGAAGGCCTGATTTTTTTTTTTTCTACCTGAATTTTATTACCGAAATTTTGTCGACCTGAATTTGTGAGGTTGAAAAATGAGGAAGATTTTTTAAACACTTGAAAATAATTTTGAACTGCAATTTAGTAAGCCAATTTTTTTAATTATTATTTTAAATGCTTGAAGTACATTTTCATTTGAAATATACAACCACAATAAATTGTAGTGACAATGTCAAGCATTGTAAATGCAGTAAGGATTTGTTCCATTCAGATCAATTTGCATTAAAGAAAATGTTTATTGCTACAAGTTTTTTTTTTTCAGTTCATGTAATTCAACATGTCATAATGCTTTGGGGAATTTTGGCACTGTTGTGCTTCCATTACTCTACCAGCTTTGCACATCTAGAGGGTTTTTGCCCACTCTTCTTTGCAAAATAGCTCTGTCAGAATAAAATACATTTATGTTTGTGGTTGTAATACGACAAAATATGGAAAAGATCACGGGGTATGAATACTTTTGCAAGACCCTGTATTTAGTTGTAAGGTGATGTGTTAGTTATATTAGCAGGAAAGTTACATAACACAATTTTTTGCTGTAATTTATGAGAGTCTTTGTGTGTTCCTAAATAATTAACACACCTAATCAAGTGTTTCCTTTTAGTCAGACTAGCAATCCGGATTATGTGTGTATTGGAGCCGGCGGTGAGATTCAGGATGAGTTAAACACTTGGTATAAATTACAGCTTAAACACAAACTGGTTTATTTCTATTTTTCTGCAGTTCTACGAGTTTGAATCCCTGTTCAAATATAGTGTACCAAAAAATGTCCAAAACTTATAAAACTTTTAACTATAGAAATGAAAGAATGTATTCTGAGAGGGAGGGAGAGAGAGAGTGGAGTTCGGATGAGAGAATCTATCACAGGTAGCTGTTAGATATGATTCTCCTGATAAGGAGCTGTAATTTGGCTTTTACAGATAGCTGCAGGGGTTAGAGAGCTGTACCACGCTGATTTACCCTGTGTGTGTGTGTGTGTGTGTGTGTGGTGTGTGTGTTTTCTTCCTCTTCTCCTTCACAATTTTTTATCTCACCCATTCAAGGGCTCTTTTTTTTTTATCTCTGATGATTTTCACTCTTTATATAATTTTATTTTGTTATTTCTCTCCCTCTCTCTCTCTCTCTTTCACACACACACACGCGCACACACACACACACACACACACGCACACTCTTGCTCTCTTTTCCAGGAGGCGAGATCAGAAACCCACAGAAGCCAAGAAGTGGCCATGTTTTAAAAGCACTGGACAAAATACAAATATTTGAAAATGTATTTCATGGCAATTATGTTGAGTTTCATGGCCCCGGCACAGTTCTGAGGCGCAGCCTGGATGCCTTAATTTGTATAGAAATTGTAATCATTTGTTCATTTCAAGGTGAAAATTGCATTTTTTAATTTAAATCGTATCCTGCGTGATAGGCTATTATCTAGAAAAATTGTCTGCGTGTATGGCGGTCTATGGCAAGGCGTCACGCATGTTAAGAGCTCACTTCCATTCAGAAAGGGCTTATGTACAAAACCCTGGGTTTGTTCTTCACTCACTCAGGGCCTCTCTCTCTCTCTCTCTCTCGCTCTCTCGCTCTCTCTCTCTCAAACACACACACACTCTCTCTCTCTCGCTCGCCCTCTTAGGGCTCATTTCTATTTTACTTATTAATATTAATTAGTCTGAGAGCTGAGCTGAGATTTTATATGTAAATCAGAAACGGCTTCATAGTGATTCTTATCTCAGCTGAACGTTTGTCTGATTTATAAGTTTGTCTTATCTACAGAGGAGAGACAGGTGTGTGTGTGTGTGTGTGTGTGTGTGTGTGTGTGTGTGTGTGTGTGTAAAAGTGAAAGGGATTTTTTTCCTCCCACCTTGAATGACAAACACACCTTCAGAACCAAGAACCTGGGACGATCCTAATCCCAAAATTCCTTTAGTACATGATCAAATCCACATTTTAGCCGTATTAAGCAGTAAAAGAAATGCTTCCAGACGTGAGAGTGAAATCTCAGCTTACTCAGGACTCAGAGTGGCGCAGGTCCTTCGTATATCCTGGAATAATTACAGGATTTAAGGAATTACAGCCAGCCGTAAGTGCTATCGCCGGGACGACCGTAAAGGCAGGATGTAGCGGAGTGTACACTTAAAACACATAAGCCTCGGTGAAGAACAAACGCAACGTGGCCGGATCACATTCTGAGATTCTTCAAAATCCTTCTGCTCACTTATTCAAAGAATTAAACACTGCATTGTTCTGTTATGGGGAAATTATGTTATGGGAAAAGCAGAGTTAGTGTTTCTCTTATACCACAGCAACTTAATGTTTAACTGTTTGGAGTAAAAAAATATTTCTTATTTATTCTTTCAAAGAGAAGCAGTCATGTTAGCAAAAAAAAAAAAAAAAAGCACAGCAGTGAAACCTTGGTTGTCATTAAGATGTTACAGAAGAAGCTTACAGCTTTAACTCTGGCACTGGAGACTCCTTCCATCCATGTCATAATGCAAATAAATGTCTGTTTACGGAAAACAACAATGACCCTGATGTACAAACAATTTAAAAAATTGCATTTACAAAACTAAAACACATGCAAAAAAAAAAGGCTTTACTCATAATGGAAAGGATAGATCCTAACTGAACATCATTATTAGTGGTGCTTTCATTCTCTGTACATGTCCATGTAAAATGAATATAGAAATGATAAAGTACAGAAAGTTCTGAGGAAACTTTCTTCACTTTGTTTTATCTACTTATAAATATAAACAAACTGCCGCTCCTCTACACCTTGCTTTTCTCTGCCAAAGTTCAAACCAAGCCATCTTACAAATAAACACTTTATTGAACTTGATTAAACTCCACTCTGAGGTCTGAGCAAGTCAGGTTCTGCCGTGGCGTCTCCTTCACCATGTCTGGCCCTTCGCAATTATTCGCTCCTTTTTTTTTAACTTTTCAACTGAATTAGATCCAAATCGAAGCCCTTCTTTCTCAACTCACACTTTCCCCACACCACATGCCTTCCAGGAGAGAGAGCAACCCACCGGCATCCCCGTTTCTCACACACATATCACTGGACCTCAGGACTTTCATTTCTATCCAGACAAGCACATTATGAAAAGTGCACGAGCCACAACCAATGGGAAATTGTCCTGGGGTTAAGCCACCATGGCACCTCCACACCTTCACTGGTCCTACGTCTTAAGTGCAAGGCACCATGCAGAGTTTTATTTACTATCAGAACCTTTCCAGGAGAAGCAAGAAGAATTGGCTCTTGTGGGTTCTGTTTATCCGTCATCCTATAGTCAATCAATTACAGCATCAAAGCAGAGAAGAGGAGGCAGCCACAAAGCGGAGGTGCACGGTGGATTGGGATGCAGCCTCCAAGAGGAGGACCAGGAAAGACAGGAGAGATGGAGAACGTTTGGACGCAGAATTGGAGAACCATAACCATCACACAAATGGCTTGCACACACATACAGTACACACACTCGCATGCATGCAAACACTTTGATTGATCTGAATCATTTTAACACATTCTTAAGACATTATTTCACTTCACCACATAGTCTAAAAGAAAAAAGAATCTGACAAATATATTAAAATATGATTTTTAACAATATATACAATATAAACAATATATACAGTTTCTTAAAGTGTTTATTTATTTCTGTTTATTATGTAAATTATTTATAATGATTGTTTTTTCTTTCATCTTTCATATTTTACAATTAAAGAAAAAGCAGAAGCAGTAAAGTATTAAACATGATCAGGGACATTAAGAAACATAAACTTTGAAGAAGATGCTACTAATGAAGGCAAAAGAGGTGCCAGTGATTTACAGTACATTTAAAAAGTCTAAGTTTAAAACTTTATTGGACATTACAAGAACAGGCTCATCAAACTTTAAAGTTGTGGTGCCAATCATTTTAAAAACCAGAAATTAAGGAGAGTATTTATATGATGAATGTTCACCTTCTGTGTTGTGATTGTTGTGGATATACTGCCTCTGCATTCAACCATGAGGACAATTGCAAAATAATCCATTCATGTTTCTCTACAGATGCTGTGGACCCTCATGATGTTTGTCACCAGGAAAATATGCTGCGAATCTCGCCTCTCCTCAGAGCTCTTCTCATGGTTTTCCTCAGAGATCTCCTTGCGGTGTTTTCTCAGGGTTTCCTTTCAAATTCTCTTCAGGGTTCCTCTTAGAACTCTAATATCTGGGTTCTCCTCAGAGTTGTACTCAGAGCTTTCCTCAACTTTTTTTTCTGAGAGTTTTTCTCAGACCTCTCCTCAAGGTTTTTCTGTATTATCAGGAACATAGAAGGGTGTGTAGATTTTGTGTGATCAATCTAGGATATTAGTCCAAGTTGTTGTCTAGGCTCAGTGACTGAAGAGCCTGTCGGAAGGAGAAGCTCCTCATTCTCTTTGTGTTGGCCTTCAGGGAGCTGAAGCATTTTCTGACAACAACAGAAAGATGCGTCAGTTGTTCTTCACTGTCTTCCTGGTCTTGGTCCAGCACTGACTATGACAGTGGTGAATTCCAGAGGAAAGGCTGCCATTTGCTGGTTAGGAGCTCCTGGGTGGGTGTGCAGGAATCTGTGAGAGGTACACTTCTCATGCTGCCCCACCAGCTGCTGTTTACCATTGGACACACTCATTCCAATCTGGCAAATTATTTTCATTATTAAATGTTGTTAATCATACTTAATTTTTTTTTAAACAAATTGATATAAAGGGTAGTAAACACTGATAAATTAAGCAAAGTCAGTATGATGATGATTATCTTGGAGAATTTGCTGCAGTTCTTCTGAAGACTCTTTCAGTTAAAACACCAAGAAACTTCATTATGCTTTTTTTTTTTTTTTTTTTTGTCTGAAAAGTGGTACCTTTGGCTGGAAATTTAATCTAAAATGAACATCTAAATATTATTAAAACAAACATTTAAGATTATTTATTTAATTAAATTACTTCTGCTTAAATGCAGTTTCTACTTTCACAATTGTTGA
Source organism: Clarias fuscus (assembly GCA_030347435.1). Classification (NCBI taxonomy): domain Eukaryota; kingdom Metazoa; phylum Chordata; class Actinopteri; order Siluriformes; family Clariidae; genus Clarias; species Clarias fuscus. The sequence goes on from CM059215.1 coordinate 3,308,930, forward strand.
TACAAATCATTATTCATTCACAAATTTTGATAAGTCATGGGTAGTCATATGGCAAGAGCATGGCAGAATAAGATGTGTCAGAGTGTCAGGTTGACTTGTAGTGAATTATATCTTGTCAGCATGGGCTCTGAATTTTTTTAAATTTAGATCTTGTAAGTCTGCTGTATGTTCACTGTATATTTCCGTAGTTACAGTATATTAATAGGCAATAGTAGCCTACCAAGTGGCTACAGAAACCAACAGAGACCTAAGGCAGGGCTGCGGCAAACAGTAAGTAAATAGGAATTGTCGGGGGAAAAAAAAGAAAAAGAAAAATTTAACTCCCTTGCAGCACCAAAGTCCAAAAGCACGCAGGGCCCAGGGAACTGCCATGACACTTTGGCGTTAACAGCTGTGGTGTTCTATAAATCACTACAGCAGCTTCTGGACTGGTGCCCTGCCACATGATGGCACCAGACCTTTGTAGCAGTGAGTTATATATTACTCAGCTGTAATATATGTGTAATTAATGCTTCAACTGGACCAATATTAGAGTCAATGTAATAATATTTTTCTACCCCCCTGCAAACTCTTCCTATGACAAAAAGCCACAATATTTCATCCAAATCATGAAAAATTGCAGACTTTAGATTTGAGACTTGCAGTATAAATGATTATAAATGTTTAAGAAAATTCCAGATTGCTAAGTTATTAGCCAAATCTGTTTGCTAAACGTGGAAACTTGACGCTGATTAATTACTTATGAATACAGACTCCTCACCTGTCCCTAAACAAAAACTTTGTTCTATTCTAAGTTAGGTTGTGTAAATGTTTTCAGTAATAACAAATCATGAGTGAGAAGTTTCATTATTAACTTCTTTTAATGGCTAAAATCACTCATTTACATTCTTTACTGCATTTATCCTGAACAGATTCAAGGGATGCCTAGAGTCTAAATCAGGGGACTCACCCTGGATGGGGTGCCAGTCTATTACAGGGCACAAGCACCAATGCGCACACATTCATTTACACACTATGGGCAATTTGGAAATGCCAATTAGCCTAATCCACATGTCTTTGGACTATGGGAGGAAACCCGGAGAAAAACCACCAAGCACAGGGAGAACATGCAAATAACTCAGCAACACTTAAAGCCTGAAGATGCAAGGCCATGGTGCTAACCACTACAAATTTTTTATCATCATAAATCATCAAGTGAACAATGATTTTACCTCACCGTACATGGAGACAGTCAGTTTGTGGATAAAGGGAAGGAGAACCTCATTTTCAACCCTAACAGAGTAATGTTATGTGAACCTGAAATGTAAAATTTGCTGTGAAATCAGCACAATTAAAGTAATGTTACATTTTTTATATTTTTGTTGTGATTCTGCAAAACCTTACCAAAAAAAGCTGATGTTATTTATAGATTCTTTCCTATAGATCAATACCAATCTTTCCTTAAAAATGTTTATAAAAAAATAACTCAACAACAATATACAAAAGGGTTTTTTTCAGCTTTAGATCTTTAATCAGGAACATTTACGCCAGTGTTACAGGAAAGACACGAAAGTAGTAAATACCAAATACAAGTTTCACACTAATCTACTACATCATACAGCAGAATAAATTATACCATGATACACACACTCGCGCACCCACACACATATACACACACGCTAAACAGAAATGGAAGAAAGCATAAACACAAATTCTAAGTGATCAGTTTAAGGTTCCAGGGGTTCAGGAGGGAATAGATACACTTTTAATATCCAAATGTCGATTAACGCACGTTAGCCACGAATGGTCTATGCTAAGAGTCGGTTCTCTTGTTATTGATAAAAATGTACACAATCAGGGGGTCAAAGGAATCATCTAAACGGTCAACAACTACTCGCAGTGTCTCGAGGCTTCATGAGGAGTTCATCAGTGATGAAGCCTCACTAGCACCGAGTAGATAGAGGAAATCCAGCAACAATCCAACAAAGGAGAAACTTCACATCTGCAAACTGAAAAAGTCTTCTTCTTTATCAGTGGCGTCTGTTTGTTGTCAGTGGATGTGAGCTCTTAGAAAGAGTCAAATCTAACCTGTACTGTATACAAGTCAGAGTTTTTTGGGGAATTTATGGAATGCGTTTTCATTTTATAACAATTTCATCATAGCATCACAGAAACAAAAGATAAGAACAGAAAAACAGACTGAAAAGTACTGTATTTTGCTAAATTATACATATTAATTAAAAAGCAAAGGAAAGCAAAAAAAAGACAAAGACAAAAAAAAAATCCCTTGTTTCATCTACTATCAAACATCTTTCTCACTTTTTTTGGTTTAGTATAAAACATACTCTTTATAAACAAACAATACAATCTGCATGGTGTATTGTACAATTTCCTTCACGGGCAACGATGGAATATAAGATTTGGAATTGTGGAATTGTTTAAATGTGGCATAAGGGATTGAAAAAGGAGAATGTGATGTTGTGCTGATGACCTATACTATTTAGCTACTGAAACGTGTGCAGTCTGAGCGATTCAGAGCGTAGGAGAAACGAACAGCACAAGCATAAACTATGTTCACATTACAATTCAGATTGTTCAAATTGGATTTTTTTTGTTCAGATCATATTTGCATGTCATGACGGTTAACATTCATAAAGTGACTTTTCTCTGACTCTAATATGGACGTGTGAGTCCTCTGCAACAGAATGCATGCTCACACCAATACGTATTGGCTCACACCCTCTGGGTTAAAACACGTCCTATTTGTGCCATTTAAATACAAATCTGCTTGGGGGTTTGCTCTGGAGGACAATGAGCAGTTAGTTGGCTGTATTTGTTGAGGTCCAGAAGAAGAAAGAAAGCCAGGAGCCTCACTTTAGCTGTTGCTAGTGCTGATTTGAAATCCCCACGCTGCTGGTGCTGACTAATGATGTCAGTGTGCTACAGTATGCATGCTCAGAGGCAAAAAGTCACATGAATTCTGTTCTGACTGTTCTCATTCAGGTCACATGATCAGATAAGATAATGAATCATATCCACTCTGAAACACATCAAATTTGTGTCAGACAGCCCTGAAAAAATATACTCTGTGTAACATTAGGGGGGGAAAAATCTGATTTGAGCCACTTCAGGGTGGTAAAGTGAGCGCAGCCTTAAAGATTTCGAATAGTCCGACGCTCCTAGATGAGTAAAGGTAATTTTTTGAAAATGTCTTGATTTTATTATATGTCTTAATTCTAAATATCTAAGACCATTAATATCTGGGATTAATTGCTCTATTGGTAATAAAGAAGCGCGAGCGGACCTCCACGAGTCTGCGTAAAATCTTAAGTCAACTAGAAGACTCTACAATGCTGCTACATGAACTGAAAGAAAAAAAATGAATACAAGGACAATAAAGCATAATTTTAACCTACTTAGATTTAGAAATGAGTACAATGCTAGCTAAATTGTGCTAAATTTAAGTTTCCGCTTTGGTGCTGATTGGTCATAAAAGGTGAGATTTCTTAACGTCAAATAAGCTCAGTAAAAAAAAATTATGATCTTATTTGTTTTTAATTATCATCATTATTTCAAATCACTTAATGATACATAAATATGTTTTTGAAGAACTCTAAGGTTTAATTATAAAAACACAGCCATTTAAGTCGTCCCTTTATACTCTAGGTTTGTAACCAATCATTGTCGAGATTGTATTCTTGTAACCAATCATAACACAGGAGGCGGGATTTCTTAACCTCATAGAGGCTTTAACATTTTTTTTTTAACTTACCAAGTAATAAGCCAAAATGTACTATCTTTTTTATCTTATCATTTATTCACCCCCCCCCCCCCCCCCCCACCAAAGTTTTTTTGAGTTTTTTTCTAGTCTAGTTGCTAATGTTGATTTTACACACACGCCTGGAGATCCATGTGCTTGCCTGCACAAGAACAAAACACTTAGAATGTCTGAAATTCATGTAAATATTTCTCAGATTTGACGTAAATTTAATCGAGTTGTTGCTGGGAATAAGAACTGTTGCCTTTGGGAGGTGAAATATGATTCTGAGAAAAGTCCTGTTTCTCTCAAAACCTCATTTTTACTTCCAATGATGCATATTTAACCTGATATAAGTCTTTAATTTTAAAACTTCACGGATGGATCACAAGACTTTTTGGTTGTCCACAGAACTATATTAAAATCCCCCAAATCCTTTTCCCCAAGAGAACATTAGTCTCATGAGTGATGATGTGAATTCCCATGAGTCAGACTTCCCGAGCTCTTCTGGAATGTAAAGTAAAATGCAAAAGCTCGAATCACTCAGGACATACACACACGCAGCCACTCGGGGAGAAAGGAAATTATGGCAGCACACACCGTATCACATCACGATTTCAAAACGGCAAACAGGAAAGGAATGTTACGGTCCGAGAAACTTCAGAGAGGATGAAGGAATGAAGGGATTAGTGCTTATAGATGTTTTTAACAAAAATTCATCATAATCATCATTATCATTAGAATTAAACAACTTGATGTTTTTTTTTGCATGAGATCTGGTCTGTATTGTGTTTGAGAGCAAAAAAGCAAAAAAGGCGTTAATCATAATCACAATAACAAGGAAGAGGAGAATGATCATTCTCAGAAGATTACTAATAAAAAGGAAACATTTCTTTTATGACACATGATTTTACAGATGAATATTTACAGGAAGAAACGCAGTCAGAAATATAGCCTCGACTGCTTTCTCGTTTAAACACCAGGGACATCAAGGTGTAAGTCTTTCTATCGCTCACACACACAAGTGTTACAGAATTCCAAGCAGAGCCGGATGCTGGTGTGTGTGTCTAAAGGTGTGTGTGTGTGATGATCAGTAGGCCTGTCCTGTCTCCACCTGCAGCAGCCCGAGTACTGCGGAGTGATCGCCCAGCTTCATCCTCCTCTGGGTGGACAGACTGACATTTTTAGCCAGGTAGTCAACAGCACCTAGAAAAGTCACACACACACACACATTAGTTGGATTACTCTAATTCTACTGTTTCCTTAATGAGTAGATTACAGAGCGACTGCTGTATTACTTAAGTCCTGCCCTTTTATAATAAAAGACTCAATCTCACAATGCTGTAAAATGATTGGCCTGTCTGATTCTAAGATTTGTGCAGAGAGATCATGTGTGGCAGATACTTCACACCAGCGTTGTGCTCTAGATTTGGTGATTTACCTGTGAATGAAATATCCATTTGATAACCTCATGTTCCCAACAACCAATCAATGACAAGCATTTCTCCCTACGAACATTGTTTCCCAATGACCAATCAGTGATCAGCATTGCTCCCACACAGGCATAGCTGTCACGTATTGGAGATGTTTGTGTGTGTGTGTGTGTGTGTGTGTGTGTGCACGTGCCACTCTTTATTATGCTTGGCATCTCAGATTTCATGCCTCACACGCTCCTCATCAAAACCCTTCCATTCATTCTGCAGTCATTAAGCAGCTCACGTCGGTCAATCTCTCTGATAATTAACCTGACACTCACTCGTCAGCTCGCCTCCTACTGCTTCTGCACCTTCCCATCGATCCAACATCACACACACACATACACACACTGATCTTGCACCTCACACACTGAGGCACAAAGCAGAAGTGCTGTAGTTTGGCCTCAGTGTCAACACCAGCCACTGATTATGTTAATTCAATCAATCAGTTCTTTCCTGCCTTGCAGTGTGTGTGTGTGTGTGTGTGTGTGAGGGAAGGTGAGAGAGGTGCCTAAAAGGACACTGACCCCCTGGGGGTCCTTGCTGGGCTTTGAAGCATCCCGGTGCCACTTCCCAACCTAGCAGATCGGGGTGTGACTAACCGCACAGCTCCAGGACATGCAGGGTCTTTATCAGGAGCATGTGTGTGTTCCTCTGACCGCAAGGGTCACGAAGGGGGATGAGAGAGAGAGAGAGAGAGAGAGAGAGAGAGAGACAGGGAGCCATCGATTGACATAGTCACCACTTCCACCACTCCTAAACAACCTAATTATTTTTGTCCGGTGGTAGACAGTCAAGGTGATTGCTCTTTAAGGAATTGTGCAGCTTATCTGAGGTTCTAGATTAGATCAGGGTTCTTTATTACTGCCACACATTTAAAGTGAATGAGACGAGGCACTGAGATAGTTCAGGAGAAATGTGTAAGAAGTAAAACACTCTGTTGTGCAGAGATACCATAACCAGTTACAAGCAGACAAAATATGTTTCCTTCCTCTTACACCTTAGAAAGTTTGCAGTGTCGATTTGTTACTACAGAAACGGTAAGATGATGGTTGTGTAGCAGTACTCACTCTGGCCGTACTGGCTGTACTGGTATCCGGCTGTAACCGGGTCCACGCTGTAGCTGGTTGCGCTGTAAGTCGGGGGGCAGTAGGATTGGGACGAGGCCAGGCTCTCCACGCTCTTGATGGTGTCCGAGCGCTGGCTGCAGCTGGCCGAGATGGTTCCGGAGGCGTCCAGGCTGCTGTGGAGCGGCGAGATGGAGAAGTCGTGCTGCGGCTGAGAGGGCACGGCGTTGGGGTTGCTCAGGATGCTCATCACCTGCAGAGACGCAGAGGAACAATGCAAAGGATGCTTAAAACTTTCGGTCTGAGTTATTCCGACTTATTTAATTCAAAACCTTTTAAGAAAAACAGTGACGTGATGAATTGCATGGACTTTGACACTGCTCTACTGTATGTTTAAGGACTGGTTTAGAGGTTCATCCATCAGCACAAAATACACAAACACTCAATCTCATCCTGGAGATTCTTCAAGAGATTTATTAAGAGTAAAAGAGCGCTGAAAAAGCCAGGGCATGGACGTCAGCCAGGCCATCAGCGACTAGCTCACTGCCCAGAGGCCTGACACTCAACAAGCGCTGAGGGAAAACTTAATCCCACCCTCCAGGCATCCCACAAGCCCCTGCTCATGAATAATAACGAGTTAAGAGAGATCCAGCCAAGCCCCTGGTCGCGAGCGTGCCTTTTTGTTTTACAAACAAATTACACTACGCTTTATACAACAGACCCCAAATCCTCAGCTGTTTCACTTTGCATATAAAGGAATGAGAAAAAATACATTGAAGGAACAATTTGAAAGTAAAAATATGTTTTTTTTTGTTTGTTTAAAAAATGAATATATATATATATATATATATAATAAAAAATGTGTTTTAAAAGGAATGTAATGTGTTTGAATTTGGACTTGCATTCATTGTATAATGATGGTAAGGTTTTAGGGCTGGAGTTTGTGTTGTAACTTTTCTTTGGGCTTTAGTATGAAATAAACAAAACAAACAAACAAACAATAAATCCAACCTGCATTATGTCTTCATGATCACTTTATTAATATATGATTCTCTTTTTTAAATTAACTAATTAATGTGTAAGAGTGATGAAGAATGCTTATTACATTGATCAGATGTAATCAGCTACATATTACATTATATTACATTCTAAGTAAGGGTTCAAATGCACTTAAAGGTGATTGCAAAAACAAAAGCAAAATACACACTCCAAGATTTAATTCAATTACCTTTAGCTTTGATTACAGCGCACACTGGTGTCCAGTTCATGTGTGACAATGATTCCTCATGCTCCCATAAACACTCTTTTACTCTCTGAGTCCTGCAATATGGCTGTCCCATTAAGGAAGAAAAACTCCACAGATGTGATACCCTGGTCATTCAGTACATTCAGGTCGTCAGCTGATCATTTTATTGCCACCTAACGTTGCTGAGCCTAGATCTGGGCAACTGAACTCCAGGTCATAACACTGCCTCCAGAGGCTTGTACAGTGCTTGATGGGTGCGTTGCTTCATGCACTTCCCTGATGCGCCAATGTCTCTGGAAGAGGCTCAATCTGGACACATCACCTCACATGAGCTTTTTCCATCGCTCCACAGTCCAATCTTTATGCTCCCTAGCAAACTGAAGCCTTTTTTCTTATAGTCGCACTAACAAGTGACTTTCTTATGGAAACACAACTGTTTAGTCTCAATTCTGTGAGTTCGTATCACATTATGTGTGTGTATGGAAATGCTCTTACTTTCACTATTAAATATAACTCTGGTTTTTACTGGGTATTTTTTTTACAATGCAACCAAGCAGTTAAATGATCTGTGTGAGGAGAAAAAAGATTTGTGAGTGTTACCATGATGTGATTGTCTGATGGGGCAAAAGAACAAAACTCCAAAAATGGTAGTGTAGGAATAAAATCTGAACAAAACCAATGATATTAGTGCAAGTGCGAAATCATACATCCTGGAATGAAAGAAGCTGAAGTCGATCGATAGTGAGATTTAGAGCAAGGCCAGATGTGAGACAGACAAAACGAAATGAGGGAAAGTGTTTAGGAGACAGTCTCAGGGTGCTGCGTCTGTTCTGTAAACAAGATGGTAAATCTGTAACCTGCACAGTATATATTTAAAAGGTTTATGTGAGGCCCTGAGAGAGAGATCGAGAGAGCGAGAGAGAAGGAGAGAGATAAAGAGAGAGAGGATGGAAAGATGCCACACATGATCTCTCTCTTTCTCCTCACATCAGGTTTGTGTTGAATCGGCTACGCTGCGCTGCCCTTTGGCCTCCCTGCCTGCTAAACCAATTAGTCCATCATGGAGTTGCTTAGACACACACTCACACAACCTGTGCACGCACACACACCCCACAAAATAGCCTCTGGTGGGGGGAAAACACACAGCATGGACATCCGAGATGCCTTGATGCTCTGGAGGAAACGTATTATTTTTAATACTCGACAAATGCTTCTTTAGGAAATGGGAAACACTCGAGGCACATCGGTTAGCCATTTCCGCATGTTAATTCTATCAGCAGATAGCCCTCCTCACACACATGTACACACACATACGGTGCACAAATATGACACGGATTCAAATACACTGGAGAACCATGCCGTGTCCAGTTGAGACAGACATGTGGACAGACATGCGGAGTGTCATGTGACCACACGGAGGGCTTTAATGTTTCCTGATTAAAACAGATTAGCAAGTAGCCTCTGTCTAGCCCTGGGTGTGCTTTGGGGAAAGGAGGGGACCAGGATGGATTGGGGTTCAGTTTCCGTTGACAGTTAGCTGAAGCTTGGATTGAACAGATTCCTTTAAAAGATCTAGACATAAAATTAACAATTTTTTTTTTTTTTTTTAGTTTTGGATTGTAAAATTTAAATTACAAAAACAAAAACTACCTAGGAAAAGTTATTTACCCCGGGTACTCTACCTGATTTTCCCAAGAAGGACCCCCTCAGACACTGCGAGAACATGATACCTGAGGTCGGGATGAAACCGGTAATGCTACAGGCTACACAAACCCTTTAAACTCTACAACAGAGTGCTTTTTTATTGCATAAGGTTCAAAGAAAACCATATTGGAAGCTGAAGAACACTTTTTCCTTTCAATTTGTAAACCTTTAGAAAAAAAAGGGTGCTTGAAGGATTCCTGACATGCACATGGGTTCAAGGGTTCTTTCAGGCTTCATTTGATGATGATGTAGTAGTAGACCGCTTTGACTTGGACATTTTTCTGTTACAGATGCACTCATACTCACAGATCACAGACCTTGTATGATACATAGAACAGATAATCAATCATTAAAAAATAAAGGTGCAAACTAGAACCAGAAAATGGTTCTTCAGAATGATGCCAAAGAAGAACTTTTCCTGGTTCCACAAAGAACTGTTCCACAAATATGGCTCTTTGAGGCACGTTTTTAGCTTCTTTGAACAACTCAAGAAAAAAGGCTCTCTTGGAATTAATGTTCAGCAGGATAATGCTTATTTAAAGCAACATACATAGTAAAAGTATTGGCCCCCTCAACCCCACCCATCCATCCATCCAGGAAAACGAACCTCTATGAGACCAAGAACCCTTGAAGAACCTTTTCCCCTTCTGAGTTGGTATTACTTTTATCATGCCACCCTCTCCTATATCTTTTTTCTGTCTCTTAAAATTGTAAAAATATAAAATAAAAAACTTTGTGACTCTGGCTGAACCTTAACAGGTTATCTTTAGATCAAATTCCTTTGGTAAAATTTAATTGATTGACTGATCTTGGTTTTGGGATAATTTTTTGGGACATAGCCTTTTTCTTTCATCAAGATAAAATCCTAGTGTGTCCGTCTGATGGTGTCAGATGGTTAATACTTCAGGCAGACACAGATGGGCTTTATGCTTGGTGTATAACAAATCTTCCAAAGCCAGAGCATTGCTGTTAGTGTTAAACAAAGATAAATCTACAGTGAATAACAACTACTGTATGAGTTCCCTGAGAAGGCTGAGGAGAAGTTTTTGACCTTGGGGCAGTGAGATGATCTCTTTCTTTACCTATGATTTGATCACACACCCACACACGCACACACGCACACACACACACACGCACACACACACCCACGCACACACACACACACACACACACACACACACACACACACACACACACACACACACACACACACACACACACACACACACACACACCTACCTCGTCCTACCTTGAGATATTCACATGGGTGAAAAAAACAGAAATCGATAGCACCCAGAGTCTCAATCTGATAGCAGGTTTTATCTGCATCATCTCCTGCTGGTGGAGAGGGAGGAAGACGAGCACCTCGTGGCTATCACTCACACTTCACACACTCCTTACCTCCTGCAGTGTCTCTCTCTCTCTCTCTCTCTCTCTCCCTCAGTCTCAGTGACTTTGATGAGCTGTGTGTCGTGTAGATAACTGCTGCCAGGACTGCAGTGTGTAAAAGCACAGAGCCTCAGGGTACAAGCCTGTCTCCACACACGCCTCTCTCTCTCTCTCCCTCTCTCTCTGTGTCTCTCTCCTCATAGATTACTCAATAAGTCGTAATACGAAGAGGGGAAAAAAACCTAATTAATTCTCCCAACTTCTGAGAGCTGGCAGCCTGCGGCGGCTCTAAAGCTCGAGTGTAAATTGATACAATGTGCATCCTTTCAGATAAACAAACACGCAAACAAAACGCTGGGCTTTCACTCTGTCCACAGACACACACACACACACACACACAGAGCCAAATTATACACTATAAAATTATTATGCTACAAATGTAAGTGGCTGCTAGATGACATTTTCAAAAATAGGAATGAACATTATAAATAGGCTGCACAGTCCTTCATTTCTCTATTTATTTATTTATTTATTCATTCATTCCTCCATTTATTTATTTATTTATTTATTTATTTATCCATTTTATTTATGCAAAAGCAGTGAAAACAAAAATCCTCCATTTATTACACAATACGGTATGCTTAAATTTCTTAGTAGTTTATTAAAGATTGTATTATTTATATAGTTCTTATTTATTCAGATTTTTCAGATATTTATATAAATATTTTTAATAAATTAATTAGCCATATTATTTTATTTTCGGTAACGTAATTTCAAAGAATCAACAATAAACAATCCTGAATAAATTCCCCATGCCACATAACGACACATAACTGCTTATAACTTCCCATCTACTCAACATTATGATTTAATTAATGGAGCAAGGGTCACTTTTCATAGGTAAACGGTAAACTATCGCGTTGATTGGCTCTGTCATCACATGATTTTAAGTGATCCATACTGTATAGCCATGCCCACCTTGAGGGGGAAAAGCGCTATATTCATCCAAAAAGTACTAGATGCTGTGATGTAATCTGGCCCATAAATGCTCATAACTTCCCTACTACTCAACATTTTGATTTATTTATGGTGCAGGTTTAACTTCAGGCAAATACTGAAGGACTGGTAAAGTTTCATTAAATCCTATTCATCCAGTTTTGCGTAATGCTGTGACAAAATCAGCTGAATGGATATATAGACATACAGACATACAAACATACAGACAGAAATTTTGAGATATCATTGAAAGGGTGTAAATTCTGACCAATGTACAGTCAAACCATTTAAAATTATTTTTATATTCAATATGAAAAAATAATTAAATAATAATTAATATGAATTAAATGTAATATTTAAACAATAAACATTATTTCCCCATGTTGTAAGCAACTTTATTTTGTTATCTATCTATCTATCTATCTATCTATCTATCTATCTATCATTCATTAGTAAACATATTTTTAAAACTTTTTTTGGTTATTTATTTTTTTGCTTGTTATTTTATTTATCCATTTTGTTGAAAACTTGACAGACAATCATTATATATAAAGTTATAGCCTGTCTTAAACAAATTAACTTTTTTTCATTGTATTTATTTTATTACTTATATAGTTATCAAATTAATATTTGTTTAACATTATTATTTACATTTTAACATGTTTATTGATATATTCACTCATCCTCCTTTGGTTTCATGTTTGCAGAAAAATCGTAACTTAACGTAAATGAGACTGTGGAAAATAGAGAGAGCGAGAGAGGCCTGGTGACTGAGAAAGTGTGAAGTACAAAGACTTCTGGAGGACTGAGTTACTGAATTCTCCTGAGGGCCGACAGCCTGCAGAGGAGATAGCAGAACCCTTCCTACCTAATACACACGCACGCACACACACACACACACACACACACACACACACACACACACACACACACACACACACACACACACACACACACACACCTAATCTGTCCTACAGTGGATTATGGGGACTTTGTCACCACAGACTCTCTGAGTCCTCAGTGCCCCCGGTGGTACCTTCAAGTCTAACAGAGGTCAGGGTGGAGAACCACGGAGAATCCGTTGCCTAAGCGCGCGTGTGTGTGAGTGTGTATGTGTGTGTGAGCCGCTGAGATTTATCGGGACAACATCATAGATTGGCCAAGCTGAATGACAAGTGGTGCTTCACATTCAAGTTTTCCTTAAAAACGATTTAGATGCCTTCATCAATCATTAGAATTCTCCTTTACAATGCTTAATTCAGGTCAATTTGATTTTATTTATATAGCGCTTTTAACAATGGTCACTGTCTCAAAACAACTTTATGGAATAAAAAACTAATACTAATTACTAAAATTATATAAAATAATATTAATAATACCATACCGATCCTGAAGGCTTGCTCATCGACCGAGATCAAAACCTAGCTGATTTCTTTCATTACAAAATAATAATTAAATCACAACTTACACAAAACAGATCATATAACTACAATAAAGTATAGCTATGAGAGAAATCAAGCCTAGCATAAAAAATTCTGGCTGTTAACAGTTTCCTAAGAAGACAAAATAAAAAAGAGCAAATCCAAAATGTTCACCTATTTCAGCATTGGATTAAAGTCTTTCTTATTTTCTCTTATGTTCGATTTCAGACCAGTGATGCTGGAGATCGGACCAGGACTGTAGGAGAGTTATTAATAATAAATAAAAAATAAATAAATAAATGCAATTAAATATTAGTAAATAAAAAATGAAAATTGAATAAATCGTGAACAGAATAATCTTTAACGAGCAAGTTTACAATACAAAAATCTATTTCAGTACAATATTTTAAATAGAAATATTTCCGAATTTAATTTAAATAACATTTAAAATTTGTAAATATTTTAATCAACTTTTCAAAACGCTGTAAATCATCTGATCTGCTCCGTAAATCAACATTCCTGTTTTAATACAGCCGGGGTCGAAATAAACTGCCTCACTGAAGTTCTTTATTAACCTTGTGTAAAGTGTGTTAATGCTGAAGTACGCGTTAGTTCCTGCTGTAAGTAATGTACATCCATCAACCCATAATCACACGAGTCTAGCCTGCAGAAGTGTCGAGACACACACACACACACACACACACACACACACACACACACAGAGCATAGCACAGCCCCCATCTGAGGAGACAAAATGACTATTTAAAAATAACAGTGGTTGCATAAATTCAATTAGGGGGCTTTTGGTCACGGTGGAAGGCGAGCGCGGGGCAATTAAGCAGCCTGGGAGCGCCGAGCCAAGCCGACTGGTGGCAGGGAGCAGATGACGGGGGCAGCGGTGGGCGTCAGCGCTCTAATTGGCCGCAGCACATTAATCAAAAGTGAAAAGAAGCTTCCGTCGAGGACAGAGAGAGAGAGAGAGAGAGAGAGAGTGAGTGAGGAGGAAATGAAATAGAGACTGACCCAGGAGATGCTGAAGCGATGAAGGCAAGGTGTGATAATTGTGTTCAATTAGGCGTCTGATTGGCACTGACAGAATCTGGGCACTGACAAGCGCGGCACAGATGAGAGCGATTAGCGGCTGCTGGAACAAGCTGTCACTCCTCACAGCTCTCCAACGCCATGAAACCCTGCGCATATGGCTTTCTGTGACCAGTGCTCTCTAACACACACGCACGCACACACACACACACTCTACATCACCGACACACTGGTCAGCTCTCTCTCTCTCTCCTCACACACACACACACACACACACACACACACACACACACACACTCTACATCACCGACACACTGGTCAGCTCTCTCTCTCTCTCCTCACACACACACACACACACACACACACACACACACACACACACTCTACATCACCGACACACTGGTCAGCTCTCTCTCTCTCTCTCTCTCTCTCTCCTCACACACACACACACACACACACACACACACACACACACACACACACACACACACACACTCTACATCACCGACACACTGGTCAGCTCTCTCTCTCTCTTTCTCTCTCCTCACACACACGCACACACACACAACGCACTGGTTAGATCTCAAGATTCAGTTTTATTGGCATGGCAAATCTTTATATTCGTATTGCAACAGCTTAAAAATACGTCACGTAAACACACACAGCTCAGAGCTTCCACTTCATCCTGTTTGTAATTTAAGGCACGGATTTATCACTTGTTTTACACTTCAACCATCCCATTGTTTTATATGTTTTACATGTAATCTTACTTTACTACATTGCTCAATAAATGACAAAAAAATCCCTGATGTTTAATACTTTGTACAACCCCCTTTTGCCAACAAAACAGCACCTAATGTTCTCCTATAATCTTTCACAAGATTAGAGAACACAGAAAGAGGGATCTTCGACCATTCCTCTTTGCATAATGTCTCTAAATCATCCAGTGACCTGACTCCTCTCCTCTGCACTCTCTTCTTCAGCTCACTCCACAGGTTTTCAATGGGGTTGAGGTCTGAGGGACTGAGATGGCCATGGGAGGAGCTTGATTCTGTGTGTGGTGAACCATTTCTGTGTAGAGTTGGCCACATGTTTTGGGTCATTATCTTGCTGAAAGACCCAGTGACGACCCATCTTCAGGTTTCGGGCAGAGGCCACCAGATTTTGCTTTAAAATGTCCTGGTATTTCAAAGCATTCATGATACCATGCACCCTAACAAGGTTCCCAGGGCCTCTGGAAGAAAAACAGCCCCACAGCATCACCGATCCTCCCCCATACTTCATAGTGGGCATGAAGTGCTTTTCTGCATACTCATCTTTTGTGTTCTGCCATACCCACTTAGTGTTTGTTGCCAAAAAGCTCTATCTTGGTCTCATCTGACCAAAGAACACGGTCCCAGTAAAAAGCCCCAGTACCGCTTAGCAAACTTCAAACGTTTGCGTTTATGATTGTGACTGAGAAGTTTTTTTCCTTGCATGCCTCCCAAAGAGCTTGTTGGCATGTAAATAGCGTCTGATGGTTGTTTTGGAGACTTTGTGACCCCAAGATGCTATCATTTGTTGCAGTTCTTTAACAATGACCTTTGGAGAATTTTTTATTTCTCTTACCATCCTCCTCACTGTGCGTGGAGGCAAAATAAACATGCGTCCTCGTCCAGGCTTGTTTACTACTGTTCCAGTTTTCTAAAACTTCTTAATGATTCCTCTCACAATAGATATGGGCAGGTGCAGGCGGGTGGCTATTTTCTTGTACCCATTGCCTGACTTGTGAAGGTTGACGCACATCTGCCTTACTTGAGTGCTGTGTTCCTTTGTCTTTCCCATGTTGAAGAGTGGATAAGAGAAATGGCCTCTGTGTCACATCATATTTATACCCGAGGGAAGCAGGAAGTGATAAATTACTAATTAAATGTTCCTAGATACTCTGATCAACTTTGTAAACTACTGTAGAAATGGCAGAAATACTTCAATTACATTTATTTTCTAGAAATTGTTAGGAGTGCCAATAATTGTGGAACAGGTTATTGTATGAAAAAATATATATATTTGTTATATTCAAATATATATATTTGTTAGTCAGGGATTTTTATTTCCCCTTAAAATTCACTTTATATTCATGTTATATTTTTCTACAGTTTTCTAAGGCTTTTAACACATCTTAACCATGGGGTGCCAATAATTATGGAGCGCACTGTATATATACTGTATACACACAGTCTGTGCAAAAGTCTTAGGCACCATATTATCTGTAGTACAAATTTTGTTATACAAGTTTATGTCTTCATTATTATGTACAAGACCATTCCCTACAAACATACACTAAAATTAATGAATTAATAACATTAGGGAGGAATATTTGCATGTCTGTAAAGAAAGCGACATATTACATGACAGACCAGTTTTCAGATGAGAAAAAAAAAATCAATAATGTAGACTCCTGGGTTTTGCATGAAAATAGAAAGGAGCGAGTGTGACGAAGTTACCAAAAGAATTCATATTCTCCAGCATGCTCAGTAAAACCTAACATATGTTTTTTTTTACAGTACTGTGCAAAAGTCTTGGGAACATCCAAACAAAAGCCATATGCAATGATGCCTTTGAAAACATTTCTACATTAAAAGAAACTTCTATAAAAAGCACTAAGTAATAACAAAAACAATAAACGGTCAATATTTGGTGTGGAAACTCTTTGCTTGAACATAAGCGGTAGTGTTCGATACAGATGTGTGCAGTACTCTAAATAAAACAGCTGTTAGGTTTTACTGAGCATGCGGGAGAATATGAGTTCTTTTGGTAACTTCGTCACACTCGCTCCTTTCTATTTTCATGCAAAAACCCAGGAGTCTACATTACTGATTTTTTTTCCCCATCTGAAAACTGGTCTGTCATGTAATATATCGCTTTCTTTACAGGCATGCAAATATTCTTCTGTAATGTTATTTATTCATTAATTTTAGTGTATCTTTGTAGGGAATGGTCTTGTACATAATGATGCAGACATAATAAACTTGTATAACAACATTTGTACTACAGATAAGACTTAAGACTTTTGCACAGTACTATATCTACTATGCCCCCTTTAATGCAAAGGCCAGTATTAACTACATAAGGTGAAAGTGTGTGTCAGGGAGCAGACAGACACAATAAAAAGGTCTGACCAGAGACTCTCTCTCTCACTCTTTCAAGATGTGGAAAGTGTGGGACAGAAGCTTGAGCTAAGGGAACAATCCAGCTCGCTCTCTAAACGCCAGCAGTGTGTTCTGCAGAGAACCAGAGGTTAATGTGTCTTCTATTGGGAAGCAATTTCAGAGCGTGAGGAGCGTAGTCCTCTATTCTCTGCTACTGATATGCTTGAGTGGCTGCGGGATGGATTCAGCCACCAGGAACAGGAGCACACACACATACACACAGAGACACAGCTTTGCAGAAATTAAACGGCACATTTTATGATTCCAGATGAGTGCTTTCAGCATGGTTGCGGCAGAGAGAAAGAGAGAGAGACAGAGACTGAATGTAGTAAAGGAACGGAGGAAAAACCCGAGCGGTGGGGGTTTGTTTGCTGAAGACAGCAGGGGGGCGTCCCAGTGAAAAATGTCAGGTTAAATTATTCTTGACAGTGTTAATATCTGCACCTCATAGCCATAATCACATGTAAATAAATAGTGAAATAGCTCTCAGCTGGAGGCAGGGAGCAGAGGGGCATCTTCCAGATGAGTGCCTGGGCTGACACACACTTCCTAAACACACCACAGGGAGCGTGTTAAGAACCCGAGCTAAAACAATAGAATCTGATCATTTTTATTCAGCCATTATTCCCACACTCTCAGAAATCAAAGGTAACACTCTACTTTCCCTTAATGCTGGATTGCATATTTGACTATTAAGAGTGCTTCTTCAGTATCTTTAGTGTTTACCTTTAATTAGCTTTTATAGTAGGAGTGGTACATGATGCCAATATAAATGCAAATCACAATCTCTGACATGGAAAACTATGATAGAATGGTTGTTCAACTTGGAATTTCATGAAGTCAGGACAGCAATTCACCTTGCACAGGTTTTCTGACATAAACACACCTAAGACCCCACACAATATGGTGGTCAACTGTAAGGAGAATTCCCTTAGCATATTTTTTTTTTTACTTGATAAAACTTGATTTGTAAGTTGTAACTTAAATTGTAAAATTGTAACTCAGTAAATTGATTTTTTATTTTTTTTAAGTTTATTAGTATTTTTTTTTTTTTTTTACTAATCTTTTACTTTTTATGAGGTTTGTGGAATTTTGCATGGGTTTTGTTGGGTTTTGGAGGACATTGTGAGAGTCTGTAGGTTTTCATACAGGTTTGGGGAGCTTCATAGAACATCAATTAGTTTTATGGGGTTTTTATAGGGTTTTATCGTTTGTGGTGGTTTGACGAACATTGGAGGACATAATTCTGCTGATTTCAGCTAAAATATCATCCCATGATAAAAAACACTTTCAATAATACTTATGAGCAAACTCCATTAATTGCTTGGAAATATTAATGTAGATGATATTAAAATGTTAATCAAATTGGGTAACTAGGCCAACAAACATTGCTTGGTGCATCCACATTTTGGAATTCTTCAAAACTCAGGAAAATAGAGTACTACTTTTCCCAGTACTACTAATTTGCAGCATTAACATTAGGTGAAACTAGATGAGGCCTGGAAAACTCTATTAGCGTAGCTTGTTTGTGTGTGTGTTTTGGCACTAACAGTTCCTTTACAGATAAAGAACAAACCTGAAGAAGCAGTTAAGAAGTGTGATTATTATTATTAGTAGTAGTAGTAGTAATAGTAATAAAAAGCGCTATATAAATAAAATCAAATTGACCTGAATTAAGTATTGTAAAGGAGAATTCTAATGATTGATGAAGGCATCAAATCGTTTTTAAGGAAAAGTAGTAATAGTAGTAGTAGTATTAATAGTAAAAATAACAACAACAACAACAACAACAACAACAATAATAATAAGATTATTATTATTATTATTATTATTATTATTATTATTATAAGAATCATTATC
The DNA here is from genome assembly GCA_030347435.1 of Clarias fuscus. NCBI lineage: Eukaryota > Metazoa > Chordata > Actinopteri > Siluriformes > Clariidae > Clarias > Clarias fuscus. Next base: position 3,328,053 of record CM059215.1, read on the forward strand.
ATCATCATCATCATTATTCTAGTCATCTTATCCATCAACAGGTTCATGTTAAATTATTCTTGGTTTTGTTTGTCCTGCTTAAAAACTACAACCCTACTTAAAGTGAGCACACAAATATCAATATTCCTGTCAGTGTTCTAAAGCCATTACAGCATCATAACCCAATATCACCCTTTCCTGAAATCATTCAAATCCTGATCAAGCCTCTTTAATTTGTTTAAGGACCATTTTATGGATCACCAAAGACGTCCATATTTGATATCCGAGACAGAATTTAATCTCAAAGAGAAAAAAAGCTCTGAGGGTTTTGGTAGGATTTAGTCCAGTGGGGTGCCAACGAGTGTGAGAGAAAACGAGAGCGTGTGAGCGTGGTGTGTAAGCGAGTAAGAAGCCGTCGCGGTATTAATCACGTCCACGCACCTGTCACACTGGCATGTGGAACTAACAGGAAGCACATTGGAGAAAGTGACGCCGTCCAAATGGCTGCAGCTCGCAGGAGCGCAGGTTCAGCCCTGTTTACTCACGCAGACAACGACCCCCTGACCTCTAGACCCACTGACCCCTGCAGATCTGAGGACAAAGCCATGCCTGGATGTGTCTAAACACTCTACACACACACACACACACACACACACACTTCCACCTGTCTAGAAAAAATGTATAGAAATAGAATAATATGTACAATGAGGTGAAAGAAATTACACGCACACACACACACACACACACACACACACACACACACACACACCTTCTAGGATCTAAAAATCACATTTCCTTACAGTACATACATGGATGATCAGAAAGCAGGGGGAGAGAGAGAAAGAGCAAGAGAGAGAGAGAGAGAGGCTGAGACAGACAGAGATAGATATACAATACATAGAGAGATAGATATGGACAAAAACAAAGAAGGGGAACAAGAGACAGAGAGAGGAAGGGGAAAGAAGTACCGAGAGACAGATAGAGAGAGACTGGCAGAAAAAGAAACTGAAACTGAAACATAGACATGTAGACAAAAACAAAGAGAAAGAGCGAGGGAGCAAGAGAAAGAAATAAAAAGAGAAGCAAATCAAGGAAAGGGAGAGAGACACAAGAAAGACAGACACTGATTAGAAATGTTAAGAGAGATGGGGAAAAGAAAGAAACAAAGATGGAGGGAGAGAGAGAATCAGCAATACAGGGGGAACACAGACAGAAAAAAGAGACATAGACACTGATAGACAGACAGGTACAGGCAAAAAAGACAAAGAAAATGAAAGAGAGATAAGAAAAGGAGAGAAAGAAAGAGACAAAGTGAAAAAGACAAATAGAGGCAGACAGGAAGAAGGAGAAAGAGACAGAGTGGGACAAAATGACGGACAGAAAAATAGACCAAGAGAAAAAGAAATTCCAGGGATTCACAAAATAGAAAGCAGAAGTTTTCGAAACTCTCTGTTTTGTTGCTTTACTCTCCCATATTCAGTAATACCTGAACTACTGTCTCTACTAGTGAAGGTGAAAAAGGCAGATAATATATATATATTTCTCTTAATACAAAGACAAATCAACAGAACCTCGAAACAGACCCCTTGGTGTTGAAAGTTTTAGCGCCCGTGGGTGATTTGGGAAAACCCGAGGACATTTATTGGCATGGATCGTCTTTCTCAAGCCTTTATGTGCCTTTTCCAATTATATCACAAGCATAAACAGTATCAGCTTTAATATAATTATTAAAATAAATACCTCTCTGTAAACACACACACACACACAGACACACACACACACACAGACACACACATACATGGGAAGTGTGTACAGGGTGGTATAAATACAGATATGTGCTCTTCTGCTTTGAGAGCATGCCAGCTGACACCGTGCCCAGTCTGCAGCTTATAATAATGCCCAAGTGTGTGCATATACGTGTGTGTGCGTGTGTATGTTTCATTTATATGCAGGAGAAGCAGAGGTTTTGTCAAAAGTCAGTGAGGAACACAGAAGATGGAAGCTGGAAGAAGGCGAGCTCATTAGATCTGTGCTCTTTTCTTTAGCATGTGTGTGAATTGCAGTGCTGCAGCGTAGACGAGGAGAAGGGTTCAGTCGGAGTCGCACCGTCTCTCGCCCTTATCTCAGTCAGACAGTTGTGGAGAGCTTGAGAACGGCGGCGGTGAGAGCGGGTAAAGCGGGCAGCATGGGCACACACAGGCCCGGGGACAAGGATCAAAGTGAGAAGTGTGAGGAGTGTGTGTATGGAGGCTTCCTCTTACTTTTACTCAACAGACTGCCTCACTCATGTGTCCAGAAATTTCTCTGACTCTTCCCATTTCTAAAATCCTCAAGGTGCTGATTAGGCGCATAACAGTCTGGTTGATGTAATGATTTGCAAGTCAATGACTGCGATGAATTATCACAATCATCATAAACTTTTTAATTATATTTTAAACTATGTGTAAATAATGTAACAACCTAAAAAGCTGATCTGGTGATAAGTACTAAAAATATTCCTTTTCTATCTGCATCATTATCAAGTGCATGGAATCACATTATATTACATCATATTTATCGTATTATATTACATTGTATTGCATCGCATTGTCACATATTGTATCGAACCATATTGTATTGTATACATTGTATTGTATGATATTACATCTTATTGTATCATATATTACATTGTATCGTATTGTGTAATATATTTCATCGTATTGTATCATATCATATTGTATCGTGTATTACATTTGCATTACTTATTACATTGTATCTGAAAAATTGAAATAAGACTGAAAACCAGTTTTAATGTCTTAGCCTGTTCAATAATATAATTTAATATAATAAAGTGCGATTATTTGGGGACACATCTTTTGCTTTCTTCTTTAAATTGTTATTTATCTATAACATATGAAGGGATCAAGAAATGAAAAAATCGCATTTTCCTTGTTATTTTTCTGACCTGTGCTTTCCCTATTGACCAGCAGCCATTTCCTCCTTTCCTTCTTCCAACACCTGCTGTGCTCCAAAATGAAATAGGGACAAAAAAAAAATCCATACCTCTGGCCTGGTTGCACACCGAGTAATAGATCTCATTTTGACATAGCAGCGCTCCGAGTTGAACCTTTCGACTTCCTACAAGCGACGATGAGCACAAGCAACAGCGATGAGTTTTCTGCCGGGCCGTAATGAGAAAATGTAGTGTGTCTGTGTGGGTTATGGGATTGTAAAGGTGACTGCGACGGCTGTCCCGAGATCAGCAGGGATCCATTACCACAGGCCACTCGGCCACCGCAACCCATTTGCCAGGAGTGACAACATTTTCGTCAATTTCTACCAACCGTGAGCAGAAATAGCTTGTCTCCACCAAACAGATGTTCAATATAGTAATGCTTATAGCTAGAAAAGTGGCGATCTCTTGTTTTTCACCAGAATACAGAGAGAACTCTCTTGGAACTAACCAAGACCTAAAGATGCATCTCTTACATGTTAAAGATTCTAGCTTAAAGATTTCAAATTCAAAATCATCTGAAATAAGAGCTTTTCATGTTACTGGCATAGTTCCTGCTAATAGAAGGTCTCTTAGACACCAGAGGATACACATGGTATGAAACATCAAGTTCATCCAAATATACTGTGTATTTTTGTAGATTTAGAAAGATGGACAGTTTGAGATACATTACTTTAAGTGTTACAGTTCAAATTAAAAGTAGTACTATTATAAAAAACAAGTATTTGAGCAATTCTAATAAATTACTCGAATATATATTTATTATTAAAAACTTTTATTTAGAGAAGAGAAAAAATATAAATATCTCCATTATTCGAATTTGACCTCACAGCTAATGTATTTAGTGTGGTCTTCTGTTTTGAAAAACATCATCGCTCCTTTTTTGTCTTGTAATTTTTGAGGATTTTTTCCCCACCATATTTGTTATTAAATCTTGTTCCTGTGATGAAAGAAAAAAAAAATTCTGCTTGGGAAAAGCTTTTACGACAAACAGCCTTTTATTAGGAAATGCTGCTGGAATGCCCGGCATCTCCTCGGCATCTTTAAGTTTTTGCCCAGATTGAGCTTTACTGTAGCGTGGAAGCTGAGAGATTCCTGGTGAAAAGGACGGATGTGGAGTTGAGCAGTAAGTGACTGCAGCAGATGCTTGAGTGCGGTAGGGATTCCTGAGTTTGGTCTGAGGTTTCGTGTGAAAGTGCTGGCAGTCACAGCGTACAGACTTTGAGCTGAGGCTGAACTCTGGCTCTGCTGTCAGGCCGGACATATATCTCCAGCCCAATGAGAGTCTGATGGCTCTACCACATGGCCAAGAGAGAAGGACAGAAGGAGTAAGAGGTTTAGCCCCTCACCTTCCTCTTAAACCTATGATTTAATTCCTATGATTTTCCACATTTTGGAACACACAACAGCGAGAAAAAATCCCATCCATAAACAATGAATCAGATTTATACCACAGCTCTTACTGTAACTCCAAAGGGATAAAATTGTTATGATTGGCAAAGTAAAGATTCTTCCCTCTACAGCCCTCTACTCAGAGAATTTCTTATCAAATTATAATGCACAAAAATGCGAACGGTTCATCCACCTCACCGATTTAAGCCTTTCTAAAACGTCTAATTAAAAATGTCCCAAAACACAAAAAAATATAATACATCATTTTCAGCCAAAATGTTAAAAATGCAGCATCTTCATGAAAAAAAAAAAAAAAAATTCAAAATTAATTTCTAAATTCTTCTCAATCTCAGACGCTGCAGTCCTAATCCACAGCTTTAACCAGGAAGCATTTATCAAGTATTACTGAGAAGCTGATTCTGTAGCCGGTATTACTGAGACACATTAACGGGTAAGAAAAACCGCTCTGTGTGTGCTGTGGCATTTACGCAGGTTGAGCAGGAGAGCATTAGCGCTTTAAACCTCTGCACTGTGATTAACAATCACACACACGGCGAGGAGCCCGTGTTATCCTTCTGCAACGGAAAAGCTTTTTTTTGTCATCCAATCCTTCATTCTTTCTTCTTGAGGAAAAAAGAGGGAGAGCTAATACCACGAAATGTTCTCCAATCTGCTTTAAGAAAAGAAAAAAAAAGAATGAGACTGTGGGAGAAAAAAAAACTCTCAATAAAACATGTGTGAACGAGGGGTAATTGTGGACAAATGCAGCATTGAAATTCATTTTCAACTCTTTACACACCATTTCAATCTTATTTTCTGCTTGTTAGCCACATCTTGTTGGTGAGGGTCAGCAGGACTGGCCAGTATTGATGGGTAATCGTGTATAATTCACTCTCTGCTCGTGTCAATATGCATTGTTATTCATCGCTCTGTCTGTCTAAACAGACGTTTGTAACAGATCTACAGTTAACCGTACACAGAAACACACACAGCAACATGTCTACCGGACATATGCTGAATAAAGAAACCCTTAGGCTTGTCTGTCTATTGCAGTTAGGATGCTGAAACATCAAATCACATTCAGTGTTTCTCTATTAACTCCTGGAATAAAGACAGGAAGCACAAACACACCAAACAACTCCACATTGACATGACAAAAAAATATCAGCTTCTATTTCCCGCTCATGTTTTTTTGGAACTATAGCTATTTTAGTAGGATTTTTTTTTTTTTACTGCTCAAGAGCACGCAAGGTGATGAGAATACATTTAGAATCAAGCTGTTGAAGAAAAATAATCAAAGTCGCATGTTGCTACAAAGAGTAGTTCCTTTTCATATTTGCAAATATGATCATTTTGCTTCAAAGCACATCTCAGAGTCCAAAGAAAGTTGCAAACAATTACATAATTTAAATGTGTCATACTTTTTTTTATCCTCTTATAGATATACTTCTATAAGTAGAAGTTCCCATTCGCACCTGCGTTATAGCAGCTATAAACGGTCGTTCGCCCACAGGCCGCTCTTGGATGAAAATGCCAACTTGCCATATTATTTAGAAACCACAAATTAGTGTGAACTCCTCCCTCCAAATGTGGTAAAACTTACATTTACAGTTTTACCTCTGACTGTTACACAGCATTAACACTGGAGACTCCTTCCATGTGTGTTACAGAAAAATCTCCACACATAAAACTGCACCATATCAGAAAATATTTGAATTATTATTTTATCAGAACAAGCACATTAATTATAAATAAGCCTGTGATTCACAGCTGCACTATAGTAAGTGCTGTTATTCTAGAGAATGATTCAATAGTTTCAAGAACAGTATCAAGAATTTAAGTGTGCTTTGCTATAGATTATATAAATCAAGCCAGGACACTAAAAACTGGAAAAAGGATGAACAATGAAAAAATTTAACTTAAGATATTATCTAAAGGTACAGTTTGTGATGTTATAAAGTGTTTCAGAACCTGTTGGAATTATATTTTTTAAAGAAACCTTAAAATAAATACAATTCACAATAATGCCATGCAATGCATGTCAGTAGGTGCTTTGTCTTAGGATTCTGTTTCCAAAGAATTCAGCTCCACAAGTCATTTATTCTTATTTTCTTAAACACAAATGCAGTTTTATTAGCGGGGATGAATAAGGGCTAATCAATGTTTTCATGTAAATTGCATTTCAAATCATAGGCACATGGGCCCTTTAAATTACGCAACACTGAGAAACGTGATTTCATTTGGTCTGACCTGTGGGGAAAGCCCGTTGCTGACTGGGTTCATGTGGTTGCTTGAAGCCGTCGGGTTCATGAAGGTGTCTGAGTAGCTGGAGAAGGTGTGGCGATTGGACGAGAGGCCGTAGGCGGAGCTACTATCGGCAGAGAGTCCCCCCTGGTGCATGGAGGAGGGCGGGAGAGGCTGAGGTCGATGCAATGTGCTACTGCCATCTAGATTGCAAATGCGCCATGTATTAGAATGATAGCAAAGTCACAGTTCATTATCAAACACGTGATTGGTTCTTACCCTGGGAAAGGGTGGTGCTAGGATATGTGGTCTCTGGAAGCTGATAGGTTGGAAGTGTTGGCATTCCGGTAGGAGGAAACCCTCCAGGTAACAGGTGGTTAAATGCTGCCAGCTGATTCGCTCCTGCTTGCTTGCGCCACCTGGCTCGTCGGTTACTAAACCACACCTGAATGGAGAAAAACAAGAAGTCTGTCAAAGAGTCCATGCAATTTATTTGTTAATCAATATGTTTCATATGAATGTATCTATAAAAGAATATCTTCGAAAGTCTGTGAAAACTCTTTTTATTTTCAACAAGTTCAGGAACATAATATATTTAACTGCATGTAATGTGACAGAAGCTAACGCACAAGCAGCAATGGTTAAAAACCATTTCAAATAACAAAGTCGCAGAAGGACGGCCATTTTGACGCAAAAGTGCTTCGTTCGATCTGCTGAAACACTTTGCCTCGCTCATTAACCATTAGACACAGTAAGAATAAATCCAAATGTTCGTTCTATTCAGAATTAATAACCCCAAATATTTATTGCTCAGACATAAATACGCACAGTGGGGATGATTGAGAGCGTGTCCCTGTGGGATAGTGTGTTTTATCACACAGCGAGACCCCTGTTGTTCTTGCTAAGTGCCTGAAGCTGTGTTCTGTGTAAACAAGGCTCCCTGAGCTGCCATTTAGAAAGGCTGCGTGATTACGAGGTCGGTGGTAGACCACACATTTCCATTACACGGACATTCTCTCGGACAGTTTGACCAGAAGGATCGCAACAGATACGTTCTCGATGAAGTCTTACCTTTTAAGCAACTCATTGAGGCTCAGTCAGTGAGTAAATTCCTTCTTCTACATAATCCATTGTCATCCAACTGCAAAATAGGCTCCCAGAGAAGCGACTCTAGACGCTCATCTTTAACCGACAGTAATTTACACTTTGTAAAAGGCTTCTGCTTGACCAAAACATGAATATAATTACAGGACGTGAAAAGGCCCAGCCCGTACTGACGGCAACCTGTTCCATTTCACCAGGACAAGGCCGGGGCCCTGTGTGCGCTAAAGGTTGAACGACATTGATCTATGCCTCGCACTGGCAATTCATCCGCGCTTAATACACTGTCAGCGCAGTTCATCTACTGTTGTGTTTCAAATGGCCTGGTCCATTGTGAGGCAGGATGAAAGAGCAGGACAAAGAACTCTCAATACAGCGGACTGAACACTGGACACAAAGAGGGGGTGTCCCTTTTTAAACAGGCCTTTAAGAGTTCCACTTTCATGGTATGCACACAAGGACACACTCTATTCGGAGGCGGTGGAACCGCAGACACACTCGACAAAACACACATGCACAGACACACACCCACACACCCTTACTCACACACCCCTTTCTTGCCCGACTCCCCCCCCCCCCTTTTTTTTCAAAGTGGTATTTATATTGTCTGTGTGCAAAACTGTCAGGTCGCTAGCAGCTAGCGTCTCATTCAAACCGGCTTCAATGGACCTTTAGCGTTTGATTCGACCAAAGATGACTCTTAACCATCTGTCAAGTGTTCGGTTCAACCCTCCCCCCACTTTTTTCCTTTAGTCTTTAGTAAGAGAAAGCGACGCCCACCCTTCCCCCACTTCCAGACTATAGAGCTTCTGAGGGGGCCCTTTAACTCGGACCCGAGCCTTAATCCAGAAAACTCCGGCAGGGAAAAAAGCAGCAAAAGTCCGCCTCATGTCATCGACTGGCTCCATTAAGGTGCGCTGGAGCGGGTGGCTAGGCTTGAACTGATCCCCTACTGGGGTTGAATAAACAGGTCTCTCTCGGCCCTGGGGGACAGAAGCTGGGATGCACCACTTCCTTAACTTAAATGACTCTGAAACAGTAGCAGTGCCACATGACCTATGACCCCAGGACCCTACTCTTGACCCTGTCGCTCTTTTAAATCCATAGTGTTAAAACAACACAGTGCTTCTGGGTCTGAACATAAAATTTCTATATGTGGCATAAACAGTCGACTGTGATTCACAATTTATTGCAGTTTCTTAATTTTTTTGGCTGTTTTTGATTTAAATACCTGCTCTAGATGTGGACATGCTTCTACAATAACAAGAAAATTCTGTGAGTGCCATATCTCTGAATTAAGAACACCATCACTGAGGTCCACTGTGTGTGTGTTTGTCTGTTAAAAAAAATGGTTCCAGGCCACACCAGCTGCATTTCCCAGCTGGATTTAAGGCTCTGCTCTGAACCCTGATCACAAAGTCACCTTGGACAGTTCTAGTTTTCCCTCCATTCGACAAGGCAACCTAATTCCTCCACAGAGGCCTGTCTCATCCTTCATAAGCATTTGCTGTCTACTGAGACTTATGATCTGAAGCAATTTGAAGGACGACACTTTCAGAAGCTGTGAAAGGGATGCTGTATATGAGAACCGGACACAGTGATGGTGACAGCGACAGCTATAGCATTTTTCATCACCTGTGTCAAGGCCATAATAGGAGAAGCAACATTTGGTTATCCAGCTTATAGATGGGAATGAAATTAGTTTTAAAAAATTCTGATATAATGCTCTTTTAAATGTAAAGTATAAATAGATTTAAAGGGAAAAGTTATTTTTTAAATGTATAAACATTCCGTCATATTCATTGCATCTGTTAAAAACTATAACGCACTATAAAACTTTTCAGCCCCCCCCCCCCCTAGTATTCTGATTTTAATCTCAGAAGATTTTTATCTGAGATAAAAGTTAGATTTCTGAAAAAAAAAAGTCAGAATTCTCAGATTAAAAATTTGAATTTGAAGAATAAAGAATTCTAAGATGAAAGTCGGAATTCTGAAAGTCGGAAGTCAGATTTCCATCAGAATTCTGAGATTAAACTTTAGAATTCTAAGAATAAAGTCATAATTGTATGAAAAAGTCAGAGTTTCGATATTAAAGTCAGAATTCCATCAGGATTCTGAGATTAATAGCCAGAGTTAAAAAATTATAATAATTAAACTATAATGATTAATAATAAATATTAATTAATAAAATATAAAACATAAATAATAAATTGTTTATGGTGACCATACTCTTCTTCTGTAGTGATGAATACCAGTCAGCCATAAATAACCAAACCACTGATTTACATTTAGTCAGGCACCCAAGAGACACACTTTTTATCTTTGTCTTAATTTACAGGTTCAATTAAATTCCTAATATGAAATTTTGCAAAAAATTAACAATCTGTGTAACATCAGGTCAGCATCACAGCATTGTTAACAGGTAGAGAGAGAGAATCATATGAAACTTTCTCTCTCTCACTTACACACACGCGCGCATGCACACACACACACACACACACACACAACAAGAGCCATGATAATTAGTTCCCTATGTTGCGTCATTCTTTTCACTACCTGACTATGTGTCCTACATGCAGAGTAGACTACGTAGTGTGTAATGTGTCATGTGATGCATGTAGCCAACCAGCACTCAACAGTGTCACTAGCCCCACCCAGTTCCAGTTGGTGCTAATTTTAATCAGATATGAGAAACCTTTCTAAAAATTAAATTTCTTTCTATTTCTAGATTCTGATGCAACATTTTTACAGGTTTTGCGTACAATGATTACACACAGACACATAAACACACAATTATACACACACACACACACACTCACACACCCTGACAAGCGCTATGCTAATTAATGTAGCTCTGTGAGCAATGCAGGGAGAATGTGAAGGGATTAGTGTGATAAGTATCAGAGAATACAGCGCAACTCAAAGCAAGTCATTTAAATTCTAATAATAAAAAACTGTTCGAACATTCACACAGATGCACTGCAACAAATTTGCTCGTCTGCAATCTACACCAAATCCTATTTATTCTTTTATAGAACATAAGCTCAGACTCTGAGGAATGAGGGGCTTGCCTGTCGGGCTGGGTGGGATTTCTGTGCAAGAAACTTACTGTAATAAATCCAGGACGCGTCTCAATACGGCTATTACATATAGCAGATCACGCTAATACTAGCACTCTGCGCTGATTTGTTTTCCCAGTATCAATGGTTCTACTACAAGCAATAAAATAAAGTCCTCTCTCGAGCTGCTAGCATAAAGACAGATGCTACCAAGATCCTGATTCAAACCTCCTGCCAAATCGATTTGTATGCTTCATGAACAGGCAATGTTTATAGCTTATTAGATTTTACCTGTAATAACGTCATGCGCTATGTTCATTAGTGCTGAAAAGAGGATCTTTGTGATGGAGCTAAGATGGAGATAACTAGAGCCAGTTTGAAATACGTCAGCACAAATGAAATGAGAACGCAATCCAGGTTTAGTGGAAGAAGGGCTGATTTACAACGAGCAGGATCTTCTTCATGTTCTGTTCCTAGCCTTTGGTCTTTACTCGTCTTACTTTCTCCATAAATGTCCTGCACTTTTACATTCGACCCGGCTAACGTTTCAAAGCAACAGCAACAAGCCTCTCTCTCTCTCTCTCTCTCTCTCTCTCTCTCTCTCTCTCTCTCTCTCTCCTCCTCTCTCCATCTCTCCCTTTCTCTCTCTTTTTATTCTCTCTGGGAATCAACCTGGCCGTTAGCTTTCCAGTTCAGTCTAGGGGGTAGTAGTACTTGGTGTCTGGGTAGACTGGAGAGGCCGTCATACCGGCGTGGAACTAATACAGATCCGATCGCACAATCTATCAACCGGGGCAATAAAAACTACACTAGGGGTTTCTGATGAAGACGGATGGGATGAGGAGTCAAGTAGGAGGGGTCTGGAAGTGGATCTGACACAGGAGATTCTGCTTCACAGTGAACACTTTGATATACGTAGAGTTATCATAGTTGTCATATCTCATCACGTTTAGCATTTAAGCAGAGATGTTTAACAGCTCAGAGGTCGCGAGACATCAAGAGCTTTGCCTTGTGTTGAAATAGTATCCGTGCCTGTCTGCATGCTAGCAGCCCTATTACCAGTCAGTAATATTACTATTGTTACTATACATTGCTATTATTATTATTATTTAAACAAATTCAAGGGAGAAGTTCCTTGGGCCAGGTTACAAATGTACAAAAGTAGATTTTAATAGTAGATACATTATTATTTGTTTATTTGGAAGACAAACATTTTGGCATTCCAAGCAAGGATTTATAAGGATTTATTCCAAGCAATTATTATAAATAAACACATACCTACTTAAAATGTCTTTTTTTGTACATTTAGACACTAGGGGGAAGAAATCCAATAATAACAAGATGCCTTTCTCATAACAATGTTTCTAATTACAAAAAGATACTGTAGTGAGGTTTATCTTGTCAGAAACAAACTTTGTCAATAGCTTCCACACAAACCAAGTCAAGAGTAACATGATAAAACTTCACCCGCAATTCTGAACCTCGGGTGTCCGATATGCTCTTGAGAATACTCAAGTGGGTGAAGAGGACACACAGATCTGACGTGTAGATAATCGAGGACTGGTGAGGATGGACCCCTGTCCAGGCCTCTTTCTCACCCTGTTGTCCTCAGCTTCAGCCCTACTAAACTGACATCTGCTGGATGGGTCTGCACAGCTGCCAATGAGCAGGTCAGCAGCGCTGCCAAAGGCCTGTCTATTAGCTAGCATGAGAGAGCCAAGTATATAACAAATGCCCCAAGTTTGTGCCCAAAACCAGACAAAGGAGATCATAACATTTTTGTTACTGTTGTCTTCCAGAAACCTGTATTAGGCTATTATACAACGTGGTCAGTAAACCTGCCAAAGCATTTGTTTAAAAAATGGATTAAGGTTGCTATCGACACAATTTCCAAGTTTTGGAAGTAGATAGAGAAAACAGTCTACAGAAGTGTTTCTGTTATTTTATATTTATGTGTTACAAAACTGGAACGCAGGATTCTGCAGTGGCCATGTTTTTTGTGCTTGTAATTTCTTTTTGTTCAGTCAAAGTAGTTAGGTTGAAACGTTTTCCTGCCACCAGTCAAGCTTGCATGGGATTTCTCTGTAAATTTGTGACACTGGTTCACAGATCTTTTAGAAGGGCACACACTTTGGTGGGCACACACCGCTTGTTGTTTTGAAGCCGGTCCAATAAAGCAGCTGAAATGAAGTCTCTGTGAGGATGCCAGCAGATCATGAATTTGCGTAGATGGACTGAATCCAACCAGTGACAAAACCACTCGTGAAACAAAGTAGGGGAAATTTCAGGATGTCTACGATTGACCCCACACTCCCTACCACTCTCGTCCCACCCCCAAGGCTGCTGGCTGAACAAGACTTATGGCTATTATTTACTCGGTTTAACCACAGTCCCTTTCTAGGGGAGACCTTTTTAAGAGAATTGAGTTTGAAATGACCTTTGGAGATTTTCAAAGTGTTTCAAAATTAGATTAGGAGGAGAAAACTTCATTAGTACATTTTATCTGTAGACATGAATTCCTCAGGCCTTCACATGACATTGTTTAGCATCATTACACTCCATGACCTAGATGGGCCATAATTTTTTCCATCATTTTAAATCGTCTCATTTGTACATTTGAAATCTAACTTACCTTTATTTGCTAAGGGAGGATCAAAGCATGACTGGCCATGCTGCTAAAGGAAAATAATCAACACCACAACACAGACGCCTGTTACAGTACCAGTCCAAAATTTAAATTAATAAAGATCCGCATTTAACTTTCTTAGCTATTTATTATTACAGTAAAGCTTGTGGTAGATCCATGAGAAAAGCTCCTGTTGTCGTTTTTATCCCGCTGCAGTTATAGAAAAATAAAATCAACACCTTCTGACACACTAAAGAATATCTTATGCAGCAAAGCTGAGTTCAAACATTGCTATTTGTCAGACGCCTTTCCGGTTTCGCTCCATAACTCAAAATCACAGGAACGAAGTTGTCCATGTGAGTTTTATTTTAACAGTCATGCACATGCAATATTGTTTATTGCATCAGTCAGATTCTAACAGATGTACCAGATAAATGGGCCATCGATCTACTTCTGTCCCTGAGCTCATATTTGTCTAGAAGGACATCTTAAAGTGTCAAATAAAATGAAAAACAAGCGTAGGATAATCTCTCTGCATTCTCTCAATAGCACACAAGCAACCATGTAGACATGGGTCGTTCAGACACATGCAAAAGCCGTTATGTTTTCTAGATGGCTCCTGAGTACAGGGAAAGAGGGTCCATGAAGGGCAAAGAAAGCGAGGGATAAAGAGAAGAAAAAAAAGCAGCCCCCTTTTCTTCTTTATTTTTATACACGCTTGATTGATTAATGTTGTTGGGGGCACGGAGTCCCAAGAGAGCACGAGCGATCTGTGATACACAGAGTGGTTTACAAGTGGCCTGCTGTCTTTTAAGCACTAGGAGGAGATGGAAAGCCTAGAGGAGAGATGAGAAACTCATCAGGAATGCGTTTTGTCTCACTTTCTCTTCTTGTCTGTCCGTTTGCCCCCCACTCATCGTCTCAGAGACAACAGCTGCTGCTATAACTCTACTGTATTTGCTTTTTGCTCTCCATAAAATCCACAGGGTGGCAGAAAGCTTGTCAAAAAACCATCTCAGAGGGTGGGTTGGATAATGATAAATGGACGCAGGGTCCCCTTCATGATTGTACTGGGTTTTCCGAAAAACTTTCCATTGAGTTAAAACATAAAGTCATGTGTAGATAAATATACAGTATGGTATCTGTGCATAATAAACTGAGGCTTAACTAATTAGTAAACATGGCGCTAAAGACCCCTGGGCATGTCATCAATATGTAAAAATAAATAAATAAATAAATAAATAACATTTTGTATAGCGCTTTTAACAATTATAATCTAAATGAGAGACTACTCCATGATAACATATGTAGTGTATTGCTTTATATAATTAGATTTATTACAAATGGACGGAAAATATGATATTTGCTGCACTATGTACAGATTGCTTACAATTCTGTCGTTGCAAACGATCATAAAATGACATGTTTTGTTTGATGATTGTGCCATTCTGTTGAGGCCATATGAACTTGAGGCCTATAAGAAATAAAATTTATTTATTTTGCCTTGTCACTCATGTTTTCTTTAAAAAAATGGGATGCATCATGCAAATTCTTTTGCAAATTCTCCCATGGTATGCCTTTACTGTAATGTTGAACATCTTGCTGTATTGGTATGTTGCACTTTAAAAAAAAAAAAGTCTATATTCTACAGTCTTTTCCACCAGATCAGAAGGTCAGTAGTTTGAGCCCCAGCTCCACCATTGTGGGCTCTAACCCTGTCTGCTCCAGGAGCAATGTTTCAAGCTTGACACTGTGCGCTGACCCCAGCCCTGTCACATGCAAAGACGTTTTTCACTGTGCAGTAAAATGTGGCTCAAAACAGCTTTGGTCTGCTTCAACTTTTAAATGTGGAAGGAAAAAAAGGAAAAACAAATATATCTATAAAAAATGGAACACTAATGAAATCATAGAGGGGAAAAAATTGAAAAAGAAGAGTGCAGGACAAAATCATTCAGATTACACATTGTATATTTGGAGTTTATACATTTCTATTGTGGACCATACGGATTGTTATGTTACTTTATCTGACCTATGGATATGTACACTGCTTTGTGTGTGTGTGTGTGTATCTAACCTGTACGCGAGCCTCAGTCAGTTTGGTCCTCTGCGCCAGCTCCTCTCGGGTGTAGATATCAGGGTAGTGTGTCCTCTCGAAGGCCTTCTCAAGCTCCTCCAGCTGCTCGGCGGTGAAGGTGGTGCGACTGCGTCTCTGTTTCCTCTTCAGAGGCAGGTCCGGCTCTGACTCCACATCCGAACCCTCATCTGTTCGGTGACCTGAGGTTCAACATCATTTTGTCAACAAATATTATAGCACTTTCACTGTCAGCTATTTTTCTGTTATCTACTTATCTGCGCTTGAACAAGTAATGTAATTGTCTATTGACATGGTTTGTAACATGTTTGTAAAGTAAGGAATAAAATGCTTCACGTCATGGAGAAATGTTTTTAGCATTTCTCCTTAAACTTTCAGCAATTTTAAGCCACTTTGTACTTTTATCCATTTGTATTTATATTTACTTAATGAGAGACAACTTAAGTCCTGTTCTCACTTCTGCTATAGCAGCTATGAACAGTCCTTCCTTCACAAGCCTCACTTTATTATCAGGCATGCACATCCTTCCGAATGATAGAAACAATAACATATTGCATTAATGTGTGTTATAGAAAATGAATCAACATCTTCTGACAAATCAGAATTCAGCGGTCATGTTGCGTTCAACTTTCCAAAATCTAACCAATAGTTGCCAAAGATAAACAGTTCTTTACCCACAGCAATTTATGCACAAATGTGGACATGTATACAAAATGGAAATACAATGAACACAAAAAAAGAAAAAGAAAAGAAAAACGGGTGTAAAGCCGAGGGAGTGCAATCACAGCAGTATTAATGTTGTGTTATCTTCACACGGAGCCCAGGCTGCACTTCGTATGGGTTTTATTCATGTGTGGAGTCTTCAGAAGCATAATCCTGCCACTGAGCTCCGGAGGCCTGGGGACAGCGCTGGGAGGGTTATGGTAATCTACACAGGACACCTTGCCGTTCGGCGCCTCTCTCATTCTCTCCATGGCGGCCCGAGGCTAGCCGCTCTGAGGCAAGCACTTCAAATAAGTATGTTTGATACTCTATTACTTCTGAGCCATTGAATTCCCTAGTCTTTGTGGTTTGGTTTGGAGCTAGGGTTCGAGAAACATATTACAACAAATTGTACATTTAGCCTCTTTTTTTTGTGCTTCTGTCAAACAAGAGTACAAATTTAACATCTTTTTTTTGGAGCGCACAACCAAACTGCATTACAGCTCAAAAAAATTTTTTTTTATCTCACATGATAAGTCGAAAAATTGCATTTCTGTTGCATATTTACAGTGGGTGGGTTTGGGGGGCTTGTGCAACTTTACCACAGAAAAGGTTCACTGCATTTTTTTCTGACAAGTGGAAGAACATGGACAGAAATGTTGCTCCAGGTTCTGTGTTCTTGCATCATCGCTAAGTGAAAAAGAACTCAAATTTAAAATAAGAAACGAGGGAGAGGATTGACAGAAAGAGAGATGGAGAGGATGTGAGCACCTTCCCCCGCAATACCACAGCTGTGAGATGAGAGAAGATGGAAAATCTCCTTTTGAGACGCTATATGTGTGTGTGTGTGTGTGTGTGTGTGTGTGTCTTGCAAGGCTTTCAGCAGCCTGGACCACTTCTTAGCATCTTACTCCTCTCTCAGTCCAGCTCCCAGCTTTCCCCAGTTCATGAGGCATCTGCCAGGAAGACTATGTGCTACAGCACTGTGCCAACTGTGTGTGTGTGTGTGTGTGTGTGTGTGTGTGTGTGTGTGTGTGTGTGTGTGTGTGTGTGTGTGTGTGTGTGTGTGTGTGTGTTGTCTGTCTGTCCATCTGTGCATGTGCAAGCATGTTTTGGACATGCACCAGAATTCACAACAAGACTGAGGGCAAATACAAAATCTGTTAATAATAAAAAAAAAAGAGCAAGCAAAAAAAAATTGGCTGGGTCTCAATTCCAGCTCCGGAGTTTAATTAAACAAGGAATTATGGGATTATATGGAGACTATCATTACAGGCCACTTGAGGAGTCTTCGCCGAACGTCTTTTTTTTGTCTCCCTGATCCGAGGCTTGATGATTCTCGACGGATTACACGCGGCCGCAGGACATGAGTCCGCATTCATTAAATCAATTCTTGCGTCTTCCCATCTTTTAATAAAGATTGATTTTTCCAGAGCACTCCAGCAAAAATATCCTTGAACATACAAATTTGGATGTCTGTAAATCTGGGAATATACCTCTGTTGGTTTTCATGACAATGTGGCACTGAGTTTGTTCTTTTTTTTTGTCTCTAAGGCACCATGACAACACTTGAGCTCAGTGCAGTGGGCTATAGATCACTTTCCAAAGTCACCTGTGCCTCCTGTGTGTGTGTAGGGGGTGGGGGAGGGGGTAAGATAGTGGAATAAGGCATAATGGTTACGTGCTGCTGTGGTATTTTTACCCTTTCATTACACATGATTCCACAATGGCGTTTGCTCCAACTCTCATTCACTCACTACATTCATCTGTATTTGTAATTTTTCTCATTCACTGAATTAATACAGTATTCCATCCTATTATGTTAAATGAATAGAGAAGTGTTTCAGTTAGTGTGCCATGCAGAATAGCTGGTTTATATTTCCAGGTCAACTCTGCTCACACAGAAATGCACTACAATGGCATTTTTTCCTATAAAAAAAAAACATTCATATTTTAAAAATGACTTAATTAATAATTGCCCTGTTTCGTAAGACTTTCACACACACACACACCCAGGACTGAAGGTCAACAGCCACCTCCCTGACAAGGAGCAAAGGATTATGGTAATGAAAGAGACACTAGCACTGATACACCAGAGAGAAAGATAGAGAAAGAGAGAGAGGGGCAGGATACAAATCCCATATCTATCCCAGTGAGATCCTCTGATTGGAATGATGGGTTTTTATCACAGGGCAGAAGGCACTGATAGGCTCCAATGGTGTATGGGTAAATTCAATGACGATGTCATAAAAGACATTTCAGGTTTCATCTGATTTATATACAATTTTTGTCTACAGTTATAAATCTGAAGACTAGTGATGAACCTTGTTTATTTACAGACTCGAGCAGCCTAATTATCACCCTCGGTAAAAGTAAAATCCCGGCAGAAGATGAGGTCAATGCACAAACACTTCTCCCTGTTTTACAACAATAAGATACATCCAGATTAATCCCCCACATAATGACTGTGCTGTAATTCCATTTGAATGTTGTGGGGATATTGATAAATGCCAGCTCACTTATCAAGCAATTAAAGTCTAATTATGTTGCATTCAGTCAGTGCTACTGCCAGGACGATGTTTTCCTCCAGGGCCTAATGTGATCTTTAACTAAATATTGACATGAGGCAAAAATTTTATTTGGCATGAATCAGGTGCAAAACAGATGTTCAGGCGAGGTTTAGATTCTAAACAACTCCTCACGGAGCAATAAGAGGTGGAAAGAGATAAAGTTGTGCCAGAAACAAAGAACTGTTTAACTGAATTGAATATTCTCATTAATTAAGAGCAGGCTTGTCCTGCGGGATCATTTAGACTGCTAATGATCCATGAATCATTTCAAATGAATCTATTCTGAGATTCAAAACCATTTAAAATGAATGAATGTTATGGGAAAATATTGAATTGAATCTTAGGTATTAAACAATACTCAAGCATAAATTTAACTATAATATTATGTTCTATAATGTATGATATATAACGTTCAGGGAAATATCAATATATAGTATGTGTGTGTGTGTATTCTTTACAGTGCTAAACTGTATTATGCAAAGCTACATAACCGATACTGTTGTATACTATACACTACAAATACTGTACTGTATAATATATACTGTATTAATACATATTATACAATACAGACTAATCTTTAATTCAGCTTTAATGCTTTACATAAATCTTTTTGACATTACAAGAAATATTAATAAATATAGCACACCGTACTGTAGTATACTATACTATACTATACTATACTACACTACACTACACAACACTCCACTATACCACACTATACTACATTATGCTGTTGGTTTCCATTCCTTGTCCTGAAAGATACCTGCTCTGCACACTTTTATTGTTTTCTCAGCTTCAGGTACACCTGATTTAATTTCCAGGCTTCATGGAATAGACGTGGGTATGGTAGAGCTCTACAATGTGCAGGGCAGGGGGTCATCTAGGACCAGCACTGGGAAACACAGCATTATACTATGCCACACACTACACTACACTACACAACGCTACACTGTATTGCACTATTCTCTCACAGTATTATACACTACACAAACTAAACTACATTGCATTACACTGTACTAAATTATACTATATAAACTTCACTGTACTATACTAAACTACACCATACCACACTATACTATACTATACTATACTATACTATACTATACTATACTAGAATTAGAATACTTTAAAATTTTCAAACATTCGTATTCCAGCAAAGAATATATATATATATATCTTACAAGAAACTGTAGGCCATATTATGTAAAAGACCACTTTTTATGCCAAAAAAAAAGAAAAAAAGAAGCAGGTGTGACAAAGCCCTCAGAAGGACTGTGGCTGGCTCTGCATAATGCTGAGTAAAACTGTGCACACTGTACCTGAGAATATACAGTATATTAACAGCAAAGCCTGGTCACAGTAATAATTGAGATTTATTAATGACTGTTTACTGCTTTTTATAGTATTTTGTTTGCATGTAGAAACTTGTTTTTCCCCTTTTTTTAAGTCGTAAAAGAACATCCTGAATTCTTTAAATTGATTTTCCCACTTAGATCTGGATATTCATTAGCCTTAAATGACAAAATCCAAGCTCCTTTTTGTGACGGAGTATTTACTTTTGCTTCCATCAGGCTAAGATGCCTTTAAAATTATAAATCACATCAGTGTCATTATTCATAAATAACAAGCACAGTTTGCTCCTATTTCAGGATCATTTAACATAAACTATCTTGGTTTCTGAGAGCTTCTTAACACGATGACTAAAACAACATTATGGTAAGCTAGTCCAGTGTGGTAGCAGAGCTCATGTTCAAACCCCTGCACACTTTCAGCCATGACATGAGGCAGATGGGATATCCATCACCTGTCTCCAAACTCCTCCTTTGACCTCCCTGGTGCCTTTTTATTTCTCTTCTCTCACTCCTTCTCTCTCACGCCATCTCTCAAGGGACCTTTTCAGTGGCAGTCCTAATTAAATGTGAAGTAATAGAGCCTTGATCAACTCCAACTTCACAGCTGGACACTCCATAAAAAGACATTTGCAAACTAAGGTATGTGCAGGGGATAAATGAAGGGATAAATCTATCAGGAAATTGTCTAACCTTTTCTCAGTGGTTATGTTTGCATGAAAAATCTACAATGGTAACATTTTCAGGTC
This sequence comes from Clarias fuscus, assembly GCA_030347435.1. Lineage (NCBI taxonomy): Eukaryota > Metazoa > Chordata > Actinopteri > Siluriformes > Clariidae > Clarias > Clarias fuscus. The sequence continues at coordinate 3,348,908 of CM059215.1, forward strand.
TAATTGTACAACAAATTATCTGGGATAAAACCATTTCATTCAGACGGCAACAGATATATGATATATCTCTTCCTCAACTTACCTGCAATGAGAAACCTGATCCTTCCGAAAGAAGAACGTTTACAAACGTTAAACAAAAAATGTAACATTTTTGTGTCACCAACTGTATTTAAGACATACAGAGGCAAAAACTTTACCTCCACACCACTGCACAGAGCAGGTGAAAGCAAAGATCAAGATTAATCTTGAATGGCATCAGATGTGAGAAATAAATCTAGCTGCAGAATTGAGTTTAATACCATTTAACAGCATCCAAACTCAAAGAAGAAGTGTTAAAGATCGCTGTTTGTTGGGGGGGGGTGGGGGGGTGGGGAGGGGTGTAATGGGGGGAACGAGACAATTGAATAGGACACTGGAGGTAGACGTGCAGATTTCACCATCACCCAAAATCCTGTGAATTAGTCAGGGATAAATGATGATGAAAGGCACCCATGACATGGTGAGAGGGTGGTAGAGGCGGCTCGAGCCTCGTTTGAGACGCCTGCCTTTGAATCAGCATTAGCTCAACATTACGGCAAGATTCCATGGAGCCTTATTTTAATACCGTAACCAATGGCCTCGATATCAGCTATAGCTACTTCGCAAACTATCCAAGACAGAGGGACAAAAAAACAGACAGGGTTTTTTTTTGCAGTGAGGCATTAGCTCATAATGGCTCATTTTGAAAAGCGTATTAGTTCCAGGATAATTACAAACAGGTCCTCACACACGCTATTTTTCTGGGACGAGACATGGAGCAGGGATGACACCAGTTGAGTGTAAATGACAACCAGCACCACCAGCACCACCACACTCCCACCTCCGTAATCACAGGACCAAAATAACAGCACAAAATTCATCTTTTGCCATCTCAATGTATTTGGTTTGCATGTTTATTTTGTGCTTGCCATTGTGTGATTTGTTGTTGCAATCATGCTTTTTGTCAGTCACAGAAGAACACCCTCATTACACAAACAGTTCCCAAAACAAGACATCGTATCTGATTTGCTATCTCTGACGTCCATCTGCCTCTCGCATATCTCTCTGGCTTGCGGCCTGAATGTAACCATGCGTCTCTTACAGATAAAACTAAGATACTAGTGTGCCTACAGTGGAAGGAGAAGGAGAAGGAGGAGGTGGACTTGAGGGGAATTTGTGGTGAGATCCAAATTCTGACAAGGAAAGAATTAACATTTTTTTTAAAGCAAGATTGCACCCAGATTTTTTTCACCGCTTTTAAAGTGTTTCAATGGACAAACATGGTTAAGCCTAAAGACATAATGTGTGTATGGAAGAAATGAGCCAAATTTGTAGCAATATAGTGGTATGGAAAATAAGCGAGAAAAAAAGAACAGTAGCCTCACTGTTTCCTTCAGCCAAACACTACATTTGTAGTCTACAGTAGATTTGGGTCTAAATGTGTGTTGACTGCAAGGAACCTCCGTATCGGCTGACTTTTTTAATCCCAACACAACTCCCACTGAGGTTTGTTCATTCATCCATTCAGCAGCTTTTCTGCAGCTCTGAGTTGACCAGATGCTTACAAACACTGACTCAAAGGGCTACTTATGTGTTCCTCACACACTGGTTTTTTTTGCATAAGTAGTTTCATGCAAACGTCCTTAAACAAGTAGAAACATAAACAAGTCATAAGTAAAATTCAAAATTAAAATGATTTCTCCCAAATACTGCTAGAGGAATATAGTGTGTAGGTTTTCACTGAAATGGAAATGTGGTCACAAAGTGTATCTTTAATGCTAACCAATTTAAAGCACTTATTGATCGAAGCTTGATCATTAGTAATTCGCATGATCATAACAAGGAAGTAGGCGGCACTTGTTTTAGGAATGCTCCTCTCGTTCACACTGGACTCATTTAAGATCCACTTTTACACTTATAACTGAAACAGGTTAGAGGTCTTTGTCAATAATAGAACAGTATGGGATTCAGGGGCAGGGATTGTGAACAGTTGAAGGGATTGTGTGAATGCTAGTAATTTGTGAACGGGGCAGGAATTGGGATCTATAGCAGGAATTGAGATCATTAGCTGCAAATGGGATCAATGGCAAGGATTCAGATTAGTGGCAGGGATTGAATCAAGGTAGAAAATGTGATGAGTGACAGGAATTTGGGATCAATTTGGATTAATGGCAGCAACTGGGATTAATGGAAGTGATTGGGATCACTGGCAGAGATTGGGAGCAGTGGCAGAAATTGGAATCCCTGTCAGGTATTTAGATCAGTAGGAGGGATTTCAATTCACAACCTTATTATCAATAGCCCCATGCCTTAACCCCTGTGACGTCAATGTCACTGAGACTTGATATTTGACCTAAAACATTTCTCTGACACGTTCTTTAAAAATTCATCTATATATTCTTGTTCCACATTTAAAATCTAAACTTAGTTTTAGTGAGAAACAATAGAAATAAGTAAGCTCTTTCTTGGGAGTGCTTACTAAGGAAAAATGGGAAAACCACATTTCCAGAAGGTTTTTCATTAATATACATTCATAGTCTAGAGTTATAGGTTGATTAAAATAACCTGATTTTCTAAGAAAAAAAGTATGCAATATTTCCAGAAAAAAAAAAAATTGACACAATGAATAAGGACAGGGCTACAATCCAAGCAACACATCAGTAATAATTACATTATCGCACTTCGGCTATTAATCGGCTAATAATCCTGTCCAAATAGGCGTTTATTTTTTGGTTCTCTCTTCAGGACAGCTGCCTTGAACTACCAAATGAGGCTCGTTGTCAAAACCATTCTCACTCTCATCTATCAGCATTACCGAATTAACAAAATTCTTGCACACACAACATTGGGATAAAACTTCTCATCCATTAGAAATGACAAGAGTGCCAAGTGAAAAAGGAGAAGAAAAAAAGTAAAAAGGGGAGGGGGTCTATAATCTTTGGCTCCCACAACAAACAATTAGATCTTTTTTGCTCTTTTAAGGAGGTAGAAAAGAGGAGGTTTTAAAGAGAGAGGGAGAGTGAGAGAATGCGGGCAAGAGAAGTGGCAGAGGCGCTGCTCTTTTATGGTTTCTGTCATGTGTGTGAAGATGCCGAGCGGTTGGAGGAGAACGGGCCCGGGGCCTCTCGGCTCCTTTAGCCCCGCATAGATGCCGCACACCAGGGGGCCATTAGAGCCTGAATAGGGCCCTGACAAGGCCGTGCAGCTTGGTGGGGTATCGATAAACGCTGACATATTGACTCCCTGTGCCCAAGCTCCAGGGGACAGGCATGCCTGAATATAAACCGTGAAGGGCTTGAAGGGTGGGATTATCCTTCCACACCACCACCACCACCACAACCACCACTATCTATCTAAGTTGTGGAAGTTTCTGGGTTTCGTTCATAAAATCTTTTTTAAGTTTTTAAAGCACAAACATGTTTGTTCTTCTGAAACAACCATGCATATACAGAAAGATCCCAAAGGAATCATAATCATGCAGTATTAATTTACTCTAAGCTGACAGTTCCTTGTACCACATAGGGTAATAAACTCTATTCTCCCAGCTGTGTTTGTCTTTAGGGTCAGCCTATTATATATTAAGTTTACAGCTGTGACATCAAGAAGAGCAGCAGAGATGAGAAAGCAGATCCAAAAAGGTTGTCCGGGTTTCGGTGCAAAAATTAGAACTGGTCCTAATTTAATGCCAAATGTACATGATGGCATTTTCCCCAGGCAACATGGGCAGGCTAAGACATAACTGGCTAAGACATAATACTGTTTAAAATATTATAAAAGATTTAAAAGAAAACTCAAAAACTAATCAGAAGAATTAAATATTCTTTGTTGTTTTTGTTACAAAGACAAAAATCTGCTTAATTCACTATCACTACAAATGCAGTCAAGATTTATGATGACACGATGTTCTGTTCTCAAAGACATTGTCAATCACAATTATTTATAGCTGACGATGAAGACAAAAAAGTCGATTCAAACACAAATATAGTAATAGTGACATCTAGAAAAACAGAAATGCTAACAACAATGGCAAAGTAATAGGAATAACATTAAACATTTGAGTTTCATTTACTTCTTAATGTTTGTTTTCTTAGTGTGTTTTTTTAACAAAACTATTAGTTTGCATTGCCCAAATCTTTTTAAGCATCTGTTAACACTTTCAGTGGTCATCCAATTCTCACATTTCTAATAAATCACTTTTGGAAAGAAAGGAAGGACTAGTGATGCACAAGTAAGTCAAAATTGTTTATGACGCCTGACTTCTATGTTCTGTGTGAAATTATAGCCCTGGGTAAAAAAAAAAAAAAAAAAAACTCGTACATCTCTGATTTGCAACACTCAAAGAACATATTTATTGTCCTGGTGGGTGTGTGGCTGAAGGAATGGCCAGACCTTAAGTGAAAATAATGAAGATTCCACTTGTGAAGGGGATCAGAAGCATAAAATGGGCGATGTTATGGCCCTAAGTAGCATGCGCTAATGGTGAATTTAAAGCAGCCGAGCATGATGTGAATGACTCTAATTCATCAGTGTTCAGACTACACGCACGGCTCCAAACTTAATTAGTGTTGCCCATTATGTGGGGCAGTTTTTCTCCATTGTAATGAAATTAGAGGGGAAATTCCTGTTGTCTTTTCCACTGCGCCTTAGCGGTAAACAAGCAGCTCATAAATAATCCGGTACACTGCATGTGCCCATCCGAGCCAGCTGTCAAAACAGACAGGCAGAGAAAATCAGAGATGACAAAAAAGTTTTTTCCTCATGTACAGGATCATTATACGAGCAATCAAGCAGGTGGTGCAGTCTCTGAATAACCACACCAAGGTAAGAGTACCAAGGTCATCTTTTAATTTATAACCTCTTCCACAGAATAATTCTGCTTTTATATGGTTAATAGTGAGCAAGAAATTATTTATTTGCAAAACTTTATTTAGCATTTAGTGCTAGATATATGAATGTTTATAATATTTATCAGAGAAAACACTTTTATCCAAAGCACATTAAAGCATGAATCTGAAAAGAATTTCCCACCATTGGATGCAACTAATCACACATTTTAAGCACAAAAACACTTCACAAACTGTACAGATGAAAGCAAAAATCTAATCCCTGTTTTTAAGCATTTTAATTGAAGATTTAGGTATGTTATAGCAGTGAGTTAGAAAAGAAATATAAAAAATAATAATAAATTATAATGCTTATTATAATTTAAACAATTTTATGTGAAAATAATAAAAATCAGAATTAAAATTGAAAAGTAAAAAAATATTTTTTTCCTGCTGAAAATTTAAAAAGTGAAATAGTATATTTATTGTGTAACTGCTTTTTTTCATATTTAGTCTTTTTTTTTTACATTAATTATTTTAAATGCTTTTAAAATGATATGTGTATGAAATCACATAGTTATTACCACAAATAAAGGACATTAGGTTTACATGTAAATACTAGTGAATTTCCAGAATCTAATATTTATTGTTAATGGAGAATCTCATTATAATTAAAACTAAAACTTTAACAGAAAGTAAAGATTTGTTCATGAAACAGTGTATTGTTTCTTGAGTTATTTGTGTTTCTGTCACAAATAGTGTAACAGGACTTTTTTGAGAAACAATAAGCTACTTTATATGGTGTCCTTCAGTAGAGTGATATGTCAAGTAACAGAAACAACATCACTACTGAACCAGAATTTAAAAAGCATGGCTTAAAGAGAATGAAAGTAATTAAAACGCAATAATATTTGCTCCAAAAAGCAACAAACACAGAATAAAAGCACAACGAAAACACTCAACAGGTAATGTGTTTCACACAAAACCCCTGAAACAAGAGGCCCTTCTCTTTCTGTTTGCTTTCTGAGGGCTGTTTCGAGTGTGTGACAAGAAATCAACTCTAAAAGGTCCAATTTAATCGGGATTGCTTCCAGTCTAAGAGCAAAATACAGCAGCCTGAAGTCAAAACCCCTTTGGGAATTTATTTCCGACGCTGAGGACCCTCATCCTGTCCGAGATGGATTGGAGCAGAAAGGGCTTTTAGAGATGTCATTTTCTCTTGTCACGACAAACACCTAGTTGAAAGTGACAAATGTCTTTTCCTTTTCCCAGTCTCCTATCTCCTGTTCACGAAAGGCTTTTGTCTAATGAAAGTGATGACCTGTGATCCTCAAGCCATATCGACCCAACAGGAACACACTTCTGTCCCATCACAGAGTTCTTAAGGCCCTCATTACATCGCATGAGTTCATGATAAACAGATCTTTAGCTTAACGCTGGAGTGAGCCAAGAATAAATTGGATTGCCAATACAGACACCTTCAGGAGTAGCAGTTTGTGATATTAAAGAAGAAAGCAGCAATCAAGAAGAAAGCTGGGGAACTCGAGACGAGAGCCACCAGAGCTCCAGCTCCTTAACTCGAGCATTATTGATCTTTTCATCATCTGGTACTTTTAACTTGTTTGTTTAGAGAAGCTTTATCCCTGCTAATAGCTGTCTCTGTGTGTAATCTCCTTCATTCTGGGTCATCCCTCCACACATTCCCATCCCCTTTTCTAAACCGTTTTTGTGTGTGATGGGGTTCTACTGTGTGAGACAATTGTGTTGCAAATGTGGACACCTGCCAGGGTGGGGAGGGATAAAACCACCACGTCACATCACCATATCCCATCACTACATCATCACAGGACTCATGTGTACACTCATGTGGGTTTCAGGAGGATGGATCAAGAAAACATTTTTATCTAAAAGATATTACAGCATGAAGATGTTAAAATGTTCTATCAAGGCACGCAACTAACCACCAAGATTTTAATCACAAAAATACTTTTTGCACAGATGGATCACAAATCACAAAGTGACAGGCAGGAAGAAAATGTTGAGACACACAGAGACATGAATTAGTGAGGACTGTTAGCAATAACTTTTGGATCAAGTCAAACAAATTGTTGCATTCCTTGGTTACATTATGTTGGTTATTTGCTTATTATCTTATAAATACAGAGATGCAACCTTTGCATCAATCTACCTGCACTATTTTGCAATGTGCAACAATGTGGATTTTGGAGAGAGAGAGAGAGAGAGAGAGAGAGAGAGAGAGAGAGAGAGAGAGACTAAAGATAATTTATAATATAATCTATATCTATAATTCAGAATTTGTCCCGAAATGTTTATATATGATACAATGTTTTTTTCTAAACTGCTTTAGCTTTTTATTGTTCCATTTTTAACAGTGTTAACTTGCTTGTAAAGCCATGCCTTGCAGTGAAAATGAAAAAAACTGAAAGATAAATGAACAGAAATCCCATAAGGACAACTAAACCCAGCATCCATCAGCACTACACCTATCAAACCTGATCAGAGTGGACTGTCTGGATTGGTGTGAAAGTGCAGATTCATATAAATAACACTGATACACACTGCACTCTTCTCTCGTTCTCCCTTCTTTCACTTTCTCTTTAACATGTTGCTGTCCAGCCCGATCGTGTCAGTTTGAAGCCTCCATTCAGAAGTATTCATGCATCTGCCTTTGTGCCACAATGGTCTCTAGTTTATAGACTGTCTGCTCGCTGGGCTGCAGGCTTCAGGCCACATTGTCTTCTTTGCCTTAATAAACTTTTTAAAGGAGTTCATCAAGTCGTCTGAATAGTGCATCGAGTCTGAAGACACAAAGTAACAGAGGGCTCCTTTTTCCCTTTCCCTCCTCCCTTCTCTCTTACTTACTTTCTTTCTCTATCTCTTTCTCTCTCTCTTTTTCCCCTTTTTTGCCAGAGCACTTTGTTGAACAATGTGGAGAGGAGCCTGTCAGACTTCAGAGAGGTCTCAGAGCCGACACAAGAACAAAAAGAGGCAGCATTCAATTACAGAACAAAATGCTTTTCATTAAAAAGGGAGAAGACAATTGAATTTTCTCTCCATTCAAGCTGCACGAAGGATGATTCAATGATTCGAGCTCTCCTCGATATCTTATTCACAGAGTAAAAAAAAAGAAGAAGAAAAAGTCACAAGAGAATGTCTAAGAACCTAGAGTGCAAATGATAAAATGCAGACAATGCTGAGAAAAAAAAGCAGAAGCGTCCTTATTATTCAGAGAACTGCAAGACAGAAACTCTATGTAGAACTCTTATCCAACCGTTTACTTTCCAAATGCAAAGCTATAAACCAGAACTATCCAAAATTAATATTTAGATTAAAATAGGATTCAACTAAAATCTTTTTTTTATTGCATTCCATTAGTTATTTACACTTTTCAGCAAGTTGTAGGAAAATTAAGAAACCTTCAAAAGCTATAAAATTAGGTAAAGAAGTGAAGGTTACAATTTTTGGAGGTTAGGTTTAAATTAGCTAAAAACAATATTTTAAAGGTATTTTTAATATCTTGGCATCAGAAATATTTAAAGAGGCCCCTTTCCAAAATAGGAGTGTTTCCTTATAGAACCCTAAATAGAATACTATTCTATTCAGTGCCATGACTATTTTTTAATAGTCAGATAATAAGCTATTTTTATCTTCAAAGTTTGTTATTTTGTTGCTTTTCTGACACTCTTTAAGAGGAAGTAAAATGTTAAAGGAGCAGTATTTTTTTAATGATAGCTATAAGCCATTAATCCACTGTTACACCTTTAAAATGTGTGAAAACTTTAAGGTCTTAAAGCCACTTCCACCCTATAATTAATTTCATACTCAATTAGTCTAGGATGGCCACATGCTGGCCACAGATCACCTCTGTCTCTGTCTCTCTCTCCTTCTCTCTCTCTCTCTCTCGCCATAAAGTCAACACACCTCCTAACACCCTACTTGCTGCTGAGCACTAATGTGTGTAAATGCCATAAGCACTTCAAATCCGCCCACTAACACACTAACACACTGTGTATAGGCTTCATGTCAAGTTCCTGGGCTTCATATCGCCCCTGGAGTAAGCTTTCACAGAAATAATTTTAAAATAATAGGAGACATTTTTATGCACAAAGGTCACACGAACGTCGTATAAAAATAATCACACGAGTCAAACGTGGTTTGTAGACACGTCGCATGGTTGATTTTTTCCCCCCAAATTTCCCCCGTTTCTTCCCCAAATTACTTTTCTGACTACGTTTGCTTATTATTTTTCAATTTTCCTATATTGTGTTTCACGTTTAAAGCATATGTAGGTAACAAAAAAATGACATATTTCTGTTGACACTAAATAATGTAATAATAATAATACTGCAGCTTTTCACATTACCATTGTAGATAGATAGATAGATAATTTTAAATAAAACAGTACTGTATTATGAGGCGTTATTAAGGTTACAATAGAGGACAAGAAATAGCGGTTGTGTTAATTTTTTCCCTGATTTTATTATTATTTTTTTATTATTATTTCTCTCACAAAATGTGTCTCAGGAAAAGCAATTCTCCCCTAGCAGATCTCACACACACTAGAGTAGAGCCAGATCCCCAATCTGCGCATGTCAAAATCAATTGTACACACTGCTCCTCCAGAACCATTAACACACCCTGAAGCCGCTAAATACACCGCCAAAGACTCTCAGCACCCCTAAGGGAATTAATCGACACTCACAGACATAGACATGTCCAATAACTCATCTCAATGTCCGACAGGTAGTTGAGAGGTAGCAGGAATTTGAATATGTAATTAAATCTATACACGGAAATGTGTTGTGCATCTGCACAGATGTGGGAAATAGTTCGCTTGTCTCGGTAACCACAAATGTTTCTGATGAGAAAAAAAAACTACTACAGTACAAACATCACAAACATCTTTAACTTTAACACTGCCCAAATATATATATATATATTTGGGCAGTGATATATATATATATATATATATATATATATATATATATATATATATATATATATATATATATATATCACTCATCGGAAGACGGAAAACACTCACAATGATTAAAGTGAAATTGCTGTAAATTTTTAGAACCATTTCCTAATTAACAAAAGTATAAATTAAAGCAGGAATGATCAATAATAGAAGGTTACAGTATAACACTGTGACCATGATCTTTATTCGGAATAATAGCCCTTGCCAGGTTATTAACAAGCAAATGATGTTTTTGTCTGGTTTAATGATTTACCCCCTTTTCCATTACACGTCCGTTTTCCTATAAGCTTAATTGCTCCGCTGGTCACTTGGTATTGGTTCGGCAAAATGTAATTGGTTCCAGGAATTACAGGAGTCGTTTTAAGCGGATTTAAAGCGGGTTAAATGCGGAGAGAAACCGTTTCACTCTCGCCCTGTTGAACAACAATGGTTCGGGTATACTCTTATTGTGCCGCTCAATTTATTAAGCCATCCTGTGAAATGGTTAAAATAGCATTGGAATCGATATACTCCAAATGGTTGAAATGCGCATTGCTCATGCGCACTGGAGAGACGTCCATATGCAAATATGAAACGCTTATTAAAAACGTAATAATAATAGTTGTTATTATTATTATTATTATTATTATTATTATTATTATTATTATTGTATATATGCAGTTCAATAAATGCATGCGATGTAAATTCCATGATGAGATGAGTAGTGAGAGGGTGAAAGGGTGAAAGGGGAGGTTAATCCGAGTTTAATACAGTGAATGCAGAGCCAGGGTCCAGGCTGTGATGCTCGGTGTTATCTCTGCCTAACATTTGGGTTTCCCTCAATTTCATCTGCTCGAAAAGTGCGCATGGTGTAACTTCACGCGCCTAAGGAAAAATGTTATTAAATAGCTTAATAACTTCGGCATACTTTCACTAAATCTCGCCTCAACACACCACTGTGTTATTCTAGATAGATTTGTTTGAAGTTTGCTTGCTCATTCCCCTGCCCTCTCTTTCTAAGCACCTTTATTCGTCTTTACCTGCGGAGTGGAGCCGGACCTGCTGACGCGAGCGCATGCGTAGTAAGCTTTTGTTTAGAATATATGATTTTATTTAAGAGTTGAGTCAATACTGTGTTCATTGCTCTTAGAATAAAATGTGTCTTTTGTTCTTTTCTATTTCGAACCTATATATGTATAATGTACATTTAAATTAAGTTACTTTACTGTACAAAATCAGGCGAAAGTTTAAATGTAAACATCATGGACCATTTGGGGTGAACAATGACAACAAGCATACTTGAAAGGTTTTCGTATACGCTACCAATATTACCTCAGTATTTAATAGCACTATGACGCTTTAAATTGAGGTGTTAATTCAACACCGGGAAAGTGCATTATACCCCGCATGGAATACATTTTAAGTGTTGATTCTACATTGCACCTTTTCCTCCATGCATCCCTAAATGAATATCACCAGGACGCTAACATTTAATGCAAACATTACATTTAAGGTGTTAATTCTACCGAGTGAGAGTAAATTCTACACAGCACGGGTTAATTCAACGCGAGCGACGCAGTCTGTCCTTTATTATGCTTTAAAACGCGACCCGGGTGATTTTCTCCTTCTCTCCATGACAGTGATATCTGATTATTCAGACATTCTTTTGTCTCCTTTTTCTTTTTGTGTCCGGAATATCCTCGGGTGCCAGGGATCTATCTTTAATTGAATATGCACAGTTAAAGCGAGCCTTATGCCCGACAGCCCCAGCAGGACTATCTGCGCCCCGGCCGCGCGTTATTATCCCCTCAGCGCGCGCTAAATCCCGCCTGGCCTGTGTTTGATTAGATTGAAGACCTCAGGTAATCCGCCGGTTTGCTGAAGTGTCCATGGCTCTCTGACGCGTCCTTATATACTGGTGTGACTGGTGCAGATGATTTCGGATAAGCGGACAGACGGACACATCGCATTTTTTCACTTATGATAAGAATGATTAGTTTTCCATTTCTTTCCATGACAGACAAAAGGAGGAGCAGGTGAGCTGTCAGAGCGAGCTGCGCGCCGAGTCATAACCCATTAGAGGGCAATTAAGCTTGCCAGGCTGAAGCCAAACTTTCCAAATGCGCTAAATGGGTGTGTTGTGTTTGCGTAACGAAGATGCCTGGTAAAGCTGAAATTAGGCTCTTGTCTTATTAAAAAAAAGTACATAATAAATAAATAAATAAATACGTCACACAATACACTAAAACCTTATGAGTTTACGCTGCAGGCATATCAGCGGTGAGCCGTTTTAGAGATGAAAGTAAAACTAAATAAAGTGTTCACTTTTTTAATCAGGCTTATAAGATATATATTAAAAAATCTTCAATACTGGGTTTTTGCTCAAAACCTGAGCGCACGCAATGTGGAGGATAAAATGCGCCTTGTATAGGACTAGTCTGAATCAAGCCGCCGGCTATTACATCTCTGTCTTTCTCTCTCTCTCTCTCTCTCTCTCTCTCTCACACACACACACACTAATAAGCATTAACGTTATTCCAAGTGCTAAGTTTCTTTTCAGGAAATGAAAAGCCCGACACGAAGCTATTAAGGCAGATGAACTTAAAATAATCACACAACTTTATACCAATAATCAGCACAAAACATGATTAAAAAAATAATAAATCACCAGATTGCAAAGATTTAAATAGAACCACATGCTACCAAAATATTTAATTACCTGGCCGTATAAAAAGTGCAAGACAGACAAAAACGTTCAGCAATCTCACTGTTCAAAGTACACACCATTCCTTATTAACATTTCACTCATTTCTAAAGTATACAATAATAAAAAAAAAAAGTCTTGTTAAGTGCTCTTACGTGAACTAATCAATCATACGCACCCCACGATGACAGAGACTTTCACAGGAAAATGCGTTCTGTAGTGACGCAACAAAACTGTTATGGTTGTACTAAATACTATAAATTATTAATATGAATAAACTATCACTGTTTTATTATTAGTAATTAATATGATACATTTTTATAATAGGTATATAATTGTCTTTATTCCAGTTTTCTAAATTGTAAAGCAACTTTGGGTTCGAGGTTAATATTACTACTGCTACTACTACTACTTCTACTACTACTAATAATAATATAAATAATAATAATTTGTATAATAATAATAATAATAATAATAATAATAATAATAATAATTATTATTATTATTATTATTATTATTATAACAACACTAATAATAACCAGTAATTTGTCATCATTATTGTAACAATACTAGATGCTATAATTTTTATTTCTATAAACATGCTATACTACATGATATAATAGAAATGCTTACGACAATAATGCGATAAACAATATATTTATATAAAATATATATTCAATATATACTCTAAGGGAAGTTGTACTAAAAAACAATCAAAACACAATAATAATAATAATAATAATAATAATAATAATAATAATAATAATAACAGTAGTAATTATTATTATTAGTATAGTATTATTGTTAACAGACGCACTTGGGTTGAAAGTAACGACTTTGCTGACAGATTGTTGGTGAGCTGTCAGCTGTCTGGGCTGCCGGCTACCCGGAGCTCCACAAATAACCTGACGGCGCTAAATACCTTCCGTGAGGGCTTTCATAAATAACTGAGTGGTTAACAGCAAGGCTAATCCCACCGTTTACTTTCCTATGTGCCGAGTGCGAGCTCTCCCTGACCAGAACAGTGCACTCGTACTTCCATATCATTTTCATAATCATCCTCATTATCATCATCATAACATAACTCTGCCCAAAGAAGCACGTCATAGTGAAAGGACTCACGATAATCATTAATAATATTAATAATAATAATAATAATAATAATAAAACTCACCTCTGTCTCCCAAAATGCCGTCGATACTGTGCTTCGTTTTCTTCTCCCCATCTTCATCCTTCTTATCGCAATCATCATCATCATCCTTCTTTCCAAATCGTGCTCTCAAAACCCGGCTAATTGAACTCACTGAGATTTCAAATAAAACATACACATGGCATATATTAAGAACTTTAAATAAAAATAACTACAAAAACATAAATTACATACAAAAAATAAAATGTATTAAAAAAAAAAAAAACATTTCACACGTGAATAAAAGCGTACTCAGAAAACATCGCGCGTGCGACATCGTGTGAAAATTAGCCGAGGGTGAGAAATAAATCCTCGTGACCTAAGCTACAGGTGAAAACGTGAAGAATAAAACATAACGCAAAAAACTTCTAAAAACAGCGCGTCAGTATGTAAAGGAATTGTCCACGACTGTTATTTATTTAAACAATAAAATGAATAACCATATACTTTTATACGCGTTCAGCTATTAAGCTAGTGAAAGGGCGTGTGTGCGTGTGTGCGCATGTACATTAGGTCTCAGTAAGAAGAAAAGTGTGCTTACCAGATGAGGCCTCACCTGAAGGAACCGTGCTTCTGTCACACACTCCGTCCTTCAGCAGCTTGTCGCGGATCTCCCAACTGAACATGCCCGGGTTTTCACGCTTGTATTCCTCAATTCGTTTTTCCACGTCGGGAGTTGCCACCTGCTGTAGAGTCAAATGGCGATTTTTAGTGCCATAAATTAAACAATAATGTAATGTGTCTTGTCTATTCTTATATAAAGCAATTATAATCGTTATGTCAATAATAATAATAATAATAATAATAATAATAATTTTCCATAACTTACCTGTTGTACAATCTTTTATCTTTAATACTTTATTAATTGCCGCTTGTTAAATTTCCATTTAACAAACATTATTTGACAAACAAAATCTAACCTTTCCGACATTTTTATCTGCACTCTTAGAAACAACAACAACATGAATAACAACGAAAACATTAACCAGCATGTTGCTTTCTTTATACCCTTAAAACAATTTAAGTTGCATCATTAGGAATTAAGGACCGCTAAAGTACCTCGACAGCTTTGGAGCTAATTAAATATACACACATGCACTGTGCGAATGGTGATTTTATTGCAACAGCAACGCTAAAGTGGCTAATTCTGACAGTGTATGCAACACTCAGTCAAATAAAACAACAAAATATTTTTTGTGATAATAATAATAATAATAATAATAATAATAATAATAATAATAATAATAATAACTTTTTTAATTAATCTAAGAGAAAAAAAGGTCCAGGGAATATAACTTATCCTTGCACATTATTAGCTGTGGTAAGAAAAAAAGTTGCTTGTCACAGTCTTTATATATTTAAAAAATGTTAAAAAATAATGCAGTGCTCATAAAAATGGTATGCGTGAATCATCTGGGAACGTGAATGTGCATGCTGTGCGCCTTTAGTTAGTTTTCATAGGAAAGATTGTAAAAAAATATTTAAAGATAAAATAATGTCCCTTTTATTATTTTAAAGGTATACAGATACACACTTAATGGGTGCTTATTGTTTAAACTTACCCTGGGTTTACTCCCCCCTATGGCTCCAGGCCGAATCGAACCCGTCTCCTGGTACCGGCACAGGATTTTGGAGACGCAGCCGTGGGAAACCCGTAGCTGTCTGGAGATGACGCAGGGCCGGATGCCATGGTGCGCCATCTCCACGATCTTGTGTCGGATGTGGTTCGGTAAAGGCCTCCCGTTGATGAACACGCCGCCGAGCTGGTTGACTCGACCCTGGCCCAGCGGGGTGGATACTGCTCCGTGACAAAACACCACTCAGACAAGTTATCAAGAAGTTACAAAAGCACAGATTGTCTGGTGCAATATGTTTTATGGAACTGCACATGTAAACGAATAAATAAAAATATATTATGACATTATTGAAATTATTTAAAGTCATTTCCCTTGTCTCATCTCCCCCCCCCCCCCCCTTACAAACTAGACACATGCCAGACACACTCCATCTATTTGTCCTGTAACATGCATCATTTGAGGCAGCAGAACACTTGAGTACCGAATTTCGCATTCAAGAGGCTCTAAAAGACGCGTGCACTTTACACCTTGATTATTCCTAGTCATGCAGTACAAATATTGGCGTGATCCTTTGAGCCGTCTCTTGGCTGTGTGTTTTTACTTCCATTTGCCGCAGCAGACTACTTCACTAAATCCCGAAGCCCGAGTGCAGACGCGACAATCGTGAGTTTGAACATTTTTCGTCAAACGGCCCTTAAGCACGAACCCCGGCTCATCACATTCACGTCTAGTGCTGCAGCTCTGCACGCAAGTGGAACTTTTTATGCATGTCTGCGTGGTGTTTGTATTTGTGTAGCTTTAACAAATAGCTATTATTTTATTCTTAAAGAATTAAACCAGTTTTACTTTTATATTGCTTTAAAATAAATGTTGTTTTGCGCAGTACGTTTGATCTGCTGGATCAATTGTGTATATATATATATATATATATATATATAGTGAGTAATATAAAATACATACTCTTTCCAAAAGAAAAAAAAATCCTGTTTTATAGCATATATTATATAACATCACTATTTGGAACCAAATCTACTCTTGAACGTGTAAAGAGTTCATTCTACAAATGAACGTGTATGGAGTAAGCTGGCACAAATAGCTCATTCGAGATCAAAAGATTTGTACCATTTTTGATACATAAATGATGCTGTAATATTGTCCAAAACGATCACTTCTGACATTGCATGTTTTCCTTTGCTCTCTTCCTTTTTAGAGTTCTCAATTAAAAATACCTGCTCTCGGAAATACAAGTGCACACAAGCTGGTGTTTTATGAAACTTTTTAAAGAACATTTTTTTATCATTAAATAAATAATTATAAAAAATTGTACCTTCCAGGGGAAATCCAGTGCGGGGGTAGTTCTGGCCCGGCGCTGGCCGAACCATTCGAGGAACCGTTCCTGGTAAAGTAGCCATTGCAGCTACTCTAAAAATATTGGAAAGTCCCTAGTGATGTTAAAAGAGATAGGTCCAGTCTCGCTTTAGCCAGAGGCAACTACAACTACAGCAAGTCCAATGTATTAAAAAGCCATGCAAAAAAACGAGATTCCACAGAAACACAGAGGTAAATAATACGCTCAGAAAATAGACCAAAAAAAAAAGTCACACACTTGTGCGTTCAGGCGCGCTTTGGATAAAAACAACAACAACAACAACAAAAACTAAAGAGTGCAGTGTGTTTTACACAACGTAGTTATGGAGAGAGAGAGAGAAAAAAAAGTGAATGATGGTGGATGATGTTTAGATGTTTGCCTCGACTCAGTCAGAGGTCTGCTGGTTTTGCTAACCTTCCTGGAGTAGCTGAAGTGGCCCAACTTTGGAGCATGGCGGTGGGAGGGAGGTGGGAAGGGAGGGAGGGGGAGCGGGCCGGCGCACACCGATAGGCTCTCCGGCCTTTCTTTTAATTCCGTTTGAAAAGAGGAGGTGAAGCCTCGAAGCTTACTACCAATGAGAAGAAACAGGAAAGGGACGCGGGTCCGCTTCACAACCATCCTCCTCCTCCATTATAAGGCCAAACACCCAGGAAATGTCAAACCGAGTTTTCGTTCATCTCTGATTTGAGATGTATGCTAAACGTTCAGTCTAATCATTTGAAAGAACACACACACACACACACACACACACACACACCATTGGATGCTATATGCTTCTCTCGCTCTCATCCTGATCCATCAATAACCCTTCAGTTCAGTCACCTGAGTAAATGTATACCAATACACACTACAATGTAAACGAAATGATCAAATAAAAGAATAAATAGATATTTTGCGGTTTATTTAGCAGCTTGCACCAATCCAAACCACAACACACATTCTACACAGTTTTATGTACCGAGCTTGAAATCGACATGTCTAAATTCTAGAAGCCTTCAAACATCATTAATCACATCCTTTAAATTAAAACAAAAACACCTATAATGTCCACACAGTGGTAACTTCAATGCACACCTATTTTCTCCTCTCTACCTGCAAAGGTGTAGTACATGGGGTTTACCTGTAAAGCATTAAAGCATTTACGTCCACTCTAAATCCTTCTCAAGCTACAGATCTACAGATCTGTGTTTTTTGAGCTAAAAAAAAAAAAAAAGCCTTTTTTTTTTGAAGGCTTCCTGGGTGTTTGCTTCTTGACAAGCTACCAAGAGAACCCCAGTATCAATACTCATCAGAATAAAAATCTATGGCTGCACACACACGCATCCTGAATTAGATTGAATTAACACACACACGCACACCAGTATCATGTGTGATGAGCAGAAACCCATGTTCTGAGCTGACGACGTTGATGTTTCTCCATAAAATAGGGTGTAACATAATTTGATTTCAATCTGATTTAAGACGTGACCCACGGTTAACTGAACAGTCCCCATGCATTTGGGGTGATGATCCATGCAGTTTATATTACGCTTTATTTAAGACACCATGTGGACAAAGCTGTGAGGGTAAAACGTGACGTAGTGTAATTTCTGTTCACACACCTGCATGTTAGAGGAACTAAAATCAGTGCTAACGTGTTCAAGTCTTAATTAGCACAAATAAATTAATACAGATTACTAAAGGCTTACTGAAATGGTTTAATTCGGCAATCTAAGAGTTCGTGCAAAACGTGATCACAATTCACATTTGAGTGTGTAAGTGTGTGTGTGTTTGAACATTATGGCCTTATTTAAGGAGACATTGATATTTATATTATACCTGTGATATGATTAGCGCATAACCGCAATACAGAAAATAACACATCGGGGAAAAAGTAGTTAAATGTAATTAAAACTAAACTAGAACTAAATGAAATGTCTGAAGCGAGCGCAAGTGCAGAAAGGCCCGGCTGCGCGTGTCCACTCTGCGGGAGCGCGCATGGCACTATAGCTTTGGAGAACACTCATGGTGCAAAGCAATTTCACAAATAATTTTTACAACAATTAGGGAGTGTGCAGGGGGGTGAAATGGCGATTTCACATGCAGATGGGGAAGACGCAGTGGGGAAGACGCTGGAGAGTGGAGTCTCTCTCCCTCTCTCGGTGAAAAAATGAGAAAAACCTGGTGCGGCTTTGATGAGGGAAATGATCCTCTTTTCTTTACAGGTTTATGAAACTTTTGTTTTATGTTTGAACTGCTCTCTCTCTCTCTCTCGCTTTGAAATGATCACATGTTATAATGTATTCTCTATTTAGTTTCAGAAAAAATATCTGAAAATAAAACAAACATGCAGGGTGTGTCCACTTTAAAAAAAGCGAGTACAACATGAAAGTTGAAGAAAAAATAATAATTTGGTAAATAATAGTAGGTTTTCGTTATACTCAGTAAATAAAATTATGCACATTAACACATTTGAATTAGTGTAGTAACATGCCCATTCTATCTATGTAAAAGCTGCTAGGCCATAATCACCTTTGTGTTTGATTTGAGTTATAATTAGGAACCCAGAGAACCAACCACGAGCCACCACTACCCCAACAACAACAACAATAACAATAATAGGATAATAATAATAATAATAATAATAATAATAGGATAATGCTTTTTTTTTTCAAATTTCTGTTACAGTACAGTATTACAATAGTAATAATTTATTTATCTGTGTTTTGTATTTAAAAAAACAAACAAAGGCCAAGCCAAAAAAAAAAAAAGGCCATTTAAAACCAATACAACTAGACACACAAAGATAGAAAATTCTACTTAGACAAATCAATAGAAAAAGCCTCTTTGTATAATTTAACAGTGTTACAGGGGATGTTCAGTGAACCCTTAAAGAACCTTTAAAGAACCCTTAAAGAGCCCCTTTTTGTTAATTATGTTCTTAACACCTAAAAATTGAGTAAAACTGACTGTTAGAGTTTTTAAAATAATTTATATATTTAAGGGTTCTTGGCGTACTTACCAGGTATTTACTTGCAAACCTTTTCCTTCAGAGGGCCAAGAGAGGAGCTTCAGTGTTCTCATAAACACTAAACATGTGTACTGAGCACTAAACTCTATCTTTCTCTTGCTTGAGTGGTACTCATCCCATTTCTAAGTATAATATTTTACATGAAAATGTAGAAATAGTAGATCTTTGAAAAATGAAATAAAGAAAAAGCAAACATTTAGACTGTAATGACCTTTTATAGTAAAGCATAAAGGTACAAAATGTCTATGTTTACATTTACATTTTCGATAGAAGGTTAGAGAAATTACTAAATATTAGCACCTCCTTGCAAAGTTTATGGTTAAACAATAAGACCATTCAGGGTGCCTTATGATTAGCACAAGCATGGAATAACTTACACAACATCACATTCCTCGTCTAATGTTTCCTTCCTTGAGTATTAAATCAATTTCTGCTCACAGGATAGACAATCTGATAAATAAAGAAAGGTTCCATAGGTCGACTAAAAATTAAAGTTACAATCACAGTTAATACTACGTGCCAGGTACCTGGGTGAACTCCAGAACTGTTCCCAAATATCCATGATCCATCTCATCTCCTTCGGAGCTCAACAGCTCACACTGCTACGGCGGCAGCTCTCGGCCCTCCCTGTGGACCTTGTTAACTTGCCGAGGCACGCTCACATCTGCTGAGAATTATGTCAATGTGTTATTGCTTCCTTGGCAGAATTATTTTATCCAGGAGGCCAGAGAGAAAGGGTGTAAGATGTCATGTAGTAGGAGAGAGCTGCTGCTTGTTAGGCTTCACACTTTCATTAGAGACAGCAAGCAGGTCAGAGATACACATCTTTATAATTCTGTGCAACGAAAGGGGAGAGCAGTCATAGCTCTCATATTGTGTACATGGAAATGCAATTCAGGAACAATTTCAGCACTTGAGAATTGTCAGAATAAATTTAGCTTTGAAATGTGGAAATATAGGAAGACTTGATGATGGTATAGCAAATGTGTTTGACACTTACTAAAGTTTTCTAAATTAAAATCTATAATGATAAGATCAGTTAATCAAAAAAATGAATTAGTCCAAGATTTCCCTTTTACTTTATATAAAATTAAATGCACACACACACCACATACGAAATTTAAAAAGCATAACTCTATCAGGCCAAAGTGTAAAAAACAGAAAATTAAATAACTATTGAAATAAATATATATAATGATCATGAAGATCATCATGCATTAAATCAACCACACAACCTAATTCATTAAGAGTTAATTCTCTCTTCATAACTCATTTATATGACCGATATTTATTATCTGTTAAAAATAACACAATAATTCAATTGATTATTTTTCATATTCCCATATATTCAGTTCATATTGACCATAAAAACAAAAAAAAAAACCTACAAAACCCTACAAAATATATACTACAAATATGTACAACATACAGTACGTATACAAATTCCACACATGCAACACGCTCAGATCAGCACATGCATAAAAATTTAGTACCTTTTTTCAGTATCCAGTAGTCCTTTGTGCTTTATAGAATCCTTTAACAAAATGTTATACAGTCAGAAAAGGGTTTTAGGAACCCTTGATTATCTATTGAACCATTAAAGAACCCTTTAAGAAAACCTTAAAAGACAAACATAAAAACATATATGTTCTTGTTAAACAAAGGTTAAACCATGAAAACACATCCAGAAATGTATATTAAGAAAGAAAAATGGTTCTTTAAAAGGTTCTTTGTAAAGATATTGGTTCCTTACTTTCTAAAAAGACAACTCTTTATCCCAGACTTGGTTAGAACTTAAGATCTTAATGTTTGCTGACTGTTAACACTAAAAGTGTTCTTTAAGGGTTCATTGGACAGTTAAACATTCTAAAATTTAGCTCTACTTGGATTCGCTTCTGATCTGAAAACATTTTGTTGTTGGGTTCTGTGTAAGATCATGGTAAAGGAAAACAGAAGAACACTCTTGCATTTTAAGTACCAACATGATGCATCATGTAAATATGAATAAAAATTATTTATATGCTCCATGCTGGTATGGTGTTTTCTTTACAATATCCAGTGCCATTTATGCATTTACCATTTGGCTATCTTGGCACATAGTAACCTTTAAATATTTGTAGGTTGACTGGATAATTAAAGGTTCTTAGCCTCCTAAAATGGTTCTACATCGATAGGTGATAAGTAAACACTCTCAAAGGATGTACATGTTCTAAGAGTGTAGCTAGATGGTAAAACTACACTAGACACAATTTTCCTGCTCTGTCCAACATTGCATGGAAATTAAACTGGCATCAAGATCCCCTGACCTGAATTAAATCCCTGCTGAGCTCCTGATTACCCCTTTTGAAGTCATTGCAAGGGGTTTAAATGGCAATTTTTCTTTAAAAAAAGAAATGAGGCAAAAAAAAAAAAACTTTTATCAGTAAATGAATCACTGAAGTGTTGCTACAACTTTATCTTGAGCTGTTGTGGCATCACCTCGCAAGACACAACAGTGTTATTAACACTACTACATATGCACAGCTCTAACTCTCAAACCGCTTACTCTTCTCTCTCACATTTAACGATGAAGCGATCTACAATGTCTGATAAACAGTACCCTGACCTCATGATCTCGTCCTGCTCTCAGGAGTGTGACCTGGGAAGAGTTAAGTGTCCTCTCACACACACACAGCCAAGGGCTCTTTTCGTCTAATGAAGTATGACTATCATCTGCTGGAGCTGTCTGGATGGCCATAGAGCTCAAAGTGCACATCTTAAAAGCAAGCGCTCATCCAATCTGGCTGGCTCAAAAAGGCCTTTAAAGTGCATAAAGCCTTTTAAAGTGGATAAGAGTGATTGGTGATTTGTTTCTGTGGACCTCCAGGCCACATCTCTGCATATAAACACAAGTGCACTGATTCCATCTAGGTTTCTTCAGGCAAAACGACTTAAACTGCATGAGGCTAGGTGTGTAGGAAATTGGTTCTTAAATGCTATTACAGATGTGAAAGCAGAGCGGAACAATGATAGAGTGATAGAAAAAATTAGGATGTCAGGGCAGCTTGGCATTTTATTACTTTAAACATCTGACGTCTATATGTTGAGTAAAATCTGTTTATGAGCTGGTACAAAGAATTTAATATAAGAGCAAATCAAAAGTGCTTATACAGACACCATAGGCCAAGCAAAGAATTAAGCACAGCATGTGGCTGTTATAGGATAATAATCAATCGGGGTGGGGGTGGTGTGAAGACTAAAGCATTTTTCCTATAACAAAACTACAATAAAAAAATAATACATCTGAAAATTATAATTATTTAAAAAATGACAATTTAAATCCCTTTATAGTTACACTTATTGTCTACAAAAGCAGCTGGTTTGTGTTCTCACCTACTTTATAATTATAGTTTCTTTATAGTTTCATCTTGTCATGTTATGAACAAATCACAGTCTCCTGTCTCCTGAAGCTGTTGGAAATCCCTGATGCTGGAGACTTCTTTGAAAGTTATTTAAAAATTCACCTTTTCCTATTTTTTGCTTGCTCACTCTTCTTGTTTTACAGCAGTTTGCATCCATTAAGTTGTATTACCGCCGCCACCTTCTGGCCTTGATCTAACTCATCTTCCTTTGAGTTTAAATTCACTTTTAATAAATGCTTTCTTCCTTATTCTCTCAATCAATTCTCTAAAATATGTCTACAGTATAACCTAAAAATTCCCATTGCTTCTTCCCTAAAAGAGAGAGATTTTCTTACCCATTCTTGTTGTTCTTTTTGGCCCTGCATTTAAACAAGCCTATTAGATTATCATCCTATTGTGACCTCATATAAAAAGAGCCCCTCCACATTTTTTGCTCACCTCTGCTGTTATCTGGGAGCATGTCCCATGAATAGCTCATTTGCACAACCAGTGAAACAATGCATTTTGAGAACGAGTGAAATAAAAGGAGTTATGTTGTTGAGGAGTTGATGAACAGGTATGCATTATACATATATTTACACTATATGTGCAAAAATATTTGGCCAAACCTGTTAATTATTGAATACAAGTGTTTCAATCAGGCCCCTTATCCCCATTGAAGAACAATCTTAACGCTTCAGTATGCAAACACATCTTGGACAATGTTATGCTTCCACATTTGTGGAACCAGTTTGGGGAAGGCACTTTTCTATTCCATCATGACTGTGACCCAGTGCACAAAGCAAGGAGTTCGGTGTGGAAGAACTTGAATGGCCCACACAGAGTCCTGAGTCCACAGAGTCCTGACCACAACCTGCTAAAGCAATAGGGAAAAGAAATCACGACACTGGCACTGACAGAGCTGCTATAATAGGAAAATAATTTTCCAACCAGTCAGAATACAGAGTACCTAATAAAGTGTGGTATATTACTTATCTAAGTATAAGTGATTATAAAATAATTTAAATAGTTATATTTAGAATTATTGTTTTTCTTTAGGAAAAATTTTTTAGAAATCTTTTGTTTAATTTTATGAGAAGTGCAAATAGTTCTGGACAGCATTGTAGCCTGTATATTTTATTAATTGATACGTAAATTATATATATTTAATTTAAAAGTCTGCAGTCGACTTCATATCCTAATGATAGGAATGATACAAGCACAAAACAAACCTCTGGTCCGTGATTCTGTAAAGCTTCCTGAAGCTAATTTAGACAGACACTTTTGTTTTCCACCCACAATTTATTCTCTTTGTTTAGATTTTTTTGTTTAGCAGATGCTTTTAGTCGAATTGGCCTGGTATCTAATCAAAGCACAGAGTTGAGCAGTTCAGGGTAAAGGATCTTTTGCAAAACAAATGTGTCTAACAGACCATTTAACTCTTAAACCTTTGTTTTAGATCACTACTGCCCTTTGACCACCTATAGCTCACCTAAAAATAATAAAAATTATTTTATTATTATTATTATAGTTTTGTTAATTGTCTATTTCACTCACACATTATTATTTTATCTCCTCAGTGAAAAAAATACAGGGTATTATAAATATATTGACCCTTCGGTCAATGAAAGAAAAACTCACAATGGTCACAGAAATAACTTTAATCTGACAAAAGTAATAATAAATAAGAATTCAATGAATGTTAACCAATGAAAGTCAGACATTGCTTTTCAACCATGCTTCAACGGAATTATAAAAAAAATGAACTCATGGAACAGGCCTGGACAAAAATGATGGACACAACCTTTTGAGGCAATCACTGCAATCAAACTATTCCTGTAACTGTCAATGAGACTTCTGCACCTCTCTGCAGGTATTTTGGCCCACTCCTCATGAGCAAGCTGCTCCAGTTGTTTCCGGTTTGAAGGGTGCCTTTTCCAGACAGCATGTTTCAGCTCCTTCCAAAGATGCTCAATAGGATTGAGGTCAGGGCTCATAGAAGGCCACTTTAGAATAGTCCAATGTTTTCCTCTTAGCCATTCTTGGGTGTTTTAGCTGTGTGTTTTGGGTCATTGTCCTGTTGCAAGACCCATGACCTGCGACTGAGACCCAGCTTTCTGACACTGGCCAGCACATTTCTCTCTAGAATCCCTTGATAGTCTTGAGATTTCATTGTACCCTGCACAGATTCAAGACACCCTGTCCCAGATGCAGCAAAGCAGCCCCAGAACATAACAGAGCCTCCTCCATGTTTCACAGTAGAGACAGTGTTCTTTTCTTGATATGCTTCATTTTTCCGTCTGTGAACATAGAGCTGATGTGCCTTGGCAAAAAGTTCCATTTTTGTCTCATCTGTCCATAGGACATTCTCCCAGAAGCTTTGTGGCTTGTCAACATGTAGTTTGGCATATTCCAGTCTGGCTTTTTATGATTTGTTTTCAACAATGGTGTCCTCCTTGGTCGTCTCCCACGTAGTCCACTTTGGTTCAAACAACGACGGATGGTGCGATCTGACATTGATGTTCCTTGAGCATGAAGTTCACCTTGGATCTCTTTAGAAGTCTTTCTGGGCTCTTTTGTTACCATTTGGATTATCCGTCTCTTTGATTTGTCATCAATTTTCCTCCTGCGGCCACGTCCAGGGAGGTTGGCTACAGTCCCATGGATCTTAAATTTCTGAATAATATGTGCAACTGTAGTCACAGGAACATCTAGCTGCTTGGAAATGGTCTTATAGCCTTTACCTTTAACATGCTTGTCTATAATTTTCTTTCGAATCTCCTGAGACAACTCTTTCCTTCGCTTCCTCTGGTCCATGTTGAGTGTGGTACATACCATGTCACCAAACAACACAGTGACTACCTGGAGCCCTATATATAGGCCCACTGACTGATTACAAGATTGTAGACACCTGTGATGCTAATTAGTGGACACACCTTGAATTAACATGTCCCTTTGGTCACATTATTTTCAGTATTTTCTAGGGGTACCATCATTTTTGTCCAGGCCTGTTCCATGAGTTTATTTTTTAAAATAATTCTGTTGAAGCATGGTTGAAAAGCAATGTCTGACTTTCATTGGTTAACATTCATAGAATTTTTTTAAATTATTACTTTTGTCAGATTAAAGTTATTTATGTGACCATTGTGAGTTTTTCTTTCATTGACCGAAGGGTACCAACAATTTTGTCCACCTGTGTAAAACGTATACTAACATCATGCTTTTACCAAATTTTGGAATTAAACTTTAAACATACTTCAAAATAATTGTATTACATTACACTTTGCAAAAATATATTATAGGAAAATATACTTTAAGTGAAAGGTCGGTCTAATTTCCAAAGCACACTTGTTTACACTTTGTTTATATATCGAAACAATCATTGTACAAATGTACAAAAAGTATACATTAGATTACAAATTTTAATATACGGTACGCCAAGTATATTTTCAGTTACATTTAAATGTACTTATTCATATGTACTTATTTATGCTTATATTTAGTGCACAACTCCCTCGTGGGCGTGTGCTTTTAGACTCGTTTTTGCATGTTGCAAATCACTTCTGTGTTTTCAAGGTAATTTATGTGTTTGCACTCTCTCTCTGTTCTGTGCGCTCACTATCATAAAGCTACACTTGCACGAACTGCAGCAGCGTTAGAACTCTGCAACTATTCCAGCCAACCAGAGACCATCAACATGGAGGCGGGCAGAGGCGGACTGTCTGTTTTCTGATTGGCTCCCCAGTTCTTCTGCTCCTAGTTTGAATTTGCGGCAGGAAGCTGCATCATTGCGTGCGTTAGTTCGTATCGTTATTCTTTTATTTTCATCGGCATAAGGCAAATTTCATGTTTTTTGTTAAGTTGTAAATATAAAAGTACATAGTTTAAACTATAGAATGAATTGTCTAATGTGTTATTGCTAAATCGTATGCACTTTGCTTCTGGTGTAATACTCCGTAGCTCTCGGCCTGTTTTTAGTCTCTGTGTAACAACTAGAATCAACTCAGGTTTGAACTAATACTGTACCTGTATATTCTAATACTAATATCTGTCTTTGTGTAGACAGTAGTTTACATTTTAGTTTGTGTGTTTGTAAGACAACCTGACGTTCTAAGCACAAATATACTATAAGACCGTTTTTTTGTAACGTTGTGTAAATTAGATATGTTGAACACATGAATAAAATCTGCTTCATAATTACTGATGTAATGTGTTTCAAAAACATTTAATAGTGTAGAAAATCCACTCAGCATTTGTAAATGATCCTAAAGACCTTTTGTGTACTGGTAACACATTCGTAATACAGTATTATAGAAGATTGTGTGTACTGCATGATATAATAACATATATTTGTATTAAACACAAAATGTATTTGTAATTGGCCAGAAGTATAAAAGCATGCTACTGCTGCAATAAGAATATATTCAGAGTATATTAATCATGTATTTATAACACAGTAAGAATTGGTGTAATGTACTTATAATACATTAAATATATACTTTAATTACATTAATTACTGTCAGGTATGTGCATTACTACACACACAGCCATATACTTTAAGTGTACTAAGTATACTTAAAGTTGTTCCACTTTAGCACACAAAAGTATACTTAATACACTTAAAATTGTGCTTTTGTACAATTTAATTACAATTTAAATACACTTAGTACAAAATTTGTTGGTCCAAAATAGCAAACTTCAAGTATACTAGTCATTAGTCTCGGGCAAGTGCACTAAAGTATGCTTTGGCATGCTGTGATTTAATATACTTAGCATACTTTTTTTTTTTTTTACTTGGGCTAACAGTGATTTAGAATATGTTGGGATGAGTGGTCTGAATTAGACAAATGCCGAGACAGATTTTTAATAAAAAAAACCCTCTACTGCTTTCTTGTTTGAGAGGAACAAGGGGGTCTGATAGCCTAAAACAAAATGAAGTGGGATTATTTAGGTTGTGAGATGATACAAGGAATTCTGCATGTACTCTGCCCAAGAGATGAATTAAACTCAGTCATTTTGAGAGCAGAATACCTTCAGGAAACTACAACTCCACCTCAGCATTCATTTGAAAGTGATACCCAGATGTTAATCCCCAGCTTCTCCATAAAGCTCACCCAAATTCATTATGTCACTATGTCTTCATGGATACCAAAGTATTTAAATACACTGATGAGAATCTCTGAGATTTCAAAAGACATTGAGAGACCTGTTGGCAGAATGACATGTAAACACGATCACATGATTACGGTGGTGATTGGCAGTGACTCTAAGTCAGGGGTGTCACGTTGTATCCAGAAAGGGTCATGTGCAAGCTTTCGTTCCAATCAATGAGAATGCACCTCTTTAATTAGTCGTTCTTGGCTTAGGCTTGGTTTGAATGAAAATATGAGTGATACTTAGTGGTGATTTTGAGTGTACAGCCGTTAGTCAATGCATGGATGAAGAGCCCCTCTTTTCTTCGCCGATAAACAAAATCCCAGCAAGGCAGTAGTATTGGAAGTGCAGATATAGATAGCCCTGTCACAAGGCCCCAAGCTGGTTGCTCAGTTAGATAAGTACAGCTTCTCAGGGTGCCGTGCAGAGTTGTAATCAGGGTGAAGAGGGAGACCACTGCCTTTTTCTTCTGTAAGCTCCCGATACATGGAGGAACTTAAACTGTGGCTTGAGGCAGAGACAAGAATGAAAAACAGGGCTAAAACTGGATCAAAGAACCAGACCAGCAAACACTATAAACAACAATTTAATGAGTTCAGACAGCACAGTGCTGAGTAATGACTTAATAGAAGTCAAGAGTCCATGGAGTGCTGTATAAAGAATGTGGAAGTGATTGGAGTCAGGTCTGCAGGATTAAAATATGGGAGAGCGTGAACTTGCAGCTTGAGGATTGCTCTGGATGTTGTAGTTCAGGGACATATTTGTAGGCGGGGGATGTAAATATAATAAACTAGCGTTAGCACCCATTGTTGGCGGGTAAAGTGTTTGTAGGAATAGTTAAATGGTTAAAGCAAAATTAGGCTGATCAGCATCTGACGCATAACTGCCCATAACTTCCCTTCTACTTAACATGATTTAACTAATGGGGAAAATGTAAGTTTTGATAGTATAGTATGTCCATTTTTTTTTGAGTAAACCGTGCTGTGTTGCACTTCTGTTTGTGTTTGGTAAGGATTGTGGAGGTTTGCAAATGCATTGCCATCATTTCTGTGTCTTCCGCATA
Organism: Clarias fuscus; assembly: GCA_030347435.1. Classification (NCBI taxonomy): domain Eukaryota; kingdom Metazoa; phylum Chordata; class Actinopteri; order Siluriformes; family Clariidae; genus Clarias; species Clarias fuscus. The sequence goes on from CM059215.1 coordinate 3,378,176, forward strand.
CTTTGTGTATACACAGCAAACTATTGCTTTGATTGGCTCTGCTGAGTGATGCGTATAACTGCGCCAACCTCGAGGGAAAAGTGCTGAATTAATTGCCTCTCTTGAGTGATGGGTATGGGAGGGAAACTCAGCCGGACAGACATACAGACAGGCAGAAATTTAGGGTTTCGGGTCCTCCAAACCTTTCTTTTATTTATACAGATTTAATGTTATTGTCAATATATTTTAAATAAAAGCAACACTTTTATTTCTTTCAGTTTGCATTTCACTTTTTAGATCTCACCAGCACCGGTGCCTCAGTATTTTTGTCAAGTATTTTAGCTTGCCTTTTTTTTTCTCTATTATTATTGTTATTATTATTGATGATGTTGCTGTTGTTGTTTTAAACTACCTCATCTATGTCTCACCTTATTTCAAATTACCGTTAAAATGTTTGTTGAAATAGTTAAAAAGGTTTAAGCTAAAAATAAGCTGATCAGCTTTAATGTAATCAGTGATATTATTATTTCAGGTTAAAGTCCACATACACGTCTACCTGTCTTTCTATACGGCAGAACTTTGTGCCCAACTTATTAAATAGAAGAAATTTTAAACGTTGAGTATCTTGTTTATGCTAAGTACTTCTTTTGTTGTCAGTCAAATACACACCCTGTTTATAGCTTATTAAATACGGCACATGACTGTTTATAACATCACTTTTACTCGTTTTGAAAAATTTCAATCAAAACATTTTGATTTGAGCGCATCACACTGTCTGTTCGGATATTTCACCTGCCTACACCTCGGACTGCTGTGGATATATTTGCTCTAACGGCCCGTGTTTGTTTCAGCTCATAGTGTCGCTTCACATTACTGCTTTAATTAGCGCCACAGTTTCGGAACAGCTTTTTAAGCTTCTCGCAGGAAGTATAATCATATTAAAATTCCGTTTTCAAAAGTTACATACCTTTTTTCGTGTGTTGTTGTTGAAGGATTTTGGCACTTTGTAGAGACATTTTGGTTGTTTCTGTGTCTTCCATATACTTTGTGTATTTACGGTAAACTGTCGTGTTGATTGGCTCTGTTATGTGACGCCTATAGCCACGCCCACTTAGAGGGCAAAAGTGCTGTCTGTATTTGTCCAAAAAAGTGATGGCTTCTGTGAGGTAAGCTGGCACAAATCTGCAAATAATGTTTCTATTCAACATTTTGTTTTACTTCCTGGCACAGATTTAACTTCAGGCAAATGCTAAAGGATTGGCAAAGTTTTATTAAATTCTGTCAAGCCATTTTGCGTGACACGTCACAACATCGGCTGAACAGACATACAGATATGCAGACAGAAATTTTTAGACTAGTTTCAGGTCCTCCAATGTATGAAACGTAAAGATGTCATTGAAAAAGTGAGTCCTGACCAATGTACAGGCAAACCCTAGATGATTTATCTAGATCATCTAATTTGGTAAAAGCTGTTCTTTTTTTAAATTTATTTGTTTTTTATTACAAAAGCTGTAACAGGTGTGTAGCCACAATGCACATTTTTATATTAATGCTGTGGCCTGAGCACCTCATGGGTGTGAATGTGATTCCACCTTGGGGTTTCTTTTCATGGAGTATGCAAGTTCTCCCTATGTTTGGTGGGTTTCCTCTGGCGCTCTGGTTTCCTCTCACAATCCTGAGACCTGGGCCCGTATTAACAAAGCTTCTTAGAATTCTCTCAAAGAGCTTAAAAAGTCCTAGCTGGGAGTCCTAGACTAAAAGTGATTTAGGAAACTTTTTAGAGCAACTCTGAATAAGGAAAGTAGAAAAACTTTTATCTTAGTGAGGGGGTGTGGTTGAACCCGTTGCTAGGGATGATGCAGCAATTCAAGGACTGTGATTGGTTAATAAAAAATCACCTCTGACCTGTGCAAAGGTTTTGAAATGTGCTCTTTGTGAAAACAGAATACATGATAATAGAACAAACAGTGAAATCATATTTTTTTGTATATGAAGACATTGTATAATCATGAGTACAGGTTACTTTATGCAAAGTTTCTAGGCTAAATGTTGAAAATGTGTCTACTTTTGAAGGAACCAATTTCCACACAGTAGTTACTATATTTAAGTTCTCACATTTATTTACCGTACTGATTTTATTACTTGTAATCCATTTTAGATTTATGGGAGCAAAATGTCTCAGCTTTTACAATGTACATGATTACAGGACAGTCTATTTAAGCTGCACTTTGGGATGGTCTGTAGCCAACAATCCAAGAGAGATGGAAGGAAGTCAAACAACAAGAAAACCAAATTGTACAGAAGAGCAGCGTTTACTTTTAGCTTTATGTTCAGTGTTTGGAGAATATTTCTTCCTTCCGCCATTTTTTCCTCTGCTAGAGAAACTCTTAAGCCTCTTAAAAGTCCTACTCTCTACTCTTAACAAATTTTACCTTAGGAGCTGTTTTTAGGGTTAAGATGTTTTGTGAATAATTTTTATCTTTACTAAGATTTAATCCTAAATTTAAGGAGAAACTCTAAGAAAATGCCCTAATTCTAAGATTTTTCTTAAGAAGCTTTGTGAATACGGGCCCTGAAGATTAGACTAATTTGGATTTCCAAAATTGCATGTAGTGTGTGAAAGTGTGTGCCCTGTGATGAACTGCCACTCTGTCCAGGGTGCACCCCACTTTGTGCCCCAGTTTCCAGGGATAGGCTCCAGGCCATCCACGAGTACATGAAAGAATGAATATTAATGCTCTAGATGTTTATACAATAGATATTTGAAAATAATTACACCAACCTGTTGCTCAATATTTCTCTACAACAGAGGCATGAAGTGTTTTATTGCTGCTCATTCAAACAAAAATACTGATACCAAAACTATTGACACCCTCAGGGACTATTTTAAGTAAATATAGTTTTCAAAAAAAAATATATATATATTTTTTCTCACATCTACTACTGAGTTCTGCTGTTGTCTGTCACCATGTTCTGGTGGCCTCAGGTAAGAATAAATGTCCTGCAATCATCTAAAAAGTAATTAGGAAGGAATGATGAGTATTATAATAAATACAGTAATCATAATTTCCAACCTCACATATTCTGACAATATGATGCTTTTCCTTCTCTCACCTGCATCATCTGGTCCTCTGAGCATCACTAATAGACCTGTTACACATGGTTTCCTGAAAAGCCACAAGTGGAATAAATGGCCTCTCTGAGATGATCATGCACACACTATTCACTATGTAGGACGCATTTGGTTTGTCACAAAACGGTTTTGTTATTTTTTCCCCCTTTTTTCTCTGAAGGTAGAGTGTAATAACAGGCTGTTTTATGTTATTTGTAACTATATCTTGTCATAAGATGTGCCTTAATGTGAGCATCTTGGTGTAAAGCAATAATTAGAGGCATTACAAAGACAGTATAATAAAAAGAAAAAAGGATAAGAATTTAAAAAAGTGTAAACATAAAATATATAAGGATAAGCATAAAATTATAATCCTAGGAAAAAAATGTGTGTGTGTGTGTGTGGTGTTTTTAAAAAAATACAATTAGAGTGCATGTGTGAAGAAAGACCATTGACGCCATCAGGTGGTCAGTCTGTGGAACTACAAGTTTAAATTCAACTTCCGGTTACTTTTCCTGCTGCGGATAAAAATGGCGTCCCCCTCGCAAATGTCATGTTGATGTCGGTGGTGCTGTTTGTGGAATCATAGCATAATATCGCGTACAACAGATACATTTCCAATTTGTTTTCTAAGTAAGTACATTTTTAACGTGAAAATATACATTTTTAAGATGGAAAGATGAGCAAGATGCCTAAGCAGGTGTTAAGCACTTAGCAGTTAGCAAGCTTGTTCATGTGGACAATAGTGTATTCATATTTGTATAAATTCTGCTAACTGTGAAATCATTTCCATAGACGTCTTGAAAAACAATTGATTTATTGCCTTTCCCTTATTTTGTTAGGATTAAACACAAGAATGGTCCACCTGTGTAAGTATTGATTAATTATCTAACTTTCAGAATTATGTACATCATAAAACACACCAAAAAAATCGTGAATAATTTGTGATAAATGTTTTTAACATTTGTGTGTGTGTGTTTTAAGTTTTGTGCAGCTTGAAGCAATTCTTAAAATGCTAAATAAATGTGGCATCTATATGAATAAAAGAAAAAAAGTAGAATTGTATAAAATTGCCAAAAGTCGTGGCCAAAAGTTTTGAGAATTACATAAATATTGGAAATTGGAAAAGTTGCTGCTTAAGTTTTTATAATAGAAATTTGCATATACTCCAGAATGTTATGAAGAGTGATCAGATGAATTGCATAGTCCTTCTTTGCCATGAAAATAAGTTAATTCCAAAAAAAAAAACTTTCCACTGCATTTCATTGCTGTCATTAAAGGACCTGCTGAGATCATTTCAGTAATCGTCTTGTTAACTCAGGTGAGAATGTTGACGAGCCCAAGGCTGGAGATCATTATGTCAGACTGATTGGGTTAGAATGGCAGATTTGACATGTTAAAAGGAAGGTGATGCTTGAAATCATTGTTCTTTCATTGTTAAACATGGTGACCTGCAAAGAAACGCGTGCAGCCATCATTGCTTTGTGTAAAAATGGCTTCACAGGCAAGGATATTGTGGCTACTAAGATTGCACCTAAATCAACCATTTATAGGATCATCAAGAAGTTCAAGGAAAGAGGTTCAATTCTTGTTAAGAAGGCTTCAGGGCGTCCAAGAAAGTCCAGCAAGCGCCAGAATCGTCTCCTAAAGAGGATTCAGCTGCGGGATCGGAGTGCCACCAGTGCAGAGCTTGCTCAGGAATGGCAGCAGGCAGGTGTGAGCGCATCTGCACGCACAGTGAGGCGAAGACTTTTGGAAGATGGCCTGGTGTCAAGAAGGGCAGCAAAGAAGCCACTTCTCTCCAAAAAAAACATCAGGGACAGATTGAGCTTCTGCAAAAAGTATGGCGAATGGACTGCTGAGGACTGGGGCAAAGTCATATTCTCGGATGAAGCCTCTTTACGATTGTTTGGGGCATCTGGAAAAAGGCTTGTCCGGAGAAGAAAAGGTGAGCGCTACCGTCAGTCCTGTCATGCCAACAGTAAAGCATCCTGAGACCATTCATGTGTGGGGTTGCTTCTCATCCAAGGGAGTGGGCTCAGTCACAATTTTACCCAAAAACACAGCCATGAATAAAGAATGGTACCAAAACACCCTCCAACAGCAACTTCTTCCAACAATCCAACAACAGTTTGGTGAAGAACAATGCATTTTCCAGCACGATGGAGCATCGTGCCATAAGGCAAAAGTGATAACTAAGTGGCTCGGGGACCAAAACGTTGAAATTTTGGGTCCATGGAAACTCCCCAGATCTTAATCCCATTGAGAACTTGGTCAATTCTCAAGAGGCGGGTGGACAAACAAAAACCCACTAATTCTGACAAACTCCAAGAAGTGATTATGAAAGAATGGGTTGCTATCAGTCAGGATTTGGCCCAGAAGTTGATTGAGAGCAGCCCAGTCGAATTGCAGAGGTCCTGAAAAATAAGGGCCAACACTGCAAATACTGACTCTTTGCATATAATTGTAATAATACAATAACTTTGTGAAAACTAATATTTGTGTCATTCTCAAAACTTTTGGCCACGACTGTATATTGGTCAGAACTCACTTTTTTTTTTTTTTTTTTTTTTTTAATGATAAACAATATTTACATTTTAGGAGCAGAAACTAGTCTCCGTACCAATTTCTGTATGTATGTCTGCCAGTCCAGACAAAACTGGCTGAACAGTCCAGTTCTTTTGCAGTACTTGGCTATCTGCCTGAACTTTAACCTGCACAATAAAGGAAATCAAAATATTAAAGTAAAAGCGTCATTATGAACATTTATGCGCTGGATTTAATAATCTACTTTAAAATAAACTACTAATATGATACTTGCTTAATGTAAACAAACATTTGCACCAATAGATATTAATTAGAAAAACTAAACTGATTTTTTTCACTGGGATTAGTTCATATTTTACCCCTGTAATAATCGCGCTGAAGTACGATAAGCGAATTTTAACGTGCTGCAGTCGTTTAAAGAGAAATCTTTATCTGATCTCCGTTCTTATCTGTGATTCATTCTCTGGTTACTGAATAGGGAATGTATTTGGCTGACGATGAAAGAAGTACCACTTAGAGTAAACAAGGCAAAACATACTCATCCTTTTACTACGTATTAATAAGTAAGGCAGAGTTTAAATCTGAAGTAATAATTTCACTGATTCCTAGGCATGGGAATCGCCAATCACCTCCTGATTACGATATTATCACGATTTTTAAATTTTTATTCCTTTAAAATTGAGATTCTATAAGTATCACGATTTTATAAATCTCCCCAGTTGATATGACATTTTCACACAATTTTTAGTTATTTCTTTTACACTTTTAAACCTTTAAAAACGTTAAATGATTGATTAAACGTAGCCCGTTTCCTATAACATAGGAATAGTGGTTTTACTTAAAAAACAAGCACCGCATTTAAACAATACAAACAGACTTCAAACACAAGAGTTTAACATTTAACTGAGTAGCACGTATCTCTGTCTTCCATTATTATTTCTAAACGAACGTGGTGAATAATTCACTTCTACCACACGGGGTGAATACTGTAAATGCCCCGTTTACAGTCTGTAGGGTTGTAAAGAAACAGTGACATTAATAACTCCTAATGCCTCCACAGTCTCAACTCAACTTGACCGTGAGCGTGCAGGTTGAGTGGCAGTGAGTATGTGGGCATGTACGGGTTCTCACAGAGGCACGCAGGGCTTCGAGACTTGAGTCTAATTAGCATTTATTGCATTTTAAGA